>BSBM01000394.1:3827500-5027500 GCA_027924585.1 Larix kaempferi
TATTATAACATTAGGCACGAAAACAAAAAAAATGAATTTAACTATAATGCGTGCGCGTTATTTGAATTTAAACATAATGTGTACGCGTTCCTGATTTCCTAATCACCCACTCCTCCCGCACCCGCATGTCAGCCACAGTCCTATGTGGTTGGTTCGGACTTACCAAACCTGTGCTATGGAATTTACTAAACCATAGCTAATTAGACACTTCCACCATTTTTCTCAATAAACATGTTTTTCACCGCTCTCTACCGCATGACATACATGACCATTATTGACGAAATTTTAGGCATAGATAGAAATTTTTATGCATATTCCAAATATGTAATTTAAAAAAAAAAATTTGAGATTTTCTATTTATTTCCTAATTTTCTTGTGTCATCACTCCTTAAGTCAAAAAACATACTGTTAGTGTTTATTCCGTAACTTTTTCATTTCACAACCATTTTAAAAAAAAATTGTATGCCGCACTAGTAGAAACCGACCTCTACATGCTATAAAAAATCCAGGTCAAAATGACTGCATTAAGACCTTCAAAGGCTGCACCCACATTTGACGTACCGTTCTCGAGGTTTGATCACTTACATAATTAAAAAAAAAAAAAATTAAACATTTAATTTTGGAAAAATAGTGCTACACTAGTGCTACGGGTTCTATACATGTATAACAATTTTTGTATCCCGAAACCGTCATTTAGGAAGTGAAAGGCTGCACCCACAAAAACATATACCTTATCATTTGCCAAAAAAATAAAAAAGTGACTGTTAGAAAAAATGAAATTTTACATAGTTATGTAAATTTTCATTACTTAAAACTTATATATTCGGAAACGCGACTCAATTTCCTACGTTTCATATTTTTTTCTCAATGTAAGATACCTTGTGTAAGTATTTGGAAAAAACCAAGTAAATTGATGGATGCCTGATTTTTCAATTTTTGATTGCATCTAACGCGCCAAAAGTGACCCTCATTAGCTTGCACATGCCCGTAACATTATTGTAAAAGTGAAACTCCACTTATTTTAAAAAAGTGGTTCACATAAAGCAACATTATTGTAAAGTGAGTTTAAAATGTTAAGCTTTTGAAGAGGGTGGGTCTTTTTGTTTTTGTTTTTAAGGTTGTTCAATTGAAAAAAGACCCTCGTATCTGGACCTGCAACAAATTTTTCAATCAAGCATAACGCCCTCATCCGAAGTCAGTTTTCAGTGCCGTTTTTTTTAAACAACCTGGTTTTTCGAGATCTTTGCATCTAGACCATTGGTTTCTATTTTTACAACCTTCATTTTACAGTATGGCTCCCCCATGTGATATTATACTTACTAGTTTCAACTATTTCTCATGAAAATCTCGTATGGAGGATGTTGTACGAAGTAGTGGACTTTACCGAATTACCCCAGGGAAAGAAACAAATCCCACTGATGCTGATAAGAAAATAAAATGGACCAATAAATGTGATGAAGCTTGTGGATTGATTGGAATGTCAATCTCGATTGATTTACGATTCCACATATCTGGAATTGATAAACCAGATCAAGCTTGGAAAAAATTAGAATCTGTGCATGGTAAACACACTGAGATTCGAGGTCACCAACTAGAAAATGAGTTGATTTCCTTAAATCTAACCGATTTTTTCATGTATTCAAGATTATCTATCTAAGTACAAAACTCTTAGACTCTTATGTGTAGAATGCAAAATTGAAAGAGAAGACAAGCAATGCATTTATCATATTCTTTCCAAACTTGGACCTGCATATTCTTTTTTTGTATTTACATTTTACTCCATGAAAGAATCCTTGGATCCAACTAGCTATAAAGAGGCTACTTTTGAATCCTTTTGTGAATATTTGGTTAGAGAGAAAGATAAGCTCATACATCTTGGAATGATTAACAATGTAGATACATCTGAGAAATCCTTGTTGGCACAACAGAAAGAGAAGTCCAATCATACCAAGAAGCAAAATATTCACAATAATAATCCAAACAAGGGTCCCAAACCCTCTCAGCCAACTTATTCTTCAAAAAATGACAAAGGAAACAAACCAAAAGGTAAGAAGACTGAGCGTCATTGCAACGTTTGCGGGAAAGATAATCATGATGAATCTAAATGTTTCAAGAAGATGGAAGCCTTGGAAGCAACAATGAAGAAGCATCACATCAGTCTTGATTCGTCTTCATAATCTTCCTCTCATAGACATGCACTTTGTGCTTTTGGTTTTTCTTATAATGCATCTTCTTCTTCTACTTCGAATGAGTGGCTCATTGATTCTGGAGCATCTTAACATATGGATAAGGATAAAGCCATATTTTCTACTCTGCATGGATGTAACACCAAACAAACATTTGTTGGTGATAGGTTAATTTTTGAATTACATGCTACATAATTTAAATATCATATTTTATCAATTTTTTTAATTACATGCTACATAATTTACAAAATTAGTAACAATTTTCCAAAAAAATTAACTAAATTTCATAATTTAATTTGTTTAATATTTATTTGTAAGATATTCTTATAATTTATTTAATCCATTTGTTATTTATATTTCAAAGTTTGCAACAATTTTTATGTTAAATGAATAATTTCAAGTGGCTAACAAATGTTATTGGAACGATTTTCAAATAAAATGTACATTTGGATTCTATTTTCATGTTAAAATGTACATATTTTTAACTATTTTCAAATTATTTCAAAGTTGCTAACAATTTTCAAATGAAATGTACACTTGGATTTTATTTTCAAGTTAAAATGTATGTACACATATTAACTATTTTCAAATCTCTAAGTTACTAACAATTTTCAATGTTATTAGAACAATTTTAAAATTAAGTGTACACTTGGACACTATTTTCAAGTTAAAATGTACATATTTAACTAATTGCAATTTTCTAAATTACTAACAATTTCAAGTTAAATGTAATTTCAATTCTTGTTTTGTTATTTGTTAAAAAAATATAAATGTATAGCTTCAATGTGAGCTCCAAGTCTCAACATTTGTTGATTGAAATAACTATTAATGTCTAATTTTAGCTTACCCTCATTTTATTTCAAATGAATATTATGATAATTATGTATTAGTTAGAAAATTCAATTTGAAAACAAATGAATGAATATTTTCATAGTTATGTAATAGACATGTAAAATTCAATGAACAAATAAAATGAACATTGTGATAATTATGTAGTAGTTGGAAAATTCAATTATGTTATTTTTAATGTATTTTCAATTCATGTACCATTTTTTCTATGCATTAATGTAGGGATTTTGGATTCACCTGCAATTTTGGATTTTTCAATTTCTACATCAAATTTCAAGTTTTTAAAGTTCAATGCACAACTATCATATGTAACCAATTTCAAGTTACTAGCAATTTTAAAGTTAAATGTACAAGTTACTAGCAATTTCAAACTTTACTTAGAACAATTCTCAAGTAATTACTAGCAATTTCAAACTTTACTTAGAACAATTCTCAAGTAATTACTAGCAATTTCAAACTTTACTAGCAATTTCAAATTTCAAGTTACTAGCAATTTCAAATTTTACTTAGAACAATTCTCAAACTAAATGTATTAGTTGGAAAATTCAATTCACATGCAATTTTCAATTTTTCAATTTCTACATCAAATTTCAAGTTACTAGCAATTTTAAAGTTCAATGCACAACTATCAAATAACAAATTTTCAATTTGTTAATTTACATGTAACCAATTTCAAGTTACTAGCACTTTTAAAGTTAAATGCACAAGTTACTAGCAATTTCAAACTTTACTTAGAACAATTCTCAAGTAATTACTAGCAATTTCAAACTTTACTAGTAATTTCAAATTTCAAGTTACTAGCAATTTCAAATTTTACTTAGAACAATTCTCAAGCTAAATGTATTAGTTGGAAAATTCAATTCACATGCAATTTTCAAATTTTCAATTTTTAAATCAAATTTCAAGTTACTAGCAATTTTAAAGTTCAATGCACAACTATCCAGTAACAAATTTTCAATTTGTTAATTTACATGTAACCAATTTCAAGTTACTAGCACTTTTAAAGTTAAATTTACAAGTTACTAGCAATTTCAAACTTTAAACTTAGAACAATTCTCAAGTAATTACTAGCAATTTGAAATTTTACTTAGAACAATTATCGAGTTAAATGTACAACTTCAAGTTCAATGTGTACATATTAAATAGTTATTTTGAATTCAAGTTACAAATAATTTTCTTGTTTTAAAAGTATTTTCAATTTGTGTACCTGTGCATTTCAAAACACTTCAATTTGGTACTTTAAAATTAACCTCCTTGTATAATGCATTTCTTGTTGAAATTCCCTTCACATGAAGTTTGATTATGTAGGGAGAGATTATGGTCAGACATCACATCATGGTGATCAAGAATCACATGACCCTGTGCCCCCTCATGATCCTGATCAACCATCACATGACACCTTTCCCTCTCACATTGAAAGTATAATTGGGAGTTGCAGTGGGATTGGAAGGGGTGGAAATTGTTTAGAGGATTGTGTAGTTGTTTTTGCACGAGAAGAGCTTGGGAACTCAATCCCTAGTCGGAGAGTTAGAGAGCATGTCAGTAACATAATCGAGTCATATTTTGAACAACATTCCACGATGGCACACGCTCAAATCCTACATGGGTTGATAAAACACAAAAAATTGAAACGTGCCACAAAGTTGTTGGGTTTTCAAGATGTTAAAACAAAAAAAACATGCGAGAATGCAATAGAAAATGTAAGAACTGCATTATCTTCGTTTGGAAAATCAAGAAATAATGATATCTGAGATGCTCATAGGGAAATTACAACGTTTGTTGTGGCACAAAACATCTCAAGAAATCGAATGGTATCAACAATGGCATCATTGCTCAATGTTAAAAAAAAAACGTTGTTCAAATATACTAAATTTAGGGTTCAGATAGATGAAAATGATGAAGCTGCTTGTTGGGATTTTATTTGTAGGGAACCTTATCAAGGCAGGATGGCAACATGCATTAGAGAAAAGGTGATAGAGTTTTTGGATAACTATTCTCGTGCTATTCCAGATCGAAAGCATGTCCTGCGACAACATTTATCCAGAGGCATTTATCAGGAGCACTGTAAGCATGTGATGTAGATGATGGGAGTTGCACTTTACGAGGAATTCCAAGAAACCAATCCTGATGTTCAAATATCATTTAGCATGTTAAACAAATTGAAACCATGGTATATTAGGCCGAATATGATTTGCGACACTTGTTGCTCTCGATACCACGTTGAATTTCAACTATACTATGACACATTTCTGGATTTTTGCAAAAGGCACTGGAACAGTGAACTAGCTCCTCACACAGTGCGAGATTTTATTTGTATGATACTATGCAACAGGAATCCTAAACACGTGTTTTTCAATAAGAGGTGTGTAGGTGGGAGAAAATGCCATGAATGCAGTGTGATTTGACATTGTTCCATAGGAACTTTCCTATCGATCTAACACACCATGGATTGTCAGATATCACCGTTAGGTGGAAGAGGTACGAGTACGTCACCATGAATCAATCATCTTCTTCATCTGTGCCATCCAAGAGGATTGACTTGCTCGATGATGAGATTCCTGTTTCAGATTTCATGGAGAAGTTTCAAAGTCAGATTTATAAATACATAAAGCACTCCCATAGGTCCAGGTGGCAAGATTCAGAATTCAAACATTCTCGTGAGGTATTTGAGCCGGGCACAATCTTATCAGTTGTAGACTTTGCTGAGAACTATACTTTTGCTCCTCAGAGAGATATATAGAGTGAGCACTATCACTTCGACCAGGTGTCTATCTTCGTACATGTATTGTACATACATGCTCAGGAAAGCAATAATGGTAGGGATAACATTCCTCAGTCACGTGAAGTGATCAAGGAGTACCATTTTTATGTCAGTGATGATCGTGAGCATGACACATTGTTCCTTCAACACTGCTTTGGGTTGATTTATGATTCATTCAGGCAGAGAGGCATATCATTTGTTGAACAATGGATTTGGTCAGATGGGTGTGCAGGGCAATTCAAATCGGCACACTCATTTTATTGGTTGAGTCGCCTTCACAAAGAGATAGGAATCCAACACACCTGGAGATTTTTTGAAACAGGGCATGGAAAGGGTGAACATGATGGCGTAGGTACATGTGTGAAACGAGCACTTTGGAGGTACCAGATGAGTCATGGTGTAGCCCGAATCAAATGCTCCACTGAAGTAGTTGATTGGTGCACACATCATTTGGGACATATAGGCTGCGAATAAGCAAGGCCGGTGTGCAGGTAATAAACTCCAAACTCAATTAATAAGCTAATAACATTCAATATCACCATTTCCAAAAGAACACATACTCGATAGGAATTTATATATGACAAATTGAATTCCATGTAGGTTCTTTTGGGATGTTTCCCTTGGAGATTTGAATAGATCCATGCCGTGGTATTGTGAGACCATACCTGGTATGAGGGAATTACATTTTGTTCGAAGTAAAGACATGGGTGACATATTTTCCATTGAAATGAGGAAGTATACTTGTTTTTGTGATTTTTGCATTGATGCAAATGGATGCGGGCTTGATCACTGTGAAAGTGATGTATATGTGAAACCATGGAAATATGTCTCTCTTAATCCAAAGGTCCCACATCCAATTCCAACATGGCAAGAGATGCACACTGAAGAGGCAATGGTCTCATTAGATCATGATTGAGTTTCTGATATGGTTAGGGAAGGTACAAGAGACTTCATTAAGTTAATTAGTTAATTATATATTACAAATATACAAATGTTGTAGAAATGCATGTAGGACATTTGAATAATATTTGTAATGTATCTTGCAGGTGATGTATTCGTTGTCATTGCACCCCTCCACAACCAAGAAAATGTGGCATATTATTTGATGCGATGCACACAAATAAAAAGTAGGTTGGTGCAACCCTACCAAGATGGAGACTTCACATACCAAACTTGAGATATGGTTCTAATGGGACACTTTTTTGAAAGAGTGAAAAAACAGGGTGCTCATATTATTTACAAAGATTTTATGCCTGAATATATATCATGTCAATATAGTTATTTGGCGGTGGCATCTCGGATACATCTAACATAAATCAAGGTGAAGATAGGTTAGCCAAAGAGATGGAAAATGACACAAGTTGACCATGATTGTATTATGGAGACTTGCATTCCTATAACCCATTGGCCAGATGAATGAGTTACATGTATGCCACTTGCATCATTGACATAGTTTTCATGTTGTCTTGTGTAATATTTTTTTGGAGATTTTTGTGGAGGTTTTTTTATAAATGTATTTTTGTAGATGCTTTAATGGAAAGAATAAAAATACTAGATGGGAGGCTTTTGTGAAAATTGGGTCATGGTGCTCCAATGTGAGTACACTTGAATGTATGGTCAGTGCTCCATGAACTTCCTCCATAATAGTTTTATAGATATTTGTTTAGATGCTTTAAAAACAATATTAAAGGTCTACTAGATAGTTGAATTGTAATGTTAGACAATATAATGTAATTGTAAAATTTCAATTTTAAATTGTAATGTACATTCTAAGTTTAAATTTTGATTTCAAATACAATTGTACTGTAATTGAGAATTTGAAATACATCTGTACAGTGTAAAATTGTAAATTGTACAGTGTATTCTAATTTGTAAAGTTTGATTTCAAATGTAAAATTATATACATTACAATCCATTCATTGTATTTCATCATCAATTACATTGTATTTCATTATCAATTATATAAAAATATGTGAAAATGCCAATGTATTGAAAAAAGCTTTCATTCAACAATAATCAATTAGTTTTGGTATTGAACATATCAAAGTTAGGACCAATTTTTTTTGTGTCCTCAATCCATTTAATAAAAATCTTGGCACTTGGTGCTACATGGAATATGACATAGGAGATAGAGGGTACAATTCAACTAAAGGGTACTTACACATAATCCTTGATTATATTTTCATGCAAACAATACCCATTGTTGGCACAACTCACAAACATTCACTATAATTTATAACCATCAAACCTTCTCAATTTTTGGATTGCATGCATCAAAAACCATCTTTATCATGCAGTTTTGCATGCATAGGCATGGAATCTCTTTGAGGGAAATTAGTTAGTATTATATGGCCTTTCTTGCATAAAAAAACCTCAATTATCAAACCAAAACACAACTTGTACATGCCTTTGTTTTTGATAGACATGGAAAAGTAATAATGAAAGTTGGCAAGACTTTGACATAACAAATTGTTCATTTCTTAAAACCTTAAAATTACAAATGAGGTGATGCATAATACTCCATTGTTATTAGCACAAACACCACCCTTCAACATATTGCACGAGTTTGCACAAACTTCCAACTCTCACCAGACACCACCATATCTCAGGCAATTGCATCATATGCAACTTATCTAGTTGTGTAAAATGGTGCCATTATCACCATTTTTCATAAAAACTAAAACCATATGAAATATACCTAAATGATTGCTAAATAAAAGGAAGAAACATAATAGTAAGTATCCTATGTTTTAAATAAGATTTGGTGTTTTTCTTTCTTTTCATGTAGACAGTATGCTACTTATTGTTTTCCAACCTAAAAAATAAAATTGTTGTCTCTTGCATTTTTAATCCCACAAATCACTAACTAAAATTATATCTACGTGCAAATTAAATGAACTATAATAGCCAAAAATATGTTCTTGTCTCTTTGAATCTTTCTACCATAGTTGTACAAGCATCTGCTATCAACATATTTTCATTTCTTATATTAACTAGGTGGTTATAACCATTGCTAAGAAAACAAACCATACTTTTATGACTTTATATTAGAGCACACACTTAAAAGAAAAGAACATAAAGATCACCTACATACTATAGAACTTGTTATTACACCAACACATTGAATTTTCAATTGAAATTACACATTAAATTTTGCATGTAATTGAATTGGAATGTGGAAATTGTAATTGAATTGTAATGTGTAGACAACATAATGCAATTATAATTTCAATTTTCAATTTCAAATGTATTCTAATTTTAAATTTTGATTTCAAATACAATTGTAATGTAATTGAGAATTTAAAATACATCTATACAATGTAAAATTGTAAAATTTAAATTTTAGAATGTACAATGTATTCTAATTTAAAATTTTTATTTCAAATTCAATTGTAATGTAATTGAAATTGAACTTTTAAATTGGAACTACACATTGAATTTTCAATTGAAATTACACATTAAATTTGAGATTTTAATTTTAAATTGTAATTGAATTGGAATGTGTAAATTATAATTGAATTGTAATGTGTAGACAACATAATGTAATTGTAATTTCAAATTTTAATTTCAAATGTATTCTAATTTTACATTTTGATTTCATTTATGCAATTGTAATGTAGTTGAAAATGAGTTTTTAAATTGTAATTGAATTGGAATGTGTAAATTATAATTGAATTGTAATGTGTAGACAACATAATGTAATTGTAATTTGAAATTTTAATTTCAAATGTATTCTAATTTTACATTTTGATTTCATTTATGCAATTGTAATGTAGTTGAGGGAAAACACGTTGAGACTCGGGTAGTCTCGATGTCATTGGAAACGTGTTGAAACAAGAGTCTCGGAGGCCTCAAGGGTTCAATGTCTAGAAACATCTCTGTACCCTAACAGTGTTCTTCATTGCAATTTCCCCCTGAATTTATGCTCTTATCATGATCCTAACTATTCTCCTCCCTCGCAACCTACTTCCGTAGCATCGGACATCCTTCCCATGCTTAGTTGAATTGGAATTGAAATTACACATTAAAATTGAAATTTTATATTGTAATTGAATTGGAATTGTAATTTCAATTTTAAATTGTAATGTATGTATTCAATTCTAAATTTTGGAAGATGTTCTGTAATGTAGTCGAAATTTGCATTTTAAATTGAATTAAATTGTAATTGTACATCGAGATTGAACTTTTATATTGTAATCACTGTACATTAAATTTGTATTTGAAACGACAAAACATAAATTTGTAACTGTAATAACTATATCCAGATCTAATATAAAAAACAATTGATTTCAAGATACAAAATACACATGAAGACATCAAGATGATAAAATATACAAAATATCCAAAAGTCCATATCCAAAGTCCATATATGATAAAAGTCCATGTATAAATGATAGAAATCCATATCCAAAACATGAAAACGTATACATAGATAATCCAAAACATGAAAATATATAAAATATGAAAATATCCAAAACATGGAAATGTATAGATCATCAACTCATTGGACACTACCCCCATGAGGCCCTTGATCGTCCCTGTGACTGCCCTCATGTGCAGTAGATCGATGTTGGCTATGAAGCGGTAAACTATGAAAGAAATCCTCAATCTCTGTCGAGTCAATGGTGATATCTGGTATCTGGGTGGGAATACGGGTAGATAGCCCTTCATCAGGACCACGTGCTTGAGATGCATCCCAATCATATGTGAAAGCCATCGCAACATTGACACCTACCCGTAGCGATGCCTGTGTAATATGCCATTACATGTAATAAGTTAGATTTATTAAAAATTAAAACTAAAACATAATTTTTAAGTTATAATTCAAAAATTGAAACATAAAGTACAAAAATAAATTACTAAATGTGATTAAATAACATGAATTGGAACATAAATTAAAACTCACATCTGTGTCTAGACCCGGCTAGTCATGACCTTCGCGGTCCTCATGTCCATCATCCGGAGCAATGCCCTTTCCTTTGTCTTGTACAATTTGAAATTCATTTGAAGTTAAGATCTAAAACATAAAATATTGAAAATTAAGAAGTAAAACACAAATGATTTAAACTAGGAAATAATAAACACAAATTAAATTGGAACATAAACTATAACTTACCTTGACTACTATCGTCCGTGGGTTGGGATGAGCAGATGGACCAACCGATGGCTCACTACCAAAGAGTTGATCCATGAATGGGGTCCCCTACATGGAGCAATAGAATACAACTCCCTTAAGTATTATTGACCATTCAATTTACGACATATAATATGATGTAATATAAAGAACATATATACATAATTGTACACAAGTATACCTGTCCTGGAGCGACGCATCTATGATACAACCGAAAGTATGCATCTCGGGTTGACTCGGCATACCCCAATATGGCCTCGCCATCCAAACTCCTGAGCATGTCACTATCGACATACTCTATCTCTGGATTTGCAGGTGCAGGGGGTGGTCTACATGCCTCTCCATGGACAACAACAATAGCACTTCCCATGGCAGTGGACAACGACTATGCAAGGTCATGTCTGGCCTCTACAGTAATCTGGGATGACTGTGCCACGTCCGTCGACCTGACCATCATCTTGTCTGGAATAGGTACCAATCTCGGAGGGGGTGGCACAAAGGCAGGGTCTCTACGAACTCCAGGACGTTGGTAGGAGCGTCCCCTACTAGCCCCAAAGAATTCAGATCCTGTGCTGGTGTAATCTAGGTACATATCCAAAACAAACTCTACATAAATATGTTTTGCAAAGTACAATGGGACCTAGTCATGGTGGGGGAACATGCCCCACGCTCTGACGAATCTATCATATAAATATGGTGCAGTGGCCTCCAACTTAAACTCCTTGAGTCTAAGCGGTTGACCGGAAGGGCGGTCAGGAGGAATGGTGAACAAAGTACCCTTGACGTCATTCCCTCTTATGGCGACTTTGACATCCTCCCATTTGTGGGGCCCAAGGACATCCCATCTCCTCCTCTGGCATGGAAAACGCCAAATGTCACTAAGAGGTCCCACTCTCTTGTAGAGGGCCAACATGTCATCCCCCACCAATAACATCATGATCAATGATCGTTGGGTGAGGGAATCCTCCCTCAATGTGCATACACATGAGTGCACCCAATCTCGCTGGGTAGCGATATTAGCGAGCGTGATGCGTACGCCCTCATTGTCGTATGATCCCCCTGATGGACCTGCGATCCAAACCAAAACACAAATGTTACTAAAAATATATATTATAACTTGCAACTGAAATTCAATGCATTATATACTAAAAATTTACTAAAAATGTATCTAACAAAAAATACGCACCTGATGCACCTAATGCACTCATGTCTTGTTGTACATCCTCCACCTGGGGATCAACATGTATGTCGTCGGGATGAACTGACACACTATCTCTCCTGCTGCCACCACCAATGGCGGTACACGGTATGGCATCACTCGTCGGTGAACGAGAGAGTTGTCGATGGATGCCCTGTTGGGCGACGTCAGATCCTTTCATGCTTCGTGGAGCACGAAGCATTGAAGTTCTCTCTCGAGGACTCTCTGCATCACATTTCAATTTCTAATTCTAATTCTCTTTCAAATTTCACATTTAAAATTCAAATTCAATTTTCAAATTCTATTCCAAATTTCACATTTCAAATTCAATTTTCAAATTCTATTCCAAATTACACATTTCAAATTCAAATTCAAATTTCAAATTCAAATTCAATTCAAATTCAAATTCTATTTCAAATTCAAATTCTATTTCAAATTCAAATTCAAATTTGTATTTCAAATTTCAATTTCAAATTGAATTCCAATTTCACATTCAATTCCAATGTCAATGGTCTTGGATGTCAATGACAAGCATGTATATTTTTTTAGCAAATGTATAGACATTTGTTGTTTCATTTGCATGCAGGTTACCCGTGTTAAAGGTCTGTTGAGACAATTGTTGGGAAATACATACTATTGTTTATGCCCCAATTTTGGCTTATGACTTGGTTTATGTTTAGGAGTTGGCGTAAACATAAGGAGTCGAATGTTGTCATCAAAGTGGACACCCAACTGGTTGGCTTGCCCCTAAGGCCTCTCTCAAAGGGTTGCTATTTTTTCCCACGTCCATGTGTAGAAGCAACACCCACAACTATTTAGCATGTGATCTAAGGTACGCAGGGATTTACTTGTAGGATTTTCATTTTCCATTAATGAATAATTTATATTGAATCTATCTTGGAAATTGATGAAGAATTTTCCATTAACGAAGAATTTACAGTCACATTTTTGAAGAAATTTAAACGTTGGCCCCATTCACTGGTTACTATGTCAGTTTGATTGATGACATTGTATATGGGCATGTTGGAATACATTCCATGACATTTCAAGAGAGTTCTGACCAATATTTTGTAGATGGGGATGACGTACGATGAAAATGAGACCGCATGTTGAAGGTTCATGAAAACATGGAGACTGTTGAAGATTATGCGAGGACATCAAGTATCCTTGAGTCTTGAAACCCTCGCATACCTCCAAGGCATGTATCTAGTCTAACAATGTCAAATTTTGACTCATACAGGAACAATATGAAGAAATTTCAACGTTGGCCCCATTCACTACTCACCATGCGGTGTCAATGGATGACATCGGTGATGGGCGTGTTGGAAGACATTCCACGATATTTGAAGAGATTTTCAATGAAGATTCCATAGATGGGAATGACGAATTATGACAATGAGACTACATGATGAACAATGATGCAAATGTGGGTGATCTTAAAGATTATGTGAGGACATCTACCATCATATATCTAATAATGTGAACCTTGAAGGATGGATTGTGCCCAAAATTAATTTGAAATGCTTGAAAGGATTATGTGGATTGTGTTGTCTAAAAATGATCATTTTGATCGTTTGGATGATTTTGATGGATAAGTTTCACCTCCTTGGAAGCATTTTTTAGACCAAATGATTACTACCTGCAGATATTTTGGGAGTGTTTACAAAAGCTATATAACATGGTATAATGGAATTTTATTGGCAAACTTGAGAACCTAAAATTTTAGGGAAAACTTTGCTAAATGCACATGTTTTAATTTTGAGTTGACAAATTTTAGGATGTAAACATAATTCCATAACACCCATGCACACAACACGATTTAAGAGGTCTACAAAAACTACTTATTTATTTGAATTATTATTACATCAAACAAATTACAATTTTCCTTAATATGATAAAGATGCAAATCTAAATATGTTGACTCTTGAAACCATTGGAGTAAACCTAAAGGAGAAAAAGGAGCACTCGTTCTTGTGGTTCTTATGGAAGAAGAATACTAGGGGAATTTAGAAACCATAGTGCTACTTGGAGTGCTTGATGTAGTGGAGAAGATAGAGGGAGACTATCTTGTTTTCTCTTGTATAGTTTTGTGATGCAAGTGTAGGTGCAAAAGAGTACTTGTTGGCGTGTATGCTTGTTAGTTGTGGATCTTTGGTGGAGTGACCATATTTCGTTGGAAATGATTCCTAGCTAAGAAGAATTGGTGGCTAGAGTTTTCCATTTATGATGAATATCCATTTACATAAATACATAAGTCTTAATTCTTCCAACACAACATTCACCTCTCACACTTTCTCCTAATAAAACATGTTCTTGGTGGGTTTGATATTGTATTATTTTTAATATAATTAGGCAAAAATTATTACTCAAACATAATTCTTCTTTATGTAAGTTAGCAAAAATATGCTCTCACCTAACTAATGATTCCAACATAACTCCATACTAGTTAAGTAGTAGTGGTAAGAAGGAGCAAATTGGCCATTTGAAGTATACCAATTCTAGCCACTTAAGTATATCATCAAAAGTACCATTGCAACATGCCACTAAAGAAAGAACATGTATGACCATGGAAATTCAAACTAAGTTTCAGTATTCAAAACATGAGTATAACCATAGGTATACTAAGATTTATATTTAATTTAATTTTAATTTTTAATTTTAGACTCATATAAATTAATCATAATCATATGTTAATAAAGAATTATATACAATCACCTTACATGTTATTTAATTTTTTAAAGTATTAAAAATTTAAAATAACTACTACATTCTTAAATACATATTTTAAAATAATACATTTAAAATAGTACTACATTCTTTAAATACATAATTTTAAAATAAATTATTTAAAAAGTAATAAATAATATAATTTAATATAGATATAATATTTTTTTTAATTTACATAATTTTAAAATATTTTATTAAAGATTTAATCAGTAAATCATGATATATTTACTATACATTTTAATAAACAAGAATAAATATATTATTTTTTAAAAATAAATTAAGTAAAAATTAATAAATAATATATGATTATATATTATTAATAATCATTTTTTAATTTTTTATATTATATTATTAATATTAAATATTATTTTTTAAAAATAAATTAAGTAAAAATTAATAAATAATATATGATTATATATATTATTAATATTCATTTTTTTTTTTAATATTATATTATTAATATTAATTTATTGTGATATATTGGTAGGTTTAGAGTTATAGGTTAAGTAATGTAATATATGATTATTTTTTTTCAATCCTCTTAGCGTTCTCAGAGGATTGAAAACAAATGGGCAACAGTTATGCTTGTCAAAACACATTTTAAAATAAAACCGGTAGCATTTATGCAGTGAAATGCTACCGGTTGATATAAACAAAAATAAACCAAATAATTTAAACAAATAAATACAAAATAAATTTAAAACCCTAAACTTATTTCAAATTTCAAATGGTTTTGGTTTTTGTTTTGGAATGGTTTTTTGTTTTGCTTTTTTTTTCAATTAGTTTTTTGTTTCAATGGTTTTTCTACACCCAAAAAATGGTTTGGTTTCAATGGTGGTTTTCGGTTTAGATGCTGGTTTGGTTTCAATGGCTACATCCTAACAAATTCATAAAAACCAAATAAAAACTAGATTTTATAAAAAACACAATTTTATATAACACAAACAAAATTATTTAAAAAAAAAAAAACAAAAAATTGGTTGAATTTCACCCACTTGGTGGAGTAGAAGACATAATGGTGTTGCTGTGGCGAGTTGGCGTTGGCGTGGTGAGGTGGTGTGGGTGTGAACCCGATCAAGGGGCTTTGGTTCCGGTCGCTGTCGCAGTCCCTGTCGAACACTGCAGAAATAGGGCCGGTCGAGCCCTTTTTTTTTCCTGTCTCATACCCTCGATCGAGGGCTTGGTTAGACCCTCGATTGAGGTATTTAAAAACCCTCGATCGAGGTATTTAAAAACCCACGATCGATCGTTTAAAACCTCGATCGAGGGTTTGAAATTTTTTTTTCTTCCCATTCCATCCACCAAAAATCATGAACCACATTCGTGGATTCACCCTTTAAAAACTAACAGTTCTTGAAGATGAGAGAAACTCTATTTTCTAGAATGTTAGCCTAGCGAGAGAAACTAAGCAACACAAGCTCCTTGTCCTAGGGTATGATATAGGTTGATAACAATTATTGTTGTGGATGATGTGCTAGTGACGCTATGTTTATGAGCTATTGGTTGTAAGCTCCAACTCGGGAGGGAAGGGACAAACATGAGGTAAATAATGGTTCAGTCACCAATGATAGGAATGTGTCAAATTTTAATAAGAGGTTGTGTGTGCCATTAATACACCTGGATTGCCATTCCTAGTTAATGCCACTGTCATATCATTAACACCAACACCAGACAACGAATATCCAATCACAATTTATTTTTTAAAGTTTATTTTTCATTCCACGGCTGGGGGACCATGGAAATCGTAAAATTGATTTCTATTAGGGGAGGGGCACAATTAGTGGCATGCTGAAGCGAATAATTATTCCTTCATACAATCAAGTTACGAAAAGACCTGGTAAATTAAATATGCCATGAATAACGGATATAATAATATTGAATAGATAAAAGATGATTACAATGGTTGATAACCCGCCTATTAAATAAGGCTTGGGCATTGTGAATGAAAGGTCATGCCCTTTCATTCTTAAGTATAATTCCTTACGTTTATTATTAATTATTTACTAAATGCTATGAACATAAAATTAAATAATTAATAATAAACATAATCAATTATACTTAAAGAATGAAAGGGCATGACCTTTCATTCACAATGCCCAAGCCTTATTTAATAGGCGGGTTATCAACCGTTGTAATCATCTTTTATCTATTCAATATTATTATATCCGTTATTCATGGCATATTTAATTTACCAGGTCTTTTGGTAATTTGATTGTATGAAGGAATAATTATTCGGTTCATTTGGTATCAAAGCCCTTCTTGGGCATAATTCTGGTTCAAGCCTTTGGCTTTCATTTCGGAGAATCTTTGACACTGAGGTTTTTAACCTCACCTTGGTTTTTAGCCAACAATTCTAGGTTTTCCCTAGATCACACTTCACCTCCCTACATACTTCCCCCTTTGTGCCTCACTCGTGCTCCTCCTACACAATTAGCGTGCCGTCCATTTCCCCTTCCATGCACACTGCCCCGATTCTCCCTCCACATACCAGTACAAATCTCGCACCTACCACACACTCACCACTCCACTCCCTCGTACACTGCACACTACCCATTCTCCTCTCTTTCGACCATACATATTACCTCCTTCCATCAGTCCTCCCTCCTCATGCGGCCACCACAGTGCCCCGTCCACCTGCATCAACCCCATTCCCTCATAGCTCCATCGCTCACTCCAACCCCTGTGCCCCTCATATCCTCAACAACCTTTTGCCCAACATTTCCCTTTCACACCTCCTGCACTCACCCCCATCACCTGTGTGTACCTCCCATCTACGCGCACATACCCTCGCGCCATCCATCCGCACATCTTCCTCTGCACATCCCCTCCTGCTACCCGCGCTAACCGCCTTATCTATTTTCCCATCCACCAAGCCACACCACGACCTATCTCTTCCTCCACCTTTCACCTCCTCCCATCTTCCCGCACCTCTCACCGCCGCATCTCCTTCCCCGCCCTCGTCGTTGTCCCTCCTCCTGCACGCTACGACCTCCCGCATGCCCACCTCCACTCCATTGCTCCCCGATCGCGCTTAGCTCCGCACCAGCTCCCGCCCCTCCCTACGCCTGCCCCCCATTCCTCCACCCACCTCTCGGGCCACTCCACACCGACCACCGCAACGCCGAGCCATCCCACCGCCAACCTCCATCTGCTACCACCGCACCTGCTCCCATTCCGTTCCATCCCTCCTCCCTGGCCGCTTCCTCCCGCCGGCTTTTCCTTCAAACCCTACATTTTAATAATATTTTTATTAATATAATAATATTAATATTATTACATTATCCTATCTTTAAAACTTTACCATTTAATTATTAATAATATTAATAATTAGGGCGAAAACCCCAAATCTCCTTCATTTTCCAAAAAAAAAATACTAATAATAATAGTAATTATTATTATATATTTAAAACCAAAATTTTACCCGTCCAAACATTTCATAATAATATTATTATTACAAATAGTAATATTTATTATTTAATAATTGTATTAATTACAATTATTTAGAATAAAAGAATAAGAAGAAATCGAAGAAGACAAATTATCGTCGGAAAAGTCAAAATCAAAGGAAGATTATCTATCATCTAAAAAGTCAAAGTCAAAGTCAAAGAAAGAATCACACCTCAAAGAAGTCAAAGACTATCTATTGTTGAAGAAATCAAAGAAAGACCATCTATCACCGAACAAGTCAAGACCATGGAAGCTGGTTTGCGACTACAAATAGAGAAATTAGAAGCCAAGTTAAAACATTATCGAAAAGACAATAAAGAATTGCGCGACATAAATAACAGTTCAGAAATAAGAATTGAATTACAGGAAAGGTACAATGAAATAAAAATCTCTGACTAGGAAAGGCGTATAGAGAAATTGTATGCGCAAATTGATGAACAAAAAGCCGAAAATGAATTCAATTAGAGGTTAGGAAATCAAGATATAAAGAAGGAAATAAATAATTACAAAGCAGAAATAATATGCTTGAACAAAATCGTTAGCGACAAAGATGAAGAACTAACACAGATACGACATAAATTAGAAAGTCAAGAATCAGAGGTTGGCCAATGTCGACAACAGATAAAATTTCTTCAACAAGAAAATGACGACTCTAAAAAGACACATAAGTCAGAGATCACAAAGAGTAATAAAGGATTATCCAACAATGCTGGAGAAATTTTCAGACTAAGAAATCATAACAAGATACTAGTCACAAAAATTAAGAAGTTGAAAAATAGCCGGAAGATAGAACAATCTATGGACGACATTGAAGGGAAACTCTAGACAAGCAGGAAGAAAATAGTTGTATCAGAAGTCATAATGAAGATCTTAAGGAACAACTTAAGAAGTCTGAAGATGACAAAAAATCGCAAGTCGAATTGATTAAGAAGTTTCAAAATGATAACAGGCAGTTAGAAAACAAGTTGGAAAAGATACAGAAGGAAACCTTAAAACCTCAAGAGACGAAAATAAAACTTCTAGCTCAGATCAATGCTCAAAATATGACACTCGTAAAAGAAAATGACATTGTGAAAATTCCCTATCGACACCCCAACCATAAAAACCGATATTCTAAAAAGTGGGAAATGTAGAAAGATAATGGTACTAATGTGATCAAAGCTCCTGACGATAGATCAGTAGGGAATCCTAGCAGTCAACAACAAATCAATTTGGGATGGATTGACCCATCCACATATCGAAAGTTATGCTCTACACTTAGTAGTTCGTATCGACATGTTTCGTCAGCCACGACGTCACAAGGAACGATACGACAACATTATAAGGCTTTGAGGACAAAGCCTTTCTAAGAGAGTGGCAATGCTATGAACATAAAAGTAAATAATTAATAATAAACATAATTAATTATACTT
This sequence comes from Larix kaempferi, assembly GCA_027924585.1. Classification (NCBI taxonomy): domain Eukaryota; kingdom Viridiplantae; phylum Streptophyta; class Pinopsida; order Pinales; family Pinaceae; genus Larix; species Larix kaempferi. The sequence continues at coordinate 3,847,215 of BSBM01000394.1, forward strand.
AAGAATGAAAGGGAATGACCTTTCATTCACAATGCCCAAGCCTTATTTAATAGGTAGGTTATCAACCATTGTAATCATCTTTTATCTATTCAATATTATTATATTTGTTATTCATGGCATATTTAATTTACTAGGTCTTTTGGTAACTTGATTGTATGAAGGAATAATTATTCGCTTCAACATGCCACTAATTGTGTCCCTCCCCTAATAGAAATCAATTTTACGATTTTCATGGTGCTCCAGCTGTGGAATGAAAAATAAACTTTAAAAAATAAATTGTGATTGGATATTCGTTGTCTAGTGTTGGTATTAATGATATGACAGTGGCATTAACTAGGAATGGCAATCCCGGTGTATTAATGGCACGCACAACCTCTTATTAAAATTTGACACATTCCTCTCATTGGTGACTGAACCATTATTTACCTCATGTTTGTCCCTTCCCTCCCGAGTTGGAGCTTACAACCAATAGCTCATAAACATAGCGTCGCTAGCACATCATCCACAACAATAATTATTATCAACCTGTATCATACCCTAGGACAAGGAGCTTGTGTTGCTTAGTTGCTCTCGCTAGGCTAACATTCTAGAAGATAGAGTTTCTCTCATCTTCAAGAACTGTTAGTTTCTAAAGGGTGAATCCTATTAGAGGGAAATAATTATCCTATTTTTTCAACCTTCTTCTAAAACATTTTTTTTCACCTAGGTATGTGTGATGATTCGATTGCTTTGAATTCTTTTTCATCGACACAATGTGTAGGATTGGCTTGTTTTGCATCATTTTCTTCAGGGGCTTCAACAAGTTTTGAAATTGGGTTTTCAAAGGACAATGATGGTGAAGGATCTTATATTAGTTGAAAAATATTTAAAATTTGATTTTCTAGTAGACTAAATTGAATGGGTGGTTTTTTCTTTGTCTTCCCATGGGGGTTCGCGCCCACTCATAGATGGAGGGCTCTAAAACTCCTTTTTTTCCCCTCTTCTTCTTCCTAGGGTTCTCCTCTACTTGAATTACTTCTCTGTATTATTATCACCTTCAGTGTTACATTCAATGGTTCCATGGGGTTCCTCCACAAAATTTGTCTCCTTCTACCTTTTCATGGCTCTTAGGGGATGAAGATAAGTCGTCGTGTTCTTGTACATTAACCTCAACTAAAATATTATATTTTTATGAAGGGGTAACTTTTTCCTTTCCATCAACAATATTACAACTCAATTCTATGGTTTCCATGGGCATGGAACTTGGATGCTCAAAATATTATGTAGAGGATAGAAAATGTTGGCTTCATCTTCACACATTGATGGTGTCTCTTCAAATAGCCTTGGGATATCCATAATACTTGTGTTACATACACAATAATAAATATAAATATTAACATAATAATAAATAAGATATCAAATAAAAATATAAATTAATGAAAATAATATGATAAAGCTAATTATTAACCAACATACGTGATTAATGAAAATGCATTAAAAGCATGAATTTCTTAGGAATTTCTATATAGGCCTCTTGTTGTAAATTCAATCATAAATATATATTAATCTTTTATACATATATTTTTATATTTTTGTAGGTTCATATCCAATATAATATAACAACATGTATGCTCCATTGCTATCAGATCCAAGTTGACCAGATCTGTACAAGCAAGAAGTTTGTATTATTCCATATTGTACTATACAACAACATTTTTCTATGCATTTTGTTACACGTACTACTCTATACATTCATACAATTGTGAAATAGTACAACAAACATTAAATAGTCAAATTTGATAAAAAGAGGAGCAGTTAGAAAACCATGACCTTAAGGACAATAAAAAATCCAGAGAACAATGAAGTACTTTTATGCTTAAAGGTTCATAATTGAAGTTTACTTAGCCAAATCAATAAGCTAAAGAATGAAAAAAATTTGGTATGGAATAAGTTAGAGAAACCTATAAGCAAGGAATCCTTAGTTGATAAAGAAACAATGATGGATCTCATTGAAATAAAGAAGAATTCAAGTGTAAAAATCGAGAAGTTGGAGAAGGAAACCAATACAAATCCAATCAAATTTTTATCAAACAATAAATCATTAGAAGTATGCAAAGACAAGAGTTTTGGGAATTGTTGGGCCATGGAATTGTCACTATTTTACATCCTCTTTTCCCTATTTTTAATCCCTTGTTGCTTTCCTATAACCTTTCATTAGCCCATCTTAATGCTTACATGCGAGATTTAAACCCAACCATGTTTCCATTACATTTATTTACTATTTCATGTGAATTTTGATTAAACATGGGAAAAATAGCATATTTTGCATTTATTTTTTACACATGGATGAGTTTGATGATTTTTGTTGAACCAATTCTAGGTCATTTGTCGTTACTCCAGGATATTTGCCGCAACGTGTATAATTGAATATCTATGAAGTTCCCATTCTTACTCCAACATATGAAGGTTTGATTCGTGGTTTCTAAATGTCCATTTTTTCCACATTTAAAACACTTCAGAGGTAGCTTGCCTTTGTATTTACCCATTCCTTGTTTTAGCTTCTTAACAAATTTTCCATTTCTTCATCAAATTCTTCATTTGAATATGAAGAGGAATAAGAATGGGAATTATTCTTATTCATTATTTTAAATGTTGCTTCTTTAGGATTTGGATCCTCAATCCTCATTTCGTAAGCTATGATAATCCCATGCAACTCATCCATGGTCATTTTCTTTAGGTTTCTCATTTATTCTATTGCACACACTTTGGGGTTGAATCTCATAGGTAAGGTCCTTAATACCTTTTGGACTATTTCCGTTTCATCAACTTCTTCACCAAGTCCTCTAATTGTATTCACTACTTCATCAACTCTTTGAAATTACACTGCAATAGTTTCTTCCTCCGTCATCTTTAAGCCTTCAAAATTGCTTCTAAATTTCTGCAACTTTGCTCCTTGAATCTTTGCATCTCCTTGATAAATATTTCTGATTTTATCCCACATTTATTTTGTGGTTTCACAGTGCATTAATTTTACAAATTATGTATGTTCTAGTCCGCTCAAGATTGCATTCATTGCCCTTGCATTTTATTCACTTACTTTCTTCCCTACTTGATATTCTAGTGGATCTTCTGGTTCTTTATATCCATTGACTAAAATTATCCATACATCATATCCTAACACCATCAAATAGGTCTTCATTATTTTACTCCAAAAGGCATAATTTGTCCCATTAAATAATGGAGCCTTGTTTGTAGAGAATCCTTCACGAGTAGCCATGTATGTTCTTTAAGATCTCCTTCAAGTTGGTAAGACTAATATGAATGCCTTCTCTGATACCAATTGTTGAACACACTAGGAACACTGGGGGGGTGAATTAGTGTTCTGCACTAAGACTCTTTTCAATATATCAACCAGCAATTGTTATCATTAATTAAACACTCAATGTAATATATCAACAAATAGTACACAATAGACAAAGGAAGTATATGTAAAGAAACTTTTTAATATATTGAAGAATTCAATAGTTTACATCAACTTGATGATCTTCAACCACAATTTGTGGTACTCTTATATTGTCTTCTATGCCACATGCATATGAGCAACAATTATCCCAATTATTTTTCTACACTCACAAACTATGATTGACCCACAAATTTCTTTCTACACCCACTAGAAATGGTTGTACCAATGCTTTCTTTCTATACCCACAAGCACTGGTTGCTCCAATGCTTTATTTCTGCACCCACAAGCACTGGTTGCTCCAACGCTTTATTTCTGCACCCACAAATCTCTTCACCCACAAACTTCTGCTCCCACAAGAACCAGCTGCTACGATGCTTTACTTTTGCACTCACGAATCTCTTCTTCTATCTCTCAACAACCTATCAATAAGATGGCATGTCTACAAGAAATAAAACCCAATAATATTCCCTAACTTGTGTTCTTTCCTTTGATGAACTAGATGTTGATCTCTCCACTTGTTGTACCTTCGCTTCATGTTTTTCCCCAAATTATTCCATCTCTTATCTTTTTTATTCTCCACAATTTTTCACCTCAAAATGACATGTGACACTTTTTATTTATACATATCCACTTATGTTATATTTTCACATTATGGCCAACATTCACATTTGATAAATAATAATTTCTTTTTATAAAGTATATGGAGTTGATGTATTATTATGTTTCATATTTATGACACATATTATATTTAATTTTGTTTGAAGCTGACTCTTGTCATACTCTCATCAATTTACTTTCCTCGGGTATGTTTTCCATTTTAATATTGATCTTCACATGGACTGTATTTCCTTTAGCATGTTAGTACTTCTATGTGGCCTTCCATTCTTTTGATCCATGCTTAGAGTTCTTCAACACCTTAAACATACCTTATTCACCTTTTTCATTAATGAGCATCAATGACATTGATCATCATTCCTTGACATCAATGACAACTTCTGTCAACAAAAAAATCCTAGATTTACTCAGGAAAAATCCTCTTTTGAATATTGAAAGTCCAAGAAGCACATAATAATATGTACTTGCTACAAGAAATACAGTCATGAATAACATGAGCGTATGAGGAAAGAGAATGATCAACTGAGACATATTATTTTGTGGGGGAAGAACAAAATCCTTGACCATGTCAAGAAGTCAATTGAAAATTTTGAAAGTCCACAAGCCGCAGGGAAAGCATTTGTTGCTATATTTTCTAAACCACTATATTCTTGTGTTCTTGACTTAGAAGATTCAAATCAAATATCTCCTTCCTTGAATCCATGCACCATCCCTACCATATTGGGATATGCACTAGTTCAAATCATCCATTCAGCTCAAAAAGAACCTTCTACAAATCCAGATGAAGAAGTTGTTGACATTAATGAACATGTTGTTGTAAACTCGACAACCAGACAACTTTGAGCACAACATACTCTTCATGCAGCATATGATCTCGTAGGAGATCGAATAGATACATAGTGGATCCACTCACATACTCAAAATGATCCTCATACACTCACTTCTACAAAGTTCTTGATGCACATCCACAGTTACATGGTCAATTTAGGAGATCCACAGTCTTTTTCGGAAGCTGCAAAAAATCCATACTAGAATGATAGAATTAAGAAGGAGCATTAGTCTCTAATGAAGAACCAAACTTGCATCTAGATCCCATACCCCCTGGCAAGAAACTTGCATGGTGCAAGTGTAGATCTCGATCAAATTCTGTAGCAAATGGAATTGAGGGTGATCATGGATGAATATTATTGCAAAAGTCCACTCAACACTTTAAGATGCAACAATAAAGATTTAAAATTTGTGAATAAATATTCTAGTGTATCAAATTTACTTAGGCTTAGATTGATGAGATCATTCTCCTATCAATGATATCTCATCTCATCATGCTTCCCAAACATTCCTTCCAACTTGGTCTAGACTTCATTAGGAGTTTTATCATCCTATATGTGATATAGTAGGTCAGAATAAATAGAGAGACAAATCAGTCGAAAAGCTTCATCAATCCCGTCGAACCATTTTTCATTTTCATCATTGAATTTGGTTCAGTTTCTATCCCCATGTGATCCTATAGAGGCCTTTGTAGCATCAACTAGGGAGAAATATCCATTCAAATTGATGAACTAGGATCTTTGTCTTCACCTGCAAACATGTAAAACAATTTCTTTAGAAAATCCAAGGCTATGATACCATGTGATATTTTGGAGCAACAGATTTAGAAGCTAAATGAAACAATAATAAAGTTAGCAAGAAATGGAAAAATAATACAAGTAACGATCCAAATAAGCATTATTTATTAGTAATGAATTCTCCAAGAGAGTACGTGAATGAATGCTTGATCAATGAGGCAAAGACCTGTTAGATTTTCATCATTTAATTCAATATGATCTAGGATATTAACTGAGAGAACAACATGTACAGCATATCAAACATAAGAGACAAGAGACACAAAGCATTTCACTGGGGAAACCATAAAGGAGAAAACCCCGCAAATTCCTCAGAGATAGAATGAGCCATGATACAAAACCCCAAAACAAGAGATAGTCTCCTAGCATCTTCTCCTCCTCCACTTGTGTGCACTACTCACTTTTGAGAATGAGTGAGTGAGTGGATGAATGGATCAATAGAGAGGTGCTCCTCTCTATTTATACTTTACCTTTACTTTCCTTTTACCCTAACTGGGCCGACCTCCCTTAGGAGAGTCTAATAACCCACTACCACTTGACACTGGCCCAACCCCACTAAGGGAGTCTAATAACCCATGAAAGACACAACTCTGGGGTCTAATGCCCCGTCATACATGGGAGGATGGACCTCAATGAATTTACATGACCTAAGTACAATAATGACTTCTCTGACCGGAGGAATAAACATCTTCATCGGAGGTACACCAATAAAATACAAATACAATATAAAATAAACAAGTGAATACATTCTGAAGTTACAATACATCAACACTCCCTCTTAACTAGGAAGGTATTCTCTTGACATAGACATCAATACATATAGGAACAAGTCTTCAATACTGGAGTTGGATCATCAACATTGGATCACTGGAGCATCATCGTCACTGCTGCTATACTCATCATCTCGATCACTGGTGCTATCTCTCAATTCTTCTCGTCATAGGAAGGTCTACAGAGCCAACCCTTTTTATGTTGGATGTAGGCCTAGCCTCCATGTAGGTCTTCATCATCTCTGCGAGATGCCCATCTGGTGGAATCTCAGGACTGATTATGTGCATTTGCAAAACCTGAAAAGAGCATCCCAGGACGGATTACGCAAGATCTCCCAGTATTGATTACATGCAAACAAGCAAAACCTCAAAAGAGCATCCTAGGACTGATTACGAGCTACTACTCAACCTGAAGGATCTCCCAGGACTGATTACATGCGAACAAGAAAAACCTCGAAAGAGCATCCCAAGACTGATTACAAGCTACTACTCAACCTGAAGGATCTCCCAGGACTGATTACATGCAAACAAGCAAAACCTCGAAAGAGCATCCCAGGACTGATTACGAGCTACTGCTCAACCTGGAGGATCTCCCAGGACTGATTACATGCTGATGTACAACCTACAAGATATCCACGACCACAGAGCATCATCCGAAAGCTCATGATCATACGGATCATCCTCGCATGGAGCATCATACGGATGCTCATGATCATATGGATCAACTTCATATGGATGTTCATGATCATACGGATGATTGTCAGACAGAACATCATACGGATGTTCATGATCATACGGATCATCGTCATACGAAACATCATACGGATTTTCATGACGGAGCATCGTCTGGATGCTCATCACACAACACTTACATCCACAGCCATGGGGAAGACCCACCTACCACCATGCTTGGAAGGGATCTTGCATCTGTGTCCTGTCACTTCCTGCTGGAAGTATCTTTGATCTGAAGAACACCAAGCCTCTCTCTGAAGTACTCAAACTTCACCCTGGATAGTGGCTTGGTCAACACATCTGCTATCTTCTCATCCATTGCAACATACATGAGCTTCACTGCTCCTCTCTACACCATATCCCTGATATAGTGATACTTGATCTCGATATGCTTTGACTTGTCATGGAACATCGGGTTCTCAGACAACTTCACACAACTCTGGTTGTGTCACATACCCACCCTTGGACCTAGTGCAAGGAGGGGAACCTGATGCCATTCTATGGGGCTTTTCATAAACTCAGCCATATTCATTAGATTCACAGCCATAAAAGAGATGTGTGCAGATGGAAATCAAACAAACATGCACAACGGAAATGAACTCATCCACACACATATTACATGACTGTTATTCAATTTAACACAGTCAACAAATTAACACATTTGTAGAAGTAAGTACACAATAAAATACTCATCTTGATGCAATGTTGTCCCAAACAACTAGCTATGTCGTTGCAACGTTCCTCCCAACCATAGGTCTCTGCCCAGCCTGTATTCTTTCAGCACTCAGAGACCACCCCCGAGCTGGGCATGATATCTACAAGGAAAAGGGAACCCTCAAGCACAGCACAGCCCAAAGCAATGAATACCCAACTCAACCCCAGAATTCTCTTGAACACCAAACTCAGATATGGGCTTGGAAACACACTTTCAACAATGGGACATAGAAGCTAGATGGACATGCATTTTCCCAAAAACGTAGGCACACCAAAAACAGATTTGTGGGAAGAGGGAATCAATCCCAGGGAAGAAAACCGATTTCTCCCACAGATGTAAGAGCATTCAGTGGGCCAAACGGCCTCAATAAAACCCCCAAATCGTTTTCCCTTCTTCCCCACTGTTAGCCACAGCAAAAACGCCCTTCCCAGCTAGGAAAATGAAGGTAAACACTGCAAAACCATGGACGAAACTTCCCAGGAAGGTCCCAACTCATGAGAGAGCAAATTGATAGGTGAAAAATGGCTTGGGGGCAATTTCGTGGCTCCTTTCTTGCCCAAGAAGCCAAACACGAAAATCTAGGAAGGGTGGCTTGCCCATACTCGAATTTGAACAGCCATACCTCCCATTCCCCAAGACATTAACTACATCAACCAACTCTTGGGAGAGATGAATGATTGGGTACAAAAGTCAACATGGGTAGTTGAGGGTTCATGGGTTCTCTCATTGACACTTGGCTTGACTTGATTGGCTCAAGGTTTTGAATATTTCCCTCCCAATTCCTTGTAACATCATGCCTCCATCTCTTGTTGCATTGCATAGCTAGTTGTGGGCATTTATATTAAGATGCATATTTACAATTCCCATGGTTCACTAGCACATGGGTAGCATAATTTCAAATACTTGCCTCTTCTAGGTCGAGCGTTCGCTAGCGGGGCCTTGGCCTTGAGTTCCACGCTAGGAATCATACATAATATGCATACAATACTTACATTATAACCCAAAATATTACAAGGGTCAAAGTGGGGACGTGACAATCCCCTCCCCTTGGAATAACACCGTCCTCAGTGTTCCAATTACTTAGGAATACATACACGCTATATACATGTCCAAAATTCACAAAATGTGGCAGGTCTATCCTGCATTTCACCCTTTACTTGGGTTTTCAGGACCAAGTCCTTTGGTCTTCACAAACTGCTCCGTTGGCTGGGACCTTCTAGCTCTGCATGAGGGCATTGTTCCAAAACAATCCCTTCCCTTTCTTTACCTTCCTGCTGATCTACAAGTCTGGAAACTTTATGGCGGCTACCCTCTTGGTGCTCCATTGTTGGGCAGTCACGGAGGCAATGATTTCCTCCACATCCCCAACATTTCATTGGTTTCTTTACCCTTTCCTGCTCAAATTCCTTTGAGTCTTCCCACCTGGAACGTTTCTTAATCGACCGATTGGATGAATGCTTCTTCATGGATCCACTTTCCTTTCCTTTACTGATTGCTCCTAGAATTCTTTTTACCTCTTTTTGCAGGCGAATAGAGTCCTGCAAAACCTTGTGGTTCATCTCATTTTGTTGCCTCTGTAGCTTGAGCATCTCTCCAAGATTTTCTTGGGTCCTGGCAATTGTTTGAAGAAGACTTTCAGCCAACTCTAATAGCCCTCGGTCTGCTGCCATGGTTAATGGGCACAACTGACCACACTTTGCTTACTAGCAACACTTTCCTGTGCCGGCTGCAACCAATTGTTTCAATTTCTTACCTGTGAAATTCATCATGAAAATTCTTTGTTAGGACAAGCATAACATAAACATTAAGATTAGTCAATTATTTTCCCAATTGACATGGAATGTCCACGCTTTATTCATGGGACTTCCACACTTTCATGCTTTCCAACATACACATGAACTCATTCATGTTCATCATTTCACAGGAAATTTACTATTTCAGCATTCACAATTCATCTCAAGCAATTAAACACAATCTATTTTCAGCCATGACATGCACTAAACAATCTTTTGTTTTATAAATGCATCAATCAAAAGGAAAGATAAGAGTAGGATTTTCTCTCTCTTACTCTTGTTCTATTATGGGGCTACACCATCGTTGTGGTTTCGTGCTCCTTAGTCTCTTTCACTTCAATGTGAATGCTTTGACTTTCCTTTCTTGGCTATGACACTTAGTGTCTAAGGTTTGTCTAAGGATTTTCAACTAGGAACCCTCCTCCATAGTTGCCTACAAAACCTTTGGCTGTTATGACCCAGTCATGTCCACTAGCACCATCTTTCATTACTGCTCATACTGAGATCTTTAGGATGGTCACATGTCCATCTGCATCCCTATGATGCCTTCCTAGTCCTTACTTCCAACAATACCTACACTCAAACATTGAATCAATTCACATGTTTAGTTTATTTTCATATGGTTTATCTCTAAACAAGATTTTAGGAAATCATAACCAAATCATATACACACGTATATTCATAAGCAAGAAGCTACAAGGTAACCGAATACTTATCTGTATTGGATGTCTTCACTTTATTCCACGGGATCCTTCTTTGCTTTACGAGCCTTGGATTTCCCGTAAACACAATTATGAATGTTGAGCCAGCACATAGGCTACTCCACAATCATTCGAATAGGCAATGCCAGGCCAGTACACCAACTGGGTTTATCAATCATTTCCTTTAGTAATATGCTAGGCCAGTGCTCCAACTAGTTTTATCAATTGTTTAAGGGGTGTTGGGCCAACGTACACGCTGCATTACCATATCAAGTAGTTAATGCCCAACTAGTCACTCTCTGGACTTATCAAGAACTTTATAGCGTTCAACCAACGACTCCCTAGATTTCTCAATAATTTATATCGCCCACTCATTTACTCTCTGGATTTACCAGCAATTTATATCACCCACTCATTTACTCTCTGGATTTACCAGCAATTTATAGTCTTTCAAGGTCTTGCCTTCCTGCAATGACCAAGGTTTCCAACAAAGAAACAATAGTGTATTAGCTTAGCTGTTAGAAGACTTATACCTGAAATCTTCATTATTCCAAACAAGACATAAATGAAAACGAATACTTATCTGTATTATGTGTTTCCCCTCTGGTCCACAGGGTCCTGCTTCGCTTTGCAAGCCTTGGAATCGCCTATGGACTTTGATGTAGTTAATGCTTAACTAGTACACCTCCCCATTGGCTGGATTTACCAAGCATTTGGTGGTGCCCAACCAGTCCCATACCTAGTTGGCCCTCTCCAGTGCCAAGCCAACACATTCGTCTGGGTCATAGACCAATGGAAGGAAACTGCGCCACCTAACCATTATAGGTCAAGGCTCTACTATGGAGCCATAGGCATCTTAGGGTTTTCAGTCAGTCTTGGCGCTCGCCCTCCTACTGCTAACCCAATAGGCATCTCAGGGTTTTCAGTCAGTCTTGGCACCCGCCCTCTTATTGCCGACCCAATAGAGATTTTATGCCTTCACCAATGTCACCACACCTTCTTGCACCATAACCCTTGACACACACATCAACTCTTCATTCATACAAGGACACCACTCCTTCTGTTGTACAAATCGGTGGTTCCTTTTAGGAACTTTATAGGTGACTTTCTTGACTGCAGGTTAACATGGCCCCACTCACATAAGGATGATACCCCTTTTCACTACACAGCTCCCTAGGTTTGTCCATCCCTTCCAATATTATTTACTGTGAGCATAGAAAGGTTTCCAATTCCTATACAGTCCTTCTGCGTACCCTTCTTCACTTTGCCTCATAATGTGCAGTACCAATTTGCATCTATGTAGGCTGACAACACAAGAAGGATAAGCAGGCTTATCAATATTGCTTCTCAAAATGGCAACCACATTCCATAACATTCACTATCAAGTATTGAAACACCAGAAATGCATCCATTCCCTTAGGGTGTAGTCAATATTGACAGCCCTATCATGACCCGGCACCAGAAAAGGTGTGCACCCCCTTTCCGATGTGAGCCATGTAGGCCCTAATCATACTCAAGCATTCCGAAATGACATATAAATAGAATAGAGCATGCTTTGCATATTAACCCTAATAATTTAGATATACGTGTTCTTATCTAGGGTCACAGAATACTCATTATTTTTGTAGATATATATTTTCTTCATTTGCAAAGAATGGGACTCCCTTCTCTGAGTCAACAGTTCTTCGGTTTTCCACCCCAATATTTCCACATTCCATAAACCACACATGCCTTCTTGGCGTAGCTTTACCATCTCACTCTCATGGTTTTCAATCATACAGCTCAGCTGAGATGTCATTCTTAAAATATGAAATGGTGTTTCACCCGAAACCCATTTCCAAAGCACGGGGTCCTTCCCATGGAGTTTGGATTCTGCAGTTCATCACACATGGTATTCCTGCAATGTGTCTTCCTAGCACATTTATTAAATAGCCAAACAGTCAGCAACATTTAACAATAATCATTCAATGGCATTAATAATTAAATTCAAGTATGAATTTGCAATTATGTTCTCTACAGAAATTGATTTGCTTAGCCATGAGTCTATTTTCATATCGTTTGGCTCTTTCCCATGGTAGATTCCAATCTTCATCATGGACTTGCCCACATTTTCCATGCCCAAAACAATCTACCTGAAATCTGAAACTTCAATCAGCCAAATGTTTTGTAAGTCTCTTGTGCATATAATAGTTCATTGTTGCAACAGTCACTGAAGTGATCTCAGAACTATAATACTCAATAACTCAAACACTCTCATCTATTAACATTTGGAATGCAACGAAATATATATATATATATATATATATATATATATATGTGCATCATCATAATAATAAAATTGCAAGACACAGTCACATCATTTATGCAATTTAAATGAAGCTTTAGATACTCATCACTTCATAGCTGTATCATTTTATGCAATTCTGTCCTTTCAACATAGCACTCTTGGTAGCCCATCAACACACTAGTACAAAATGAGAGATAAGTGACCAAAAAAACAACCAAAATCCACATATAAATGACCACTTTTGAGTTGGTGACCACTGGTAGCAAATTAGTGGTCATATATCACGCGACCAATAATGTGGTCATATTTAGCTTGGTCATTTATTGCTTATCTTGTGGTCATATATTTGGTCGTATATTTGGTCATTAATTTGGTAATATATTTGGTCATTAATTGTCACGTGATAAATGACCGATAATTTGCTACTAGCGATCGCCAACTCAAAAGTGGTCATTTATATGCATATTTTGGTAATTTTTTTGGTCACTTATCTCTCATGTTGTAATGGTGGTCGTTTATATGCAAATTTTGGTCATTTTTTTAGTCATTTATCTCTTTTTAGTGGTTTTAGAATATAAATAGGGCACGGTGGAATCGAACCACCAACCTCCTACCTATAAGGCAAGTGCTCTACCATTGAGCTAGCACCCTTAAATAGAATTCCTTATGGATTGATACGAGAATAAAATTTCCAACAGTTAACACCATCTTTTCAAATTCTAGAAAATGGTCACATACCTAGCTAAGAAACAAAGATTATCCAATAGTCACAAAAAATGGTCATGTTAATGATAACCTTCTTTTGTCAAAATCTCTCAAAAATCAAGTATGCAGTTGTATAGTAAGTTCAGTTCAAATATGTACCTTTGAACTATGATTTTGCTCGTTAAAACTGTCAAATAAGATAAATTGTTCTTGTACATCATAAGCATAATCATTGTATTTTATATTTATTTATTTTAATTTATTTTCTAACCAATTCTATTAATAAAATATAAATTTAAATCAATATATATTAATTTAATAATATATAAAGAATAATTGAAACCAATAATCATTATCATTACACTTTATATAGTAATATCACCTACAATGCCTTTTACACTCAACCTAATGCTAAAAGAATGGTTACGAAATAAAGGCATTGACGAATAACTCAAATCAATAATCATTATCATTACACTTTATCATTTATAATGTAGTAATATCACATACAATGCCTTTTACACTCAACCTAATGCTAAAAGAATGGTTAGGAAATAAGGGCATTAATGTATTTTACACTCAACCTAATCCTAAAAAGAATGGATAGGACTTAAAGAGATTGATAATTATGGCATGGTAGGCCTTTCTTTCTATCACCTTAAACTTTATTAACCATATTAACCAAGAATCTTGCCTGACATCAAATACAACTTAGCTTTCATATCAACCATGAAAACCCCACAAATTAGAAATCGATTATTGAGTTCATATTTTTCCAAATATTTTACTGAACTAGATATTCCACATTTAAAGAATATATGAAGTTATAGAACGTGGAAAGTCCAACTCTGGCCCGGGCCTTATTAATTATTAATTAATACATGCAAAATATTTTGTAACACTCTTCTCTGTCCTTAATAACTCAACCTACTCTAGCTTGGGCTGAGAGGCTAGTACTCATAGCAGCAAAAGCTGTCACCTTATAATTATGTCCATAATTATAAGAAAAATGCACGATTGTGCTCACACCTCCTACCTTAAAATTTATGAGCCTGGATTAGAATGTTTTATTTTACTTAATAATAATTATAAGTCTCTTATATTTCTTATCAAGCCTCGATCTTGAGCAGTGAAGAAAATGAATAGATAGCTTCCCCTACTGAAAGAAACCAGCAATCCCTACCAAAACTCTCCATTAAGTTTTCTCTTTCCATCTTCTCCAAGACTTGCTCCAGGCTTTACAAAAGCAACCTATAAATATTTCCATCAGCTAAGTCATATGGGAATTATATATTTGAGAGGTGTATTCATTGAGATGTGTATTCATGAATCCTAAAAGCAAACAAATAGTTTCACCTGAAGTCCCCGTTTCGTCAGTGTCTTCTTCACCTCCAAAAGACTGTTAATTCCTGTGGTGTCAATAGTCGTCACAGCTACAGCAAGATTGTGACATTTCCTATAAGATTTTTGTTTCTCTCATAATCTCTAATAGTAGTAAGAATTATTGTTGTCACCTTAATAGATTTGGATATTGCTCGTTATGCACAATAACAGTAAGAATCCCTATGAATGATTACCTGTGATGTCTAGTATGACATACTGTAGTGTATTTGCCTTTTCCTTCTCTATGCGGTCTTCTTCATCTTGTACCCATCTCAGTATTCTGCAACAATTAATTTATGAAAATTGAAACACATGTTTTTATGTTTTTCTATTGGCCATTAATTTAAGGAATAAGATCTAAATGAAAGTTAAGGAATAAGAACTAAATGAAAGTTGTGTTAGAATATTAACCTCTCTCTCAAATAGGTAGAATTAGCAAAGTAAATTGGTGAAGCGATCCCAAGAATTATAAATCCTGGTACCCTTAAGGCTTCTTTGTATTGCTCCACATTTCTATAAAATACTGTGCCTGGAATATTGCCGAGGAGGAGAGTGTGTGGCCGTGTCACATCCAACAATATTTTGAACACTGAGATACCCACCTGCATATTTCAATAGGTATGAGCAAACTTGATCTACAGTAACATATTGTTGCTAGCTAATGGGAAATTTGGCTGAAGTTTGTACAGAAATGGAACTGAACATATATTGTACCGCTATTAGAAGGCCTGTTTGAACTGAGATGAAGATGACTCCCAGTCAAGATCCCATACATGCAAAGAAATCCACCTTATCAACTTTCCATATGAAATAGGCTACAGGGACATCGATGAGACCTAGAACTGCTGCTACTATTATTGATGATAACACCACTACAGGCTACAGGGCTGTAGTAGAAAAGTGGAGTTAAAATAAGAAGAGAGACCATGACTGTTAAAGCCATCACTATGTTTGATACTGCACTCTTGCATCCTGCATTGTAATTCACAGCTGACCTAGAGAAAGAACCTGCATATGAATATATATACTTGTAAGGCTATCATATGTGTGTAATGTTTGTATTAGTTAAGCATGCAAATCATTGTCCATTTGTGTCGGTGGTATATGCTTTGGCATTTAAAGATAGTGCCGCACAGCCCCTGAAGGGACCTCTACCATTGCTTTTAATGTTGTATAATTGATTGGCTTTTTTTCTTTAAATATACAATGGAAGGGACCTATACCATTGCTTTTAAAGTTGTAGAATCGATTGGCTTTTTGTTTTGAGTATAATTAAATGCATTACAATTATGAATGTTATTTTGTTTTGTAACAATTACATTCTGAAATTTTATTATTAGAGAGTACATATGTTATTTTGTAGTACTTTATATTCTAAGATTATATTATATTTAACTTCACAGGTTTGTTACTCTGTAATGCTTCAAATGCGTTCACAGGTTATTGGAGACTAAGCTTTATACTGAAGATATGTTCTACATTTTACTATTATTGACTTTTATATGTGAAATTGAATCCATTGCAACTATATGATTACTATTTTGTAACGCTACACTTCAACTCTCAGATTTTAATATTGGAAACTAAGGTTATTGAGATTCTATTACTGGAGACTAAGGTAAGGATGCAAATGCTTTACATTTTCAGATTTTATTATAATTAACTTGGCTGTTATTCTGTAGTGCTTCAATTACATTCAAAGACTATGCTATATTCTGGAATAATGAGGATTGTCTATAAGAATCGTGATTTACATATCTTATGTAAATCATGATTCTCATTGACAAACCTCATTAGATTATGGATCGTGAAATACAATACAACTATGAAATATCTTATCAACATATCATTATCACAAAAACTAATCCATAAGCATCTGTTACTAAGTTAATACCTCCACCACCCACTGAATCAATTAATCAAACTGCTACAAAGCTTACAAGATTTGAATTACAACTTATCCAAACCACTTTTTCTTCAAAGAAAGAACGACATAGACTAATAGTAATAACAGTAAGACTAGTACCTCAATTGAAGGTCCCATTGTTTTGCCAATATGGCTTGCTCTAAGTCAGCACCAAAGATTCCTACGACAACAGCTATTGCAAGTTCAAAAATTGTTGCTGGATGTTGTAAATGGCTGTGTGACAAACTGGATATGGGGTTTTCAAAAATCTGACACAGCAATGGATGTAAAGAAAAATATCCCAAAGTACAGAATGAGAAGGACTACAACACAAACAAGCTAGCCAATGTCACTATGTGATGAGCATAAATTGAAAGCATTACAACTATTGCATATAAAATCCCAGTAAGTACCCAATATTTGAAAGCATTACAACTATTGCATATAGAATCCCAGTAAATGCCCAAGGTCCAATGAAGGGAATAAATTGGAACTGGTACCTGTGATTTCCAAAGGCATGAAAGGCATGCCACAAAGAAAATCTAGTGATAAAATTCCTGCAGCAAAGGGCGCTCCCAGAAATGTAGTTTGCTATTGGCTTAAACAAAAAGTTACAATCCCTTAAACTAGGTCTGTCCATATAAGAAAACAACATCGCAGTCTAAATGCATTCACAAAAGTGGCTGGCATTAACCTTGCATCAAAATAGCATATAGTATGTTAAATGTTTTTGCAGTTTAAGCTTGCATTTTTTTTGTCTTAGTACCATCAACGAGGACAGGTACTAACTAAGAGACCACATGAGCATCCTGTCAATTACTACCTTAAACACTTATACCACTGATGACATGTCAAGAAAAAACAAAACCTCAAGACTATCTTAAAATAAAACCACCGTGCCCAATGGACTCTCACCTACACATCTGCATCAACATCCTTCTCTTCATCTGGCTTAGCAGCAATTTCTTCCTCTGCCGGAGGGGGCACCTGCTCTTCCTTGGGAAGAGGTTCCTCCACATAATCATTCTCAAATGCATCAGGAGGAACATCATATATTCTCACCTGAGGCTTTGAAGGATCTTTAACAAGTACATATTTTCCTTCATTTAGTTTTAGAAAGAGATCAACAATCGATTTCACAATACCCCACATATTGGAAGTGTTCAAATTAATCTGCATAGCAAATTCCTTGGGCTTGTATCCCTGAACACTCAAAATAACATGGTTGAAGTGATCGCGAGGGTGAATTCATGACACATAACCCAGCTTTATGACATCTGCACTTGATAGAAGAGCTTACGCTGTCCATTTTGCAAGTGTTTTTGCGTTGTTCTTGAGCTCAGTCGCTAAAACAGCACCTCGTTGAGTTTCTAGTTTCTGGCGCCAATCAACTCCATAATACTTTGGATCAAATTCATTCAAAGCATTCAAAGTGAGGAATTGTGATTGCCCTCTTAAATCCAAAACACTGTGGACTTCACATCTTGCAACCAGTGCTACATCCTCATCCAATTTCCAGCACCTGTACCGATAAGCAACAGATGCCACCTCCTCTCCTTCAGAGGAAAATGGATTAGGCTCCTCAAACTCCACCTTATTGCCATCTCTAATCAGGACCTACTGTGAGAAGTTATGGTTGATATATGCTGCCTCGACACTTAAAGAATGTGCAGAGTTGATATCTTCCTTTGCTTCAGGCAGAGGCTCATGGGATGTCTCATTTACAGACAACAAATCCAACTGAGACTCATCTCGCTTGTCAAAGAATAGCTTATTTCCCACCTTCTGGACTATAATGTCCCATGAATAGACTGACCGTGGACAGCACATCAACGTAGCCAGGATTGTATCTATGGAAAATACAATATCCTTATCCTCACTTGCAAGTCGCCTGATAACAGGATCATCAGTAGTGGTTACCTTGAAGAAGTTCCTGTTCTTAAAACACTCCAGGCGCTTCTCACTCTTCGGTGCAACTCAATCATATACCCTATCATAATATTCGAGAGCACCACCCATCACTATATTCTCCGGTTCACCAACACTAAAACTCAATTTGGAAAAAGTAGTGAATGGAATCTGATCGAGCATGGTCCACTCAGGCTGAATATCTACAGAACTCTTTAACACAGCAGCTTCCCTACGTTGCATATTGTTCCTGTTTTGATTGTAAAACCGATCCCGGCGTTGGTGCTCCTTCTCAGCTTCCCGCTTTTTGGCCTCAACTTCTTCATCCTTTCTTTGAGGGAGCTGCCTCTGTTGTTGGAACCTCCACCTGGAGCCAAACCTGGGCTTTGGAGGGGGCTTCCCATCCACCAAACGAAATGATTCCTCATCTGCCTCATCAAAAACAAAATTGAAGACACTACTCTCTTGCCCACCCCTCGCATTGGGCCGAGCATTGTAGTTGCGGGTCCAATCTGCCACCCTTCCAAGCCGCTCATTTTTAGAGAAAGGGGCATAAGGCACATTCTACAATTGGTTTTCTAGAATAACATGGTCCTCCAGAGGCCCCCAGCCATCTGGATTGTCTGCAACATTCGGGACATTTAATTGCGGTTGCTTTGTTCCAACCATGTTTTCAGATATCTGGAAAAACAAACAAAACGAAATTTTTCATTGTTCCCAGCAACATTGAACTAAAACCCTATATCTTAGTGATTCAGAAAGCAACACAGTCTAAACAAGCAAAAATATCCAAAGTCTAGACACCGAAAACATAAACGTAATGTTAGAATCTTGTATATTAAAATCCCACATATAAATTGCTGGATCTTAAAGCTCAGCTAACCATGAAATCTCTTAAAGATATGACAACCCAGATGTCAAAACCCAAGCAAGCTTTCATGGTTAGCTGATAGACCCGATATTTCAATCCCAGAAATCAAAAGGATGGCTTTAAAACCCTGCTAACTAAACAAAATCTGAAATTTTCTGAAATAGCAGATGTTAAAACCCTAGTTGTCAAACTACTGCAAAAATATTTTTTAATAAAATAACACACCTTGAAACCCTAGCTTTCAATTAAGGTGTCCAGGTGTATAGAACCCCCAAGTATCAAAACCCTATATGCATAGAAAACCCAAATTATAAAACCTTGTTTTGCAGGCAAGTATGAAAACGGTCTATAAGTGAAATCCTTTGTCTGTAACTTTGCAAACCCGAAAAAAACAAGTACATAAAATTACCAACCTGTTTCCAAGATGAGCTAGTTGCTGATAGCAGAAAAAGAAGATGTTAGTGATGACGATAGCCGACTTACAGTCGGCTTTCCTAGAGGTAACCCTGGTTAAAACAAAAAAACAATCAGAAAAACTTCACCAATGTCTAATGCACAAAAATGAAAATTTCTCTTCCAACTTACTCTTTTTCTTAAGACCGTGCAAGCCTTGCGTCCACACGTTCGCGTCGAGGAAGTAATTTAAGACCGGCGACAATAAAAAAACTTCCAGTCAAGAATTTGAATTTAAACGAAAGAAAAACTTATAAGGAAAAACAAAATGGAATGAAACTAGTACACCTCTCTTAGCTATATGTTGCTTCAGCACCTTGTGATTGAAAGTATTGGGTCCATTGCTAATTTGCAGAGTTGGGGAAAATGTTCTAGATTAGGGCCAAAGCCCTCCCAAAAAAAACCTAATCTTGACTATGTGTTTCTCTTTCGACCCCTAGCAGAGCTAACACACATCTTTCCACAATCTTTTTCCTTTCTTTTTCCAATTACAAAATAAATTTATATACATATATATTCATTTTGACGGGCTTTTGCATAATCGTTTTCCCTCTTTTTTTTCCAATTACAAAATAAACTAATATTTTATATAATATATATAATTATATATTACATTCATATTATATATAACTTATGATAAATATTATAATTTATAATATTATAATGTTATAATTTGTAGTTTGTAACAATACAATACATTAAATAACACTTGAGAATCATTTTTCCTATTTAATAGGTCCTTATTTTCATTTATTTTTTCCTATTTTTCCTCAAATTTTTTTCTAATTTACCCTTTTTCTTTCCACTCATTTCTCCTCTTTTTCTTTTTTTCATTTTCTTTATTATATTAATTAAATTGTTATTTACTCTTTTTTTAATTTATTAATATTAATATTAATATATTACATATATTAATATATTGAATATATATAATAAATATATAATATATTAACTATATGTAATAATAACTATATTGTATTAATATTACATATTATATAGTAAATTAATCTATTAACTATATAGTATTAATTATATATATACTGTTTTATCAAATGGCTTAAGTTTAATCATTTTTTATCCTAAAAGGTTGTTGCACACCAGATGGTGTTTATATAGATTCACACTTTTAGCCGTGGTTTTTGTTGAAGTCAACAAACCCAAACTAGAGGCAAAATTTGGCGGTCACTGATGACCCAACTATGTTGGTAGTAACAATGCTAGAAGATATTGAGCACCTGAGTGGGCCTAATGGTTAAGAACATGTGTTATCTCCGAGGAGGTCATAGATTCAAAACTGGCGGGGGGTAGGGTTGCTCATTGGCTCATTGTGACAAGGCTCGAAGGGTAGGTGGCCCGTGGAATAGAGGCTCTCCCTTGGGATAAAGGGTCTCGGAACGTCTCAACCCCTGCTGAGTCACAAGTTTCTGGTATATCTGGCTTGCAAGCTGTTGGATATACCCTTGGGAGGTTGTTGTTCCCTACATGGTTAAAAGAAAAAACAATGCTAGAAGATATTGTTGAATTGTTCACAAATGAACCTACACTTGGCGGAGGCAGAAAATTCATATTCACCAGATTAAGCATTAGCATTGATTCATAATAATATGTGCCACATTGATTTACCCTTAACTGATCCTATGGTATCCATCATCTTACGGTTAAATATGTAACCCAATTAGGCAAAAAGAGGGCATAGAAGGTATATAGTTTTATTTTACACCATTAACTTTATTTATTCAATGTCAACGTGGGGAAATATTAGAATCATTGTAACTCTTCTTTTTAAAAGAAATTTACAAAAATGGAGGGTTTATTTATTTATTTTCAAAATGGAGGATATTGGCAGTTTTTTGCAGGGGAGAGACCTGAGGGGAACTTTATAAATTTCCAAAAGTCAAACACAAGGAGAACCATGATGAATGGATGCATATGGATAATTAATGGAGGTTGTGAAATTGACAATTTTTAGCAAACATGATGACGCAAACTACATGAACTTGTCGAAACTTTAACAGACTGTCGCGGACTCGACTCAACCACACTATGATGATGCACATGATGCTGACTTGGCAGATTTGTTGAAGGGATAATACAAAAGAAAAAACGACGAAATAATATTATATGGACATGATAAGCACATCGAATTGAATGTGATATTACATATGAAATGATATTGCAAAAAATTTCAGTAGGTTCTCCTATGGAATGATCATGTTTTGACACTAGCTCGTGTCTTTGAATCTATATACAATGTTACAAATTTAATAAATTTTAACACTGCAGATGGATTCAGAGACCCCCTAATTTAGTAAATTGTACAAATTCATTATCAAAATTGTAATTTTCCGTTGTTGGAGTGACACAACTAAAAATGACCAAATAAATGACCAATTGTTATGTGGTCATTTTTAGTTTAGTTCTGATCCCGAGACCAAATTGGTCATTTATCTTGGTCATTTTTAGATTAGTTCTTATCCCGTGACCAAATTGGTCATTTTTAGTTAGCTCACTTAAAAAATTTCAAATTTGGTCATTTATCCCTTGAAACAACTGTGGTGACCAATTTGTTTGGTCACTTGGTCACTTATCTCTCATTTGTACTAGTGACATGTCTACCTTCTATATGCAATCTTTCTCCTGCATTCATAGCAGCTCATTAAATAGCTCACCATTTCGTTTATTATCTAAGTGCAATAAAACATACACCACAACCATGCATTCACACAATCTTTTAATGTGCACCCACTCAATGCATAACCACGAGATTGTACAAAATATTTTTAATGCATATCCCCTCAATGCAACCTTGCATTAATTCACGAATATTATGCCTTCAAACATATTATGGCCTAACCATGTCTTCCCCACATAGCATGCACTACCATGATAGGACCATAAGTCCTCACTTGCTTTGGTTGTTTAACTCACAACCAACATACACAAATGGCATGATATAATCCCATATGAATGCATTCTAGTATTTAAAACAATCATATGGTAGAGGGTTCCTCGCCCTTACTACCCCATACCTCACCATACCTAGTAGGTTAACATTCACATTCAGGCACTCAGTACCACATGCCAACCAATCAACATATTTTAAGCAAAGTTGAAGGGGTCTTACCAAATACTCATTCCACATTCATGCAGTTAAGCACAAATCACCATTACCTGCATGGTTGTCATTAACATCGCTTGATGTTACCTGATTAGTTGGCCTCTTACCAATGCTACACAATCCTTTTTCCAACCTCATGATCATAGATTTGTTGCACCATCCTTTCTGCATACGGTTGTTGGTCATATGCAACAATCATGATCCACATCTTTAGCCATGCTTCGGTTTTCTTTGGTCCTACAACCAATGCTAACACAACTAATTATTAGCAACCACCATAATGATCTTAAGTGGTTCATTGCATATGTAAAACCTCACTATTTTACCAATAGGAAGTATCATATACATGTACAAACATTGTCACATGCACTATGCAATGTCTATTAGTATTCCAGCTAGTACATATTCACTTTACCACCTTCTTACCCATATGCAGCATCATGCTCATGCATAAACACCTTTTTATGCACTATGCAATATCTATTAATGTGCCAACTCGTGCACTTCATCTATATGATCCTTTGCATTTTCAGCGTTCCTATGCCATAGCTTTTATGCATATAAAACTTGTAAAATACAAAAACAAGAGTAAGAGAGGAGTTAAGGAATTCCCCCTTTCCAATTTCCTCATTATGACATGGAGTTCCTCCTCTACATCATAGCTGATCCTTTTCTTGGCTTTCCCTACCAAGCATGCAAGGAATCATTAGCTGTCATTTCTCACCGAGTAGCAATTTAATACAAATGTAAAACATTCTTAGTTGCTACTTTTCAAGCATGAAATTCCTATGCTATAACAAAAATAGTTAAGGTGAGAAGTTTCCCTCTTATCAACATTGCCTTGCTGCTCCCATTGCTCTTCCGCAATGCATATCAAAGCCAATTAATTTTAATAAGTCTTCCACAAACCTTCCATGCAATTCCTGCTTCTCATCCCAAGAATGCATTTCACACTCTCAATGACTATCTCCAGGGGATGACGGGGATCAAGGGGGCTTGCCCCCTCTGTAGGGCGGGTCAAGGGCAGCGCCCTCATTTTTTTTTTTTTTTTTTTTTGGTAAATCCTTCAATTTCGCACAATCTGGCGCATGAGTTCAAATCCATTTTTCAACTTTCGGCACCTGGAAAACGGCTGAAATTCCCTATTTCGGAGCAACTCACCAAGTTCTTCCGCCATTGTGGACCAACTTGCCGAGTTCTTCCACCAAAAGACACTTAGAAAAATTTCCAGACCAACTCACCAAGTCCTTTCGTCGTTGCGGACCAACTCGCCGAGTTCTTCCACCGTTGCGGACAAACTTGCCGAGTTCTTCCACCGAAAGACACTTAGAAAAATTTTCAGACCAACTCGCCGAGTCCTTTCGTCACTGCGACAGAAACTCGCCAATTCCTTCCGACACTGCAGCGGAAACTCACCAAATTTTTCCGTCATTGCGGCGCAAACTTGCCAACTTTTTCCGCCATTGAGGACGAACTTGCTGAGTTTCGCCGCCGTTGCGGATGAACTCGCCGAGTTCTTCCGGTTTGGTGAACTTAAAAATTTTCGATCGACCATTTTGGCAAAAACTCGTCAATTCCTTCCGTTGTTGCGGACGAACTCGCTGAGTTTCGCTGTCGTTGCAGACAAAAACTCGTAAGTTCTTCCCGATACAAACTTAGAAATTTTTTCAAAAACACTTAGAAAAATTTTCGAAAATTTGAAAGTTTGATATTTTTCTTAATGGTCTATATTGAGCAGGAAGCATACTTACCCCTGCAAGCTATGATAGGTAGCCCATGAAGGCCCAATGCTGCAACCAGCAGCTCTGATACCAAATGTCACATACCCACCCTTGGACCCAATGCAAGTAGGGGAACCTGATGCCATTCTATGGGGCTTCTCATAAACTCAACCATATTCATTAGATTCATAGCCATAAAAGAGATGTGTGTAGATGGAAATCAAAAAAACATGCACAGCGGAAATGAACTCATCCACACACATATTACATGATTGTTATTCAATTTAACACATTCAACAAATTAACACATTTGCAGAAGTAAATACACAATAAAATACTCATCTTGATGCAATGTTGTCCCAAACAACTAGCTATGTCGCTGCAACATTCCTCCCAACCATAGGTCTCTGCCCAACCTATATTCTTTCAGCACTCAGAGACCACCCCCGAGCTGGGCATGATATCTACAAGGAAAAGGGAACCCTCAAGCACAGCATAGCCCAAAGCAATGAATACCCAACTCAACCCCAGAATTCTCTTGAACACCAAACTTAGATATGGGCTTGGAAACACACTTTCAACAATGGGACATAGAAGCTAGATGGACATGGGTTTTCCCAAAAACGTAGGCACACCAAAAATGGATTTGTGGGAAGAGGGAATCAATCCCAGTGAAGAAAATCGATTTCTCCCACAGATGTATGAGCATTCAGTGGGCCAAACAACCTCAATAAAACCCCCAAATCGTTTTCCCTTCTTCCCCACTGTTAGCCACAGCAAAAACGCCCTTCCCAGCTAGGAAAATGAAGGTAAACACCACAAAACCATGGAGGGAACTGCCCAGGAAGGTCCCAACTCGTGAGAGAGAAAACTGATAGGTGAAGAATAACTTTGGGGCAATTTCGTGGCTCCTTTCTTGCCCAAGAAGTCAAACATGAAAATCTAGGAAGGGTGGCTTGCCCATACTCGAATTTGGATAGCCATACCTCCCATTCCCCAAGACATTAACTACCTCAACCAACTCTTGGGAGAGATGAATGATTGGGTACAAAATTCAACATGGGTAGTTGAGGGTTCATGGATTCTCTCATTGACACTTGGCTTGACTTGATTGGCTCAAGGGTTTGAATATTTCCCTCCCAATTCCTTGTAACATCATGCCCCCATCTCTTGTTGCATTGCATAGCTAGTTGTGGGCATTTATATTAAGATGCATATTTGCAATTCCCATGGTTCACTAGCACATGGGTAGCATAATTTCAAATACTTGCCTCTTCTAGGTCGAGCATTCACTAGCGAGGCCTTGGCCTTGAGCTCCACGCTAGGAATCATACATAATATGCATACAATACTTACATTATAACCCAAAATATTACAAGGGTCAAAGTGGGGATGTGACAGGTTGTCACAGAAGATACAAGTAGCATCCAACTGGAGATCAAATAAATTTGAAATTAGCTTCCTAATCCATACTGTCTCACAACTGGCCGAACAAGTTGCGACATACTCTGCTTCGACTGTACTCAGTGCTATGCAAGACTGCTTCCTGCTAAACCAAGAGATCACACCTGATCCCATACTGAAGTAGCACCCCGAAGTGCTTCTTCCTATCAATCATGTCGTACCATGTCCTGGGTGCTTGTTTCAAACTGTACAAGGATTTCTTTAATTTGCACACATGTGACTCCTTGTCATGCATCTCAAAACCAAGTGGTTTCTCTACATACACTTCCTCTTTGCCTACACCATTCAAGAAAGATGTCTTGACATCCATCTGGTGTATCTTCCACTTCATCACTACAGCCAGAGCAAGTATTGTTCTGATGGAAGTGTATCTGGCTACAGGTGCAAAAATTTCTTCATAATCTATCCCTTCTTTATGGGAGAAGCCATGAGCCACAAACCTTGCCTTGTATTTCTCTATGCTACCATCTACAGCGTGCTTGATCTTGTAGATCCACTTGGAAGTCACTATAGACTTCTCTCCTGGTCTCGAGACCACATCCCAGACATCATTCTTCATGATCGACTGGTACTCCTCAATCATGGCATCCTTTATTACTGCATCCCTGATCCTGGGTGGATTCTGGGAACTTCAGATTCTTCAATATCTTCAATAGGTAGTTTTCTTGAACTTCATCGCTAGAACAAATGTCATTTTTTTTGTAGGTGATTGTACTCGATCTTGCCTATAAGTCAAATTCAATTGCATGATTAAAAACATCTCCTAGTTTTCAGAACAAAATCTTACGCACAAGGACATATGTCATACAATCATGCAATTATCTTAGCCAATTCTTCAATACAACATTTATCCATATCCTGTAACTTTCTAGATGCCTTCCATCTCTACCAGAACATTGTTAAGAGTGTGCACTACACCCAACATGTCAGCAAAGAGGTTTCAATCTAGATAGGTAACAATTGAGTGTTGTACAGTACCATAGGCCACTTACCCATTACTATATTAGTAGTATCTTGTTCATTAATGCAACTTTTCTAGAATGCATAATATACATCCTAAATCTAGGAACATAAGTATGTACATGACTGAGCAACATCATTTAAGTAATAATATCTACAAGAAATGACAATTCAAATACTTATCTTTGTTTGGTTGTTGGGTGGACTCCCTCTCAATATTTGCTTCCTTGCAGGAGCTACTGGAATATCTGATAGTGTGCACCTTAAACAATGCTGAAAATGGATGAGAGGTTCTTCCATAGATTATTTTTTTTCCAGAGTCCAACTCTATAGTAGCTTCTTCTACTCCTTTCATGTAAAACTTCATACAATACATATTCTTCATCACTTGAAGAATCTTCACTGTCTTCCCTGGTTCTCTTCCTTGGAGGTTCATCATCCTCTGCAGTGTGAGCATGATGTCTTCTCTTGTTGTTGTTCTTCTTGTGGGAGCTGCTTTTGTTCTTGGGACAGTCTCTGGAATAGTGTCCCTTCTCATCACAAGTATAACATCGAATGCGAGAAAGATCTCTCATGGATCCTCCAAAGTTCTCCCTCCGATTCTGGTGGTGGTATTTACCCTTCTTATGATGAGGATGCTCCCTCTTGTGGTTATTCTTCCTGGTGTGTGTTGTGAGATCCTGGTATTCATTATCCATCTTTTCTTCTCGAGCTACAATTCGAGCTTCTTCCTATGAGCATTTCTCCCACAACCTACTGAATGTGATGAGCTTCTTCCTAGCACAAATTCCTTGAATGAAGGAATCCCATGACCTAGGAAGACCATTCAAGGTGTTCATCACAATTTCACCATTCTCTATATCTTCTCCCACAAATTCAAGTTGTTCTTTTATGTAAGAGACCCTTGTAAAGTAGGGCTGCATGGTCTCTACATTTTGTATCTTGACATTCTTCAATTGATTCCTCAAAGTCATCTTCTGATTTATGTTCTTTCCTTCAAACAGCTTGGTCAAGGAATCAAACATCTCCTTGGGTGTCTTTAGAGAAGACACATGTGGTATGAGATGGTCTTTGATAGAATCTGCAATGATCCTCTTAGCCTTGACCAAGTTCTCCTTATGTAAGGCCTTAGCCTCATCTCCCTCTGGAACTGGAACTTCTTCACTTATGTAGGTGTCCAATTCATTCTCTTCTAGGATTAACCCAATCCTATACTTCCATGCTCGGAACCTATCATCCCCTTCAATATTATCCTCAAGCTTGGTGTGGTGAGACATCTTAATGAGAAACTCAAATGGAAATAAAATATTTAGGTCTTACCACTTGATTTGTTGAAATTGGATCTGGAGCTAGCTAGGGTTTGACAGAGAAACCCTAAAAATCCAAACTTGGAATTTCAAACTTCTGTCAGGACAGGGAGATGCAATTGACTGAGGCGAGTAAGTTGGTGTGCTCAGATTTTGAAAACTCCAAAAATTGACCCTCCAAAAATGACCTACGAATTTCGGATCTGCAACTTCTATCAAAATCTGGTTTTCTGGTTTTTTTGGTCCAAAAGTCAAATTAGGGTTTGACTTTCCCGAAGATTCACCAAACCAAAAAGTTTGATCTTGGTCTCTAAATTTATATTTTGATGAGGAGTGAAATCCTATGCTGAGATCACTCCAAAATTCCACTTCTGACGAAATCCCTAATTTCCCACAGCAGTGACAAGCCAAAAATGAAAATGCTTAGAATCCAATTCTATTTTGACAAAAAGATATGCCATATTGTTTCTGGTGCATCTCTGAAATTTCAGATCCTCGGGGTCTGAAAATTTGGCCTCTTGTAGCTTGACTTGTCATCTTTCCAACCCCATAGATCTGAGATTCAATGGATTCTCCATGAGAGATATGCTAAGTGTCGCAACATGACCTGTTTATCGGATAAAACAACATAGCGAACTTGTACGGAGTGCCACATGTCATTGTTTCAACTCAGGCCTCTGAAAATCGGACCTGTGAAACTAAAGTCCGTGCCCTAACTGTCACTTTTTACGAAATTCCATTTTGAGATTCCTATCCCTAACTATGACCTTTGTTCCTAGGTCACTTATTTAGGGCTTCATTCTGGAAGAGGCAGAAACCCTAACTTGTACGGATCATGTCTCACAAAGTACAACAAATCTGAGGCTGAAATTTTTACACAGGATACATCCGTGTCTGATATTTGTCCTGTAAAAAATTTTGATCATGAAACTTTGCTTAAACGGATTTATAGCGAAAGTTGCACGATGACTAGTTTTTACTATACCAAGTCCTAGCTTCCAATTTGTCGCAAGTGCAACAAGTGTCGTAAATGCCATACAATGCATTCCTTCATGCCAGCTCTGATACCATGTTAGATTTTCATCATTTAATTCAATATGATCTAGGATCTTAACTGAGAGAACAATATGTACATCATATCAAACATAAGACACAAGAGACACAAAGCATTTCACCGGGGAAACCATAAAGGAGAAAACCCCACAACTTCCTCAGAGATAGAATGAGCAATGATACAAAACCCCAAAACAAGAGATATTCTCCTAGCAGCTTCTCCTCCTCCACTTTTGCGCACTACTCACTTATGAGAATGAGTGAGTGAGTGAATGAATGGATAAATAGAGAGGTGCTCCTCTTTATTTATACTTTACCTTTACTTGCCTTTTACCCTAACTGGGCCGACTTCCCTTAGGAGAGTCTAATACCCCACTACCACTTGACATTGGGCCGACCCCACTAGGAGAGTCTAATAACCCATGAAAGACACAACTCCGGGGTCTAATGCCCCGTCATACATGGGAGGATGGACCTCAATGACTTTACAGGACCTAAGTACAATAATGACTTCTCCGACCAGAGGAATAAACATCTCCATCGGAGGTACACCAATAAAATACAAATACAATATAAAATATACAAGTGAATACATTCCGAAGTTACAAATACATCAACAAGACCTTCATATATAAGCAACCTAGCTTAGGCTTAATTACATGCACAAGATTTAATGTTGGTGAAACCAACAGTAATTAACCCTAAATGATCAAGTGGGATTTCTTAAGGAAGCAATAATGATCATGCAATTGTTAATAGGTATAACTAGGCTTTGGACACTCTAGTGAGGTGCTTTCATGCTTAAAATTAGACAGGTGCACCCTCCTTGGAGAGAAAAATTTCCATGCATGAGTGGCTAGGGATAACTAGCCCTATAACTACCTCATGAGGTAGTTAACTAAATTGTGCATGCGAAACTTAATTCTAACTAGTCTAAATTAGTTAATTATGTAGTCAATTGAGCTAAAATAGAAATTAGGTAATTAACTGAGCCTTAATTGGTAACATAAGTGCAAAAATCAAAGAAAAGGGAGGAAACTCATGCAAGAGTACCTTTAATCCAAAGAAAATAAAGAACTAAGAGGAAATGCACCCTCATAACATAGGGGGAGAATTCATCCCTAAAATCTAGGTATTTTTCTAAGAGGAGAGTACAAACCACTAAATTCTAGGGATTTTGTCTTGTAATTGTTCTCAAATCCCTAAAAACTAGGTATTTTACCAGGTAGTGTGCTATTGACCCCAGAGATAGGAGATTAAATCATGTAGGAGCACATTAGACCCCTAGAGATACTAAACATAAGCATGAAGGTGTGTATGTACACCAACAATTCCACAACCACCCCCTCCCCTTTTCAAAATGCTTCAAAGAGACATTTCAATTTTTTTGTTATGATGGAATTGAATTTTCATATATCAATGTATATGAAGTATGCAAACTTTGGACTTAAATTTGAAAATTATTTCATGTAAAGCTAGAAGGGCCATTTGATATTATAATCAACATTCATAATGAAAATGAAAGAGCATTTCATGTGTCAAGTCTGTGCACAACACTTTGTCTTCTACTTTTGTTTGTTGCAAAAAAATTGGGGTTTTAATCATTCCTAATTATGGTATCCATTTTCTGTGAAGTTGGACAATCTACGAAGGGCTCACAGTGTACTTTCCAACACAACTTGAATGGAGTCAAATGGACTTCATATGCAGGAGATATTGCAGGTTGAAGTTTTGACAACAAGAAGGATTTATGCGACAATTTGTACATAAAAGTAATTTCATGGACAAACTTTGTAATAATGAATTTGATGTAGAGATGCAAATTAAATTCTCATTTTTAATTGTAAAAAGGAAATTAAAAGGTGAGAGAATCCACCTTATGAATTAGTTTCCTAAACCTAAGGGATGTTGAGATCCTTATGGAGGAAGAAGAGGACTCTTTCTCCACATACCCCTTAAGGTGTCTCCTGATCCTACTTTAGGGGATCATGGGAGAGATATGCTCCTTCATATGGGTGATGAATATTCATCCATAAGGAATCTATAAAAGCCTCTCATATGGAGAAGGAGATAAGGATTTTTGGAGAGAGTTTGTCGTAAGCATTGTGTGAAGGATTTCATCCCAAGATGGGAGAAACATTTTAGTTCTTGTGAGAGCCTTGATTCTCTTATTATGGAAGGGAAAGGAATCCCAGGATGGGAAAGAGCCACTTGAAGTAAAATCATGCATTGCACTTATGAAAGCTACACATATTTGAAGGATATAATAAAGCGACTCAAGTTCCAACAAGTCCAGAGACGTAGTCAGGAGGTCTGACGAACTTTGTTAACAAATATGGTTTGCATAATCTTTTCATATGTGTTTTTTGAAATCTTCAATAAGTTGCTTATCAGAATTTGATTGATGATGCCAATTTCTTTATGTTATTTAAGGAATTGAGAATTTGATTAAGAATATGTTAAAGGAAGGAAAGTAAAATTGTCCATTTTTAGATCATTACTCAAGTCTTGAAACTTCCTCCACTTAGGAAATACACTTGAACCTCTTTCAAATTGAAACAAATTAGTTGATCATTCATAAGGATAGTTGAAATATATGTTTATAGAAGGTGAATCTTGTCTAATATAAAAAGTTGTATCAATGTAATTATATCCCCCCATGCTCACATTCAATACCATAACCATTTAGAAATAGTCTTTCAAATATATTGTTAGCAAAGAATAATGATATTTTTTTTTTGCAATGGTTCTTCTAGATTCTTATGATGCTCTAGTAAGGCCTACATACATAGTCTAAAAACCTTTGAAGTATTGTTGTTGAAGTTGTTTTAGTTGAAAGTAACACCTTGGTTTCTTGTTCTTTTCTCTTTTTGTCCCAACAAGGTCTAAGCATGTCAAGATAGCCTCATCCAATGTGTTTTCATTCCTCTTCATTGGCCACATTTTGACTACAAATATTGATGATGCATGCAATGCATTAGCATTAGTTATTCTTTGGTGAATTTTCATATACCTTAAGACAATATAATTCATGGTATTACATACTTACAATTAAAACCTCATGGCCCCTTTATGTTGGACTAATGTAAAATCCACCCTACTCCATCATAAAACAATTAAATGTTTTTTTTTCTTTGAATATATTTCAACCATTGATATAAAATAACACTTGGATATCTTTAACCCAATTTTATTGCTAGGGGAGATTTTTTTCAAAGTATGAGGTATATTACCTAGTTCCTTGACATGTCTGAGCATTGTATGTATATTCCCTGAACTCATCATTCCAATGGAAACTAACAATAATCTATTTGCCTCTTCAAGTTATTTAAGGAAATGATGCATTACTTTCTCATATACACCCACTTGGAAGGATTGTGGGAGGAAGACATGAGAGAATCCATTGTAATTCTTTATTGTTTTTCTCTTAGATTCCAACAATGAGGGATGTGACATCAGAATGACAAAGTAGACTTCTTTGTCTTTCAAACAAATGTGGTCGTCCTCTTCCCAAAGTAGAATCTACATCTTGCACTTTTAAAGATGTGCCATTTAGAATGCCAATGATTGATCTTCTCAATTCCTTCGATATAGATGGTCCAATACTAAGGAAACATAAAGATTTCTTAACTTCATTGATGCTGTCAATTAGAGGGAAATAATTATCCTATTTTTTCAACGTTCTTCTAAAACATTTTTTTCACCTAGGTATGTGTGATGATTCGATTGCTTTGAATTCTTTTTCATCGACACAATGTGTAGGATTGGCTTGTTTTGCATCATTTTCTTCAGGTGCTTCAACAAGTTCTGAAATTGGGTTTTCAAAGGACAATGATGGTGAAGGATCTTATATTAGTTGAAAAATATTTAAAATTTGATTTTCTAGTAGACTAAATTGAATGGGTGGCTTTTTCTTTGTCTTCCCATGGGGGTTCGCGCCCACTCATAGATGGAGGGCTCTAAAACTCCTTTTTTTCCCCTCTTCTTCTTCCTAGGGTTCTCCTCTGCTTGAATTACTTCTCTGTATTATTATCATCTTCAGTGTTACATTCAATGGTTCCATGGGGTTCCTCCACAAAATTTGTCTCCTTCTACCTTTTCATGGCTCTTGGGGGATGAAGATAAGTCGTCGTGTTCTTGTACATTAACCTCAACTAAAATATTATATTTTTATGAAGGGGTAACTTTTTCCTTTCCATCAACAATATTACAACTCAATTCTAAGGTTTCCATGGGCATGGAACTTGGATGTTCAAAAATATTATGTAGAGGATAGAAAATGTTGGCTTCATCTTCACACATTGATGGTGTCTCTTCAAATAGCCTTGGGATATCCATAATACTTGTGTTACATACACAATAATAAATATAAATGTTAACATAATAATAAATAAGATATCAAATAAAAATATAAATTAATGAAAATAATATGATAAAGCTAATTATTAACCAACATACGTGATTAATGAAAATGCATTAAAAGCATGAATTTCTTAGGAATATCTATATAGGCCTCTTGTTGTAAATTCAATCATAAATATATCTTAATCTTTTATACATATATTTTTATATTTTTGTAGGTTCATATCCAATATAATATAACAACATGTATGCTCCATTGCTATCAGATCCAAGTTGACCAGATCTGTACAAGCAAGAAGTTTGTACTATTCCATATTGTACTATACAACAACATTTTTCTATGCATTTTGTTACACGTACTACTCTATACATTCATACAATTGTGAAATAGTACAACAAACATTAAATAGTCAAATTTGATAAAAAGAGGAGCAGTTAGAAAACCATGACCTTAAGGACAATAAAAAATCCAGAGAACAATGAAGTACTTTTATGCTTAAAGGTTCATAATTGAAGTTTACTTACCCAAATCAATAAGCTAAAGAATGAAAAAAATTTGGTATGGAATAAGTTAGAGAAACCTATAAGCAAGGAATCCTTAGTTGATAAAGAAACAATGATGGATCTCATTGAAATAAAGAAGTATTCAAGTGTAAAAATCGAGATGTTGGAGAAGGAAACCAATACAAATCCAATTAAATTTTTATCAAACAATAAATCATTAGAAGTATGCAAAGACAAGAGTTTTGGGAATTGTTGGGCCATGGAATTGTCACTATTTTACATCCTCTTTTCCCTATTTTTAATCCCTTGTTGCTTTCCTATAACCTTTCATTAGCCCATCTTAATGCTTACATGCGATATTTAAACCCAACCATGTTTCCATTACATTTATTTACTATTTCATGTGAATTGTGATTAAACATGGGAAAAATAGCATATTTTGCATTTATTTTTTACACATGGATGAGTTTGATGATTTTTGTTGAACCAATTCTAGGTCATTTGTCATTACTCCAGGACATTTGCCGCAACGTGTATAATTGAATATCTATGAAGTTGATACTTGATATTTTTCATATGAGGCATTGTTAAGACAATATAATCCTATCCTCAAAATATCTCAAAAATCCATATCGTACTTTGTGATAAATTGATGTTTTACTATATGCTATAACTTTTATTGTTGTTACTTCTACAAGTAACAACAATCCATTCTGCAAATAACAACACTCTATGCACAGTTTTGAAAATCCACAAAAATCCATTTTTCAATTATGGAAGATTTATATTGGATTGATATCTTGTACGAGGAGAGAAACTTGGAACAAGAGATGGAGATTAGTTCGATTAGTTTTGAATAGTTAGAAAACATCTTGGGATTAGATTTGAATTGATTTTGAGATCCAAATTATTAGAATTTGTTAAGGATATTTTGGATCTTCATTCATTATTTGTTATGGAAAACACATGTATAAATAAAAGCTCCTTCTCCATTCCAAGGGGAGGGCTCTTAGAGAAACAAGTCTAAGTTATGATGGAATAAAATTATATGTATTTTGAGATATCTTTTGTTAATGTAGATTGTAGTTCTTTAATCTCTATAATTTGTAAATGGACTAACTTCTTCTTACTTATTAGCATAGGATGTATTTTACTTTGATCCATTTATTTCCATAGATGAGTTTTTAATTCAAGTTATTTATTTATGCAAGTATGTTAAATGCATAGATTGGCATGGTTGCAACCATAGTGTACTTTACTTTCTGCAAGTGTGCTTATGAAAAAGTGTTTCGATTCATGCATGGTGGTTTCCGAGGGGACATAGAAGCTACTTGAGTTGAGACTCCTCACGATACCCCTACCAACCGAGAGGATTTCCTTTCTTGTTTACAAGAATTTGTGTGTTTTAATTTCAACCATAAGTGTGCTTACTTTCCGTATTTCAATTTTCGCAATTGTGTTTCAGTTTTCGCAAGTGTGCTTTCAATTATGCAAGAGTGGATTGATTTACTTTGCTACAATGCATATTAGAAAACCAATGCTATCAGAGGAAACTATAGCCTGCATATATTTTTCACAATGACCTTGAAACAACAAGACATACCCTGGATTGACAATTAATGTTTGGAATTTTGATTGTTTTGATAAGCAATTGATTTTCCCAACAAGAATATGACACCAAATACAAGGATACCTGATCGGCATACTAATCATAAGATTTGATTCTTAAACCAATCAACATATCAACATCAACAAAATTATTTGGCCTAGGTTATAAAGAATACTCATGCCAATATAGTTCAATCTCAAAGTAGAAGTCACCTTCCAAAATCACAATACAATAGGTTCTCTCCAAGAATTGTATAAATGTTTAGTTCTTCATAATATCGAACTAGGGTGAGAAGACTCTTTCACAAATCAATAGTTCTGGTCAATGCTTAGAATATCACATCATCTTGCATCATCTACCCTCATGAACTCAAGAATGAAGAATCCTGAGAATTCATTACAAGCTATAGTGAAGACATAACTTTTGTATTCTTTGAGGATAAAGCATCTTTAATGGAAATACAATGTAATATACATAAATAAGCATTAATAATAATAATAATAATAATGCACATTTAATGAAGTGGCATGATCTAATGAAAAGGTATGTCTATTAACCCATGGTGACTAGCCAACACTTATTTAAATCGCATGGTCCCATGGAAATATATCATATCATCTCTATTCAATATACATTTTATTTTCCCTCTATGGCCGATTAATGTTTATTATCATTCATATGTTGGATATTTTCTTGGAAATTAAATTAAAGAATTGAAGTAATGATCCAAACAAGTAAACTTTATTAACAATGAATGCTCCAAGAGAGTACATGAATGAATGCCTATTCAATAAGGCGCACAACTTCATATGTAGACAACCTAGCTTAGGATTAATTATATGAACAAGCTTTAATGATAGTGAACCCCACAATAATTACCCTTAAATGATCAAATTTTATTTCCTAAGAAAGCAATAATGATCGTGCAATTTCTAATAGGGTGTAACTAGGCTTAGGACATTCTAGTGAGGTGCTTTTGTGCCTAACATTAGACAAGTGCACCCTCCTTGGAGAGAAAATTTGACATGCATGAGTGGCTATGGTTAACTAGCACTAGAGCTACCTCATGAGGTAGTTAAGTCAGTTATGCATGTGAAATTAAAGTCTAATTAGCCTGAATTAGTCCATTAGGTAGTTAAATGAGCCTTAATTGCTAGCTTAGGCACACAACATCAAAGAAAAGTGAGACAAATCATGAAAGAGTGTCTTCAATCCCAAGGAAAACAAGAACCATGACGAAATGCACCCTCATTGACTATAAGGGCCACATTTATCCCTAAAATATAGGGATTAGGTTAGGAAGGGACAAAACCCTGAATTTTAGGGATTGTGTCTAGTAATTGTTCTCAAATCCCTAAAAACTAGGAATTTGACTTAAGTATGAAGTAGAAATAAATGGGTCCCAACAATGGAAATAGAAAGAATATCCCCTTAAAGTGGGAAAAGGGGAAAACCTTTGTTTGGATGCTTTTGTTAGACTCTCTCACCTAGAGCAAGATAATCTTGTTCAAATGGTATCCTTACATTCTTCAAAGGCCCATGTTCTTCTGCAAATTAGGGTAGCAAGAAAGACATCAAGCAAAAGAAGGAAAACAAAGGTAAGAAAGGAGAAAATTCCTACATTTACTCAAGAAAACTCCTCCTTTAAAGATTAGAAGACAAAGAAAGACAAAATCATATGTACTTACTACAAGAAATACAGTCATGAAGACATGAGTGTATGAGGAAAGAGAATGATTAGTTGAGACATGTTTGGGAGAAAGATCAAAATCCTTGACCATACCAAGAAGTCAATTGAAATTTTTGAAAAGCCATAAGTCGTAGGACATGCACTTTTTTTTTTATCTTTTCCAAACCACTATATTCTTGTGTTCTTGACTTAGAAGGTTCATATCAAATCTCTCCTTCCTTGCAACCATGCACCAACCCTACCATATTGGGAAATGCACTAGTTTAGATCATTCATTCAACTCAGGAAGAACCTTCTAGAGATCCATATGAAGAAGATGTTGACATTAATGAACATGTTCTTGTATACCCAACAACCAAACCACTTTGAGCATGAGTGGCTATGGTAAACTAGCACTAGAGCTACCTCATGAGGTAGTTAAGTCAGTTATGCATGTGAAATTAAAGTCTAATTAGCCTAAATTATTCCATTAGGTTGTTAATTGAGCCTTAATTGCTATCTTAAGCACACAACATCAAAGAAAAGTGAGACAAATCATGAAAGAGTGACTTCAATCCCAACGAAAACAAGAACCATGACGAAATGCACCCTCGTTGACTATAACGGCCACATTTATACCTAAAATATAGGGATTAGGCTAGGAAGGGACAAAATCCTGAATTCTAGTGATTGTGTCTAGTAATTTTTCTCAAATCCCT
Source organism: Larix kaempferi (assembly GCA_027924585.1). NCBI lineage: Eukaryota > Viridiplantae > Streptophyta > Pinopsida > Pinales > Pinaceae > Larix > Larix kaempferi. The sequence goes on from BSBM01000394.1 coordinate 3,885,604, forward strand.
AAAAACTAGGGATTTGACTTAAGTATGAAGTAGAAATAAATGGGTCCCAACAATAGAAATAGAAAGAATATCCCCTTAAAGTGGGAAAAGAGGGAAAACCCTAGTTTGGATGCATTTGTTAGACTCTCTCACCTAGAGCGAAATAAGCTTGTTCAAATGGGATTCTTACATTCTTCAAAGGCTCGTGTTCTTTCTGCAAATTAGGGAAGCAAGAAAGACATCAAACAAAAAAAATGAAAACAGAGGGTTGAAAGGAGAAAAATCCTACATTTACTCGAGAAAAATCCTCCTTCAAAGATTGGAAGACCAAGAAAGACAAAATCATATGTACTTACTACAATAAATACAGTCATGAAGAACATGAGTGTATGAGGAAAGAGAATGATTAGCTAAGACATCTTGGGGTGAAATATCAAAATCCTTGACCATATCTAGAAGTCAATTGAAATTTTTGAAAAGCCATAAGTCGTAGGATATGCACTTGTTTTTATCTTTTCCAAACCACTATATTCTTGTGTTCTTGACTTAGAAGGTTCAGATCAAATTTCTCCTTCCTTGCAACCATGCACCAACCCTACCATATTGGGATATGCACTAGTTTAGATCATTCATTCAACTCAGGAAGAACCTTCTAAAGATCCATATGAAGAAGATGTTGACATTAATGAACATGTTCTTGTATACCCAACAACCAAACCACATTGAGTACAACATACTCTTCAGGAAACATGTGATCTAGTTCGAGAGGATACATAATGGACCCACTCACATACCCAACATGATCCTCAAGCACTTACTGCTACAAATTCCTTGATGCACATCCACAATTATATGGTCAATATAGGAGATCCACGGTCTTTTTTAGAATCTATATAAAATCCATACCGTGATGCTAACATGGAGAAGGAGCATCAATCTCTGATGAAGAACCAAACTTGGAAGCCATATCCATCACCCCCCTGGTAGGAAATTTGCATGGTGCAAGTGTAGATCTCCATCAAAGTTGGCAATGATCATGGATGAAGATAATTGCAAAAGTCCACTCAACACTTTAAGATGAAACAATAAAGAATTAAACTTTGCGAAAAAATATTCTAGTGTATCAAAGTTACTAGGGATTAGATTTATGAGCTCATTCTGCAATCGATGCTCTCTCATCTCATCATGTTTCCCAAATATTTCTTCCTACTTGGTACAAACTTCATTGTTTCCCAAATATTTATTCTTACTTTGTATATACTTCACTAAGATTTTTTGCATCATCTATGTGATATAGTAGGTCAGGAGAAACAGATAAACAAATCATCCCAAAGGCTTCATCCATCCTATTGAACCATTTTTCCTTTTGCACCTTCGAATTTGGCTTAGTTTATATCCCCATCTGATCCTGTAGAGGCCTTTGTAGCATAAACTAGGGAGAAATATCCATTCAAGTTGATGAACTGGGATCTTTGTCTTCACCTAAAAACATGTAAATCGATTTCTTTAGAATCACCAAGGCTTTGATACCAGGTGATATTTTGGAGCAACATATCCAGAAGATAAATGAAACAATAATATAGTTAGAAATAAATGGAAATTAATATTATTAATGATCCAAATAAGTAATATTTATTAGTAATGAATGCTCTAATAGAGTACATTAATGAGCATCTGATCAACAAGGCATAAACCTTCATATATAGGCAACCTAGCTTAGGCATAATTACTTGCACAAGCTTTAATGCTAGAAAAACCCACAGTAATAAAGTTAATTATTAACCGATAAAGATTACCTTTTAATGAAAATGTATTAAAAATGTATTAAAGACACCTACTTAAGAATATTTATATGACCCCTCATTGTAAATCTAATCATCATTATCTATTCATCCTTTATACAAATTTTTGTATATTTTTTGGGTTCATATCCAACATAGTATAGCAACATGTGTGTTCCAAATTGTTTGTGCAATAAATAGCCTCTAACAAACAATATTGATAGAGAAAACATTTATTTTCAAAAGTCTTCATGTACAAAAAAAAACATATTCCAAAAGGTTAGACCAGCATTTGATCATGTTTGTTGGGACATTCCATATAACTAACTATTTGTGGAATTCATATGTTCCTACCAATTGGCCCAAGACAACATCCAATACCAATGAAATAAATGTAAAAGTGTTTATAAGCAATAGAGACAGATGTTTATAAATATAATAATATATTGAGTAATCAATAAGATGAATACAATGAAAATAGCTCTAAGTACACATACTCTAATTGGTATCTTAATGGAGAGTCATGCATTTTCATTAATATGCTATTTACTTATTACTATTATTAGCATCATTTAAATGACTTATAAAAGTTAGATAATTTGCTTCTACCCTTTCTTTGTAAGGTTTATCTTTAAACAATAAGAGTTATATGCAGCTTAGTCCCTGCCTTTTAGATTAAAAAAGAAAAGAAATAAGAACAAGTTATTCAACACCATTAATGCTAAAACATGCATGCCAAGTTAAAAGTTATAGTTTATTTTACTTACATAAATGTAGAGAAATTTGATTGATGCTTGAAAAAAATAAAATAAGAATGTACATCAGTAAATCTTGCACACTAAAAGTTTCAGTATAATATCGAAGTGAACATATATAACACCCCAACCCCAAGGCTGATAGAGATGGCTCAACTAGTGTTATGGAAATCTTGAAACAACTACTTTACAAGTTAAAATAGAATTAAATCATATAATTGTTTCTCTCTCAATGGTAAGGCATATTTAATCTACAAGCTCTAAATATACCCATATGCTCTAAAGACAATGTGTAGAATATGAAAACAACATTATCAACTAGAAATGGTGTTAATAGAGGACCAAAAGAAAAATCCTTAGGTCCATGATGTCGTCACTTAGCTTCTCTTTGTAGTAATTTTGTATCATATTGGTTACACTCTCAAGACCATTGGTTATAGAATTGCAATGGTGCCAATTCTGTTAGACTCTATGTTTATTGGGAATCAAGGTGCTTTATCATGTGGATTATCCATTTGAAGTATAGAGTGCCCTTATCTGCAATATTTCTTTATTTGAAATGACACATCTAATGGTTTGGCACACAAATTACCAAAAAAAATTAGATTGCTTATCTTGATTATTATAAAAAAATGGTGAAGTGAGAGATGCCATTGTCATCTATTCAAAGAGTATGCACTAAGCCACCATTACAACAAACTGGCCTCCCCCCTACCAAGCCATGCAAGTAGGGAAAATGCATGAAATCTAGATCCTAAATCTAGCTTTTAACGAACTTTTCTTAATGTAACTAGATGGATTGAGCATTAAACAATTATAAAATTCAAAATTGAGAATTTATCAATTTTAATTATCCTTACGTTGAATAGATCTTCAAACATTCTAGCACATGTTTCCTGCTGTAGGCAATGGGGAATGACAATGATTCCCACCAAGAAATCCAAATTCCAAATAGATTGGTAGCATAATCAAGGGTCACAAGAAAGATATTGTACTAGTAGAGTTGTGACATAAGCATACCTATAAAAAGCCTTGCATTAATGTCCAATATTTTTTAGAAAACAGGCCTCGAAATGGCATGGCTAACTTCTTCTAGATATCGACAATAACCAAAAATTTTAATCCATTAATCATGTTTTATGAAGCCTTCCTCTAGTTGCAAGTGCCATGTACAGATTGAACCAAGAAAGGAGCCCCCCATCTTTAAGGAAATCCTTGCATCCCAAATAACTGGGACTTTTTTTCCATTTATGTTTGTCAGCATTGACATTTCACCTTCTACTAAACCTAGTTTCAATATAAGACCAAGGATTCATCTTACTTTACAATACTTTCCCCATAAATCTAGCACCACTTCCTCCAATTCTAGGAGAGAAGGGAAACAAATCCAATCGTATTCTTCTCTTCTTCAAGAAAGTATTCACAAATATTCATGGAAGTGGTTTGTTACGCCCTAATGATCCTTTCCTCATGGTTATATATTTCCACCGGCAAATCTATTATATAACAATTTGTTTAGATTGGAACAATTTCAGTGTCGCTACTTTTATTAGGTGTTTTCTTCCTAAATATTTGGAGCACCAGGTGAAAAGAGTAAAAATTAATACATTTTTTATCATGATGGGAAACCAATTACAAAGTAAAATTATCACATTATAAATTATACAATGTGGAACCAATCCATGAAAATTTCCCTCCCTCTGTCACTTTCCCTGCGAATTGACAACCTGTCAATGCTTCCCTCAATAAAACCCCCTTCAAAAGCAAAAATCATTTCGCTACCCAAACTATAGATATGGCAAGTATTCTTAACCACCAGATAGGTAGGCTATCTCATTCCAAACTATTGGAATATATTAATTATATTCCTTGGAAGGTAATAATGTCTTTGTCTTATGTCGGAAGTTATCCACAATCTTATACTCTTGATATCCATCATTCTATAAAGAAATTTTATTATGGAGAATTATATTATCCCACGTGCAATATGTGAGAGTAATTCCTCCACATCTCTTGGTATATAATAGGTTCAAGGGAGTCACATCACCATTATAGTGACATAGTGAACAACATGATGGTATAGTGGTATATGCTCATAGTTAGTATCAACACATGGTATTGTGATCACAAGCTCTACTATATTGTATTGGGGTTATTTGTAGTTGCTCTCTTGTAAGATTGAAGGAGATTTCTGGAGATAATAGAAGACAATCTTCCCGTGGACATAGCTCAATTGGGTGAACCACGAATATCTGGTGTATTATTTTCTTTGTTCTCTTTTTGTTCGTATTTATGTTGATATGTTATTGATTGCTAAGATAGGTAAGCTAGTTTAGCTAGATCTATAGTTCTGACATGGTATCATAGCCGGTTGCTATGATCTAGCACCTTCTATAGCTTTCAATCAATAACTATTATCATCTAGGCATTGTTTTTTCTTGTAGATTTGATTTCTATTTGGTAGCCATTAGGCTTCTCTTCAGATTTGGGCATGTTTCTGCAGTTTTTTACTTCTAACCCTAACCTTGTTGCGTAGATTTTTGTAGATTTTTTTCAAGGGTTTCTTGATTGTTTTTCTGTAGATCTATATGATTTTCGGCTTCCCCTTGAGGAGATATATCTTTTGGTTGTCATATCGGTAGTTTTTTTCCAAGTTTGGTATACTTTGTGCAGGTTTCCGTCAGTGGCTTAATCGGCACTATTTTCCACCTAAAACTGGACATTCGCGACTTTTCTTCACAGACAAGTGTGAGTAACCACGACTTTCCCTACTACGAACCCACGAGTATACTACAGACCTGCGAATTCCAGTGTACAGACCCGCGTGTGCTACGGCATATTCACACCTGCTCTACTGAGGACTTGCGTTTACTTCAGTATACTCGCTACCCTACTATGCAGAGACTCGCGAGTGCTTCGGCATAACTGCGACTTTACTGCACAGAAACCTGCGAATATCCGATCAGAACCGCGACATTTGACTTTACAGACACACGCACCCACGGTTGGCTCTATTGCAAAACCGCGAGTAACCGCGACCATTGCCGTGCAGAACTCGTGAGTATCAATTTTATTCGCAAGTTTACTATTAGCAGACCTACGAGTGATTTTTCTTGGCATTGTTTTTAAGGGTTGTAAGTAAAAGTTTCTTTTCCTTTACTGTGTTTCTACAAATCAATAGGGTAAAGTGTATTAGTTTTATGTTATTCACTTTTTTTTCTCTTTTATCATTTCTAGCATTTGGGTTTCTTGTTAATATTTCTATCATTATGACTTCAGAAGTAGCTTATGTTCCTGAACTTGTTGGTCCTAACTATCTTGCCTGGAAAATAAAAATGATTGATGTTCTCAGGAGTAAGAATCTATGGAGGAGTGTTAATGGTGAACACCAAAAACTGTTGATGTTAAAGATGTGGCTATATGGGAATATAAATGTGATCAAGCAAAAGGGCTCATTGGTCAAACGGTTTCAGATAGTCTTCAGGTAAGTATTGAGGCAGAAGACAGCTCGGTTGAGGTATGGAAAATTCTTGCTTCTTTATTTGATAAATTTGATGATGTTTTTGCTTATTACCTTGAAAAGAAGATTTTTGAGCTAGATCCTACTAACTTTGAAAGAGTAGAATTATATCTTGCTGAAGTGAAAAATTTAAATGAAAAATTAAATAATTGTGGTAAAGATTACAAGAAAACATACACTTCTCTTATAATTCGTGTAGAACAAAATTTGCCATACTGTTTTGATATGTTCATCCAAACTAGGAATAGGGCTCTGGAATTGTCTCAAAACACTACGAAATCTACTTTTCATGATTTTTGTAAAGGGTTGATAAATGAGCAAGAAAGGTTGATTGTTTCATGACAAGTCTCGCCTCACAAGGCTCTTATGGCACATAATAAGAATCCTAAGAAAAAATTTAATAATGTTAAAGGTTCTAATTCACACACTTCAAAACATGCTAATAAATTTGGTCAATGCACATCATGAACATAGTAAGAAGAAGAAAGTGTATGATCCTTGTAAGCATTGTGGTAAAACTAATCATCCTAAAAAGAATTGCTTTAAAGCAAAACGTTTAATGGCTAAAGATAAAGAGAAAGGTTCTGATAAATCACAAGTAGCTTTAAGTGTTTTTGTTGGTTTTGTCTAGTAGTTCTTCTTCTAATGTTTATGATTTTCTTTGTTGATCATGTTTAATCATGTTGATTTCTAATCATGTCATGTTATTTTGTTCATATATTTTTTTAAGATTTGCATAGAAGCAATCGCATAGAAGCATTCCTATATTATTTTTAACATGATATATGAGTTGTTACTCCTATTGTAACATGTAATTAGAGCAGTCTTCATGGAATAATGTTTTATGGTATTGGATAAAAGCGATAGCATAAAAACAATCCATATATTCTTGAGCATTTTTTTTGTAAATATTGTGTAATTAGCAATTTTATTGCTCACTTTTTATATGTTGTGGCTGACACTTAATGTGTAAAAGTAACTTCATTCTCCTTAACGAGCAAGTTAACTTTTTATTTGATCATATTATGTTGTCATATTTTTATATTATGTTTGCTAACCTTTGGTGTATAAGCCTTTTCATTTATGTATGAGCAATTTTGTTTTATGATCTTTGTATGCTTTAATCTTGGAATTTCTTGTGTGCAAATAAGTTCTATGTTTATGTGAAAAGTTGTGAGAAGTTGGTTTATGTACTTCCTTCTTGAGCATATTAATCGTTGATCTTTGTTATCACCTTATTCCATAAATAATGAAGCACCATCTTCTACTGTTAAAGTCATGATGTTCATCTGTATGATATCATTTTCAATGTATAGACCATCGGGGCCTTGTTTCTTCGATGTTTGAGGTCTTCTACATATATTTATATTGCACCTTGATTGGAAGAATGTCTGCTATCTGCATGTGTATTGGCCATCTGGGTATTTTGTACACTGTTGTGGTGTTCTTAGCCACATGTTCTGTTGTATGATCAGCCGTCAGACAGTATCTGTACACTGGTGTGGATTTTATATCAGAGTTCTTCAGCTATCAGTTATGGTTGTGATGATTCTTGTGATCTAGGCATCTTACGGATCTAGTAGCCATGACAACTTCTCTTTAGATCTAGGCACCTTGTTGTTGGATTGCGTCACATGTTCTCGACATTTTACTATTGGATCTAGTAACCATAAGGGATTCTCTTTAGATATGGGCATCTTGTTGTTGGCATTTCATCGTACAACGAGAAATTTCATGATTCAATGAGAAGTTGTTGTTCTTCATCAAATTCCATTAGCCGAAGTGTTCTTCTTATTTGCAGCTTATGTATATTCTGGAAGTTGTCATCAAGGGGGAGCAGTAATGACTCCTTCCTTTCTTAGTGTTAGTAAGGGATTTTTTCCCAGCCATTATTAAGGGGGAGTGTTGGAATATTTAATTATATTCCTTGGAAGGTAATAATGTCTTTGTATTATGTCGGAAGTTATCCACAATCTTATGTAAAAGAGTAATACATTATATTACATATTCATTGTGGTAAAGTATACTCTTGATATCCATCATTATATAAAGAGATATTATTATGGAGAATTATATTATCCCACATGCAATATGTGAGAGTAATTCCTCCACATCTCTTGGTATATAATAGGGACAAGGGAATCACATCACCATTACAGTGACATAGTAAACAACATGATGGTATAGTGGTATACGCTCATAGATAGTATCAACACATGGTATTGTGATCACAAGCTCTGTTATATTGTATTGGGGTTATTTGTAGTTTCTCTCTTGTAAGATTGAAGGAGATTTCTAGAGATAATAGAAGACAACCTTCCCGCGGACATAGCCCAATTGGGTGACCCACATATATCTGGTGTATTATTTTCCTTGTTCTATTTATGTTCTTATTTATGTTGATATGTTAATGATTGCTAAGATAGGTAAGCTAGTTTAGCTCGATCTATAGTTCTGACACAAACTTCTCTATCCCATTAAGAATTTGACAAAGTAGTTTCCAACAAGGTTTCTTTCCCAACCAATAGGAAGGTTATCTCTGAATAGGGATGGAGAGGTCCAACTATCTCATTAGATACATAATGTGATTGACACGGATTTGAACACTTCAATGTTGAAATCACACTTTCAAATAACCTTACCAAAAAAGATTGTATACTTAAAGATAGATATCTCGTGATCTCGCCAAGGGTATCCATAGAGTGTTAGTAAACTTATAACATGAACATACCTATAAAAGGCCTTGCATCTTTTCACACCAACTCTAACCTCATTGATGTTTGAGCCTGTCAAAATTACCATGATATTAGCTTTATTAAAAAACACTACATTGATGAAAGATTCTCCAATATTCAAATCCATAAATCATATGTTGTCCTTTGTTAAAGAAAGATAACCACGCAATTTACTGCTTGCATAAGAGCAACTAGATGTTCAAGCAATGCTTGCAATTTTTCCTATCACCAACAACAACATCACATTTCCATAACTCCTCTTTAGAATCACTAACCTTTAAAGCCAAAATCGGTCCTTAATCAAATGCAAAACTGAGTTATGAGATAGGTTGTTTCCAATAGCATCTCTTACATTCTTAATCAAAGAAGACTGACAATCTTGAATTTCATCTCTTGTAGAAAAAGATGTTAGGAACCCGTGTCAACCCTTCTCTTTACTTTGTTAGTATATTGTTGTTGGATGCATATGCTTTGTAAGTCATCCCGCAGTACTATATGTTCCATGGTATTGATCCATAGTTTGTATTAGCCCATTGTATTATATGTTCCATGGTATTGATCCATAGTATTGGACACATATGCTTTGTAAGTTATCCCTTAGTATTATATGTTCCATGGTATTGATCCATAGTATTGACGCATAGACTTGGTATATAAGTACATGTTGAGGCCAATGAAGGCATTCATGAGTTATTTCTATTGAGCTTGCTCAAAGGAGGTTTCCCCCTCGAAGTGGCCCGCGATCAATAAATCTCTTTTGTGTTCTTCTATTTCTGATATATCGTGCATTTTCATCATTTAATTGTTGGAGGTTTCTCAAATATGGTATCAGAGCACTTTCTTGGGCTCGTTGGGTGGAATTTCTACCCAAACAAATTTTTGCATCTATATTGTTACTTTCAATTGCAGGTTCGGATCTGGGAATAATCTGTATCCACTTAACTGTGGGAAGTACTTGGGCATAGCCATAAAACTCATTGTGAGGAGTACCACAGGAACCCTAAAGTAGCTAGCCCATTGAGAGGACCTGCCAGCGAAAAGGGCAATGACCCCTACCTGATTGACTAGTTCCCACCCGTGAGGTAAACCAAGAGTTGTCGTTTGTGGCAAAGCGATTATCAATTTTACCTGAGCCGTGGAGTGAGGGGTAATACGCAAACAATTAGACAACATTGGTGGCCGAGTGAATCCCCTGAACCTTTAGGAAGCCGCACTTACCTGGGGTCCATATCTATTTCCAGTTGATAAATCGCAGATTACATCTATTTAGAACTATTGCAGATCAATTCTGAGCCGTTGCAGATCCATTCCGGAGAAAAAAAAGTATAAAATTATTTTTTTCACCATATCTTCTTTGTTTTAACTCCATTTCCCTTAAAAAGTCACTGACACCCCTGCAATCTCATTCTGCATATTTCATTCTTGAGGACCCTATCCCAAATTCCACTTCCCGAAGCAAGAAATCCCACATCTATCTATTTTTAGGGTTTGCCATAACCTCTTCGATTTTCACCCAATCGCCTTCAAATTTTGCCATAGTGTTCATTTCATATTTTTGCTTCTTTGTCCCTCTTTGACAAATTTTCTCATTCTTTCACCCCGCTTCTGAAATTCTCATTTTCTGCTTCCATGTCCATCAGAAAGTGTCCAGAACCTAGTCAAACCCCAATTACCCACCAGAGTTTTTCCCAAATCCAAATTTTCCTTTACTAAAGAAGTTTATGTTTTTGTTTTTCTACCCATTCAAAAAAAAAACTCCTGGTTATGGTTGACACCCGCGTAGGAGCAAAAATCATCGAGGAAGAACTTGTAGCCCTCAAAACCAAACTCCAAGATATGGATGAAAAATTTCTCAGCCTCCATCTTCAACATTCAACCATGAAAAATAAACGACATCGAGAATCTTCTGTAGACACTGTGTTCTCTTCTTCCAGAAATTTTCGTGGGCCGAAGCTTGATTTTCCTCGCTTCAATGGTAATGATCCGACTGGATGGATATATCAAGTAGAACAATATTTAAGTTTGCATAATACTTTTGATGTCAACAAAGTTTCACTTGCATCCTTTCATTTGGAACATGAAGTCCTTCAATGGTATCATTGGTACATCAAGGCTCATGAAGAGCCAAAATGGACAGATGTTTGTCAAATCCTTTTGCAACGATTTGGCCCTAGTACTTTTGATGACTTCACAGGAGCACTCACTAAAGTTTGTCAAATTGGCACTGTGAGAGAGTATCAAACAGAATTTGAGAAATTGGCCAATCACACAAAAGGTTTGTCTGATGAATTCTACAGGAGTTGTTTTATCAGTGGTCTCAAGGATGAAATCCGATCAGGGGTTAAAATGTTCTGTCCCAACACAATGATGGAAGTCCTAGGGTTGGCTAAGTTGGCGGAGGACAAGATCACAACCCAACAACGCTCCAAATCCACTTTTGTTCCATTCTAAAATATGGTTTCTCAACGACCTCCCATCACGCCAGCTATTCAAACAACTCCTTGATGACCATAATTGTCATTGATGACAACACATTAATGAAAAAGGGTGAATTGATGACATGGAAAAGACTTGACATGGCAAGGAAAATGAAGAACAAGACAATGACATGGAGAACATGCATAATGACAAGGCACACATGGTGACAAGCCAAGCTGGACAAAGGACAAATGAATTGAATGCCTCTTGCGGGCATTTGAAGTAAGCCCTTGCGGGCATCTTTGTGATCCCTTGCAGACATTTACTTAAGCCTTGTGGGCATATGATAAATCCCCTGTGGGCATCCTCAAGGGCCCTTACGGGCATAATAGAAGCTAGTGCGAGCATCCTATCAAGCAACCCTGCAAGCATTTTATTGTGGATGTGCGGGCATTGCTGGAAGCCCCTTGCGGGCATTTCAAAAGCCCCTTTTGGGCATTCCCAAGGTGATATGCGAGCATCTTAAGGAGTGTGTGGGCATAACAGAAAGCCCTTGCGCACATATGATAAAGTAGCCCTTGTGGTAATTTAAGGAGTGTGCGGGCATAACAAAAATCCCTTGTGCACATATGATAAAGTAGCCCTTGCGGGCATTTAAGGAACCCCTTGTAGGCATTTAAGAAGCCCCTTGCGGGCATTTCTATAAGCCCTTGCGGGCATTTATGAAGGCTCATGCGGGCATTTTTGGGAGCTTATGCGGGCATCTTTATGAAGGCCCATTTGGGCATATTTAAAGGCATGTGCAGGCATCTTATAAAGGCCCTTATGGGCATTCTAAGGAAGCTTGCGGGCATGAGATTAAAGGCCCTGGCAGGCATCTTATAAAGCACTTTTGGGCATTTTAAAGAGCCCTTGCAGGCATTCTGGAAGTGGAGAAAATGGCATGGCATAATAAATCCGTTAATTATCTAATGATAAAATTAAAAATAAAAAGGAAATGACAACCTATTTAACATGTCGGCCTAGTAATTTTCATGAAAGAAATAGTATAAATAAAGGCCATCCGCCTCATTCTTAAGGTTCTTTGGAAGTGTGGTGTATGGAAGTGTGAGGAGAAGGGAGCTCGTGTGGAGTAACTGAGGCAGTCTGAGACCCGAAAATTAACAGCATATACTTTGGGGTTTTGACATTGGCAACCTACAATTTGAAGAATTAGTCAGCCTGAATTGTAGAAGAGACAATCAGAAATTTTTACAGGGAAAGCCCAAATATTCAGCAATCAGATTTGACAGATCCATAGGCTCAGTTCAGAAATTCAAGATCATTTTTTTCTTTAGGGTGGTAGGGTGGTTCTAGGGCTCTGTTGATGCCTCGAATATCGCTGCATCAATCAGCAAGGGATTCTCCCCAGTAAGCAATCCCAACTAGATCGCCCACCTTTTGGTATGGGGAATCCATCCGGTTAACGGTTCCGACTACCGTGTGAGATTTAAAGATTTGTTTGTTTTACCGGTTGCAGCCCGATCCACCGGTTATGTAATTTTGTATTTATTATGATATGCATGTGCCCTAGATTAAATGCACGTGGTAAACAAATCTATGCTAATCTAATTTAAATCTAAATTATCCTATCCTTATAAGGAGCAAATTTAAAGAATGGGTAATAAAATGAAAACACACCCAATAACTCCACAGATAGTTGTTAAATTGGAAGGAGCATTTACAGCAAAAATAAAGATTATCCAAGATAGCCTAGATAAAGATAAGCATTCAATCACCCATTTAACACAGAAATATTGCAAAGGAAATGAAACCATTCATAGCAGCGAATTAATTCACGATAGCCAGGAAAGATCTCACAGGAAATGTATGAAAACACAGAAATAGTCCAGCAATTATCCAACAAGACTCCAAGCAAAGTGTTGTGTCGGCTTCCACGGGCCAAAACGATTTTTCTTATTCGTGTAGTAGAAATAGTTCATTTACAAGACATAAAACCTTTCACCTGCCAAAAGTCCCTTCTACCTTCCTCTAATCAGCTTTATATAGCTTTACAAGATGTGCCAAAAGTTGCCACCTATACCCTAACCGTTCATATTCCTCTAATTTGTCTTGTAGTGTTGATATTACAAAAGAGAAATATCTCAAATAACTTTACAAAAATTGGGAGTACAAGTCATTTTAATATTTCAAAGGTACATGCATAAACTAACAACCCAGGAGACATGCTGGCGAATGTGAGCTACCCCTGAGCTAGCGCTTTGGAGGACTTAGGCGCTACTGGGACCACTAGGGTTTCTTCTATCACTACTGCGACAACTGGGCCACTTTTTGATGTGAAAACTTGACTGGATGCCAATGCCCTATCTACCTCTGCTATATAATTTTCCCATTGATTTGCTTCTTTTACGATATTTATTCCAACTAGGGGAATCATAAATATGAGAGATACTCTTTGCTTGGCGAGCTCCTCTGCTAAGACAGTTATTTCTGCCATTGTGGCCTTGAGACTTTCTTCTAGGCAGTGTTTATGAATAGCTGCTTCACTGATAAATTGGTGCAGGTCTTCTGAAGTCAAGACATCCGGCTTCTGCACATATTCACTTTCTGCCTTGAGTTCCTCACTTAGCTTAGATAAACATTGTGCTTTATTTGGGAATTCTTCTAAATCTTGAGGCATGGCTATCTAACAACTTTCCTGTGTGGCTCGTATTTGGGAATACAAATTCTTGCACCGCTCATAAGTAGCTAAGGTTACGGTGGCCAACTTTACTCCGCAATCTTTAGAATATTCTAGGGTGCGTACATCTGCCCTGTATTCAACAACATACTTAAGGGGAAGAGTTGTCGGGAACTCTGACTTCCCTTCCCTCCATTCTATGTGTTTTTTAATCTCTCCACTGATGCGTGTGTGCTTCTTCCTGACCCGGGTGGCTTCGACATTGATTTCCCTAACCTAGGCCATTATTGCTTTTAGCTTGTATATTTCCTCTGATAGGAGTTCTTGGACACCATAGGTCTCTCTTAGTATTTCACAGGCTTGCTTGTGGAAGGGGCTAATGTCTCCCATTTTGTTGTTTGCTAGCTTTAATTGCTGCTCTAACAATTCGTTGCCTTCTTGCAACTTTTCAATGTGTTCTTTGAGGTCGACGATCTCTGGAATGTTGTCAACCTTCTCTGATTCAACCTCAAATTTTTTTCTTCAAGTTCTCCCTTTTCTTCTTTTAACACCCTTACTTGTATTGCCAGAGCCCTCCTGTCAGCTTCTAGTTGTTGGAGAATTTCATTTAACTCTTCCCTTTGAGATGAAAGAGCATCATTCCTCTCGATCATGAAATTTGTATAGTTCTTCTCTTTGACTAAGGCTTCCTGCAACTGATGTGCCTTCTCCTTTTCCTCACTCAATTTATCTCCTAGTATGTTGACATTGTCTGTAGTTGTTGTAACCGTGGCTACGGAGATGGATGCTAGGAGCTTAGCAGCCACCTCTATGTTCCGCATGACTGTGGTCTCATGTGTAGTGATGATGTCTAGCTGAAAAGGTCTTTTCAAAGTGGAACCTATCTTTTTAACAATGGTTTTTCTTTTCTTGTTGTATGCAAACTTTTCCCATTTAGAGACTGTACTGCCTATGTAGGGTGTAAAAGGGACAATGGGGAGATCTCTTATGGAGGAACCCATATCTAAGTTTTGCAGGTCTGGGCTTTTGGGATCAACATCCTCTTAGGATTTCTTTTCTTCTTCTTCTTTCCTTCGCGCCTCTTCCTCCTGCTCTCTTCTTAATGTATCATCTTTTTCCTGCTTCGCATTTCTTTCCAATCTGATTCTCTCTTATTCTTCTTTCTTCTTTGCCTTGGCTTCGACTGCCTAGACTCTCAAACTCTCTTGGATTTTCTTGGCTTGTTCCAGGAGCCTTTGTTCTTCTTTTGAGAAAGCCTCAGCAGTCTCCACGGTACCCTTTTCTCGCTGCGGACCTATTTTCCCCACAACATTAGAGCTCGAGCTAGCCCCTCCTTTGCCCATTTGACAAATCTATAGCTTCGTCATATTGTTGATCCCCCTATATGCTTCCTCCTGTTGATCATAAAATTTGGCATACTCACAGGGAGTGGAGAGTTCTTTGCAATGCTGTGCAATTTTGCCCTGTCGATTATTCCTGTGAAAAATCCTTTCTCCAAAATGAAAGCTCCTCAACTCTGCAACAAAATCTTTCACAGTTGCAATTCCTGAGAACTTGTAGGCCCCGACATAGAAGGGTAAGGGCGAAAAAGTAGCTTTCTTGGCCTTATACAGGGTATTACCCATTCCATCAATGAATACCTGTCTTACCATCTCCTTGTGGACTATATAATCCGTAGCATACCTAGGTAGAATATACGGGGCTTTGGAACCTCCGTACATTCTTATGTAGGTACCGTCTGGAGAAAAATATAAATCACCATATTTCTCCAAAGCTTCCATGGCATTCTTAGATAGGCAGTTGGGTTCTTCATTAAATATTAATTCGTATAGGGGCATGATGAACTCCTTGCAAATGAGTTTGTAATCCCTCTTGTAATTTTGAGCCCAGAAGATTTTGTAGGCAATGAACACTAAGCCATCTACCGAGTTCCATATGCATCCCATCTTGGGAAAGGGACATTTCGCCACAATACAATCTATCAAGTAAGAAGCCATATAATATTCTTCCTTCTTCTCCACTAACCCTTTTTGTGCAGTTGTTGTAGCTGATGACAGGCTGTTTGAGAGAATATCATCCCAGTTGAAGATTTTCCCTTTGAAGGCTACATAGTGGATGACAGGAACCCATTGTAGCATGAACATCGTCCCATCGGGTCTCCCGAAGATTCTGCTTAACATGAGAGAGATCAGTCTGAAAGGGGGCCTCAGATTGTGAACCTCATACTCCTCGCTATCTTTCCTTCTGATTTGCTTGCTTGAAATTAAAAGCTTCCTTGCCATTTCTAGGTTATCCATCTGGATCCCTTCCAACCATGCATCATCAAGCCTCTGCTGTGCTTTGGGTAACTTGTAGGCCGTTGAGATATAAGATGGGTGAAACGAGGTGAAATCCTTTCCTGTGCTATCTACTATAACTCTTGTCTCGGTGTTCGCATGTTGCAATACCCATCCGATTACTTTTGAGCACAGGAAGAGTTCTAGACGTGTGGCCGCCTGGGATATACAGAAGTTTCGGATGTTCTGATATAAACATTCCTCCTCCAGAAGAACTTTAGGGAAGTCCTGATCTCTTATCATGCGGTATACATCTCCCCAGTTAACTTCTGGAGGCACGCCTGTGGTGCACTTGGTATCCTGGAATGTAGTTTCTACTCTTGTGCTCTCGTCGACCGCCTTTGATTTTCTCTTGCCACCTTTAGCCATTTTGAAGATCCTGTTCACCAACTAAACACGAATAAGAATGTATGGCACGATGTTAACAATCCAAACTAGCATACTTTTTAGAACGATAATATCCAACTACTAACCAGAACTCCTACCTTATGTTTGATCACTGCTTTCTTTTAAAAACAACAAAAATATTTCTTTCACATGCCATTTTATAATCTAGTGAAAATCTTCAATTACTTCTACCCCTGATATTGCAACTATGAACTATGAAAGCAATGAACATAAGGTGGGCCTTCTATGTTCTTATAATAAAAGACATGACAAAAAACCAGCTTGAAAGCGCAGAAAGATGTAAACTCTACAGTCGCGAAAATGCTTATAACTTGGTGTGAGGACGGGCAGGGTTGGTCTTGAAATTACTAAAAAGGTAGCCTTTTACAACGAGCAGAGGTATGCTGCCAGTTCTTTCAACACTTAAGCGGTGAGAGCCTTGAGGTTCTAGGGTTGTTTACGTCCGTGCTTAGGGATTCAAAAATGTCTGAGTCGGATGCACATGGGTTGACGATGGGTGCAATTACTCTGAGAGTTGCGCCATAGCTAGGATAGCATGAAAAAGAATGGCGGATCACGTCCCTTTAAACGGGAAGCCTACATTATAACAGGGTCCGTGAAGGTACTAACCTGGAAGGGATGAAGGATGCCGCCGCTCGTTGCAAAGCCTGCGATTCTGGACGTGCTTCATGACTTCAAACGGAAATGAGAAGAGAGCTCTGGGCGACGAGAAATAATGGAACGCTAACGGGGTTCCCACCCTATATATTAAGATGATATGTGCGAACTATTATTACGGTGGTTGCAAGTCATTAGAACGGGGTTTAAGGCAATGTACGGATGGGTAAAATCAACCCTTTTTTTAATAAATAGGACCGCCAAGAATCAAAAAGGTTAGGTTAAGGTTCCCGCCTTCTGTGGAAAGAAAAGTCGAGTTTTGCCCGCCGTTGCGGGAGAATTGTTCGAAAGTTTCCGCAAATCCGAAGTGTGCCGCGATGCATTGGCAAACTTAAGTGAGCATGTCCGCTTTTACTGGAAAATTAGCTGAGTTCTTCCAAAAATGTGTCACTCTACCCGCTGATGCGGGAGAGATAGACGAGTCATTCCGCCAAAATGACTCATTGAAACGTTCCGATGTTTGTGGAAGAGTTAGCCAAAAGCTTCCGCCATTGCGGAGAAACTTGATGAACCTGTTCCACTGCGAGCCTACTTGGTCAAAAGTTTCACCCTTTCGGAGGCTTTGAGATAATTTTTCCGCTGCGGTTCGACTTATCCCTTTTTTATTCCGCGGTTTCGGAAGGCTTGGGTCAACTCTTCCGCTGTTGCGGCTAGCTTAGCTTAGAGCTTCCGCCATTGCGGCCTAAAACCTTGAGTTTTACTTAGGCAAACAAACATAACTCAAAAAGTAAGGCAGGTAAAGACCCTTTTTTAGGGAGAAAACTAAGTAAGGAAAAATTATGAAGTCCGGATAACCCTTAGGTAGACCTTTTCAAAAAAACAAAGGAGGGGCCCCAATATTTTTTCAAAAAATAAAAAAAGGGGGGGGTGTTGTGCCAACAACAGGCTCACATAATTGTGAGTTGAGATGTTGTAGCAATTTGTCAGTTGAAACTGACGAAGCCTATGGGGTTGTAGCCCCTTCCAGTTGTAGCTGGAAAAGTTGTATCAAATTTGTAACTTCAGCTGTTGCTGGATCAAATTTATTATAAAAGGATTCAGTGGTTTTTCCCCCAGGACTTGGGTTTCCACGTAAAAATTTTGTGTATTGTGCATCCTTTTATTATGAATGTTGATGATATACTGCTATGATTGGTGATTAGCAAAGTGCTCTTGATTAAATGATATATATTGCGCAAATACTGATTCACCCCCCCTCTTAGTATTTCAACACTCATATCAAGCATTTGTCTGAAACAGAGATGCAGGCACGTAGAGAAAAAGGGCTTTGTTATAATTGTGATGAGAAATTCACTCGGGAACATAGATGTGTTGAGCAAAAGTTCTATCTCTTAGATGTGGATTCTCCGCCTGCCTCTGAACTTGGTGAAGAAGCTCCAGATACAATAGATGATCAGGTCGAGATACAACAACCTTCTATTGACCCTCTGTCTCAAGACGACCACCCAAAGATATCTCTCCATGCTTTAGCTGGAGTGACCACCCCACAAACAATGCAGGTCAAGGGTTACTTCAAGAATCTCCCTCTTACAATACTCATTGGTTTTGGTAGCACTCATAACTTCATTGACCTTCAGATCGCCAAACAAGCTGATTGTTTTGTCCATCCTTGCTCCAACTTTGAAGTCGTAATTGCCAATGGGGACACCTTACCTTGCAAGGGGAAGTGCCGCAATGTGCGTATCTCTATGGGATATTATAATCTACACTTTGACATGTTTTCCTTGCCCTTAGGCGAATGTGATATGGTGTTGGGAACTCAATGGTTACGCACACTTGGCCCCATCTTATGGGATTTTGCTGAACTTTGAAGGCAGTTTTCAGTCAATGGGAAAAAACACACATTGACAGGCTTACAACCAGGGTCTCTCTACATCATTAGTTCACATCGCATGGAAAAGATCCTTAAGAATAATTCACATGGTGTCATCGCTCAGCTCCATTCCATTCAGATGCACCCATCAACGGTCTCCACTACTCCTTTGGATCTACAACAAATTTTGGATAGATATGCAAGTGTCTTTGCAGAACCAGTGGGATTTCCACCTTCAAGAGCTCTTTCCGGTAAGAATTTAGCGGCCTCTACATATGAGAAGGAAATGATGTCTATTTTACATGCAGTACAGAAGTGGCGGCCATGCCTATTAGGGAATTATCTCTACATCAAGACTGATCACCAGAGTCTGAAATATTTTCTGGAACAACGGGTCTCCTCCCCAACACAATAGACATGGGTTAACAAACTCATGGGTTATGACTATGAAATCACTTACAAGAAGGGTAAGGAAAATCTGGCGTGCTATTTCTCGCACATTTGATGACCAAGTTTCTCTTTCAGCTATTTCTATGCTTGTTCCAAATTGGTTGCAATCTGATCAATAGGGTTATGTCAATGACTCCTCATTATCTCAAATCATCCAACGATTGGCCAACAACCCTTCTGTTGTACTGCATTACTCTTTGGATGGTGCTTCCCTGAGATACAAGGGTCATATGGTGCTTCCCCAGAGCAAAGATCTTCAACAAGTTGTCTTCTATGAACTCCATGCTTCTCCATCGACAGGGCACTCTAGGTTCCTCAAAACGTATGAGAGAGCACAGTGTAACTTCTCTTTTGGCAGGGAATCAAAAGGACACTTCAACAAATGGTAGTTGAATGTGATACTTGCCAGCTCAACAAGGGTGAAACGACACTCCTTTCGAGATTGCTCGAACCTTTTCCCATCCCTACACAGATTTGGATAGATATTTCTATGGATTTCATTGAAGGGCTCCCTAAATCTGGAGGGAAGACAGTGATTTTGGTTGTGGTTGATCGCCTCTCCAAATATAGTTATTTTTGTGCCCTTATCCATCCCTATACAACCTCCTCAGACGCACAAATTTTCCTTGACCAGATCATTCGTCTTCATGGAATTCCTTCTTCCATTGTCTCGGATCGCAATGCAGCTTTCACCAGTCATTTTTGGACAGAACTATTTCACCACACTGACACCAAACTAAATATGAGTTCAGGGTATCACCCACAAACAAATGGTTAGACTGAAATTACTAATAAATGTTTGGAAACTTATCTTCGTTGCTTCACCTCCGAACAACAACATCAATGGACAAAGTGGCTCCCTCTCGCTGAATGGTGGTACAATACCTCCTATCACACTGCATCTAAAATGACTCCATATGAAGCAGTCTATGGTCAAGCACCACCAGTTCTTCTTCCATACACCCTCAGTAGTTCACCAATCAGGAAGTTGACACGGTTCTTCGAAACCGTGATCAGATTCTTCGCATTTTGCGGGACAATCTTCACATGGCAATAAATCAAATGAAACAACAAGCCGATCAACACCGTTCTGAGCGCAATTTTCAAGTAGGTGATATGGGTTTTCTTCGTCTGACAACCTTACAAGCAATCCTCCGTGTCAACCCTTCTCTTTACTTTGTTAGTATATTGTTGTTGGACGCATATGCTTTGTAAGTCGTCCCGTAGTATTATATGTTCCATGGTATTGATCCATAGTATTGATGCATAGACTTGGTATATAAGTACGTGTTGAGGCCAATGAAGGCAGCCATGAGTTATTTGTATTGAGCTTTTGCTCAAAGGAGGTTGCCCCCTCGAAGTGGTCTGTGATCAATAAATCTCTTATGTGTTCTTCTATTTCTGATATATTGTGCATTTTCATCATTTAATTGTTGGAGGTTCCTCACAAAAGATTTGTGACTTTTCCCATTTAACAACTTTTCGTATGACCCTTTTTGTTGCCATTTTGAAGGATGTGTCATGCAACTCGACAAATTTGATGACAATCTAGAAACTAGACATGGCATGCTTGAGGAACTACTCTCTCAACATAATCAAGTTCACTAGGGTTTGCAGGAATCACCTACATCACTATTTGGGTTTAAACAATAATCCCACAACGATGCTCGTGAGCTCTGCTTTCCCAACAACTATTGTTTTTTCCCACCCTTCTAATGTTTTTGTGCAGCTCTCTTTGTCAATGAGGCCATCAAGCCACCTTCCACTATCTTCTACACTACAAATAGCGACACGAGGATCACATTAATTCTTTGTACCATATTCAATTGGTCTTTCTAGGGGATCTAGAGGCTTCACAATAAGGCCCGAGGTCCTCCTATATATGGAGGTGATGAATATGGTTGTCTATGGTTGTCATTGATGACAACATTAATGACAAAGGCATAATGAAGGTTGATGATATGGACAAAAGAAGGTTGATGACATGGCAAAAAGAAAGTCACAAATAATGATGACATGGCTTGAAGAACCTTGGATGTGGGCATTGGAGCCATTGGAACACCTAATGGGCCAAATGACCCATTATGTGGTCATTTGTGTCTTAATGGAGTCATGGAGCCCTTGGAGGTGGTCATGATGATCCTCTTGCTTGAAAAGGCTTGGGACTCACACACATAATGATGACAATGCCCTCACTTGCATGTGTGGTTGAAATGATGATAACCCTGTTGAAGAAGTCTTGTTTAACTTAATGAAGCCCTTGAAGTCCATGGTGGTATTAATGTGGCAACAAGCACACAAAATTTGCAATGTGGTATGATGGCACATTTGGTTGCTTATGTTGATGAAGGACTTGAAGTCCATGGAACCCTTGCATGAGGATGCCCTTGATAAAGTCTATTTTAGCTCATGCTCATGGTGGATGGTTCAAAAAGCCCACACAAATAATGAAGGAGCCCTTGATGTGTTGAAAATAAAGCCATCACCCTTCATGCCCATAGGGCCCTTGTTATTGACGTGGATGGGCACAAATCTCCTCTTGAACTAATGATGACATAGCAACATTTACTATGAGAAAATCAAGCAAACAAAAAAGGGGTATATAAAATATATATATATATATATATTTGAAGGCATTTTATCCCATTGGCAAAGTCGGCCTCATTAAGAAAATAAACAAAAAAAGGGGATATATGTACATCCAACAAGTCGGCTCAGTAAAGATTAAAAAAATATAAAAACAAAATTAAAATTATATGTGCAAATATACAAGTCGGCTCAACATATTTTTTTGAAGAAAAACCTATATAAATGAGAGAAAACTCGTCTTATTTAGGACTGTTCGTGGAGGTAAGATAGAACTCTGATTTCAGGCTGCTCACTGTTGAATTTTCGGATACTATAGTAGGCAGCTACAGTGGAGAACATTTATATTTTATTTTTATTTTTTATCTTCTTTGTTTTGGGGCAACAACTTGATAATGATATGCTGAGACATGAATATAATGGACGGTTTGATGTCTTGTCAAAGAACAGTATGATACTGATATAATTTTTCAGATGATGCTGGTAGCTTACTAATGGACAGAATTTTCTGAGGATGAACTTGATGTAGACATGATGTTTGGTTGACATGATGAAGACCCCTTTTTATTTATCTCTGATTTATGGGCACTAGTTTTGCTGTGCATTGAAGTTATTCATCGTGGGGGTATCTTCATTGATATATATATTACTGTTGGGCAACATTTACTGATATCACTACTGAGTGGATCATTTCTACACTATAGTCTCACCATGGAAAGATATTTGGCATAGCTGAGCGTTAGCACTGAGGTTATAAGCCTTCATCATATCGTTGGGCATCATTTTGTATATTTTTGAGAGTCAATATATCTTGTGGGCAGCAAGTAACTATTGCTGGGTGGTATTCTCTATGTGTGGGGAAAACATCATGCATCAAATCTGCCAATGACTTTTCCAGAATGCATTTGTTGGTGGACAGAATGAGAATATGATCACTTGAATAGTTTGATGTTGGCAGCAGAAATGACAGTATGTTGATATGCTTGTGAAATGAACAGAATGATGATGTTGACAAAGACTTGCTTATGGATATATTTGTGATGATATGTGACATGAACAACATGATGAAATAACTATGAGCTGGAAAATAAAATGTTGTGAATATGGGCAATCAAATTATTGGATTGTGGACAATATGAAGATGAACCTACAAGAAGAATACCTTTTGATATGATGATGATGAACAGTTGGAGACAGGACAGCAGTAAGGGCAGTTTTGACAAAAAGAGTTATTTTGATATAGTTGTAATGATGTACTGTGTTTATTGATGAAGTGCAATGTAATAAATGTATGTTTAACTTACAAGCTGGGACTTGTACTAAAACGTACTTGCAAATACAAGCAGGGTCTTGTATCCATTTCTTGGCTGGGTCTAAGAAAGACTAGGCAGGGTCCTAGATAAAGAGTTGGTGCTCTTTTATTTCAGTTGGTGTTGAAGTGCCTCACGGTTGTAGCCGTTGAACCAAATACAAAAAGATTACAAAAACTATATCTTGTGTCTCTTGCAATGTGTTGAGGTCAATGTGTTTTTACTTGATGAATGATATGTGATTAGTTGATTGCTGATATATGATTCATTGATGAATATGATGCTGAAGCGAATGTGAAATAATGCTATAAGATTGAAATTTGAATTTAGCCTTAGCTCACTGATTCACCCCCCCCCTCTCAGTGAGCATTGTGTTTAACAGGAGGAATATAGCTAAACCAATTCAAGATGGCCGAGACATCTACTAAATCAACATATACAGGTAAATGAACAACACCATTTGTTACCAAGATTTTTGGGTTTTATTCGGATGGGCCAAGGCAAAGGGCAACAAAATCTTATCCCATCCTCCAATCTGATCCAATGCAATGGAAGTAAATGCGAGGGATAGCATGTATGTCTTACAACAATATGCAAGATGATGTCCACTTGAAAATATTTAGATGGAAGTTAATGCAGAAGATGGCACATATCTGGTAAGCAGTACACAATACTCACAAAATATCACTGAGATTACATAGGCATTACAAAAATGCAAATAATAGCAAATATCATGAGTATGTAAGACATGTATACCCCAAATAATTAGATGGATCATAAAGATACGCATTTTTTATTTTTTATTTATTTTTAATTTAGTTAATGATAAAAATAATCAAATCAATGTCTATGCTCCATTGTTAATTTGAACATATTTATATTTTATTTTAAAAATAAATTAAATAAAAAAATATTTAAATTATTTAAACTTTAGTGATGTCCATACATTCAATATTCTTATACAAATAATATAGAAAAGCAGAACATATAGCCTATATAGCCTCTCCCATAGGAAGAGACTAAAAAAAAGTTTTTGATATTATTTAAAATATTCCATTAAAAGTACGATATACAAATTCTTAACAGAAAGATATGCTATCACAATTCCTAGAATGCAATGAATAATTTAAATGTTATTCATATCTAATACTTCATCTTAATATAATCAACATAATTACAATGAATGCTCTACTTGCAACACCTATAAAACAATATAAGTCTTGCACACTCAATGTTTTGGACTTTAGGTCCTCGTACAATTTATAAATTAAAATTGTGAATTAACTAATCAAAATTGTGAATTGCTTCTCCTTTCTCCCTAAACCATATCATTTAAGGTGTTTATTATATATTCAAAAAGTAGAAGTCATATTATTGCAACACCTATAAAACAATATAAGTCTTGCACACTCAATGTTTTGGACTTTTGGACTTTTAGGTCCTCGTACAATTTATAAATTAAAATTGTAAATTAACTAATGAAACAGTAAGAAATATGGCTTCTCCTTTCTCCCTAAAACATATCATTTACGGTGTTTTATTATATATTCAAAAAGTAGTAGTCATATTAATGTAGGACACAATCATTATCAATGGATATGCAATTGTCATCTAGTAAGCTTGCATTTAAGAAGACGTAATATAAACCACACAAAAAATTGTAAGCAAACTCACAAGTTACATGAACAATTTCTAAGTGATGTTGGTATCAAAATGGAGAAGTGAGGGGTGGGAGTTCTAATACCAACCTCGCGATACTCACATTTACAGGGCTTCAAATATAAACTAATTGCATTTAAAGAGCAACATCACATTCTCTGAAGAGAATAGTTACATGCAAACAAACTCACAGCAAACAACCACCTCTAAGCGATGTTGGTATTAGAGCAAAGAAGTATGCTGTCACATCAACTCAGGTACTTGCTCACCAAAACCAATTTCCAAATTCGCACAACTTTTAGTGCATAGAGTACTCCATAAACCACCCATGTCTCGCCATTATTGTCATCGTGGATTATTACACTCACTCTCTTTAGCAACATCACATTCTTTAAACAGAATATTCACAAGACATGCTATAACTCTTTTAATAGCATATTGCTTTAATGAAGGTTATCACTGGACACTACAATAGTCTAGGCACATCCTATGGCTGGTGAAGCCAATTATATCTCCCTTCTTCTGCCAGATACCGCAAGATTCACAAATTTTCTGGACTTTATTCAGAACAATCATGAAGATGAACACAAAAAATGGGGATTCAAGGAGTCTCCTTGAAGACCTAAAAAGCAGAAGAATAAGCCTATGATCCAACTGCCTTATTCTATTCAGCTTACACTGTGGAAGTGAACACGATATTTTCCAGGCTGATCATAGGTCAATACTGTTTGATCATTCTTTTTTATAGCAAAACCCCTTATCCGAATTTCCTCTGGCATGGAATTATCCTTATAGTCGACAGGTTCAAAAATCCATCCGTCATTTTGTACGTGAGGTGACAGCTTCACCTAAAAACACAGTACATGCTTAGAAGATTTGCAACCATTCTTCATTTTAGGATAGTTTAATTCATGTTATCTCTGAAGTATCTCACACCCAAATGCTCGTTGAAGAATACACATAATACAGTAGCACATACCTCAGCCTGGTCAATGGCATTTACTATCAATGCCCCATTAAGAGAGAGATCCTGAATGTGAATATTTGCGCCCTTCACAACCAAGGTTGATTTTTGAGATATTTCACAATTTCCCGTCAATTTTTTCTTCACATCCGAAAATGTTAAAGCCCACTTTGGGCTCCACACAATCCGTGGCCAAACTTCAACTTCTTGTCCATTGAAAACGCCCACCTGAGGATCTTCTATCTTAACACCCACCTGCATTAAAAATTTAGTGTCATAATTAGAATGATCACTGGGAATTCTGCAACAGTTTAATAAGCTCCACATAAATTCTCCAAAAAGATGAGAATAAAAATTATTTGAATTCACTAGCTGAGGTGATAAAATTGGGTCTGAGCAGAAAATTACAAAGGTGTCTACAAGTTATCTCTGCTTTCTGCCAATTACTGCATGTTCTGACTCTTGTCTACTTTGGAACTACACATGGTGGATATAGCCCTTGCAAGGGTTTTAGTTTAAAGTTAAACGGAAGGATTTCTGGGTTCATGGGTGTGTGGGTGGACTTGCAGTTTTCAAAAAAGGGTATTCCAGGCTTATATAGTGTGTGGTGAATCTCAGAGATAGATTAAAATCACTACTGATCATCTTAATTAAGTAACCATTCCATTAGTTTGTGCTTTGATATTTCTGATGAGAGTGAAATAACTGGATTCAAAAAAGGAGCTCTCTTGGCATACCTTCCTGAGAATTTGGCTGTGTGCCCGATAAATGGCCATTTCTCCACTTGTTGCACTATGATAAGGATTACCCTTTGGTACCTACCTCATAAACATATTTAACTAGTATTAGCGCTTTCCATAAAATACATCTAATGGTTAGACATGTACAATTCCTCTTAGAAACATTTATATCTCTCATAGACTTGATCATGAAAACTTTAAATCATATTTTTCACCAAGCATGTCACAGACACAATAAAAATTGCAAATCATTGCATCAAACAAGAAAAGAGGTGGATATGTGTGCCCATTAGCAACATCATAGAATTATCCTAAAAGCTGATGCTGGATATGCTGCTAATGTTTGAGTCCATATTCTAGATGCATTTGGTAGAGACAATGCACCTAACAACTTTTTAATTTTAATGCAGACAGACATTTCTGCAGCAGTAAGCAAGAGATTAATAATTATAATAACAAACATAATTATTTTCATAAGAAAGGCATGGCAATTTATAAGACATAAATGGTTGGCATTGTTGACCAAGGACATATTATATGATAATGTGAAGCACGCCACTCTTTAATGTACAGTAAAGGGTTTTGTCTCTTGAGCCAGAAAAACAGCCCCTTTGGTAAAGTGGTGAACAAAGTGCATCCACAACATAAGTTACAGAACTGTAAACAAGAACAACTGTAGCTTTTTTTCAACAGATCAGATGTGCACAGCCATTGCAGACCAATTTGTCTATCCCAGTGTAAGGCACTCGTGATTCCTCTTAAGCATTGATGCATGAATCATGAGAACTGTGCTGTTATCTGACTCAGTTGCAACCCCATTATAAGTTATAACAATCAACCTGAGCATGCTCCCCATATCTTTGTCTCATATGTTATTTTATAGATGTTTGTGGCTTCACCTAATCCATGTAGCATTGAAACTCTCACCTTCACAACCTAGTATACACTGAAAAATAAATCAGCAATAGGAAATGGTTTGTGGTGCACCCCACCTACACCTGTGTTGAATTTTATAACTTAGCAGTATAATTTTCATCTCTTTCAAATTTATTTCATAATTCATTTCATCCCATAATTATGCTTGAAAGAAATATCACCATTCATTTGCAGCGGAAATAAAACAAGGATCACTGAAAGATAACCATGCACAAGAGACACAACGATTTTACCCAGGGAAACCCAATAGGGAGAAAACCCTGCAAACGTTTCTCAGAAGAAATCAATCCAATTCAAGTACAATACCAATCATGAAGATGAACCCTAGCATAACAAGGGTTCGCCCTCCTTCAGAAGAAACTGTAGCAAGGGTAGTGAATCTTCCAAGAGAATAAGAGAACCCCCAAAATTATACTTCTTGCCTTAGCTAGGCCTTCCTAGGAGATGCACACAAGTGGAGAGAAGAAGATGTGATGTTGTGAGTATGAACAAATGAAGTGTGAAGCACTTTATTTATATTCTTCAATTCAAGAGAACTTTCCTCAATGGGGCCAACAGCAACTTGTAGACTTTCACTGGGGCCGACTTGCTAGTTTTGATCTTCATCTTTCATTTGTCTTCAAGCCGACTTGTCTTCTTGTTTCATTTTCTTCTGGAGCTTCTTCAATGTTATCTGGAACTTCTTCGATGGTTTGTCTTGACTTCTTGGTTATTTCTTCGTCATAGAAAAGTTCTCCTCGTTGATGTCCATCTCCTCACATGCAGATCAAATTCACACATAGAGCTCTAATGTTGATTTGACCATACTCAAGAAGTCTGGGACACTTCTTAGAGCCACTGTCAAATTCAACATTAGATTAGACTTTGTCTATTACACAAGGAGATAAGATCCCCTATAACATAGGCAAGTCAACTCACTCTAATTAGAATAGATCACCCACATTACGGAGCTCTCCCACATAGAGTATGCAATGTGACCACTAGCCTTATACACATAGTCAATCCACATGACTAATCAAAGGGTAAGCATCCGAGCCTCAATACACATGACTAATTGGGGCTACGTCAGGGCCATTCTCTACCAACCATTGGTCAATAAACATGACCACTCTGGGAGAATGATCTGCAAAATGTTTGCCCAATGCTAGAACCATGGAGAAACATCAACAACCTCTTCTAAGATTGTATGAATTATAAGAGACAGTATAGCATTGGTAATATTTGTTGGTTGAAGGGAACTTACTTTTGAAAAGGGGACAAATACTAAAAGAGCTCAACAATTTTTCAAACTCCATATAAAGATATGACTCTGCCATCACAAGTAGCTTCCCACTTTAATTGCTTTTAGGATGGGATAAAGAAAAGAAAACTTAGGAGAGATTACAAAATAACCACAAAAGTAACTATACCAACATTTGGAATCGAGGGATTTTGGTCAAACCTTCAAACATGGTAAGAATATCATGGCATGACATACAAAGGAAATTATATGACCTTTTCAACTAGTCTAGAAGCAATACTATGGCCATCCAAGCAAATGCCATATATGATGAAGGCTGATTATGTGCTATGGTTAGGATTCAGCACAGAAATGTAAGATTGGAAGAGGGTCAGATGATTGCATGTGCAAATGGATATGGAAATTTGTGCAATGGAGGCGTCAGGTTTGTGTAATCAAGGTCAATATGATGACCACTGGCTTGCAACACTTGAAAAGTGAAAGGATTGACCAGATCAAAGTTACATTTCATTCAGGAATTCATGCACATGCATATCATTTAGGATGGTGGAAGCTAAGGAAGGTCAATTTCCTTTAAACTAGCATTGTGTTATCAACTGTAAGGGCCCATTGGGGCATGCCAAAATACTTGGTGGACAAAGAAGACAATTTTGATCTTTTGGATTATTATAAAAAATGGACTCCTCTGTAGATAAGATATATACAATATATATCACAATTTCCAGGAAGGCCAACAATTGTGCCGGTTACCACCTGAGTTGCACTTAGTTGGACTTTCAAGCCAGCATGTCTAGGATGAACATGTTACATGTTCTTTTTCAGCGATACTGAAGTCCATTAGGCCATAATTGGGCCCTTTTATAAACTTTTTGCGTGTCCATACCCCCATGGGGAATTGTAATAAGTTGGTCTAAGCATGGTCTTTTTTGTAACAGGCTTGGCTTACCTTAGGTTTATCTGTCAAGGGGATACTCTAGGGTTTTTTTTCCTTAGGAATTATGCGTTGCGCTTCAACAACGTATAATTCCTAAGTTTTTCACTCAAACCTCCAAAGCTGGAGTATTCACCTTGGTCGTCAAACCTTGGAAGGTTATTAAAGCCTAAGTGGCTATGTATGTTTTCATGCTAGCCATCAATAATGAGTCGTATGGACACGTACTAGGTCCCCTAGGAGTTTGAGTCATGTTATCACATATATAGTAGCCGGGCTACCATACATTATTTTTCTCATTCCAGTACACTATTCAGCCAGTTCCCTTGCATTTGATATGCCGAGATGAGCATTTATATTGGATCACTATCAGATTGTGGACAGCAGTTATATTCCCCATGCCATGACTGAGTTTCAGGACACTCAGAGAGATGCCCGATATAGCCATTATGCCATTGGTACAGAGCAGACAATAGTGCCCAGAGTTACAGCAGCAGTCTCAGAGGACAGATGATGGTACAGGTTGATGAGCTTTCAGGTATATGACTCAGCAGGTATACTATTGTGTTATGGTTAGATTGCTTTTATACTTATTCTTATAGCATGTCTTAGCACTTAGTGTCATGATCTGGCGATCATATAGATATTTGGACCTGGTTGACCTATTATATATATATTACTGTCCCTACTCAGACTTAGAAGTTCACTATTCATACTCATTGGTACATACCCTCCTTAGGGAGAATAGAGGTGATCATTACACCATACTATGGCTTGCTAGTGTTGGCTTCATCTTTTCATTGTCTTCATCCATCCGTGGCCTACCTTTTAGATTATTACCTTGATTTGCTACTTGACTAGTGACATGGAGGACCTTTCCCCACTGTAGCCTCTGTACTGGATGAGCTCCCCTGTTTATTGTGTCTCGGCTCTGAGTTGGTGACAAAACTTACCTATGGTGAGTTGGAGTTCCTTGAGAATTCCCCCTAGTCACTAAAGTTGTGTTGGCTAAACCTGAAACTTTTAGTGCTGCCATCAATACAAAATCTGGAAAAATCAAATGCTATATCTTGTATATGAAAGAAATGCCAAATGAAAATGGCCGTGAAAAATAAAATGTTATATCTTTTGGAAAAATAAATACCTAGGTAAGCAAGCTGTCCATGACACACCTAGAAGTGCTCAGGTAAACAAGTGCCTTAAAAACACACCTGCAGCAGAAAGCCTAAAAATAAATGTAAATCTATGCAATGTGTTTGTAAACACACATAGATCAAGGCTATGGAAACCTCAGGCCCAAAAATCAATGGAACTTAAATGTTATATCTAAACAATTGCTGGCCTTGCTTGTATTATGGATTGTGCGCATCTGTGAAGGTGAATAAACCCTCTTTAAACAACTCATCCATTTGTGAGACACCGCCATTCCCTGTGTTATTGCTCATTCAGTATATACTATAGTGTGTATTCCCTTTCCCTTGCCAAAGTGTCACAAAGTCAAGTTAGTCAAGTCATCCCTTAGCCTAGCCATTTATTTCAGCCTTCACCCTTCACTAGCAAATTGATCACAACTATGAAGTGAGTATGGTCCTGAAAGTCTAAACTGAGTAATAATAATAACTAACGACACTATATATTTGGATTTAGATCGCCAGTCATGATTACTCTGTGTTATAGAAGCTATTTGAATAAATTGTAAAGCATGTATTAACCTTGACACCTTGCAGCAGCTATGGATGATAGTCTGAGTTGTATTTGGTCTTGGTTAGACCTAGTTTGACCATGGAGGACCATGGGACATGAGATGTTGGACCTTATGATGATATGGATAGATGATATATGGTCCATGTACACATACAGGATGATTCTATGCAGCAGCTACAGGGTTATGATGATGATTCTTGGGATACAGCAGTGTTTGGTCATTTACAGATCATTATTATTGGCCTTGTTCCGGTACATTGGATATTTATTTTGATCATGCAGAGATTCATATGGTGTATGAGTACACATCTTGGATGGATTTGGACCTTCTGAGTCCAATGGGACAGTTTGTTTTTGGTTCCGGGCACTTACAGTGATGATTTAGCCTCAGTAGGCTGTCCTAGTGCAGTTTTGGTCTATTGGAGGCCCTGTCGGAGCAGAGATGACTTTTATCCGGATGACCTAGGGCGCTGATGATGGAGGGGGTGGTCTAGCCACTTGTTTTTACCATATTACCCCCTTTCCGGACACATTGGCACCCTCACCTTGACAGCGCCATCACTCCAGGAGGCAGTTTGGGCAGTTTCACGTTTCCCGAGGCATTTCAGGATTGGTAGAAATGGCTATTGAGGAAATCGATTTGGGCTACTGAGGCAAAGTTATGGCATGGGATGATCAGTGATGATAGATCGGGACCTTCCACACCTCCTCCTGCAGTTTCAGCTTCATCGGGGCCCGCATCCATCACTTATGTCACTTTCTGTGGATTTTTTGAGGTCTTTTGAGGACCACGACTTCACCTTGGAGGACCACGACTTCACCTTGGAGGCACGATTTGGTACTTTCATGATTATGTATTGGTTATTGTGCCATGGGGATTGACCAAGGAGGGATAAAATTACCCCTTGGACCCACCATGAGCCTCTTATGATATTTTGTCATCATGATTTGGTGGGATTCCCCTCTCCTAGGGCGACTTTGTCCACTTATGTTATATTTTATGTGTGATCCATGTATTATGTTGTTGAGCTCATCTCAACCATTGATTAGACATTTGTATCTTTTAATCTTAGCCACTCATTCAAAAAGTGGTTAGGGTTTTGGTGCCTCTCCTTCCTATTTAAAGGAGAGAGCCTCTCATTGTAAAGGGACTTTTGGCTCTGGATTATTGAAATAAAAAATTATTATTGCATCTATCTCCAATGTTGTGGTGAATGTTTTTGGTGTTCGTTCGTTGGTTCTTCCTTTGCACTGAGTTATTGGAGATCTTGTTTGCCATATCTATTGTACCACGATTTTGCATCTACAGGTGGAGGCCGATTTGCTTGGAGGAGGAGGTATTGGTAGGGGAAGACTCTCCCTACTTCTTCTTTGGAGCTCTTCGTTGGTAACAGGGAGTATTACTGTCCCAGGACCTTCTATTTCATGTTACTATTTGCATTTCTCTTGTATTTCTTCCATGCTTGATCTTACTGATTGAATTTTATTCCTTGGTTTGACAGGTAGAGGAAGGCGCACTTGTGGACTTGGGCATCAAATTGGCAAGCAAATCAACAATCTCTCATTTGATCTCTGCGGGAATCTTCCTCAACATCAAAGCATATCAACCACATCATTCAGGTATGATCTCAAGGTAAGTTCTATCTCCATAGTCTATCCAATTGTCAAAAACTCTTAAAACCCTAATTAATTAAAACCCCAATTTTGCATTTTCTTAGATCTACTGAGATCTAGTGGGTTGTTGGGCATGATATTGAAAACCCACCTCTATAGCATCCACGGCATCCCGGATCTATAGTTTGGTGAGGATTGGCTTCCATTTGACCCCTCTCCCAAGCCAACCTAGCTTCTCCCAAGGAAGGCGCACTTCACCATTCGAGCAGGTTGACCTAGATCTAAGCGATGGGTGTTTGAGATTCCACTTGATTTGACATCTACACATCAAATAACATACACCCAGGTTGTCCCTTTCTTGAAATTCACCTTGTGGGCCCCATTCCACATTTTAAGGGATTTTATCCCCATTTTGGACCACTTGTAACACTTAAACTCAGATCTACAAAGATCTAACCGGTGGATTGCCACGAAATTATAGATCCATACCCCTACTTGACTGATCTACCCGGATCTAAAGTTTGGATGCCATCCGACATGATTTGACCCACCTAAACCCTGATTGAAGCCTCCTTAGGGAAAGTCGCACCACCTTGGAGAAGTGAGTTCACTCACTTCGAGGAACTGGGTACTTGAGATTTTTGGAGATCTAAAACCGGAATAATTCAAAACCTAGGTCTAGACTGTCACTTTGCCAAATCTTGCCTTGGGGACTGCATTCCTTGTTTTAAGGGATTATGGTCCACTTGGGTCAAACCTAGATCTATACACATTTAAACATCAAGACCTATACTGTCCACTTATCTCATGTTGTAGGAGTCCTAAACCATAAGTCAACCCCACTTTGACTCCACTTCCCAATTCCCAAGGCACTGGTTTATTTCCAAGACAACCCAACTCTCCTAGATTGTTGGATTGACTTGTGGTTTGACTTTTGCATGGTGAACTATACCCTTAAAGCAATCATGAATCATGGTCAAACTTGTCTTATGTACTAGTTAGCCCCAATACATCCCTCAAAACTATCCTGCATTGGACACAGTTCCCAAGGCAGTGGATCTTTTGACATTGAACTAGTACACTAGCCCTAGATCTCACTACAAACATTATAAGTCACACTTACATTCAACTATGAACCAAAGCTATATCTATTGAACCCTCACTTGGCTTGTGACTTCAACCTATAAGGTCTAGGATAAACCATACACCTAACTTCACTTAGAAATACCCTGATTTGGTGTCTTGGTTTTGATCTCTCCTGTCGGGAGTAGATCGGGTCTCCCCCTTTGTTGTCTGGGCTAGATAACATAAAGTGAAGGTTGCCTCGACTGGCGTGACAACCATATATTGGAGGTCGAGGTGATCGTGGTTGCACCTTTTGAGTTGCCCTTCCCTATTGCCATCCATGACTGGATCTATCCATAGGGGTAACTACATCTTAGGTGATAACAAGTCAATTTCGAGAAAATATTTTTTCCGCAAAATTAGGCCATTTTTTTAATGGTTTAATTGGAAATTTTCAAATTGTGATAAAGTGTGATCCGGAAGCAGAATTTGGCACTTGGATGCTCGTTTTCACGCTCAGAGCGTCATGCGTCCTCTTTACCTTGGGACCCAGTCTTCCTATGTTTCAGGTAATTAAATTATCACGTGGAGCATTTTTTCTTATCGAGCCTACAAAATGGCATTTTAATGCTAATGGTGCGACAAATTGCACCAATATAAACACAAAATAATAATTAAAAAAGTAAAAGAACATGTGCCAAATGACTTGGCATTTCGTCTCTTATGGTGGGCAAATATACTCCTTCATTAAAGCATCACTTTGGAGTTGAGTTAGAAGTCAAAATTGAAAATCAAATTTGGAGATGCGCCCATCCCTCATAGAAAGCGACTTCTCCATATGGCAATCGCTCGTTGGAGTTGATGTTTACGATGTGGGATGTGCCTACCTCTTGAGAGGTGGCGCAATCCCTATTGGTTGAGCACCCAATCATATCCAAGATCAAAGCTTGGCAACTCACGTTGAACTCCCTCTTCACCATTCGCCCCTCTCTTGGAGAATATGCCCCCCCTCTTTGTAATTATCTATATAATGAGCGAGGTATTCACACCATTCAGAATGAGAAGGTGGAACCTCTGCTACTTTGGCATTGTAATATTTGTGAAGTTTTTAGTAATGAGAATAAAGGCTTTGGAGGCTAATTGATGTGTGGATCCTCATATGTGTGGATGTGTATCTTCTTTCGAGCTTGAGGTAATCTATGTCTTTCATCATTGCATTTGATTGTTGGTGTATATCTGGCTTTTGAAAGGGAAGTGTTTCCTAGTAAGGTAGAATAGTAGA
The DNA here is from genome assembly GCA_027924585.1 of Larix kaempferi. Lineage (NCBI taxonomy): Eukaryota > Viridiplantae > Streptophyta > Pinopsida > Pinales > Pinaceae > Larix > Larix kaempferi. The sequence goes on from BSBM01000394.1 coordinate 3,921,167, forward strand.
TTGATCTATTATTTCTTCTGTTGAGTTACAATAGTTGTGTTAGACTAGCATGTTGTTTTTTGTTTAAATACATGCTTTCTGGATTTCTAATGTAGTTCACACCGCTGCTTTTAACCCTTCTTTTGCAAGTTGATGTAAGTCTACAGGTTGCTTAAGTTGGATAACAAGCGGAGAATGTTAGCATCATCTTGTCTTCAAACTACTTTCTACAGGAATTTGTTCTCTCTAATCCCCACTTAAAAATAAACCATAAATCACTGCAATATGAAATTAAAACCAACATCATTTAAGATACAACATAATTCATGACATTGGTAAAAATTAACTTTAAAATAATAAAAAAGAAATATTAAAGATCAGTGCTGATGAAAATGGAGTGATTGCAAGAGTTGCTTCTGTGGTCTCGGTAAAAGTATTGCAGTGTCTTAGTTGGTAAATTTTGAGATTATTAAATGAGTGGATTAGGGAATGGGTAAAATTGTTGGTTTGGCCCAACCAAATCTAGCTCTTTGGACTGAGTGCTTTAGTGGCTTAACCGAGTGTCCAACCAGGCGAGGATGAACCTTCTTAAAGTAGCTTGCTTACTCTACGGTATACACCCATGCAACCTCTTGAATCCGCTAAGAAAAATGAGATTGGATTGTCCTATTAAAGCTATGTACCTTACACTCGTTTTTTATTAACCCGACATGTTCAGACTAAGCTGCAGCGGTTAAGAGCATACTTTGGGTTGTTGAAAAATGACAAATCTTCCTACTGTAAACACACCTAGCTACTGAGGTATTTTGTCAAACACTTTTGGTACCCCTGATATCAGGCATATAAAAAAAATGTTGTGCATAAGAAGCATTAATAAATTATTCCTGTAGCTAATATACAGTACTAAAAGCGATTTTAGCAACGGAAAATATTAATTTACAGCAGACTGTCATAAAAGTTCATGCATAGAAAAATATACCAGCATGCAGTAAGGAGCATTTAAACACAGAATTTTTGGTCAACCATGACCCTGGAAAAACCCCACACTCCGGGGAAAACTAGTAAGAGAGAGAGTTTGTATTAGGAAATAATGAAAAGTACAGCAGCAACATTTACATCAGATTAATGTACAGGACTTATACTCAGTCACAGTACCCATACAACCTTGGAAACAGTGCCATAACAGGCCTGTGCAAACAGCAATAAATACAACAGAAATCTCTTGAAGTTCATGCAGACAGAAGATAAATAGAACAGAAATTTCACCTCAGAAATCGTGCCCACTTGGCTGTCTCAATTTCTTTGCTGGTTGTAGCTGTAATGTCACTCTTCAACACTGTACGGACCTCTCTCTTTCTGCAATACGGAACAGCCACTGTTCTGATGTAAATCTTCACTGTAGACTGTGCTCTCTACCTTGGGAATCAAACCCCTCTTGCTGCTATAACTTTATGATGGAATCTTCCTAGGGATGTGTGCTCTTCTCCTAGGGAACTGTGCCCTCTTCACTGCCCAGCCATCTCTCTCATTCCTCTTCTAATCTTCTCCTCTCTTTTCTCTTGGAGTGCGCCCTCACCAAAACTCTCTCTTGGATATGTGTATCCAAAATGGAGTCTCATTCAACTTTTATTTACCCTATTAGGGTTACTCTCATGACTCTTCAACTTCAATGGATGAGATTAGATCTTGGCCAAGAGATCTATGGCTAGGATCTAATCTCTCATTCACTTAAAACTCCTAAGTGAACTATACAATAAATTTTTCTTTTTGAAAAGTCACATTGCCCTAAATATTTAAAAAGTACACTTTATGACTTAAAGTCACTTTAAAAACATAATAAAGTGCAACTCACTTTAAGATCATAAAGTCACATCAAAAAGGTACTTTAATAAAAAACTCATTAATAAAGTCACTTTAAGAATATTAATGAGACTCCAAGTATTAACCCCTGCACCTAGGCACCTGATGCAGGAGTGCCACCGAGCTATCAAATGCTAACACTCCCTCTTAGCAAGGAAGGTACTACTGTCATCTGCTCCACCTGGATCTCTCTCCAGTCCTCTCCCTCCAATAGCTGAAGCTCCCTCTGAATTTGAATGCCCTCAGATACCTGCACTGGATCAACTACTGAAAGTCTCCGTCTGACAACTCTGAACTGAGAGTTCTCTTCACTCTCCTGCTCATCCTGAAGAACCATATCATACCAACTCAGTTTCCTCACAGAGTTGGATGAATCCGCCACACTAATAGCCACTGCTGCTGCCACTGAGTCTGATCTCTCACCAGGCTCACCATCCACCGGATGCCCCAATACTCGGTATACCCTGCCATCACGGATGCCAAGCAGACTCGCTGCACCCAAGCCCCCACTCACCGGATATATATAAACACGCCCTCTCACATGAAGAATCGCATATCCGTCATCCTCCAAAGCTGAAACTGAGACCAAGTTCCTCTTCAGCTCTGGAACAAACAACACATCACCAACCTCCAGATAACCACCAGACTCGAGTTGGAATAGGACTTTTCCAACTCCTTCTACTGCATGGGTGTCGGCATACCCATCCTCAATCAGTATAACTTTGTCAATATCTGTCAACTCTCGGAACACTGCTCGTATCCCCATCATATGGCGTGCTGCTCCACTATCTATGTACCATGCTCCAGTATCTAAACTCTTTGCTACACTACTGTCTGAAAGAATTGAGATGAGCGAGAATTCCCTCTCGAATTCCGTCGCAAAATCTCCCACTTCAGTTGGAGAGGTTGCCTCGGGCTCTTCTTTCTTCTTGTTCTTCTTCTTGTTGGGACACTGCCCAGCATAGTGACCATAACTCTGGCAAGCAAAGCATTTTACTTTGCTCAAGTCTTTGCTTCACTGCTTGAGCCACCCTTTTTCTTTCTACCCTTAGCTGAAAGGGCCACATTCTGATCATCTATAACCTGCTCAGTCTTCCCTTGAGATCCTTCTCGGATCTCCTCCTGAGTAAAATCATCCCATAGTCTTTCCCAAGAGGGAAAGTTCTCTCTGCCAACTACACACTTCACGAACACATCCCACTCCTTAGTGAAGCCCTTCAGGGCTATCCGCACTAGCTCGGGATAAAGAATCATCTCACCAACTGCACTCAATTCATCTTTTATTTGTCTGAGTCTAGTGAGGTAAGAGGCTACATTCTCACCTCTCGCCATCTTAGTGCCATGAAGCTTATCTTTTAGAGCCATTTTACGATTTTCATTCTTGTTCTCATACAAACTTTTTAAAGTATCCCACATCCCCTTAGCAGTTAATTTCTCTGACAAATGTGGGATGAGGTGATCTCGAACACCATCCAGAAGCAGTCTCTGCGCTCTGGCCTCCTTCACCTCATGTATGTCAAGGGCTATAGGATCAGCTGCAGAAGGAACCACTGTGGTACTGACAAAGGTCCATAACTTGTTTTCCTTGAGAACAACTATCATCCGGGCTTTCCACTGTAAGTAGTTGGAAATCCCTTCCACCTGATCTTCATACCGGATGCAAGCCATCATTTACTTCTGCTCTTTTTCCAACAAGGCAAACTCTGCCTTCTTTGACCAAAAATACTGTATTAGTTGTACTGAACCAGTACTTCTCTGCTCAATGCAAAATTATTAGCACTTCTCTGCTGCCCAACAGTCCATTGAAATCTCAGAGCCCCAGCTCTGATACCATGTTGAAAAATGACAAATCTGCCCACTGTAAACACACCCAGTTACTGAGGTATTTTGTCAAACACTTTTGGTACCCCTGATATCAGGCATATAAAAAAAATGTTGTGCATAAGAAGCATTAATAAATTACTCCTGTAGCTAATATACAGTACTAAAAGCGATTTTAGCAGCGGAAAATATTAATTTACAGCAGACTGTCATAAAAGTTCATGCACAAAAAAATATACCAGCATGCAGTAAGGAGCATTTAAACACAGAAATTTTGGTCAACCATGACCTTGGAAAAACCCCACTCCGAGGAAAACCAGTAGAGAGAGAGTTTGTATCAGGAAATAATGAAAAGTACAGCAACAACATTTACATTAGATTAATGTACAAGACTTATACTCAATCACAGTACCCATACAACCTTGGAAACAGTGCCATAACAGGCCTATGCAAATAGCAATAAATACAACAGAAATCTCTTGAAGTTCATGCAGATAGAAGATAAATAGAACAGCAGAAATTTCACCTCAGAAATCATGCCCACTTGGCTGTCTCAATTTCTCTGCTGGCTGTAATTGTAATGTCACTCTTCAACACTGTACGGACCTCTCTCTTTCTGCAGTACAGAACAGCCACTGTTCTGATGTAAATCTTCACTGTAGACTGTGCTCTCTACCTTGGGAGTCAAACCCCTCTTGCTGCTGTAACTTTATGATGGAATCTTCTTGGGGATGCGTGCTCTTCTCCTAGGGAACTGTGCCCTCTTCATTGCCCAGCCATCTCTCTCATTCCACTTCTAAACCTCTCCTCTCTTCTCTCTTGGAGCGCGCCCTCACCAAAACTCTCTCTTGGATATGTGTATCCAAAATGGAGTCTCATTCAACTTTTATTTACCCTATTAGGGTTACTCTCATGACTCTTCAACTTCAATGGATGAAATTAGATCTTGGCCAAGAGATCTATGGCTAGGATCTAATCTCTCATTCACTTAAAACTCCTAAGTGAACTATACAATAAATTTTTCTTTTTGAAAAGTCACATTATACTAAATATTTAAAAAGTACACTTTATGACATAAAGTCACTTTAAAAACATAATAAAGTGCAACTCACTTTAAGATCATAAAGTCACATCAAAAAGGTACTTTAATAAAAAAACTCATTAATAAAGTCACTTTAAGAATATTAATGAGACTCCAAGTATTGACCCCTGCACCTAGGCACCTGATGCAGGAGTGCCACCGAGCTATCAAATGCTAACATGGGTTTGGGGTGTTGGTCCGTTTTAGTATGATTGAAGTGGATGATTAATCTACACTAAACCCCAAGAATATCTTTTCTTCACACCAAATGGTGGAGTACTTCGGTAAAGCAAGGGAGGTTAATTTTAGTTGGTATTTTTTAGAACAATTGTGGTTTATTTTGTAGCACAAAAGTTAATGATTGAGAACATATTGTAAGTCCCCTTGGGATGCTTTGTGTGCTTAATGGAGTTGTTTAATTACTACTGCTCAAATAAAACTAATCGACGAAAAGTTAGAAAAGAAATACAAAAAAAAGGTAAAAAAATGAAAAAAGTGCGAATCCCCCCTGGGGAGATTGGGGTCGGGCACTGGAATTGCCTGCTATGCTCTTTTTATTTTTTGAGTTACAATACTTTTCTGTGTATACTTGTAGTCCTTTGAAGAATAGGAGTGAGAAGTTTACACTAAGGAGAATGAATAGAAACAAGTAGAAGGTTCCCAGAAGGTTCTAGATGGGTTAAATCAATGAATTTCCGCCAACATGTCTCTCTTATTTATGATTGAAACCTGAAAAACCAGGAAACAAACATTTACAAATTAGTGCCCAAAGAACACTTTAAAGATGTCTTGGGACTTACCAGAAAACCCAAAAAAGATCTATAAAAATGCTAAGTAAAAAAAATGCATAAAAGTAACTAGGAAGGACAAGCTATGAAGCTAGCCTTCTTAGGATCTCTGCTTGCTCAAATGAGCAGCAATTTTGAAGCTCTATATCAGCCAATTAAAACTTTTAAATACTTGTTACAAACTAATGTTCAAGACTTGAGATATGCTAGATTTTAATTTTGCAACAATAAAATGCCTTAATCTAAAATAGGTAGCCAGTAACTAAAAATCAGATCTCCTTTAGATTTAAAATTGCAGAAAATGTAAATCTAATATAGGTAACTAGTAACCAAAGTTATTTAAGAACAGAAGATGAGAAGAAGTGAAGTATGTTAAGCCCTTGAACTTGGGAAAATGGAGTCACTTGAAGTGGGGATCGAAGGGAAAACTTCTTGTTTAAAATGGTTTGAAGTCAAAAGGACGCTAACATGCACCGCTTGTTTTCCAACCTAGGTAACTTGCACACTTATATAAACTTACAAAAGAAGGGTTTAAAAGCACCAGTGTGAACTAAAATAGCAATCCAGAAGCATGTGTTAAAACAAAAATGTCATACTAATCTAACATAGCTATTGCAATTCAACAAAAGTAATAGTAGAGTAATCTACAATTCTACCTTACTGAAAAGTAATTTTCTTTCAAAAGCTAGATATATACCAACAATCAGATGAAATGATACAAGACACAGATTACCTCAATCTCGGAATGAAGCCACACATCCACAAATATGAAGATCCACACATCAATTAGCCTCCAAAGCTTTTATTCTCATTACTTAAAACTTCACAAAGATTACACTGACAAATTAGCAGAGGTTCCACCTTCTCATATCTCTCATAATGGACCTCAGCTCCTCAATTTATAGCACCCAGCAAGCAAGCTAGGGCGCAAAACCCTAAGGAGGGCCTCCTCCTTAATTGTAGAGCAAGGAAGCTCCTATCCAATGGATATGCGCCACCTCAAGAGAGGTGGGCACAATCCTCATCGAAAAAACACTTCAAAACATGGAAACCACCGAATGGAAAAAGAGACATCTACGTGAGGAAGGTGATTCGTGATGTTTCCTTCCACGTTCATGCTTTCGCGTGCGGTTGGTTAGATGCTCTAAATTAGAAACCATGTGGGTCATGCCACCTCACAAGAGGCAGGCTCCCACCTCTTCGAACTCATCCTTAATTAAAAGCGAAAACGACCATGTGGGAAGTCGGCCCACGTGAAGGTTTCTTTACGTGGAATGTAAATGAAATATTCGCCCAACCTTCCAATTCGAACTTTAATTAAATGGTTTAACCTTTGGATATAGTCACCCATGTGAATTGAACTTATGCCATGTCATTTGCATGTGACAAAATTCAATTTTTGATTTTTTAAAATTTTTTTATGATGGTGCAATTTGTAGTGCCATTAGCAATTTTTTGTTAATTTGTAGCTCTAATAGGCAAACCTGCTCCACGGGACATTTTGATCGCCCAAAACATAGGAAGACCGGGGTACCAGGGTAAAGAGGATGCTCTGAGCGTGAAAACGAGCATCCCTGCGCCAAATTCCGACACCGGATCACACTTTTATCACCACTTGAAATTTTCCATTTAAACCATTAAAAAATGGCTTAAAAAATGCAGAAAATTTATTATTCTCGGAACTGACTGAAACTTTCGGGGAACCTAGTACATGACCAAAAAACATTATTTTAGCGTCTAGCATGTTTATAAATGTTACAAAATGGACTCTAATAACCCCCTAAGGCCTAACCACCACTTTGGGCATTCCGGCTTTGGAGGTGCAGGAGAAAAAACTCATCGATTATATTCGGCTAAAGGCAAAGCATAATCGACAAAGGAAAAAACTCCTTGGAATACCTTCTTTGGTTGTCAAGTCCTAGGGAACTGTTATCACCCAACTTATAGTTGCCCTTAGAGATGAATCCAAGATGGATGGCAAAAGGGATGGGCAACCAAAGAGGTGCAACCAAGATAGCCTCGACTCCCAATGGATGGTTGTCACGCCAATCGAGGCAATCTTCACTTTATGTTATCTAGCCCAAGACAACAAAGGGGGAGACCTAGATCTACTCCCGATAGGCGAGATCAAACCAAAACACCAGATCAAGTCCAATATTGGTGAAGTACGTAAGGTGTATGGTGAACCCTAGATCTATGGATGAAGTCACAAGGTGAGTGATAGGTTGGATCAAGGGGTTTAAACAATGTAGATTTGGTCCAACATGTTTATGTGAGTGACTTATGAGGTTTAGAACAAGATCAAGGATCAGGGTACTAGTCAATTGTGAGAAAATCTACTGCCTTGGGAAACGTGTCCAATGCAAGGTAGTTAAGGTCCAAATTGGGGCTAACCAGTACCAAAGGTGAGCTTGATGAATGGATATGACAGTGTTCAAGTGTTCAAGCATGCAAGACAAAGACCAAACCACAAGCTAACCCAACAATCCAAGAAAGTCGAATTGGCTTGGCGAAGATCAGTGCCTTGGGAAATGGTCCAAATGGAGTCAAATGTCCACCAAACTGTAGATCAGGAATGTTGAGGTGTAAAGTTAGGTGGGTCTAGAAGATCAAGATCATCCAATGGCTAGATCTCAATAGATATGAGATTGAAATGTATCACAAAGTGACCCAAGTGGAGCTCAACCCTCAAAATGAGGAATGGAGCCCACAAGGTGAAAATCACTAAAGTGACACACTAGGGGTAGGTTATCAAATGTGTAGATTATGGATCAAGTGAGATCTCACATACCTAGGTGCTAGATCTTAGCAAACTCACCACTCCTAGGAAGTGTGACCTCCCTTAGAGAAGCTTCTTTGCCTTGGAAAATGGGTCGGATGAAGGCCAATCCACACCAAACTATAGATCCGAGTCGCCATGGATGCTATAGAGGTGGGTTTTAAATTTTATACCCAAAAGCCAAGTGGATCTTGCTAGATCTAAAAAATTGTGAAATGAGGGTTTTGAAATTATGAGGGTTTGAAGCATTTAGACAAATGAATAGATCATGGAATGAGAAATTACCTTGAGATCATACCTGAGTGATGCAAGTAGATGCCTTGTTGTTGAGGAAGACTCCCACAGAGATCAAATGAGAAATTGTTGATTTTGCTTGCCGAAATGATGCCCTAGCCCACAAGTGCGACCTCCTCTTCCTGTCAACCAAGGAAAGCGATTTCAATTAGTTAAGCAACAATGGAGGAAATACAAATGAAAAGCAAGTGATAACATGAAATAGAAGGTCCTAGGACAGTAATACTCCATGTTACCAACGAAGAGATCCCAAGAAGAAGTAGGGAGGGTCCTCCCCTACCAATACGTCCTCCACCTGTAGATGACAAAAACGTGGTACAAAAGATAGCAAAGCAAGATCTCCAAAAACCCAGTGCAAAGGAAGAATCAACGAACGAACTCCAAAAGCATTCACCACAACACAACAGATAGATGCAATAATAATTCTCTATTCCAAGAATCTAGAGCCAAAGTACCCTTTACAATGAGAGGCTCTCTCCTTTAAATAGGATGGAGAGAGGCCACAATCTTAACCACTTTTTGAATGAGTGGCTAAGATTAAAAGATCAAAATATCTAATCAATGGTTGAGATGAGCTCAACAATACAATACATGGATCAACTCAATAATACAATATAATAATGGACAAATCACCCATAATAAGGGGGTTCCACCAAATGTCAATGATAAAACATAAGTATCACCAAACTTGTAGTTGCCCCTAGAGATGGATCCAAGATGGTAGAGGGGATAGGCAACCAAAGAGGTGCAACCAAGATAGCCTCGACCCCCAATGGATGGTTGTCACACCAATCAAGGAAATCTTCACTTTATGTTATCTAGCCCAAGAAAACAAAGGGGGAGAACCAGATCCACTCCCGATAGGAAAGATCAGACCAAAACACCAGATCAAATCAAATAAAGATGAAGTACGTAAGGTGTATGGTGAACCCTAGATCTATGGATGAAGTCACAAGATGAGTAATAGGTTGGATCAAGGGGTTTAAACAGTGTAGCTTTGGTCCAACATGTTTATGTGAGTGACTTATGAGGTTTAGAACAAGATCAAGGATCAGGGTACTAGTCAATTGTGAGAAAATCCATTGCCTTGGGAACCATGTCCAATGCAAGGTAGTTAAGGTCCAAATTGGGGCTAACCAATACCAAAGGTGAGCTTGATGAATGGATATGACAATGTTCAAGTGTTCAAGCATGCAGGACAAAGACCAAACCCCAAGCTAACCCAACAATCCAAGAAAGTTGAATTGGCTTGGAGAAGATTAGTGCCTTGGGAAATGGGCCAATTGGAGTCGGATGTCCACCAAAATATAGATCAGGAATGTTGAAGTGCAAACCTAGGTGGGTCTTGAAAGTTAGGATCATCCAATGGCTAGATCTCAGTAGATCTAAGATTGAAATGTATCACAAAGTGACCCAAGTGGGGCTCAACCCTCAAAATGAGGAATGGGGCCCACAAGGTGAAAATCACTGAAGTGACACACTAGGGGTAGGTTATAGAATGTGGAGATGAAGGATCAAATGGGATCTCACCTACCCAGGTGCTAGATCCTAGCAAACTCACCCCTCCTAGGAAGTGCAACCTCCCTTGGAGAAGCTTCTTTGCCTTGGAAAATGGGTCGGATGAAGGCCAATCCACACCAAACTATAGATCTGAATCGTCGTGGAGGCTATAGAGGTGGGTTTTAAATTTTATACCCAAAAGCCAAGTGGATCTTGCTAGATCTAAAGAATTGTAAAATGAGGGTTTTGAAATTATGAGGGTTTGAAGCATTTAGACAAATGGATAGATCATGGAATGAGAAATTACCTTGAGATCATACCTGAGTGATGGAAGTAGATGCCTTGTTGTTGAGGAAGACTCCCGCAGAGATCAAATGAGAAATTGTTGATTTTGCTTGCTGAAATGATGCCCTAGCCCACAAGTGCGACCTCCTCTTCTTGTCAACCAAGGAAAACGATTTCAATTAGTTGAGCAACAATGGAGGAAATACAAATGAAAAGCAAGTGATAACATGAAATAGAAGGTCCTGGGACAGTAATACTCCCTGTTACCAACGAAGAGATCCAAAGAAGAAGTAGGGAGGGTCCTCCCCTACCAATACATCCTCCTCAAACCAAATCGGCCTCCACCTGTAGATGACAAAAGCGTGGTACAAAAGATAGCAAAGCAATTTCTCCAAAAAACCAGTGCAAAGGAAGAATCAACGAACAAACTCCAAAAGCATTCACCACAACACAACAGATAGATGATGTTACCAACTTATTTGTACCATAGTTGGATTATCTGAAGAGCCACCATTTAACAAACATGACGAATGTTTGTACTCCAGTGTATCAGATGATCCAGCATTTGTGCCTAGCCAGTTTTGGCTAGCCAGTTTTTGTTCTCAGTTGACATGACCATGGCCCCATGGGGTTTGTAATAAAGTGTGCTAGTAGGATTCTGAGTGTCTCGGTTCCCCATGACTTGATTAAGCAACTAAGGTATTCCAAAGAGTTTTTTTCCTTGTCAATTATACTTTTCCTGTAGCCGAGCTATAATCAATGAGGTTCTCTCGCTTCCTCCAAAGCTGGAATGCCCGATTTTGAAAATCTGAGCCATGGGGGGTTATTAGAGTCCAACTGATGTATATAAGCCTACTAGACACTATTAGAATAGGTTTTGGTCATGTCCCAAGTCTCTAGGACTCTCTAAAAAAATTTCGAAATTTTTTTTACCGGAGGCATCGGATTTGGGTTTTCAATTATTTTTAAATTTTAATAAATTTCTCTATAGTTTAAATAGAGAAATTCCAATTTGTAATATGTCAGTTGTCTAGGGTCCGAATTCAATGATTGATGGCTTGATTCATAAGCCAAAAATCACACATGACCCATGGACCAGCTAAACCCAACTTTCGGATGTCAATTCAGCCTCATAATTAATATTTTCTCTAAAAAGTCATTTACAGAGAAATTATTAATTAAAATAATAAAAAATGAATATTTTGGAGATTTCCAAATATCTCCAAAATAATCAGAAAAGAATAAAATAAAAGGCTAATTGACATGGCACTGGGTATTAAAGAGGATTCCAATCATCTCAGTCATCAACCAGACCACTATCCAGTCACCAACATAAGATCTTTTCAAGCTAATTCGCCCTCCTTCCTTTAAAAGTCGATTTTGTGATGTGGCAATTGATGAATGGGTTGGTTGGTTGGCATTAAAGCCAATGGTAGGCACCTCCCCTAATTTAGCAAACACCAAGACTTGGCTTCCACTTATCACTCCACTCCAACTCCACATCAAGCATTCGCCTTCCCTCCTTTAGCTCACGCATTCCTCCCTTGTGCTCACGTGGATCCCAGTTGGAGGTTGGTTATTGGATGGGTGAAGCTTCCCATGTTATCCCGAAGTCAAGTTTGCCACCTTCACTCCACTCCAAGCCCAGTGATTGAGTTTATATTGGAATTCGAATTGATCTCATGTGCCATTTGTCTCTTATGGAGCAAATTCAACCTAGGGTTTTAGCTTGCTTGTGTTGTTATATAATGAGGCTCTTTCTCCTCATTTCTTCATGGATATTTTGGAGCATAGAAACTCTGCACAATTTGTAATCATTTTCTCAAGTGAATAAAGCATTTCGACTTTGGAGGTCTATTGGACTTGTCTCTTCAATGATGGATACTTGTGTATGAGGTGATATCTGCTTCTTGTTATTTAAATTTTGTTGCTTATGTGTGGATCAAACTACTAGCTTTAGAGGTTTATTTCTAAAACGTAAGATCTTTCATTTGTTTACCAAGTTGGATTTTTATGTGAAGTTTATTATGAATCTAAATGAGTACAAGTATTCGGTTATATGAAGTATTGATTTTGATCTTAACTTCCGTAGCATACTAGTGTTTGTTTGATCTCACGTGGTTTCAAAGTTTATTGTCATTCTAGCAGGTATTGCCATTTGGAAAAGGGTGAGAGGTCGGTTACATCGATCTCATCTCCATCACCACAACAAGTTTTTTTCTAACATTGTCTTCATTTCAGGATTTACAAGTCGAGCTTATTCCAAGCAAGAAAAAAGTTTTCAAAGGACTTCTTCTCCAAAGCTTCATCCCCTTATCAAAACACAACTTTGGTTACTTGGTTCCTTTGGCTTATCTCTTCAAGCTCTCCACTTTCTCTTTGACTTCTTTGCCTTGATTTGCTAGACCATCTTCCTCTCGTCCTAGATCTCCCATTACCTTGCTTTTGGCTGCCTTTAGCTAGCTGTTCGCTGCCCTCTTTGTTGACTGTCCCATCCATTATTTGCAGCCACTTCACCACTGCTTGGCAGCCATCTATTGGCTGTCCAAACTCTCTTTGATGCCCTATGTCCCTGTTTTCTTCTTCTCTCCTTTGCTAGCCTTCCTCTACCCTTTCGCCATCTCCTTCAAACCTTTAAAAAAGGCCCTAAAAAACATTGAAAAACACACAAAAACGATTGTGAACAGTTAGTAAGAGTTAGTTATTTTGCATTAGCATCTAGTCAGTTGCATTGCATTTCATTTGCATTGCTAAATTCGCATAGCTAGTTTGCTTATCATTTGTATACTCTTGCATTGATACTTAGTGCATTTGCTTGAGTAGATTGCTTCACTTAGTTGCATTGCATGCTACTTTGTTTGCATTTGCATGCTAAGTTGCATTCTAATTTGTTTGCTTGTCATCTTAGAATATTTTGCTTTAGATCTTAGTCTTAGTTTAGTTTCATTTTGTTTTGATTTGATTAACAAAAATAACGCATAGTTGAGTTGGTTTCGTGTGTAGGAAAGCAAGAAGAAAATCCTCTTAAGTAAAAGCAAAATCTTGAAGCACAAACCCAAGAAGAGGCTTGAACCATTTATTGAACCTAGAAGGCTAGATCTTTTCTCTCTCCTTTGTATACTCATAAGAGTGTTGTAATCTTCTAAGTCTTTACTTTTTGCTAAGACCTTACAAGGGTAATTTCCCAAGGCAATTGTATCTAAGTTAATAAAAATTTAAGGGGAGGAGTCCTCCACTTTTTTGGTTTTTCTTCCCCATTTGGGGAAGGGTTTTGTCGCATGCTTAGTTTAGATCTCTTTCTTTCAAAAGTTTATAGATCAAATCTTTCATTTCTTGTACTTAGATTAAAACTCCATTTCCAAGTCTTGACTAGAGTAAGCTAACTTTGGGATTGCATTCCAAAGGCCACATAGCTTTGTGGTAGCTTCTCATTCCCCCCATTAGCCTCCTTGCCGAAGTTCCAGCTAGCTGGAAAGTCTCAAAGACTAGTGGTTCTTAGTGATCGACCTTGTTCGAAGGTAGATCTCACCTTTAGATTAACATTGTTTGGTAGAATACTAAGTCTATTTTCAGTTGTATTGCGCATCTTGTCATATATTATTATCATTTCTTTACTTTCAGTAAGTTAAGCTTCATTTATTTCTTCATTTCTTTTACAACTGCTCTTATTTTCATAAAACAAACAAAGCCTCTTGAACTTGGCCAAATCCAAGTCAAGAGCACTCTGTCGAAGAGCATTTAGTTATTGCATTTTCCTTGCATTAGGCATTTAGATTAATTAAAGTCTCTTGAACTTTGGTCTTAAGACTAAGTCAAGAGCACTCTCTATCGAAGAGTTGAACGATGCTCTAATAATAAAATATTCCAACTCACACCCCCATTAATTAATTTACCTTGGTTGTTATCTAACACCCGTATGCTCTGCCAACCTAAAAGGGTTGGGCTAGTACTCAGAAAAGTGTTAGATCTATTAATCTCATAAGTGATAACCTCATAAAACTTTACCCCAACCAAGCAAATCGGCATTAAATACTGAGGTTGCTTCCTGAAACAGATGGTGCCGAGAATCCACTGGTCAGACTCGGGGGCGGTTCAAACAATGCACACCTATCCTCTTGAATCTGGGTGCTCTCGACTTATCATCTAAGAGGTTGCCAGTATCTTTCCTTGTTGGTTTGTTACTTTTGATATCCTTGTTCTTAGCCTAATAATCAAGACCACTAAAATCTTTAATTTACCAAGATAAGCTGCACAACGATCTCACGAACTTTTCTCTCGAACACTTGTATTAAGCAACCCAAGCACTCCAGTATTTTCTGACTCCATAAGGCACTGGTCCTTGAATCACAATTTCTTATTTGCTTATTATCAATATGGAGTACTTGTGTTAATTTTCATATAAAGAGTGACTTATATCTGATTCAGTGTATCTCTTATCTTATCTTGCAACGTGGATTGCGTTATCATGGTATTATTCAAAGTATTATTGTGTCTCTCATCTTCAAGACTCCTAAACAACACCCATCCGCATCATTTCACCAAAAAACATTAAAACTTAAGAGCCTTAGTGAAACTCTTTGTAGGGACTACCCCCCTTGGCTTCGTTAGGAGTTAGCCTAAACGGAGGAGTTGGGATTCAGGTGACAGTACCTGGCTCATTGCTTGCCCCCAAGGCCACACTTCTCCCCACTTCCAGTGAGGGAGACAACTTTCGAAAGATTTCTATTGCTGGTGTGCAATCTGGCGGACAACAGATGCAATAATAATTCTCTATTCCAATAATCCAGAGCCAAAAGTCCCTTTACAATGAGAAACTCTCTCCTTTAAATAGAATGGAGAGAGGCCACAATCCTAACCACTTTTTGAATGAGTGGCTAAGATTAAGAGATCAAAAAATCTAATCAATGGTTGAGATGAGCTCAACAATACAATACATGGATCAATAATAAAATATAACAACATGTGGACAAACTCGCCCTAGGAGAGGGGATCCCACCAAATCATAATGATAAAATATAAGATCTAGCTCATGCTGGGTCCAAGGGGTAATTTCTAACACCCTTGGTCAATCCCCATGGCACAATATCCAAAAATAATCATGCTAGACACCAAATCATGCCTCTCTGGGAAAGTTGTGAGCCTTGGAAGGCTCTAGAAATCATCAAAAAATGCCAAAAGTGATGGATGTGGGTCCCGATGAAGCTGAAACTGTTGGAGAAGGTGTGGAAGACATCCTACTCATCATCACAAATCATCCCATGCCATAACCTTGCCTCAGTAGCCCAAATTGAATTCCTCAGTAGCCATTTTCACCATTTCTGGACTACCTTCGGAAGTGTGAAACTGCCCAAACTGCCCCCCTGGAGTGCCTGGCTCCAAAAAGTAAGACCACCAGGCTATCTGGGAGGGGGGTAATATGGTAATAACAAGTGGCTGGACCAACGCCTCCATGAACAACGCTCTACATGAACCAATCAAATCTCTGTTATGCTCTTACAGGGCCTCTAACAGGCCAAAACTGCACTAAGATAGCCAACTGAGGCTAAAAATCATTGTAACTGCCCGGAACTGAAAATAGACTGTCTCATTGGACTCAGAAGGTCCAAATCCATCTAAGGTGTGTACTCATACACCATATAGTCCTCTGCATGGTCCAAAATAAATGCTCATCATATCTAGCAGACCAAATAATAATAATCTATAAAAGTGCTGAAAAGCACAAATCATCATCATAAGCCTGAAACCACTACATAAGCCCACCATGGTGACCTATACCAGACCATGTATCATCTATCTGTAACATCTGAGGTCTGCCACCTCATGTCCTGTGGTTGACTTTTGGTCAAACTGGGTTTGACCAAGTCAATATGACCAAAATATAACTCAAACTGTCATCAAGCTGCTGCAAGGTGTCAAAGGTTAAAACATGCTTTACAATCCATTCAAATAGCAATTATAACAAGAAGTAATCATTACTGGCGATCTAAATCCAAATATAATAGGTCATTAATTATTATTATTACTCAGACCCGACTTTCAAGACCATACTCACTTCATAGTTGTGATCAATTTGCTAGTGAAGGGTGAAGGCTTTGTACTGCAAAGGCTAAGCTAGAAGGAATGACTTACTGACTTAACACTGTGACACTTTGGAAATGGAAAGGGGATACACACCATAGCATATACTGAATGAGCAACAACACAGGGAATGGTGGTGTCTCACAAATGGGTAAGTTGTTCAAAGAGTGTTTATTCACCTTCACAGATGCGCATAATCCATAATACAAATGAGGCCAGCAATCTTTTTGATATAGAGTTTAAGTTCCATTTCTTTTTGAGCCTAAAGTTTCCATAGCCTTTGATCTATGTGTGTTTATAAACACATTGCATAGATTTACATTTCATAAGGCTTCTTGCTGCAGGTGTGTTTTTAAGGCACTTGTTTACCTGAGCACTTCTCGGTGTGTCATAGACAACTTGTTTACCTAGGTATTTACATTTCACAATAGATATAACATTTGATATTTCATAGCCATTTTCATTTGCCTTGCCTTTCATTCATGTGTGTTGAGAAACGCATTGCATGAATGGGCTTTTCATACAAGATACAACATTTTATTTCCATACTTTGTATTCATGGCAGCACTAAAAGTTTCAGGATTAGCCAACAACATCTTTAGTGACTAGGGGCACTTCACAAGGAAATCCAACTCACCAAAGGTAAGTTTTGTCACCAACTAAGAGTCGAGACACAATAAACAAGGAATCTCATCCAATATAGAGGCTACAGTGGGGAAAGGTCCTCCATGCCACTAGTCAAGTAGTAAGTCAAGGTAGTGAACAAACTGGGTAAGTCATGGATGGATGAAGACAGTGAATAATGAAACCAACACTAGCAAGCCAAAGTATGGCGGGAATGATCACCTCTATTCTCCCTAGGGAGGGTAAAACCAATGAATATAGGCCAAGAACTTCTAAGTCTGAGTAGGAACAAATATGATATATATATAGTACAACCAGGTCCACATATCTATATGATCACCAGATCATGATACTAGCTGCTAAGGCATGCTACTAGAATGGAAATAAAAGAAATATAACCACAACACCATAATATACCTGCTGAGTCATATACCTGAATGCTCATCATCTGAACCATCATCTGTCCTTTGAAACTATTGCTGTAACTGTGGGCATTACTGACTGCTTTGTGCAAATGGCTAAATAGCTACATCGGTCATCTCTCTGAGTGTCCAAGACTCAGTCATGGCATGGGGAATAAAACTGTTGTCCATAAACTGATAGTGATCCATAGTAGATGCTCATCTCAACATCTCAAATGCAAGGGAACTGGCTGAATAGTGTACTGGAATCAGAAAAAATAATGTATGGTAGCTCGGCTACTATATATGTGATAACAGGAACTGAGTCACTTAAAGACCACCATGCTAGCACACTTTATTACAAACGACGTGGGGCATCGTCATGCATTACAAAAATGAAAAAGGGGCCGTGAAAAGGCCAAACTTGGAACTGCTAAACTCTGAAAAAGCACAAGTGATTGTGCAATCCTGACGGCTCAATGAAGTGCAACTCAGTTGGTAACATCTGGCTCAAACTACGAGACGTGTGATTAATCTTTCCTAGGAAAAGAGATCATTCGAGAACTCCAAATTTTTAGTTTCCTGCATGGAAACATAAGTGCATTAGTCCCATATATATGAAAAATAACCAACTGAAACATCTAAGTTGCAACATTTATTCATAAAAAAAGAAACTATTGTACAGAAGCAAAATTCAAACTAATGTACAAAGGAAAGTAAAATTAGTATACAACAATAATATACATAAAATAAATCTAACTAAGAAATGAAATGCAGGAGTAGGGTTTAGAAATTTTGAAACAAAGATGCCCCCATGGGCATCAGATATTTTCACTGTAGAATAGTTTGAGAAGGCCTTCGTTAACTGGGAGGGTACACTTCTCGTCGTCCATACTACTCAGGTAGAAAGCATTTGTGCCTGCTACTTCATGAATGAGATAAGGGCCTGCCCATAGACTGTCGAATTTTCCATGTTTCCTAGGCTTGTCCCTTCTTTTATCTCATAGTAGAACTGTGTCACCAATCTGAAATATTCTTGGCTTAGATGACTTATCAAAATTCCTTTTAACCTTCTCCTGGTTTTTTATACTTCAATCAACTGCCTTTCATCTTATTTCATCCAACTCAACCAATTGATCCATCCTATATTGAGATGCATCCTGATCTGTGCTACACTCTTCCAGTAACTGGCAACTTTAGGTGAACGGGTAGGGTAACATCGAATCCGTAAACTAATTCAAAATGAGATTTTCCTGGTGAACTCTTCTCCGTGATCCTATCTGCCCAGAGTGCAAATTTGATCTTACTATCCCAGGCTCTCT
This sequence comes from Larix kaempferi, assembly GCA_027924585.1. Taxonomy (NCBI): domain Eukaryota; kingdom Viridiplantae; phylum Streptophyta; class Pinopsida; order Pinales; family Pinaceae; genus Larix; species Larix kaempferi. Next base: position 3,939,979 of record BSBM01000394.1, read on the forward strand.
TGTTATCTCCAACAATTTTCTTAACTATGGTCATTAAGTTCTTATTGCTAGATTCTGCAAGACCATTACCTTGGGGATAGTAGTTTGACGAGTGTGATAGGATGATGCCATACTTGAAACAAAAAGATGACATTTCTGCTGAGCTGAATGCCTTAGCATTATCGATGGTGATCCTAGCAGGCAAACCGAATCTAGTGATTATCTTATCTTCTAAGAAATCCATGATCACTTTCTCGGTTGCCGCTTTCGTGGGGATTGCTTCCACTCACTTGGTAAAATAATCAGTGGCAGTTAGGATCCAAGAATAATCGTTGCTAGAATTATCCTTAAACTGACCAATGAAATCAAGACCCCACTGCTGAAAAGGGGCTTGGACAACTACAGGTTTAAGAGGCAAAGCTGCTAACGTTTGTTTTCCTGTGAAAAGCTGACACTGCTGGCAACTTCTGACGTGTTTGTGGACATCTGAAAACAAAGTGGGCCAATAATACCTTGCTCTAAGGACTTTATGGGCTGTTGTCTTGGCTGCATAATGTCCTCCACAAAATCCAGAGTGGAACTCAGCCATGAATTTTTTGGACTCTGGCTCATCGATGCATCTAAGAATTAGACCATCTGGATTTTTCCATCCCATCCCATCCTGGGTGATACAAAACTTTGTGACTTTTAACCTCAAGGCCCTTCTTTTATGGCCAATAAGATGATTTGGGCATGTGAGGTTAGTTAGAAAATATATGATGTTTGAATACCAAGGAACCTGTTCAAGACGCTGAAGCTCTTATAATCTGGCTTGTACGGACTCATTGTTCTGACATACCATCCCTAAGGCTTACTCATTCCCTTCAGCCATCATGCGAGCTAAACCCTAGCCTTTAACTAACTTGGTGGGTTTGATTTCTAAGTCATATTCTTGGATCTTAGAGACCCACTTACCCCTTATACCAAGACAGTCTTGTTGTGATAATATATCCTTAACCGCCGCATGAGGCACATACCCTATAACTTTAGAGTATCCAATGTACATTCTGAAATGCTTAAGTGACTTGACTAGGGCATACGCTTGTTTTCCATGATAGTGTACTTAAGCTCATAATTCTGTAAGGCTCTACTCATGAAGGCTATGGGTTGCTCCTAGCCATCCTTATTCTTCTGCAACAAAACTCAGGCTATGGTATCTGGTGATGCAAATGAAAAGATTTGGAAATCTTTGGAATAATCAGGATTGATCAAGACAGGTGATCTGCAAATAGCATCTTTAATTCCATCAAAGGCTTCTTTTCCTTCTTTATTTCATTCTAACTTAGCGTCCTTTTTTAGTAGTTTTTGCATAGGCTTCATTAACTCTACTAAGTTTGGAATAAAACGTCTGATAAAGTTGATTTTCCCGTTGAATGGCTGTAATGCTCTTTTATTACAAGGCAAAGGAACTTTCTTTATGGCTTCTACCCTCTCTGGATCAATCTTGACCCCGCCTTTTGATATGATATGACCAAGTAGCTTCCCCTCGTCAACACCTAAGACCGACTTAGTTGGGTATAGAGATATGCTGAATTTTCGACATCTTTCAAAGATTTGTCTTAGGTGGTCAACGTGATCAGTTCTTTCCTTAGAAAAAACTGTGAGATCATCTTGATATATTTCTATAATTTTACTGATTAGCTCATTGAAAGCATAATCCATGGATATTTGGAAAGTTGCCCCAGCATTGAGCAATCCAAAAGGCATTCTGAGATACTTGAAAGTACCCCATGGGGTAGTAAAAGTTGTCTTATGCATGTCTTCTTCGTTGACCACTACCTGGTTATATCCCGAAAAACCATCCAACATTTACATCATTGTAGAACCAGTTTCCCTTTGAAGTAGAGTTTCCATATTTGGGAGAGGGTAGTTATCTTTTAAACATGCCCAATTTAAGTTTCTAAAGTCAATGCAAAGTCTTGGATTTCCGTTCTTTCTCACAACAACTAGATTTGAGCACCATGAGGAGTGTCTAGTTGGGGCTATGATTCCTGCTGCTAACATTTTTTGAAGCTCCTTCAAAACAATGGGGGCCACCTTAGTATTAATCTGTCTTAACTTCTGTCGGAAAGGCTTGGCATCCTCCTTTAAAGGGATAGTATGTTGGAAAACATCTTCCCGATATGACTTGAGCTCATCATATGAAAAGGAAAAAACATCTTGATATTCCCGAACTAGGATTATAAGGTCATTTCTTTCCTTTTCACCTGTACTAATTAGTTCATTGAAAGCATAATCCATGGATCTTTGGAAAGTTGCCCCAGCATTGAGCAATCCAAAAGGCATTCTGAGATACTTGAAAGTACCCCATGGGGTAGTAAAAGTTGTCTTATGCATGTCTTCTTCGTTGACCACTACCTGGTTATATCCCGAAAAAACATCCAACATTGACATCATTGCAGAACCAGTTGCCCTTTGAAGTAGAGTTTCCATATTTGGGAGAGGGTAGTTATCTTTTAAACATGCCCAATTTAAGTTTCTAAAGTCAATGCAAAGTCTTGGATTTCCGTTCTTTCTCACAACAACTAGATTTGAGCACCATGAGGAGTGTCTAGTTGGGGCTATGATTCCTGCTGCTAACATTTTTTGAAGCTCCTTCAAAACAATAGGGGCCACCTTAGTATTAATCTGTCTTAATTTCTGTCGGAAAGGCTTGGCATCTTCCTTTAAAGGGATAGTATGTTGGAAAACATCTTCCCGATATGACTTGAGCTCATCATATGAAAAGGAAAAAGCATCTTGATATTCCCGACCTAGGCTTATAAGGTCATTTCTTTCCTTTTCACCTGTACCCTTACCAATTTTAATTAGCTTAGGTTCATTTTCAGTCCCAATTTTGATCTCTATATGATTTCCAAACTATAATATTTCCTTTTTTGGTTTATGCCTATCTTGCCTGGCAAAGATGTGCTCCCATTCAACTATACTTTTGGGTATAGCATTCCTAGGCCGATCCTCTTTTTCGTTGTAGTCATACTTCTCTTCCTTGTAACCTATTTTGCAATCAATGAACTCCTGGACATTATGTATGAATCTAAGGATTTGCTTATCATCTTTAAAAACTGTTATCACACAACTTGTAGTTGTCCCTAAAGGCATCCCATCTGAGATGGTAGAGGAGATGGACAACTAAAGAGGTGACCCAAGAGATGCCATGGTTCCCAATGCAAGCTAGGAGTCACGACAACCGAGGCACTCTTCACTTTAGATCAAGATAAATCAAGATCAAGGGGGAGACCCTATGATCACTCAAAAGTGATTGGACCAAAACAAAGGTTCCTAGGGATGTGTAAATGACAAGTTACGGAAACCAATGCAAGGTTAGGTGGACCCAAGAGTTTAGATAGTGGTTGAAAAGGCTTAAGGAGTGACAAATGTTTCAACCAATGAATGGTATGGGCCACCTATGAAGACCAAAAAGACAGATCTAGTACCATGAAATACACAAGTGGGACCCACTTCCTTGGGATATGGAAATAGCTCAAGTGGGACCCACAGGGTGAAGTTAGGGGTGCAAATAGTACCAATGGGCATGTAATGAGTTGATATATGGATCTAAGATGAAATTAGAGATACCCACATATGGGATCTAGGAAATGACACTACTCCCAAGGAGTGTGAATTGCCCTAGGTGGACTAGTGCCTTGAGTGGATGGGAAAATGGACTCAAAAGGACGTCAAATTATAGATCGGGACACCTAGGATGCAAATCAAGTGGGTTACCCAAGATGTGATGGTTGGATCTTACTAGATCTAATATTTCACTATGTGACCTGTTATCACATATATAGTAGCCGGGCTACCATACATTATTTTTCAGATTCCAGAGCACTTTTCAGCCAGTTCCTTTACATTGAGATGATGAGATGAGCATCTATCCATGGATCACTATCAGATTTTGGACAGCGTATGTATTCCCCATGCCATGACTGAGTCTCAGGACACTCAGAGAGATGACCGGTGTAGCCATTATACCATTTATACAGAGCAATCAGTAATGCCCAGAGTTACAGTAGCAGTTTCAGAGGACAGATGATGGTTCAGAGGATGGGCATTCAGGTATATGACTCAGTAGGTATATCATGGTGTTGTGGTTATATTGCTTTTATATTCATTCTTATGGCATGTCTTAGCATTTAGTGTCATGATCTGGCGATCATATAGATATGTGGACCTGGTTGATCTTATTATATATATCCTACTGTCCTTACTCAGACTTAGAAGTTCACTATTCACACTCATTGGTTTTACCCTCCCTAGGGAGAATAGACGTGATCATTCCACCATACCTTGGCTTGCTAGTGTTGGCTCCATTATTCATTGTCTTCATCCATCCATTGCCTACCTTTTAGTTTATCACCCTGACTTACTACTTGACTAGTGGCATGGAGGATCTTTCCCCACTATAGCCTCTGTATTGGATGAGCTTCCCTGTTGATTGTGTCTCGGCTCTGAGTTGGTGACAAAACTTACCTTTGGTGAGTTGGATTGTAGGCCTAAATCATTCTGGTCGGTTGTTCCGATGTTTGGCATTGGCTCGAACTCCCCCTAGTCACTTGAGATGTTGTTGGCTAAAACTGAAAGCTCATGTACTACTTATGGAAACTGATAAATTCGCCCATGGAAACTAAAAAGGGCAAGAGCGATGAACTGCTAAAAAATACTCCTCGAAGAGTATAAGAAAGGTCCAAAAAGCAATGATTCTTAAAAGCTATATCTAAACAATTGCTGACCTTATATATGTACAAAAACATGCCCTGGATGCAAGCTGCAACTAGTTGTGCTTATCAGCACACCTGAGATCCGAAGGGTTATGTAGGCCAAAAAGGCCATAAAATGAAATTGAATGATCCTAATGAACCTGGATCAACTTGATGTAGACATGATGCCTAAGTTGAATAAGCACTCTCTAAACAACTTATCCATTTGTGAGACACTGCCATTCCCTGTGTTGTTGCTCATTCAGTATATACTATGGTGTGTATTCCCTTTCCCATATCCAAAGTGTCACAATGTTAAGTCAGTTAGTCACCCTTTGGCCTAGCCAGTTTATTTTTAGCCTTCACCCTTCACTAGCAAATTGATCACAACTATGAAGTGAGTATGGTCTTGAAAGTCTAGTCTGAGTCATAATAATAATTAATAACACTATATATTGGTTGGTAGATCGCCAGTAATGATTACTTTTTGTTATAATTGCTATTTGAATGAGTTGTAGAGCATGCCTTAACCTTTGACACTTTGCAGCAGCTTCTAATGATAGCCTGATTTATATTTGGTCAATATTGACCTGGTCAAACTTAGTTTGACCAAGGTCAATCACAGGACATGAGATTATTAGACCTTGTGATGATACAGATGGATGATATTTGGTCTATGTACATATACATGATGGTTCTATGCATCAGATGCAGGTTTATGATCATGATTGATGGTTTTCAGCATTATTTGATCATTTACAGATTATTATTATTTCACCTGTTCCAGTATATTGGATATATTATATGATCATGCAGAGATCCATATGGTGTATGAGTACACATCTTGGATAGTTTTGGACCTTCTGAGTCCAATGAGACAGTCTGTTTTTAGTTCCGGGCAGTTACAGTGATGATTGAGCCTTAGTAGGCCATCCTAGTGCAATTTTGGTCTGTTGGAGACCCTATCAGAGCAGGGATGGATTTTATTTGGTCCACCTAGGGCGCTAATGATGGAGGGCGTGGTCCAACCACTTGTTTTTACCATATTACCCCCCCTCCCGGACACACTGGTGCCCTCACCTTGACAGCGCAGGCACTCCAGGAGGCAGTTTGGGGCAAGTACACGCTTCCCGAGGCAATTTTGGATGGGTAGAAATGGCTACAGAGGAATTCGATTTGGGCTACTGAGGCAAAATTTTGGCATGGGATGATCAGTGATGATGAGTGGGATGTCTTCCGCACCATCTCCAGCAGTTTCAGCTTCATCGGGGCCCACATCCATCACTTATGGCATTTTCTGATGATTTATGAGGCCTCTTGAGGCCCACGATTTGTCCATAGAGGCATGATTTGGTACTTTGATGACTATTTTATTATTATTGTGCTATGGGGATTGACCAAGGGTGGCTAAAATTACCGCTTGGACCCACCATAAGCTTATTGTTATATTTTGTCATCATGATTTGGTGGGATCCCCTCTCCTAGGGCGATTTTGTCCACTTATGGTTATATTTTATGGTTGATCCATGTATTTTATTATTGAGCTCATCTCAACCATTGATTAGATCTTTTGATCTTTTAATCTTAGCCAATCATGTAAAAGGTGGTTAGGATTATGGTCTCTCTCCATCTTATTTAAGAAGAGAGCCTCTCATTGTAAAATCATCTAGATATTTTTGGCTCTTGGCTCTTGGAATAAAAATTTCTATATTTTGGAGTACATGCTTGGGTTGGAGTGCATGTTGGTTGCTTTGATTGTAAATGCTTTTTTCCATTGCACTGGAGGATCTATTGTAGCTATCTTGCATATTTGCCATATCTTTTTACAGGTGGAGAAGACTTCTTCAACAAGTGCGAATTGGTGGGGAGGCTTGCCATTCAAGCTTGGCGGAGGAGTTTTGGGTTAAACAGGGAGTGGTTTTGTCTTTGCACCAACTATTCTTTGCTTATCTCTTTCTTGCTTGTATCTACCTTCAACATGTTAAACTGATTGATGCTTTGCTCCTTGGTTTTGACAGGTTAGAGGGACACATATGTGGCTTGGAAAAATTGATTTGGCAAGAGGGCTTCAAAAATTCTCCATTTGATCTTTGGCAAAAGTAATCCTCATCTCAACCAGCATTCATCTCTTCATCCAAATATGCTCCAAAGGTATGATCTTCTTCTTCTTTGAATCATCCATAATTTCTAGATCATAAAAACCCTAATTAATCAAAACCCTCATTTTGGTTTTTCTTAGATCTACTTAGATCTAGCCTTGCTTTTGAAGAGATATTAAGAACCCACCTCTATAGCATCCACCTCTAGTTGGATCTATAGTTTGGTGGTGATTGGGTTGAAATTGACACACTTTTCAAGGCAATATGGCCCTCTTGAGGCAAATCGCACTTCCTTGGGAGAGGCTTGTTTGGTTAGATCTAGCATATGGGTAGGTGAGATCTCACTTGATTTGTAATCTACATACTTGATAACCTACCCCTAGACTCTTACTTTGGTGATTTCTACCTTGTGGGCATCATTCCACATTTCAAGGGATTAAAACCCCATGTTGGACTGCTTGGCACCTTAAAACTCAGATCTAGTAAGATCTAACCCTTGGATTGTCTTGATTTTCTAGATCCATATAGATCATTGCCTAAACTACTTGGATCTACAATTTGGTGGCCATTGGACTTGTTTTGACACACCTTTCCCATCTTTTAGCACTCCTTGAGCAAGGTCACACTTCCTTGGATGATTGAGTTTGCCCGCTTTGAGGACGTGGGTAGTTGAGATTTTGGTGGATTTGGAACGGGCATACCTTGAAACCTAGGTCTAGAGTATCATTTTGTGACGATCTGCCTTGGGGGTAGCATTCCTTGTTTTAAGGGATTGTGGTCCGCTTGGGTCATTTCATGAAATCCTAGATCTCGCAAGATCCAACCACTTTATCTCAATTAGCCCACTTGATTTGACATCTAGGTGTCCCGATCTACACTTTGACATATCTTTTGACTCCATTAACCCATCCAACAAGGCACTAGTCCTCCTTAAGCAAGTCGCACTCCTTGGGAATTATGTCAAACCTTAGATCCCGTAAGTGGGTATTCCTAATTTCAACTTAGATCCATAGATTTACTCATTATATGCCCCTTAGTACCAATTTCATCCCTTAAAGTCCACCTTGTGGATCCCATTTGAGTCATTCACATATCCCAAGAAAGTGGGTCCCACTTGTGTAATACATGGTACTAGATCTTGTCTTTTTAGCTCATCATGTGGCCTAAATCATACATTGGTTGAAACACTAATCATCTCTCAAACCACCTTCAACCATACTTTAACTTCTAGGTCCACTTAACCTTGCATTGGTTTCCGTAACTCATCATTTACTTATCCCTAGGAACCTTTGTTTGGGTCCAATCATCTTTGATTGGTAATAGGGTCTCCCCCTAGGTCTTGATTCATCTAGATCTAAAGCGAAGAGTGCCTCGATTGTCGTGACTCCCACCTTGCATTGGGAACCGTGGCATCTCTTGGGTCACCTCTTTAGTTGTCCATCTCCTCTACCGTCCCGGATGGGTCACCACTAGGGACAACTACTAGTTGTGTGATAACATGACCCAAGTGGACAACAATCCCCAAAATGAGGAATGATACCCCCAAGGCAGAACTTCACAAAGTGAGACACTAGGTGTAGGTTTCAAGGTATGCTTGTTTAAAATCCAATGGGATCTCAACCACCCACGTCCTAGAAGTGGACAAACTCAAACACCCAAGGAGTGCGACTTTGCCCAAGGAGGGCTAAAAGCATGGTAAAGTGTGTCAAATCAAGTCCAATGACCACCAAACTTTAGATCCAAGTAGTTTAGGCAAGTATCAATGTGGATCTAGAAAATCAAAGTGATCCAATGGCTAGATCTCCATAGATCTGAGATGGAAAATGCATCCCCAAATTGACACAAGTGGGGCACAACCCTCAAAATGAGGAATGGGGCCCACAAGGCAAAAATCAACAAGGTGAAGCACTAGGGGTAGGTTATCAAGTGAGGAGAGTATGAATCAAGTGGGATCTCACCTACCCATCTCTTGGAAGTAGCCCCAATAGCCTCCCTCAAGAAGTGCGACCTCCCTCAAGAAGACTAATGTGCCTTGGAAAGTGTGTCAAATGAAGGCCAATCCTCACCAAACTATAGATCTGAATTGCCGTGGATGCTATAGAGGTGGGTTTTCAATATCTTACCCAAAGCCAAGCTAGATCCAAGTAGATCTAAGAAAAAGTGAAAAATGAGGGTTTTAATCAATTAGGGTTTTTATGATCTAGAAGTTATGGATAAGCCAAGGAAGAAGAAGACCATATCTTTGGAGCATACCTGGATGAAGAGATGAATGCTAGTTGAGATGAGGACTACTTTTGCCAAAGATCAAATGAAGAATTTTTTTGAAGCCCTCTTGCCAAATCGATTTTCTCCAAGCCACATGTGTGTCCCTCTAACCTGTCAAAGCCAAGGAGCAAAGCATTAATCAGTTTAACATGTTGAAGGTAGATACAAGCAAGAAAGAGATAAGCAAAGAATAGTTGGTACAAAGACAAAACCACTCTCTGATTAACTAGAACATCCTCCTCCAAACTTGAAGGGCAAGCCTCCCCACCAATTCGCACTTATCAAAGAAGTCTTCTCCACCTGTAAAAAGATATGGAAAAATATGCAAGGTAGCTACAATAGATCCTCCAGTGCAATGGACAAAAGCATTTACAATCAAAGCAACCAACATCCACTCCAAGATCCAAGCATGTACTCCAAAAGATAGAAATTTTATTCCAAGAGCCAAGAGCCAAAATCTCTAGATGATTTTATAATGAGAAGCTCTCCCCTTTAAATAGGATGGAGAGAGGCCATAATCCTAACCACTTTTTGAATGAGTGGCTAAGATTAAAAAATCAAAAGATCTAATCAATGGTTGAGATGAGCTCAACAATAAAATACATGGATCAATAATAAAATATAACAATATGTGGACAAACTCACCCTAGGAGACGGGATCCCACCAAAATATAATGATAAGACATAAGACATAGCTCATGGTGGGTCCAAGGGGTAATTTCTAACACCCTTGGTCAATCCCCATGGCACAATATCCAAGAATAAAAGACCAAAATATCAAATCGTGCCTCTCTGGGAAAGTCGTGAGCCTTGGAAGGCTCCAGAAATCATCAAAAAGTGCCAAAAGTGATGAATGTGGGTCCCACTGAAAGCTGAGACTGCTGGAGAAGGTGTGGAAGACATCCCACTCATCATCACAAGTCATCCCATGCCATAACTTTGCCTCAGTAGACCAAATTGAATTCTTCAGTAGCCATTTTCACCATTTCTGGACTGCCTCGGGAAGTGTGAAACTGCCCAAACTGCCTCCTAAAGTGCCTGTGCTGTCAAGGTGAGGGCACCAAGCTGTCCGGGAGGGGGTAATATGATAAGATCAAGTGGTTGGACCACCTGCTCCATGCACAGCATCCTAGGTGAACTCACCCAATCTCTGCTCTGCTCTAACAAGGCCTCCGATAGACCAAATCTGCACTAGGATAGCCAACTGAGGCTAAAAATCACTGTAACTGCCCGGAACTGAAAACAGACTATCCCATTGGACTCAGAAGGTCCAAACCCATCTAAGAAGTGTACTCATACACCATATAAACCTCTGCAAGGTCCAAAATAAATACTCATCACATCCATCAGGCCAAATAATAATAATCTGTAAAAGTGCTGAAAAAGCACAAATCATCATCATAAGCCTGAAACCACTGCATAAGCCCACCATGGTAACCTGTACCAGACTATATATCATCTGTCTGTAGCATCTGAGGTCTGCCACCTCATGTCCTGTGGTTGACTTTTGGTCAAACTAGGTTTGACCAAGTCAACATGACCAAAATATAACTCAAACTGTCATCAAGCTGCTGCAAGGTGTCAAAGGTTAAAACATGCTCTACAATCCATTCAAATAGCAATTAAACCAACTAGCAATCATTACTGGCGATCTAAATCCAAATATAATAGGTCATTAATTATTATTTATTACTCAGATTAGACTTTCAAGGTCATACTCACTTCATAGTTGTGATCAATTTGCTAGTGAAGGGTGAAGGCTAAGAATAACATGGCTAGGTCAAAGGATGATTTACTGACTTAACACTGTGACACTTTGGAAATGGACAAGGGAATACACGCCATAGCATATAGTGGACAAGCAATAACACAGGGAACGACGGTGTCTCACAAATGGGTAAGTTGTTCAAAGAGTGTTTATTTACCTTCACAGATGCGCACAATCCATAATACAAATGAGACCAGCAATCTTTATTGATATAGAGTTTAAGTTCCATTGCTTTTTTGGGCCTAAAGTTTCCATAGCCTTTGATTTATGTGTGTTTATAAACACATTGCATAGATTTATATTTAATTAGGCTTCTTGCTGCAGGTGTGTTTTTAAGGCACTTGTTTACCTGAGCACTTCTAGGTGTGTCACAGACAGCTTGTTTACCTAGGTATTTACATTTCACAACAGATATAGCATCTGATATTTCATAGCCATTTTCATTTGGCTTTCCTTTCATTCATGTGTGTTGAGAAACACATTGCATGAATGGACTTTTCATACAAGATACAACATTTCATTTCCATATTTTGCATCAATGGCAGCACTAAAAGTTTCAGGTTTAGCCAACAACATCTTTAGTGACTAGGGGGACTTCTCAAGGAAATCCAACTCACCAAAGGTAAGTTTTGTCACCAACTCAGAGCCAAGACACAATAAATAGGGAAGCTTATCCAATACAGAGGCTACAGTGGGGAAAGGTCCTCCATGCCACTAGTCAAGTAGTAAGTCAAGGTAATGAACAAAATGGGTAGGTAATGGATGGATGAAGACAATGAATAGTGAGACCAACACTAGCAAGCCAAAGTATGGTGGGAATGATCACCTCTAATCTCCCTAAGGAGGGTAAAACCGATGAGTATAGGCCAAGAACTTCTGAGTTTGAGTAGGGACAATATGATATATATATAAAGTACAACTAGGTCCAGATATCTATATGATCGCCAGATCATGATGCTAAATACTAAGACATGCTATAAGAATGAATATAAAAGCAATATAACCATAACACCAAAATATACCTGCTGAGTCATATACCTGAATGCTCATCATCTGAACCAAAATCTGTCCTCTGAAACGGGTGATGTAACTCTAGGCACTACTGACTGCTCTGTATAAATGGCTAAATGGCTACATCAATCCTCTCTCTGAGTGTCCTGAAACTCAGTCATGGCATGGGGAATATATTTGTTGTCCAAAATCTGATAATGATCCATATAGATGCTCATCTCAGCATCTCAAAAGCAAAGGAACTAGCTTAATAGTGCTCTAGAATCTGAAAAAGAATGTATGGCAGCCCGGATACTATATATGTGATAACAAAAACCTGCGAATGATCTACATTATCTGGGATGGATGGTCTGAAATTTATCTCAAATTTTCCATGGCCCTTGATTAATTCTTCAGTCAGCTAGAGGGTTGAGGCTGCTACAGCTAGTTGGTCTGCTTCCTTGTTTTCTTCCCTAGGTACTGATGTGATGTTTAGGGCATCAAATAATTCCATGGTATCCCAACAAGCATTCCTATACTTCTTCAACCTTTCACTCTTGCATGCAAAGATGTTCTTCATTTGAAAAATAACTAAGTCTAAATCTCCTTTTATACATAGAATTTTTATACCCATGTCTTTAGCTATTTCAAGGCCTTGCAAGAGCGCTTCATACTCTACAACATTGTTTGAAGCATCAAACTCAAGCCTGAAAGGTAATTGAAAGTCTGCCGAGATGGAGAAGTAATAACAATTCCAACACCCTTTCCTGATCTGGAAAATGCACCATCAAAACTCATCTTCCACAACCCATTTTCTCTATCATCTTTTGTCTTTTCTTTAATGGGACCTAATGTGTTTGCAAAAATAGAACAATTACCAGCACTGTCCGCCTCATGAGCATATTCGTTATCAAACACATTAGGGTCTTCGATGTGGAATTTCCTCTCCTTTTCCCTATACAACGTGACATCAGCATCTTCGTTCGCTGGGATCATGGCATAGGGCCAATCCATCTGGATGCACCCACCAAGGGAGGCTGCCCACTTCCTAGATAACAACATTCCCCATGTTCTAGGGACATCAATCACTACTACGTCCATAGTCAAATTTACATCAGGATAGGCTGCTAACTTAACAAGTTCGTTCATGATTATGCCCATGACATCAATTTCTCTGGAATCCATTGCACATACATTATGATACGGGTTTGCGACTTGCAGGTTCAATTGTTCCATGACTTTTCTGGTCATGATGTTGGATGCGACCCCTGAGTCTAGCATGCAATTATGGAGCAACATGTTGTTAACAACTAAGGATACATAGAATGGAGGATGATCTTCTTTACAAGGATCCATACTATGCAATATAACGGGAAGGTCTTCATTGACTTTCTTAGGAACGTCAAGAATGACTTCTTTAAGCTTCTCAGGGATGACCTCTTTTGGTTTCTCTTGAAACTTATCCTTAGTCTTTTATGGGACCTTTTCTTTAGGTTTCTCACATACAGTTTCCATGGGCTCTTCAACAATGTTTCCACTAGCTTTTAATGATTTTATCAGTCTATCCTTTTGACCTGACATTTTAATAACTTTAGTTACAAGAACAAGCATTTTAGCACCAGCTAGCCAGCTAACCACATCAACATTTCACTCTGGGGAAGGAGGATGGGTTACCTTAGGAATATGCAGATCTGACTTGATAGGTACGACAGTCTTTCTTCTCTGATAAGTGAAGCCTTTGAAATTCGCTAATTCTCTGATCTCTTCGGGGGTAGGTTTCTCTCCATAAATATTTGTAACATTGTCCTTTTCTCGTGCCATTTCCTTAGCTTGTTTACAAATATCCTTTGACAGAGTGTGAGTTTTACCAACATGGTTGATATACTCAAGTTGATTTGAATACCCCACAAAGTTGTTGACTTCAGGAGGACCTTGTTCATTTATAAGTTAAACTTAGGACAAGTTGTCTCATCATGGAATTCATTACAGGCCCTATAGAAAGGAGGCACCTCCTCCATAACAATGTTAGTTGATTCAAGTTGTTGATTAGGGATCCTCTGATTATTGGATGGATACTTTGGCTTCCATTCATTGTTCTGTCTGGGAGGATACCTATTGGAAGGAATGTGAGACTTCTCTCTATCCATAGCAATAAGTTTGTTTTGCATGGAATTGAGTTGTGCGGCATGATTGGCTTCCATAGCCTTGATCACATCTGCCGATTCTCTTAAAGGATCTTTTGCTAGGTCCTTGCTATTTGATGATGTTGACTTGTCTTTGTTGTCTAACTGTTTCGATGAAGTACCTCTGGTAAAACCTGGAAGATTTGACTTTCCAGATGATTGCATATTTTTATCAATTTTTTCGACTATCACTTGGGCTTTCTTCAGATCGGCAGGTTCTTTGTCCCTAAGCTGATGTCTCATCTCTCCATTGAAAGACTCAATATAGTGAATGAGGATCGAGCCATATGGAGGCTTGATCTCGGCATTAAGGATGGAGATGAGGTTATTAAATCTCTTATTGAATTCTTCCATTGTCTCATTTTTGTTTTTCTTCATGTTATTCAGGGATGCTAACAGATATCTGTCCTCTTTTTATCTCCCCATTTGGCTAGGAAGCCCTTTTCAAATTCCTTAAATGTTTTGAAATTGTCATCATCTAGGTCGGAGAACCAATCAAAAGCATCTTCTGTTAGACACAATGACTCACTGAGAGGGGGGGGGTGAATTAGTGAGCTTACACTTTCTACAATTTCAACTTTTTCTTCAATCTTGTATGATCATTTCACAATTACATCAATATTATATTCATCAATAAACTAAGCACATGTTATTTATCAACATCAATACATCACACAAAGCACAAGAGACACAAGGTATAATCTTTGTAATCTTTTATATTTGGTTTAACAGCTACAACCGTGAGGTCAATCAACACCTACTGATATAGAAGCACCAACTTCCAAACCAAGACACTGCTTGGTCTTTTTCTTATATCCTACTAAGAAAAATGGCTACAAGACCCTACTTGTATTACATATACACATTAGTTACATCTCATACATCATTTATTCATACAAACAACATTATTACATCAATCACACCAAACACTGCTTCATATTCTGTTCATGCCATTATTCTGATCAAGCACATCATCTCATCATTTAGTCCAAGCTTCATCATGCCCAACACTTCCTCATTATTTTATGCACATCAAACTGCCCTCACTGCTGCCCAGAAATCAAACATAAAAGGTATTTCATTCTGTTGTATTCTCTTCATCAATCATTCTGTACATTAACATGTCCTCATTCTGTCCATCTTCTTCAGCATTAGCATGTCTTCATTCTGACCATCTTCTTCAGCATTAACATGTCTTCATCACATCAACATTCTGCTGCTCTAACACATCATCAACCAGCTGCCCTAGTTCACCTTATTGTAGCCCAAAATCATATCAAAAGGTAAGAAGGATAAGGAAGGATTCTGCTTCATGGCCTTTGCTTTTCATGTCATGTTTCATGCCATCCAATGCCATGTCACCATCTTTGTCTTGCTTTCTCTTTGTCATTTTCGTCATCATCTTGTCCTTAAGCTTGACAAGTCATCAATGTTATCCATGCTTGTCAATGTCATCTTCCTTGCTTGTCTTCATGTTTTGCCTAGTCACCTTTGCCATTCCTCATGTCAACATGCCATGTGTGTTCTCCTTGTCATCATTGCTTTCCTAGCCATGTCTTCTCCAAGTCCTCATCCACATTGTCCTTTGTCCATCACCTTGGCACATCCAATGTCCTTTGTCCATCACCTTAACCTTTGTGATCAATGTTGTCATCAATGACAATCATATTCATCAATCTCCCCCTTTGTCATTGATGGCAACCAACCAGCTTCTTCTCCCCATTTGACATTAATGACAAAGGGTCGATTAGTCTTCAAAAGCTTCACAATGTCCAAAAAACATGTCTTTGAATGCTTTCAAGAGATCATTTTCTGAGTTTGATCTTTTGTGGTTTGTTTGCTCCTCCCAAAAAAAAAAATTATGAGCTTGCCATCTTCAAATTTCTGATAAATGCTCCCCCTATCAAAGAGGCTGATTAAACTACTGGGTTTTTTGCTCCATTATCTGACATCTCAGATTTCTCATATACATTCTCAGAGTTCTCAAATTTCTCATGCTGAGATTAATGCCTCAGTCTTTTAAGACTATCTTCAATCATTTCCAGCTCCCCCTTGCAAGTAGACTTGTTGAATAGCTGAGAGTGATTCCTCCTTATAGACACGTTGCTGGTTGTTACCAACTTATTTGTACCATAGTTGGATTATCTGAAGAGCCGCCATTTGACAAACATGATCACTGTTTGTGTTCCAGTGTATCATATGATCCATCCTTTGTGCCTAGCCAGTTTTGGCTGGTCAATTTTATTTTTCAGTCGATATGACCATGGCCCCACGGGGTTTGTAATAAAGTGTGCTAGTAGGATTTTTTAGTGGCTCGGTCCCCCATGACTTGGTTATGCAACTAAGGTATTCCAGGGAGTTTTTTCCCTTGTCAATTATGCTTTGCCTATAGCCGAGTAATAATCGACGAGGTTTTCTCTCACTTCCTCCAAAGCGGGAATGCCCGATTTTGAAAATTTGGGCCATGGGGGGTTATTAGAGTCCAAATAATGTATATAATACTACTAGACACTATTAGAATAGATTATGGTCATGTCCTAAGTCACTCGGACCCTCAGAAAAAATTTCGAAATTTTTTTACCAGGTCCTCCGGTTTTGGGTTTTTTATTATTTTTTAAATACTTGAATTTTTCCATAGTTTAAATGAAAAAATTTCAATTTGTAATATGTCAGTCATCCGAGGTCCGAATTCAGTGATTGAAAGCTCTAACCTTTAGCCAAAAATCATTCCTGATCCCCGAACAAGTTTATCCTAAGTTTCGGATATCAATTCAGCCTCATAATTAATAATTTCTCAGAAAACCCATTTACAGAGAAATTATTAATTAAAATATTAAAAATGAATATTTTGGAGATAATCCAAATCTCTCCAAAGTAAACCAAAAAGAATAAAATAAAAGGCTAATTGACATGGCACTGAGCATTTATGAAGATTCCAATCAACTCCAGTTACATCTAGTCAACTGTACAGTCAGCACAAGTCAATCTCTCCAAAGGAATTCGCCCTCCTTCATGCAATCTGCGAATTAGATGATGTGTCAAGTGTTTAATGGGTTGGTTGGTTTGCATTAAAGCCTATGGTAGGTGCCTTCCTTAATATGTGCAATCACAAACTTGGCTCTCTTTGGAACTAATGCATAATCCCTATATCATCTCATGCATTAACTCAAGAAGGATTCACGCTATCTCCCATGAGGCTCACGTATATCCTTTATGGAGCTCGTTTTTACACATGACATTGATCTATTTGATGGTGATACTTCATACTTCCAAGGAAAGGGATGGGGGATGCCTTGCCTAGTTGGAGGCCACCTCCCCACCCTAACTTAATGCATTTCGAATTATGTGGAGGTTAAGCACTCCAAACTTGGCTTAACATAGGATTTGATTGAGGATTGGTTTGGAATTCGAATATTTGACTAGTGTTATTAGCTCCTTCTATGCCAATTCGAATTAGGGTAGACTGGGCTCTTGTATTTGTATAAATAGAGGCTCTTGGAGCTCTATTCTTAATGGAGATTTTAGGCAAGAACACTCTGCCAAAATCTTGATTGTAATATTTGTTTAAGCTATTGGAATAAGAAGTGACTTTGGAGGTCCATGCATGAGTTCTTGGGATTGTGGTTCACATTGTCTTGGTGATATCTTTCTCACCTTATCTTTCTTTAAGCAATTCAATTTTCAATATATGTTCTAATCTAGTTTAGAAATATCTTGTTCGGATTTGTGGTTGAAACTAAGGGTTTTGCAGGGATCATTCAAGGTGGAGAGTGGCTTGGAAATCAAGTTTGTCTTTGCTTATGCAATGGTTTTTTCTATCTAACTCATTTCTCTTGCAGGTTCTCCAAGTCTTTCTCATTTCAAGGAAAGAAACACAACAAAGAGGCTAGCCTTTCCTCCATCAACTACAAAGATTTTCAAAACTTGGTTACTTGAATCTAAAAAAGTTTCCCTCTTCTAGCTCTCCTTTTTCTCCTTGAATCCCTTTGCCTTGACTGGCTAGCCCATTTTCTTCTAGCCACCACTCTTCTAGCTTCGTTTTTCCCTAATCTCTCCTCTAGCTTTCATCTTTTTTGACCTTTTTACCTTGCATTCGTCCATCTCAAGCTTAGCTTTTACTTGTTCTTTTCGTCCACCTTAGGGCTTGCCCTTCTTTCCTCCTCTCGTCTTGATCTCTTTCTCTCCTTTTCTCTCCCTTTCGTCCACCTTACTTCTTTCCTTTTCAAGCCTTCTCGTTTTCCTTTCAAGTCCCCTCCACTCCTCCTTTCGTTTCCTCTAACTTCCCTCTCTTAGTCTTCCTTTCGTCCCTCCTCTTTCTACCTTTCTTTCCTCCCTTCGTTTTTGCCTTCTTTTGTCTTCAAACCTTCCTTTCCTCCATCCTTGAGTGCCCTAATAAATCACAACACAAAACACTAAACTTGTTAAGGGTTAGCATTTGTTAGTTGCATTGTCTTTGAAAAGTTAGCAAGTTAGGCATTTTTATATCATACTTCACACTTGCATAGTTAGGATCTAGTTCATTTTTCTTGCATCTAGATCTCTTATCATTCTAGGCATTTCCATTTTTAGATCTCTTTAAAAGTTAAAGGTTTGCATCTAGCTTTTGTTTTAAGCTTAGATCTTGTATTTTGTTTACTAATGATGATGGGTGCCTTGAAGTAAATCATTTGTGTAGGTATTTTTTGAAGGAGAAAAGAGCTTGAGAAGCTTTGAAGTAAAAAGATCTAAGCCAAGCAAAACTTCAAGAAACCATAAGGATGATCCAAAACATGAACTTATCATTAATTATCCTTTGTAATAGCTCCTAAGAGCTTGCTTCAAGTCTTTCTAAGTTTCATTTTTTATCTCAAAAGTACTTTCAAGGGTTAAAATCCCAAGGCACTATACTTCATTAATAAAATAAGGCTAAGTGGGATAAGGCCTCCCACATTTTGGTTTGTCTTCCCCATTTGGGGAAGAGTGTCTTGTGTATTCTTAGTTTAGATTTGCTTTAAGTTTCTAGAGTAATTTCATTTTGTACTTAGAATTTTAGTTGTCATTTCAGTTTTGACTTGAGAAGTATCTTGGGATTTGATCCCAAGTGCCGCATTGACCTTGTGCTATACTTCTCTTTCCCCGTTGTGTACTGCGTACGACCAGCTAGCTGGAAGTTTCATGAACAGTGTGTAGAAGTCATTTTTGACTTCCTTTGCTAGATTAGTTTCTTTTGTTGTAGAACACTAGTTGCTCTTTCAGTTCATTATTACAAGTAGTTTATTCATTTGTTATATCATTGTTTCATTTTCACAAATCTATTTGAGCTGTCATTTGGTTTATGTTTACAATCTGCTTGATATTTTAAAAAGAACCAAAGTCTCTTGAACTTGCCATAACACAAGTCAAGAGCACTCTCTGTCGAAGAGCATTCCCACTGCATTTTCCTTGCATCAAGCATATAGATTAGCTAAAGTCTCTTGAACTTCCGTCTTAAGACAAAGTCAAGAGCACTCTCTGTCGGAGAGTTTAACTGTGTGCTCTTAATAACTTAAAACTTTTCCAACTCACATTCCCCCATTAAAATTTACTTCGATGCTTTCCATCACTTAGTATGCTCTGCCAACCTCAAAAAAGTTGGGCTCGTACTCAAAACAGTGATTGGAATTGTTAATCTTAAAAGTGATAACATAATAAAATTTTCACCCCACAACCAACAAACCGGCGTTGATTTTATGAGAATACTCAGGTAGTGGGCAAAGTTCCTAACTGGTGGCGCCGGGCAACCCAATCTGGGCACTCGTTGGTTAAGTTCTCAGAACACCTAGCTTGTGATCCCAAACAGGTCCGCCATGTCTCCAAGGGGAAAACACTGAAGGTATACTTTTCCGATTGGACGCATACCTTGCTTTTTCTAGCCTAATAAATCAAGATCATTAAAAATTTTGAATTTACCAAGATAATTTGCACAACGTTCTCACAAACATTATTCTAAGACTTGATCATCAACATCCCCAAGCACTACCCGTGGCATCTCTTGGGTCACCTCTTTAGTTGTCTGTCTCCTCTACCATCCCGGATGGGATACCATTAGGGACAACTACAAGTTGTGTGATAACAAAACCACCCCCCTTGGCTTCACTAGGAGTAGCCTAAACGAAGGAGTCGAGTAATCAAGTGACAACACTTGACTCTGACTTGCCCCCAAGGACACACCAAGTGGCTTGAAGGTTTCCTGCCGCATTCCCCCCAGGTGTGTATTAGGCGGCAACAATGCCCATTGAAGAGGACTTATGCAACAGCTTATTGATGTATCTCTAACTTCTGAAGTTGGACTACCGAGTGCAAACTCATTATATTATGTAATAAGGTAGCCTACAAAATCATTATATGATGAGAAAGAAGAACTCAACTGCCCAAATAGAAAAATCTTAGTGGGAAATAATTTTATTATAAATAACGGGAAGGAAACACATATGAATGTCTAGAGGAGATCAGGAGTGCCCTATAGAAGGTGCACTACCAACAAAAAGAAATGTGAAATTTTCACAATACTCTGAAATCTCATATCTCAACTCGATCTCAAGTCTCTCTAAATCACATGCAATGTCAGACTCGATTCTCAACCTCAGAGAATGTATATTAGCACAAACAATTATTTATAACATGAAACACATGAGGTCTATATCACTACTTTTAACCAATAGCAATCACACACATAAATGGACACAGTATTTTTGGTCAATGTGACCCTAGAAAAACCCTTGCAAGAAAACCAGTGAGAGAAGTATTGCTTTTATTATATCAAGTAGTTACAATGGGTTACAACAGAAAACCTCCAACACAAACTTATCTTTGAGCCTACGGCTCTGATGCTCAAGTCTGATCTCTGATGGATAGCTAGGAATGCGCCCCTCTTTGGATGTGCCCCTCTCTGAAACTGCTCTATGTCTCATGCTTCACGCCCTCTCTGCAACTGGATCACTTTCTCAATGATACGCCCTCTCTCTACCTGATAAACTCAATCTCTGAGCTCAGCCTCCTCCAGTGAAGTGCACCTCCCTCAACAGAAATGTGCTCCCCTCTATCTTGATCAATCTCTGATATCTCTCTAATAAATCCAATCTATCTCAGAAGCTGATTCTGCCTCCAATGGATTCAACCTCTGCTCCAGATGAAGTGTGCTAGATATCTGCTCAAATCTATGCCCCTCTCTCTCTCTCTGGAAATGCGCCCCTCTCCTTAGGAATGTGTCCTAGCTCATCCACTGAGTTTTTTCTGTCCTCTTGACTTGATCTGCTTCTCACAAATCTCTTACTGTGCCCTTTTTCCTTCTCAACTCTATTTTATTGTTTGAATGACTTTTAGGGTTCCATGCGAAATTCCCACCATGCAAACTTTTAATTAAAAAAAAGCATGCATGCAACTTCTGCATGCAAACTCAAAAATAGAGTTTTGCTTCTGCATGAAGCAAGGTTAAGGGTCCAACCACTTTCCTGGTTAATTTTTCAAAAAAGAAATATGTTTAGTGTCTAAAGTATCATCTATTAAGCTATGCTTACTACACTAGAAAGTGTTCACATAGGACAAAAATAAACTTTATTAGTAGACCCTAAACTTTAAAGCAGACAATGGTCTTGACTGTTGGGATCATTCTATCGTCACTATATATGTGTAGGACCACAGTGTAGAAAATTTATCAAGGAATAATGCCAAAGGCAAGTCCTAGTCTAGTCTGATGTATGTGGTATCCTAAATAAATCCCATTATCTCCTACTTATGATGAAGATGGTTGTTTCAGGTAAACAACCCGACCACATTACTGTTTTGAAAAGGAATCTGCCTAGTTGACAATACTACCTAGGTTGTTGAATTTTCACAGAAAAAAGTATAGTTCAGCACATGACATGACAAAACCTATGGGATTGCCTGTTTAAATCAACACACAATACAATAACATTTCCTCACAAGATTCACAATTGAGAAGAGATCTACCTTAGCAGCATCTTCTGGATTGTTTTTCACCGGTGCATAAGCAAGCCATGTATCCATTACCTACATATGAAAAGCATAAACAGTCATTCTCAATTCTATTAAGTCCAAAACAATATGTAGGTAAATAATTAAATGTTAGATTTAAATCAAACCATCTTCTTCAAGAGGTAATGTCCAAGAAGAGAGTTCACCATGGTATGGCAGTTTTTTCTGAGCATAAGGAATTAATGCCTTTGTATTCTCTGCTGATAACCTCTAGATGACGTTGTATATGGCAGTTAGAAGACTGTAGTTGATTTTAGTCACAAACACAGAAAGGTTGCAAACTATAGCAATGGTATTGCCTCAATATCTAGGGTTGGGAGTCTTGGGAGTCGGGACCTTTTGTTGAGAGCACAATCCACAGGAAGTTATGGGTTTGAAATTTGATATGATTCTAAAAAAGGTTTATTCAAGATAATATGACTGCACAAAAAGGAACTATTACAATCACATCATTTGCAAAATGCAGTAATTATATTGAAGATATTTATTCAACTTGTAGTATATTTACATTTACATGCACGTGATCTACAAAGATGGAGGTGAAGTTTTAACTTGTAGTCTATTTACATATATTATATATTATAATGAGAACACCTAAAATTGTAATGATATCTCATTTGAGGGAATTAGGATTCTTTATGCATATAGAGGTTTGTGTACCTATGTAGGAAACAATTCTGTTTCTACAATTGACAGAACTCTGCAAAGTATATAAGAATATATATAGAAAATAACTAATTGATATGAATTGATAAGATGAGATTATTACAATGAGACTTGTGATGGTGTACTTATACGCATTGACTAGTCACAAGGTAAGAATTGTGTACTTTGACTTTTCATTTAGCATAATTAATATTATTATTTATTGTTATTATTATTCTGATATTTATATTCATGTTTGATAGATTTCCACTCCCTTAAGGAATGCTTTGTCCTCAAAGCATAATAAAATGGATTTTCTCTCGCTGACCATGTTTTTTTGGTGGAATCATCCTTGTCTTCGTCTAGTTTTAGGGGTTTCACTTAGTCCTTCATTTGAGTGTTGGCAAGGTTACTTTGTAATATATATATCATACCTTGAAGTCGTTTGACCTGGTTGTTTACTGTAAAACCTTGATGCTTCTTGGGTACATACTTGACTTTCTTACATTGTTTTATGTTCGTATGTGCTTCTTATCACAGAAATCAAACATATAAAAATACCAACAATAACTTGGAAGAGTTATTGTAATGTATTGCATAGATGAGAAAGCAAAATCTTTCTTATCTATGGTTACAACGAGGTCGAGTCAAACCACTTTACGAATGTGGGAGAGACCAAAAAATACAATAAAGTGACATAATGCATAAAAGCGCAAAATAACATGAAGTCTTAAGTGACTTTATTAATGCCTAAGTCTAATATCTAATTGACCTTTATAAGCTAGGTTTTACTTTAATACTCTCCCTTAATGGTAAATATACTAACTACGCCAAATTTATCCTTAAATTTTACATGCTTTTTATGACCCAAAGACTTGTTTGCAGTTTGGTCCTTTATGGGACAATAAAAAGCATTACAGTTCCACCTTCTACAAGCTATTTGATGAAGTGGCAATGTATCTCAACATGCTTGGTAAGCTTGTGGAAGACTAGATTCTTGGCTAGTTTGAGCACCCTTTGATTGTCGTAGAGTAGGAATGTCGGCTCTATCTCCTGCATCTTTATATCTGAAAGAAACTTCCTGAGCCAAACTGCCTTGCATGTTCCTTTCACTGCTCCTCAATATTATGCTTTTGTCGATGAAAGGGCTACTAGCCGCTACTTCTTGCTAGTCCATGTGACTACACTTATGCCAAGGCTGAATACACATCTAGAGGTTGATTTTTTATCGTCCATGCAACCTAGCCAATCTGAATCTGTATATCATCACAACCTAGGATCTTTGGTTCTATTGTACAAAATGTCAAAGTTAAGCATCCCTTTCACATATCTCAACACCCTGTTTGTTGTAATCCAGTGCTCTTCTTTTCGCATTGAATAAATTTCAAAATGAAGCTCACAACATAACTCAAATCAAACCTAGTGGCTATAAGATATAACAAGCTACCCACTAGCTTCCTGTAAAGTGACACATTAATTGCCTCAAAGTTGTTTTTGGTTGAAAGTTTCAACCCTTTCTCCATAGGTGTAGACAAGATCTTACAATCTATCATTCTAAATTTGTAAAGCAAACTCTTAGCATATTTTGTGTTAGAGATAGTGGTATCTTGGGATGTCTTCCAAGATTCAGATGCCTTGCATGGAGGTACATCAGCAGTATAGGCATCAGGATGGAGTAGAGGGTGAGATGCACTCTACTCGGTGGCATGAATCCAATGGCGAATGCATGCGGACCTTCCAGGGTGTTTTGACTCATGCATGCATGAGTTTTGCATGTACAGCTGTTAATTAAAAGATGCATGCAAAAGTGACTTTTTGTATGCAATGATATTAGGTTTTCGGTAAACCTAATTGATCAGTGATATGATATAAGGAGGCAGAAGGGCACCAATAAAGGTGATCCGGATTTTATGAGCAGAACGAAATGAATACAGATTATTACCAGATGCTTAACAAAAAATAACAGAGTACAGCAAAAGTGGTTTTCTATTCAATAAGGAAATAAGCTAAAACTGTAAAATGAAACGGAAAACAAGCTTGTTGGAATGGTGGCGGCTTATCTCTGAGAAGAAATGTGATGGCTATGCTCATTCGGAACAAGATGGTTACAATGAGGCTCTGAAGGCCTTTTACAATAATAAAGAATCTCAAAAACCCTAGACATCCAAAAACCTAACCCTAGGAGACGAAGCGCCAAAAGTCATGTGGGCCTCGTTTGGGTAAGTTAGTACATCAATTTCCCGGGGTTGTAACTCTTGCATACGATCTCCGTTTGGGCCATACAATAGCTGGTTGGAAATATCTATTCAATGACAACAATAGATATCGCAAATCTCGATTCCGGCAAGCGAAAATGACAGGCGCGCAGTACTTGTTTTTGCCCGAGAAATCGATGCCGAAAAAACGTCGTTTAGGGCCTCAAAATGGCTCCGAAAGTTCAAGACCCGAAAAACTGCTAAAAATAGAATATTACCGAAATTGCCAAAAAACTGTTTTGAGCCAGTGGAAAAGGTGGGTGGCCACCAGTATCCACCTGCATCAATCCTCCCTCCTTAGAAAGCAATGGTCTGCATTGCGTTGAGTTCCCCCATCAGATGAGGAAATTTCTGCTGAATTTGGCCCCGAGTGAGCCACTTGCCCTGGTGCAAGAGCTGCCCTGCTTTGACAACGCGATAAAGTTGGATCCTTTGATGTCGAGTGCCCTCGATTTGTGTTTCTGCAATATGATCACTGGATTCCTGTTGCAGGCAGTCAGGGTTGAGCTCTGTTGGTGTCAACTGATCTACTATCTCTGAGGTGTCCAATAATGGTGGGAAATATGGCCGAAGGAGAGCCACGTTGAAGATTGGATGCAGACCAAGGAAGGGGGGAATGTTGAGCTCAAAAGCATTGTCACCCACCGCCTTGGTGACAATGCCCCAGGCGCGCAATACTCGTATTTGCCCGAGCATTCGACGCCGAAAAAACATCGTTTAGGGCCTCAAAAATGGCTCCGGAAGTTTAGGACCCGAAAAACTGCTAAAAATAGTATATTACAGAAATTGCCAAAAAACCGTTTTGAGCCAATTGGAAAGGTGGATAGCCACCGATATCCACATGGATCAATCCTCCCTCCTTAAGAAGCAATGGTCTCCATTGCGTTGAGTTCCCCCATCAGATGAGGAAATTCTGCTAAATTTGGCCCCGAGTGAGCCACTTGCCCTGGTGTAGGAGCTACCCTGCTTTGACAACGCGATAAAGTTGGATCCTTTGATGTCGAGTGCCCTTGATCTGTGTGTCTGCAATATGATCACTGGATGCCTGTTGCAGGCAGTAAGGGTTGAGCTCTGTTGGTGTCAACTGCTCTGTTATCTCTGAGGTGTCCAATAATGGTGGGAAATATGGCTGAAGGAGAGCCACGTTGAAGACTGGATGCAGACCAAGGAAGGGGGGAATGTTGAGCTCAAAAGCATTGTCACCCACCGCCTTGGTGATGGTGTACGGACCATAACGGAGTGGGCGAAGCTTCCGATGGGGCCCTGTAAGGTGCTCTTTCTACAAATGCAACCAAACTTTGTCTCCCACCTAAAACTTATGTGGCACCCGATGTTGATCATGCCGCTGCTTGTACTTGGAATTAGACTTCTGTAGAATATCCTGAACCTGTTGGCAGATATGTTGGATCCGTTCAATGAACCGGGTGGCTTTGTCATCTTCTGAGAACGAGTCGGCCAAGGTGGTCGCCAAGGGAAGTGCAACATCCATGGGGCCCAATGGTTGGAATCCCAACCCCACCTGAAAGGGGCTGTGGCCAGTTGAGCTGTGCAGGGCTCGGTTGTAGCTATGCTAGACATAGGGCAGACTGTCATCCCATGTACGGGGTGTGTTGAATTGTACATGCGCAGGATATGTACGATCATCCGATTGACGATCTCGGTTTCGCCGTCTGTCTAGGGTTGGAAGGCAGTGGATTTGGTGAACTTGGTATCCAGCAGTGACCAGAGGCTCGACCAGAATGAGCTGAGGAACCGACTGTCACGGTCTGAGATAATGGTCTGTGGGATCCCAAAATGTACCCAGACTCATTCAAAGAAGAGCTTGGCAATGGCTTCTGTTGTGATGTTCTTCTTGCAGGCGGTTAGAATCGCCATCTTGGAAAAGCGATCAACAACCACAAAAACACAGTCGTTCCCCCTCTTGGTCGAAGGGAGGCCCAACATGTAGTCCATTGAGATGGATTCCCACGGCCTGTCAGAAGTAGGTAGAGGGGTGTACAAGCCCTGTTTCTTAGTGGTCGGTTTGGCAATAGCGCAAGCGGTGCAGGACCTGATATACTTGCCGACATCCTGTCGAAGTTTCGGCCAGTAGAAATGTTTCTGCAGCACTGCCACTGTCTTCTCGACGCCAAAGTGTCCTGCTACCCGACTGTAGTGAGCTTCCCAAATCAGCTTCGCGCGCTCACTTGATAGAACGCGAAGATGGCCCAGACGACACAACAACCCTTCCTGAAGATGGAAATTAGCGACCACTGAGTTGGCACCCAACATTTGGTAGGTGGAGGAGAAATCAGGGTTTGTCTCGTAGAGGTGGGGCCATCGAGAGGTCTCGTGGCCACAAGAATCTAGCATTGTGGTGAGTGCTGCGACTGGAGGTTGACTGAGGCAATCAGCAACTCGGTTGGTACTCCCTGTTTTATATTTGATGTTGAGGTGGAACTTCTGCAAGTATGTTGACCACTTCTGATGGCGGTCATTCTGCAACTTTCCTTGGGTCTGCATGAACTATAGTGGCTTGTGATCGGTGTGGATGACTGTCTCCTTCCCAAGAATGCAATGTCTCCACTGGCGGCAGGCTTGCACAATGCAGTACATTTCTTTGTCGTAAGTAGGGTACTGTTATCACCTAAGATGTAGTTACCCCTATGGATGGATCCAGTCATGGATGGCAATAGGGAAGGGTAACTCAATAGGTGCAACCCCGATCACCTCGACCTCCAAACATGTATGGTTGTCACGCCAGTCGAGGCAACCTTCGCTTTATGTTATCTAGCCCAGACAACAAAGGGGGAGACCCGATCTACTCCCGACAGGAGAGATCAAAACCAAGACACCAAATCAAGGTATTTCTAAATGAAGTTAGGTGTATGGTTTATCCTAGACTTAAGGGTAAAGTCACAAGCCAAGTGAGGGGTTGAATAGGTGTAGCATTGGTTCATAGTTGATATGAGAGTGACTTATAATGTTTGAAGTGATATCTAGGATGAGTGTACTAGTTCAATGTTAGAATATCTACTGCCTTGGGAACTGTGTCCAATGCAGGGACGTTTAAGGTTTGTATTGGGGCTAACTAGTACTGATGACAAGCTTGACCATGATACATGATAGCATCAAGGGTTTAGTCCACTATGCATGGTCAATCCACAAGTCAATCCAACAATCTAGGAAGGTTGAACTAACTTGGAGAGAAACCAGTGCCTTGGGAATTGGGAAGTGGAGTCAAAGTAGGGTTGACTTGTGGTTTAAGACTCCTAGTTCATGAGATAAGTGGGCAATTTAAGTTTTGATGTGTGAATGTATCTAGATCTAGGTTTAACCCAAGTGGACCACAATCCCTTAAAACAAGGAATGCAATCCCCAAGGCAAGATTTGACAGAATGACAGTCTAGACCTAGGTTTTGAATTATTCCGGTTCTGAATCTCCAAAGATCTCAAGTACCCAGTTCCTAGAAGTGAGTGAACTCACTTCTCCAAGGTGGTGCGACTTTGCCCAAGGAGGCTAAAAAGTGGGATTAAATGGGTCAAATCAAGTTGGATGGCATCCAAACTTTAGATCCGGGTAGATCGGTCAGGTAGGAGTATGGATCTATAATTTCGTGGTAATCCAACGGTTAGATCTTAGTAGATCTGAGTTTAAGGGTTCCAAGTGGTCCAAAAGGGGATTAAATCCCTTAAATTGTGGAATGGGACCCACAAGGTGAATTTCAGAAAAGTGACAACCTGGGTGTATGTTATTTGATGTGTAGATGTCAAATCAAGTGGAATCTCAAACACCCATCACCTAGATCTAGGTCAACCTGCTCAAACTAGGAAGTGCGCCTTGCTTGGGAGAGGCTAAGTTGGCCTGGGAAGGGGGTCAAACGGAGGTCAATCCTCACCAAACTATAGATCCGGGATGCCGTGGATGCTATAGAGGTGGGTTTTTAATATTACGCCCAACAACCCAATAGATCTAAGTAGATCTGAGAAAATGTAAAAAATGGGGTTTTGATTAATTAGGGTTTTAAGTGTTTTTGACAATTGGATAGATCATGGAGATAGAACTTACCTTGAGATCATACCTGAGTGATGTGGATGAGATGCCTTGATGTTGAGGAAGATTCCCACAGAGATCAAATGAGAGATTGTTGATTTGCTTGCCGATTTGATGCCCTAGCCCACAAGTGCGCCTTCCTCTACCTGTCAAACCAAGGAATAAAAATTCAATCAGTAAGATCAAGTATGGAAGAAATACAAGAGAAATGCAAATAGTAACATGAAATAGAAGGTCCTGGGACAGTAATACTCCCTGTTACCAACGAAGAGCTCCAAAGAAGAAGTAGGGAGAGTCTTCCCCTACCAATACCTCCTCCTCCAAGCAAATCGGCCTCCACCTGTAGATGCAAAATCGTGGTACAAAATATATAGCAAGCAAGATCTCCAATAACTCAGTGCAAAGGAAGAACCAACGAACGAACACCAAAAACATTCACCACAACACTGGAGATAGATGCAATAATAATTTTCTATTCCAATAATCCAGAGCCAAAAGTCCCTTTACAATGAGAGGCTCTCTCCTTTAAATAGGAAGGAGAGGCACCAAAACCCTAACCACTTTTTTTGAATGAGTGGCTAAGATTATAAGATACAAAAGTCTAATCAATGGTTGAGATGAGCTCAACAATATAATACATGGATCACACATAAAATATAACATAAGTGGACAAAATCGCCCTAGAAGAGGGGAATCCCACCAAATCATGATGATGAAATATCATAAGAGGCTTATGGTGGGTCCAAGGGGTAATTTTATCCCTCCTTGGTCAATCCCCATAGCACAATAACCAATAAATAATCATGAATGTACCAAATCGTGCCTCCATAGTGAAGTCGTGGTCCTCAAAAGACCTCAAAAATCCACAGAAAGTGCCAGAAGTGATGGATGCGGGCCCCGATGAAGCTGAAACTGCTGGAGGAGGTGTGGAAGGTCCCGATCTATCATCACTGATCATCCTCAATAGCCATTTCTACCAATCCTGAAATGCCTCGGGAAGCGTGAAACTGCCCCAAACAGCCTCCTGGAGTGCTGGCGCTGTCAAGGTGAGGGCACCAATGTGTCCGGAAGGGGGGTAATATGGTAAAAACAAGTGGCTGGACCACCCCCTTCATCATCAGCGCCCTAGGTCATCCGGATAAAAGTCATCTCTGCTCCGACAGGGCCTCCAACAGACCAAAACTGCACTGGGACAGTCTACTGAGGCTCAATCATCACTGTAAGTGCCCGGAACTGAAAACAAACTGTCCCATTGGACTCAGAAGGTCCAAATCTATCCAAGATGTGTACTCATACACCATATGAGTCTCTGCATGATCAAAATAAATATCCAATATACCGGAACAAGGCCAATAATAATGCTCTGTAAATGATCAAACACTGCTGTACCCCCAGAATCATCATCATAACCCTGTAGCTGCTGCATAGAATCATCATGTATGTGTACATAGACCATATATCATCTGTCCATATCATCATAAGGTCTAACATCTCATGTCCCATGGTCCTCCATGGTCAAACTAGGTCTAACCAAGACCAAATATAACTCAGACCATCATCCAAAGCTGCTGAAAAGTATCAAGGTTAATACATGCTTTACAACTTATTCAAATAACAATTATAACACATAATGATCATAACTGGCGATCTACATCCAAATATATAGCGTCGTTATTTATTATTATTACTCAGACTAGACTTTCAGGATCATACTCACTTCATAGTTGTGATCAATTTGCTAGTGCAGGGTGAAGGCTGAATTAACTGGCTAGGCTAAGGGATGACTTGACTGTCTTGACTCGGTGACACTTTGGCAAGGGAAAGGGAATACACCATAGCATATACTGAATGAGCAATAACACAGGGAATGGCGGTGTCTCACAAATGGATGAGTTGTTTAAAGAGGGTTTATTCACCTTCACAGATGCGCACAATCCATAATACAAATAAGGCCAGCAATTGTTTAGATATAGCATTTAAGTTCCATTGCTTTTTGGGCCTGAGGTTTCCATAGCCTTGATCTATGTGTGTTTACAAACACATTGCATAGATTTACATTTTTTCTTTAGGCTTTCTGCTGCAGGTGTGTTTTTAAGGCACTTGTTTACCTGAGCACTTCTAGGTGTGTCATGGACAGCTTGTTTACCTAGGTATTTATTTTCCACAAGATATAACATTTTATTTTCATTGCCATGTTCATTTGGCATGCCTCTCATTCATGTGTGTTTAGAAACACATTGCATGAATGGGCTTTTCATACAAGATATAGCATTTCATTTTCCAAATTTTGTATTGATGGCAGCACTAAAAGTTTCAGGTTTAGCCAACACAACTTTAGTGACTAGGGGGAATTCACAAGGAACTCCAACTCACCATAGGTAAGTTTTGTCACCAACTCAGAGCCGAGACACAATAAACAGGGAAGCTCATCCAATACAGAGGCTACAGCGGGGAAAAGTCCTCCATGCCACTAGTCAAGTAGTAAGTCAGGGTGATAATCTAAAAGGTAGGCCACGGATGGATGAAGACAGTGGAATGATGGAGCCAACACTAGCAAGCCAAAATATGGTGTAATGATCACCTCTATTCTCTCTAAGGAGGGTATGTACCAATGAGTATGAATAGTGAACTTCTAAGTCTGAGTAGGGACAGTATAATATAATATAATAGGTCAACCAGGTCCATATATCTATATGATCGCCAGATCATGACACTAAGTGCTATGACATGCTATAAGAATAAGTATAAAAGCAATCTAACCATAACACCTGTAATATACCTGCTGAGTCATATACCTGAATGCACATCAACCTGTACCATCATCTGTCCTCTGGAACTGCTGCTGTAACTCTGGGCACTACTGTCTGCTCTGTACCAATAGCATAATGGCTATATCGGGCATCTCTCTGAGTGTCCTGAAACTCAGTCATGGCATGGGAAATATAACTGCTGTCCACAATCTGATAGTGATCCAATATAGATGCTCATCTCAGCATCTCAAATGCAAGGGAACTGGCTGAATAGTGTACTGGAATGAGAAAAATAATGTATGGTAGCCCGGCTACTATATATGTGATAACAGGTACATACGGACAACATCTGATAGTGTCTCACTATGATATGCAACGGGGTGGCCGTGTTGAGTGAGAACGGCGCCCACAGCATAATCTGAAGCATCTGTCTCGATCTCAAAGGGATGTTGCAGGTCCGGTAATGAGAGTACCGGTGATGAGCACAAACGCTTCTTCAAGACATCAAAGGCTTGTTGTTGGGATAGGCCCCACACAATTTTTTCCTTACTGTCGCCCCTGCTTACTTGGCTAAGGGCCCATGCGATATCAGAGAATCCCAGCACGAACCGGCGATAGAAATTGGTGAGGCCCAGTTAGCTTCGAAGTTCAGTGAGTGTGGTTAGGGATGGCCAGTGACGGATGACCTGGATCTTGGCGGGATCCACATGTACACCATGTCGATCAATTAAGTAGCCTAAGTAATGGACCTTGTCCATGCCAAAGGAGCATTTTTCCAAGTTCGCATATAGTTTGTGTTAGTGCAGGGTGTGCAGAACCTGTTGAATATGCTACAAGTGTTCCGCCCAAGTCTTGCTGTAGATGAGGATGTCATCCAGATACACCACTACAAAAGTATTGGTGAAAGGTCGTAGGATATCGTCCATCATCCTCATAAAAGTTGCTAGAGCATTTGTCAAACCAAAGGGCATGACCAGCCATTCAAAAAGACCTTCTTTTGACTTGAAGGCAGTCTTCCATACATCTGTCTGTTCTATTGGGACATGGTGGTAGCCAGACTTCAAGTCAATCTTACTGAAGTATTTGGCCCCGTGAGCTGATCAAGGAGGTCGTCTATTCGGGGAATCGAGTACCGGTTGCGAACTCTGATTTTACTCAGGGCTCGGTAATCAATGCAGAGTCGCCAGGTCCCATCTTTCTTCTGCACCAGCACGATTGGGCTCCCACCAGGTGATGAGCTAGAACGGATGTTCCCCTTGTGGAGCAATTCTTGGATCTGCCTCTTGATCTCCTCGTTTTCCAACGGAGAGCGGTATTAGACTGGCCCATTGGGTAGCGGTGCGCCTGGGGTCAGATCGATGGGATGCTTGACCTGGCAGTGAAGAGGTACCCCGGTAGGAGAGGAGAAGATATATGAGTATTCTTCCAACACCCTATCCACTAGCTTCTGTTGTTTAAAGAGATCGGTCACGAAGTCCCTGGATGTGGCTGCGATCGTTCTCTTATTCTCAGAGCGAATCATGAAGAAGACAAATTTCCCGGTCTTAGAGATGACCTTCCTGCATTGCTTGGCAGATATCAAGGAAATAGCACTAGGAGGGGCTGCCTCGAGTATCCTATACAACTTCCTGTTCAAATAAATAATAACACTACGAGGCCTAAACTCATATACAGCATGACGTTTCCATAAATAAGGTTGGCCCAAAAGAACATCTGAAACTTCGAGAGGAGCAACATCACACAATACCTCGTCCTTGAAGGGCTTGATGCCGCACGACAGTCGGCACTGTTGGCTGACGCAGAGATCGCTTCCTTTGCGGAGCCATCCAATGGTGTAGGGTTGTGAGTGTGATGTTGTCGGAAGGGCCAGGCGCTTGATGACCTCTGCTGAGATGAGGTTCTTCTGGCTACCGCTATCAACGATGAAGTGCAGCGGGGTGCCTTTTACCCACATCTGTGAATGGAAGAGGCGTTCTCCTTCTTTTGGCTCGTCTGGCTCATCCGGCTGGAGCTTGGTGGTAGCAATGGTGGCACTGGTTCCGCGTCAATGATCCGTCTTCCCCTTTCTGGTTCAGACTCAGAGTCAGAATCCGCATCTGATTCAGATGCTTTCGCTTCGACCACCAGCGACTGCTTTGAGCGACAGTCAGCAGTGTTATGCCAAGGGCTCTTATGGAAGTCGCACCACTTCCCGATATCTTTCTTTGTCTTTCCGATGTCCTTCTTTGCTCACGGCTTGGACTGGTAGTCCTGATACTGTCCATCTTTGCTCTGTCCTTTATTCTATGGGTTGGGGCCGCCCTTACCTGTCTTTTGCTGTGGGGGGTTCCCAGGCCCAAACTGTCGCGTCTTTTGTTTGAGCTTCTGCTCGATTTTGACAGCATATCGATAGGCCGCGCCCAAGGAAGAGATGTCCAGAAATTCCATTTCGGTCTAGATGTATCTATGCAAACCACCGCGATACTTGAGCACCAGATGTCGCTCTGAATCCTTGATACCCAGCTTGGTGCGCAAGGTATGGAAGATATTTGTGAACTCTGGCACTGCTTGGTCTCTTTCCTATCGCAACGTGGTCCATTTGGTATACAAGTCGTCATAACTTCCAACAGGATAGTATTGTTCCTTAATAGCATCCTTGAAGGATTCCCAGGTGGTCATGACTGAAAATAATGAGGTTTCATCTGTGTCCTTTTGTTCGCAGACAGTTTCCCACCAATACTTGACATGGGGAACGGCTTTGAGGAGCGCAAAAGTAATCTTTTCTCTATTCGAGAAGTTATGGACAGAAAAATACCCTTCTGGTAGCTTCAGCCACTTATCTACATCATCTGCATCTATCTGACCTTCAAACATAGGAATATCGAAGTTGATTTGTACCTTGAAGGGTGCGGCGCCTCCGCTCGAGGAAGATGCGTCGCTTGTTGGTAGTCGCCGAAGGATTTGCGTGAAACTATCCATCATCTCATTCCTCTGTTGCGTGAGGGCTTCCTCAAGCAACATTTCGAAAGGATCTCCTGTCCCGTCATCCTTCTTTTCTCCTGCCATGAGAGGTCGCTTGGGCGTGCGAGAGCTTTTGTCCTCAAGAGAAACAAGCTCGAGACCCAATCCTTTGTACCCTGACCTCGTTAGGGACATGCATTAAGATGACAAGGAGCAGACCGCTCTGATACCACTGATCCGGATTTTATGAGCGAAACGAAATGAATACAGATTATTACCAAATGTTTAACACAAAATAACAGAGTACAATAAAACTGGTTTTCTATTCAATAAGGAAATAAGCTAAAACTATAAAATGCAGTGGAAAACAAGCTTGCTGGAATGGTGGCGGCTTATCTCTGAGAAGAGATGTGACGGCTGCGCTCATTCAGAACAAGATGGTTACAATGAGGCTCTGAAGGCCTTTTACAATAAACAGGAATGTAAAAAACCCTAGACATCCAAAAACTTAACCCTATGAGACGAAGTGCCAAAAGTCATGAGGGCCCCATCTGGGTAAGTTAGTACATCAACTTCCCGTGGTCGTAACTCTTGCATATGATCGCCGTTTGGGGAGTACAATAGCTCGTTGGAAAGATCTATTCAATGACCACAAAAAGATATGGCAAATCTCGATCCCGGCACACGGAAATGACAAGCGCGCAGTACTCGTATATGCCCAAGAATTCGACGCCGAAAAAACATTGTTTAGGGCCTCAAAATGGCTCCGGAAGTTCAGGTCCCAAAAAACTGCTAAAAATAGTATATTATCGAAATTGCCAAAAAACTGTTTTGAGCCAATTGGAAAGGTGGGTGGCCACCGATATCCACCTGGATCAATCCTCCCTCCTTAGGAAGCAATGGTCTGCATTGCATTGAGTTCCCCCATCAGATGAGGAAATTTCTGCTGAATTTGGCCCCGGGTGAGCCATTTACCTTGGTGCAGAAGCTGCCCTGCTTTGACAACGTGATAAAGTTGGATCCTTTGATGTCGAGTGCCCTTGATTTGTGTGTTTGCAATATGATCACTGGATGCCTGTTGCAGGCAGTCAAGGTTGAGCTCTGTTGGTGTCAACTGCTCTGCTATCTCTGAGGTGTCCAATAATGGTGGGAAATATGACTGAAGGAGAGCCACGTTGAAGACTGGATGCAGACCAAGGGGGGGGGCAATGTTGAGCTCAAAAGCATTGTCACCCACCGCCTTGGTGACAATGCTCCAGGCGCGCAATACTCGTATTTGCTCGAGAATTCGACGCCGAAAAAACATCGTTTAGGGCCTCAAAATGGCTCCGGAAGTTCAGGACCCGAAAAACTGCTAAAAATAGTATATTACCGAAATTGCCAAAAAACTGTTTTGAGCCAATTGGAAAGGTGGGTGGCCACCGATATCCACCCGGATCAATCCTCCCTCCTTAAGAAGCAATGGTCTCCATTGCGTTGAGTTCCCCCATCAGATGAGGAAATTCTGCTGAATTTGGCTCTGGGTGAGCCACTTGCCCTGGTGTAGGAGCTACCCTGCTTTGACAACACGATAAAGTTGGATCCTTTGATGTCGAGTGCCCTTGATCTGTGTCTCTGCAATATGATCACTGGATGCCTGTTGCAGGCAGTCAGGGTTGAGCTTTGTTGGTGTCAACTGCTCTGCTATCTCTGAGGTGTCCAATAATGGTGGAAATATGGCCGAAGGAGAGCCACGTTGAAGACTGGATGCAGACCAAGGAAGGGGGGAATGTTGAGCTCAAAAGCATTGTCACCCACTGCCTTGGTGATGGTGTATGGCCCATAACTGAGTGGGCGAAGCTTCCGATGGGGCCCTGTAAGGCACTCTTTCTGCAAATGCAACCAAACTTTGTCTCCCACCTAAAACTTATGTGGCACCCGATGTTGATCATGGCGCTGCTTCTACTTGGCATTAGACTTCTGTAGAATATCCTGAACCTGTTGGCGGATATGTTGGATCTGTTCAATGAACCGGGTGGCTTTGTCATCTTCTGGGAATGAGTCGGCCAAGGTGGTCGCCAGGGGAAGTGCAACATCCATGGGGCCCAATGGTTGGAATCCCAACCCCACCTGAAAGGGGCTGTGGCCAGTTGAGCTATGCAGGGCTCGGTTGTAGCTATGCTGGACATAGGGCAGACTCTCATCCCATGTACAGGGGTGTGTTGAATTGTACATGCGCAGGATATGTACGACCATCCGGTTGACGACCTCGGTTTCGCCGTCTGTCTAGGGTTGGAAGGCAGTGGATTTGGTGAGCTTGGTATCCAGCAGTGACCAGAGGCTCAACCAGAATGAGCTGAGGAACCGACTGTCACGGTCTGAGATAATGGTCTGTGGGATCCCAAAATGTACCAAGACTTGTTCAAAGAAGAGCTTGGCAGTGGCTTCTGCTGTGATGTTCTTCTTGCAGGCGGTTAGAATCGCCATCTTGGAAAAGCGATCAACAACCACAAAAACACAGTCGTTCCCCCTCTTGGTGGAAGGGAGGCCCAACATGTAGTCCATTGAGATGGATTCCCATGGCCTGTCAGAAGTAGGTAGAGGGGTGTACAGGCCCTGTTTCTTAGTGGTCGGTTTGGCAATAGCGCAAGCGGTGCAGGACCTGATATACTTGTCGACATCCTGTCGAAGTTTCGACCAGTAGAAATGTTTCTGCAGCACTGCCACTGTCTTCTCAACGCCAAAGTGTCCTGCTACCCGACTATAGTGAGCTTCCCAAATCAGCTTCGCGCGCTTGCTTGATGGAACGCAGAGATGGCCTAGACGACACAACAACCCGTCCTGAAGATGGAAATTAGCGACCACTGAGTTGGCGCCCAACATTTGGTAGGTGGTGGAGAAATCAGGGTCTGTCTCGTAGAGGTGGGGCCATCCAGAGGTCTCGTGGCCGCAAGAGTCTAGTATTGTGGTAAGTGTCGCGACTGGAGGTTGACTGAGGCAGTCAAGAACTTGGTTGGTACTCCCTATTTTATATTTGATGTTGAGGTGGAACTGCTGCAAGTATGTTGACCACTTCTAATGGCGGTCATTCTGCAACTTTCCTTGGGTCTGCATGAACTGTCGTGGCTTGCGATCGGTGTGGATGACTGTCTCCTTCCCAAGAATGTAATGTCTCCACTGACGACAGGCTTGCACAATGGAGTACATTTCTTTGTCATAAGTAGGGTACTTACAGACAGCATCTGATAGTGTCTCACTATGATATGCCATGGGGTGGTCGTGTTGAGTGAGAACGGTGCCCACAGCATAATCTGAAGCATCTGTCTCGATCTCAAAGGGATGTTGCAAGTCTGGTAATGAGAGTACCAGCGATGAGCACAAACGCTTCTTCAAGTCATCGAAGGCTTGTTGTTGGGACAGGCCCCACACAAATTTTTCCTTACTGTCGACCCTGGTTACTTGGCTAAGGGCCCATGCGATATGAGAGAATCCCAGCACAAACCAGCGATAGAAATTGGCGATGCATAAGAAGCTCCGAAGTTCAGTGACTGTGGTTGGGGATGGCCAGTCACGGATGACCTGGATCTTGGTAGGATCCACATGCACACCATGTCGATCAACAATGTAGCCTAAGTAATGGTCCCTGTCCATGCCGAAGGAGCATTTTTCCAAGTTTGCATATAGTTTGTGTTGCTGCAGAGTGTGCAGAACCTGTTGAATATGTTGCAAGTGTTCCGCCCAAGTCTTGCTGTAGATGAGGATGTCATCCAGATACACCACTACAAAAGTATTGGTGAAAGGTCGTAGGATATCGTCCATCATCCTCATAAAAGTTGCTAGAGCATTTGTCAAACCAAAGGGCATGACCAGCCATTCAAAAATACCTTCTTTTGACTTGAAGGCAGTCTTCCATACATCTGTCTGTTCTATTGGGACATGGTGGTAGCCAGACTTCAACTCAATGTTACTGAAGTATTTGGCCCCCGTGAGCTGATCAAGGAGGTCGTCAATTCGGGGAATCGAGTACCGGTTGCGGACTCTGATTTTACTCAGGGCCCGGTAATCAATGCAGAGTCGCCAGGTCCCATCTTTCTTCTGCACCAGCACGATTGGGCTCCCACCAGGTGATGAGCTGGAATGGATGTTCCCCTTGTGGAGCAATTCTTGGATCTGCCTCTTGATCTCCTCGTTTTCCAACGGAGAGCGGCGATAGACTGGCCCATTGGGTAGCGGTGCGCCTGGGGTCAGATCGATGGGATGCTT
This sequence comes from Larix kaempferi, assembly GCA_027924585.1. Lineage (NCBI taxonomy): Eukaryota > Viridiplantae > Streptophyta > Pinopsida > Pinales > Pinaceae > Larix > Larix kaempferi. The sequence goes on from BSBM01000394.1 coordinate 3,978,880, forward strand.
GACCTGGCAGTGAAGAGGTACCCCGGTAGGAGAGGAGAAGATATATGAGTATTCTTCCAACACCTTATCCACTAGCTTCTGTTGTTTGGAGAGATCGGTCACGGAGGCCCTGGATGTGGCTGCGATCGTTCTCTTATTCTGAGAACGAATCATGAAGAAGACAAATTTCTCGGTCTTAGAGATGACCTTCCTGCATTGCTTGGCAGATATCAAGGAAATAGCACTAGGAGGGGCTGCCTCAAGTATCCTGTACAACTTCCTGTTCAAATAAATAATAACACTACGAGGCCTAGACTCATATATAGCATGACGTTTCCATAAATAAGGTTGGCCCAAAAGAACATCTGAAACTTCGAGAGGAGCAACATCACACAATACCTCGTCCTTGAAGGGCTTGATGCCGCACGACAGTCGGCACTGTTGGCTGACGCGGAGATCTCTTCCTTTGCGGAGCCATCCAATGGTGTAGGGTTGTGAGTGCGGTGTTGTCGGAAGGGCCAGACGCTTGATGACCTCTGCTGAGATGCGGTTCTTCTGGCTACCGCTATCAACGATGAAGTGCAGCGGGGTGCCTTTTACCCACATCTGTGAATGGAAGAGGCGTTCTCCTTCTTTTGGCTCGTCTGGCTCATCCAGCTGGAGCTTGGTGGTAGCAATGGTGGCACTGGTTCCACGTCAATGATCCGTCATCCCCTTTCTGGTTCGGACTCAAAGTCAGAATCCGCATCTGATTCAGATGCTTTCGCTTCGGCCACCAGCGACTGTTTTGAGCGACAGTCAGCAGTGTTATGCCAAGGGCTCTTATGGAAGTCGCACCACTTCCCGATATCTTTCTTTGTCTTTCCGATGTCCTTCTTTGCTCATGGCTTGGACTGGTAGTCCTGATACTGTCCATCTTTGCTCTGTCCTTTATTCTGTGGGTTGGGGCCGCCCTTGCCTGTCTCTTGCAGTGGGGGGTTCCCAGGCCCAAACTGTCTCGTCTTTTGTTTGAGCTTCTGCTCGATTTTGACAGCATATCGATAGGCCGCGCCCAAGGAAGAGATGTCCAGAAATTCTATTTCGGTCTAGATGTATCTATGCAGACCACCGCGATACTTGAGCACCAGATGTCGCTCTGAATCCTTGATACCCAGCTTGGTGCGCAAGGTATGGAAGATATTTGTGAACTCTGGCACTGCTTGGTCTCTTTCCTATCGCAACGTGGCCCATTTGGTATACAAGTCGTCATAACTTCCAACAGGATAGTATTGTTCCTTAATAGCATCCTTGAAGGATTCCCAGGTGGTCGTGACTGAAAATAATGAGGTTTCATCTGTGTCCTTTTGTTCGCAAACAGTTTCCCACCAATACTTGACATGGGGAACGGCTTTGAGGAGCGCAAAAGTAATCTTTTCTCTATTCGAGAAGTTATGGACAGAAAAATACCCTTCTGGTAGCTTCAACCACTTATCTACAGCATCTGCATCTATCTGACCTTCAAACATAGGAATATCGAAGTTGATTTGTACCTTGAAGGGTGCGGCGCCTCCACTCGAGGAAGATGCGTCGCTTGTTGGTAGTCTCCGAAGGATTTGCGTGAAACTATCCATCATCTCATTCCTCTGTTGCATGAGGGCTTCCTCAAGCAACATTTCGAAAGGATCTCCTGTCCCGTGATCTTTCTTTTCTCCCGCCATGAGAGGTCGCTTGGGCGTGCGAGAGCTTTTGTCCTCAAGAGAAACAAGCTCGAGACCCAATTCTTTGTACCCTGACCTCGTTAGGGACATGCATTAAAACGACAAGCAGCAGACCGCTCTGATACCACTGATCCGGATTTTATGAGTAGAACAAAATGAATACAGATTATTACCAGATGCTTAACACAAAATAACAGAGTACAGTAAAACTGGTTTTCTATTCAATAAGGAAATAAGCTAAAACTGTAAAATGCAGCGGAAAACAAGCTTACTGGAATGGTGGCGGCTTATCTCTGAGAAGAGATGTGACAGCTGTGCTCATTTGGAACAAGATGGTTACAATGAGGCTCTGAAGGCCTTTTACAATAAACAAGAATGTCAAAACCCCTAGACATCCAAAAACCTAACCTTAGGAGACGAAGCGCCAAAAGTCATGTGGGCCCTGTTTGGGTAAGTTAGTACATCAACTTCCCGTGGTCGTAACTCTTGCATACAATCTCTGTTTGTGGCGTACAATAGCTCGTTGGAAAGATCTATTCAATGACCACAAAAAGATATGGCAAATTTTGATTCCGACACGCGGAAATGGTAGGCATGCAATACCTGTATTTGACCGAAAATTCGACGCCGAAAAAACGTCGTTTAGGCCCTCAAAATGGCTCCGGAAGTTCAGTACCCGATAAACTGCTAAAAATAGTATATTACCGAAATTGCCAAAAAATTGTTTTGAGCCAGTTGGAAAGGTGGGTGGCCACCGATATCCACCTGGATGAAAAGGTTACTCGGTAGGCTTATCAGAGAGAGATCAGACAGAATGAGAAGGGCGCATTGTGCATGTAGAGGGTCACTTTCTGAGAGAGAGGGGAGCTTCTGCATGAGGGAGTGTGAGGGGAGCTTTATGCTTATTATTAAGGGAACAACAATTCACTTAACTAATTAGGAATTCCTCAATAGCATTTGTCAATGACTAAGTTGGAACTAAAACCTTCCAAATTGTGGCAAGGTTTTCTTAACATTGCACAAATGTGTATAGACCACCACCTAGGGCACTTTTTTATAAGTAAATTCATGCTGTAATGGATTCTTAGTTGATTACTATTGCAAGAAATAATATTTTACACTAATATAAATGTAACCATTGGTGACATTGAAAATTTATTATTATACGCAAACATTAATACAGCTACTCTCTTTTTCATACACATCATCATAGATAATTTCTAACTTTAAATTTTGTGCACATTTAACAAATTATTGGCTTCCTTGCTTCCTCAAAATAATCTACAATGTATCTTTCCACTTCTTGTTCCTTTATTTCTAGGTTTGTTGATTGAATTTGATTAAATAGCAATTTGAAGATATCTTGCATCAGATCAGATTTAAAGAAAAACATATGATTTAAAACAAACTGAAACATTAAAAGTGCAATGGAATTTGACAACAAAACAACATTTAGGCAGATCTAAATTTATAACGACCTCAGATACAAATAATAAAGCCTACAACATTGCCAATTATATTATAAACGTATAAATGACTCACAGTAAATCCAACTCGAGCTGAGGGAAGCAATGTTCTTGGATAGTCTTGCATCATACATTCTAACCGAGTTGACGACTTGAAGGATGTTTTACTAGAGTCCTTGTACCTGCAATACATTTTTTTTATAACTTATAAGTAACCATTCAAGGACTAAAAATGTACTGCCATCTCTCTATCAAATTCTACTTGATTGTCGATTGTTAACACAATGCCTTCATTGATTCTGTTGAATTCCTTTAACATGTAATGAGAATCAAATGCTTTAACCTGTAATGAGACCAACATATTCAATTGAAGGCTGCGTGCATTATATTTAAACCAATTAATGCAGCAGTTTTGAGTTCTATAGTTGGTTTGCTTTGAAACAACATCCAATAAAAAATTCAACATCTCGAGACATGAAAACATCACACATATAATAAGGAAGAAAATCAAAAGCCTTCAAGCTTGCACATGTGCACAGTACAAGATGAGGCACTCATTAAGTTATTCTTAGCAATTTCATAAACTCACTTTACATGATAGGTAAGTCTAGCATCATAATACATATTACATACATAAATAGACACGTACACATATATCAATGCCACCTTATTGGAATTAAAGGAGGAGCTTTTATTGATAAAGGTCATTAGATTACTACCATAATTTGAGCAATCATATAATGGAATGAATATGAACGGATAACTCGGATTTCTTTCTTATTTTGACATTTGTTTAACATGTTAATTTACCTTGTATAGGCCAAGCAGACAAGATAGTTTCGAAAATGGGTTCTAATTTAAGGTTACCACAAGGATTCACGGGGAGTCAAATTGGAGTAGAAACTAGTAGAATAACACATGTATGAAAGAGTTCTAACTGCCCAAAACTCTTTAAGAGTAACGTATTGCATGTGGCACTGGCTCCTTGATAATTGCAAGCTCCTTATGTACGCAAATCTATTTAAATGTTGTTTTTTGTCTCTTCAAGATGAGTTCATAGTAAGGTACATACAAAACACTAATAGAAACATATTGGGGAGAGTAATAAATGTCACATTAATTAATGATGCCACAACAAGTAGATCTAGGGAAACCTGAGGTTGGATACCCACAATACACATACCACTCCCTCATATAATTATCCCACAACGTATCATTACATGGCACCTTATGTTTAAACTTTATAGTAGTTTTAACACCCCAACCCCTAACCTCAACATTATAATATTGCATTGGGCACATGTCACTAATAAAGTAACCATGTCACACTAAAATTAATCATGGTGTTATAATCTAACAAGTTAGGCAAGGAAACTTTGAATGACTTATTTGAATGCAAATGTACCATTCCACATCCCATTATTCAAGCAGAGTTTGGTGTCCAATCCTTTCAACTTGAGGTCATATTCCGCCTGGTCTTCTTCCTTCATAGAGTCAGAACCTTCAGAGACTCCGCCACTGGGAGTGACGGGTAACCCTATGTTAGATTATGAAAACTGAGGAAGGTCTTCTACATGCATGTGTCCTTGCATGCGGAAGATCCAAGTTTGGAAACCAATTGTAATTAATCAATTTGTGAAAATTGATTAAACTTGATTTTATTTATTATTGGAATATTTTTATTTTAAAATATTAAAGTGAGAAATAATAAAGATAATGGCTGATCTAATCTTAGCCATTGATCTCACTGGAGAATCACATCCGTAGATTCATAGTAAGATTAGGTTTTTCGCTTAGCCAATAATTATAAAAGGAAAGTCAATTGGTGGAGAGGACACACATTCATTCCGGCAGAGATTGAGAGAACAGATTCGTGAGAGAGAAGTTTTTAGAGAAGAAAACGGAGGAGCAGCGAAGCAAAGAAGGGCAACGCGGAAGGAAGAGAGAGAAGCAGCGACAGGGCAAAGGCATCCACCCAACAGGCAGACCGTACAGCAATCCGTACAGTCCATACGGATCCGTACAGCAGATTGTGCAGGCCGTACAACTGCAGCAGCAAACTGCCTTGGGATCCATGCCACTCAGTCAGGTTTCTTTCAGCATTTCTATGTGTTTCAATTTTGCCGTTGTTAGCTGGAAATTGATTTTCTGATTTGTAACAGCTCCATATTTTCTAAATAAAATAATTTCTCACTGCTGCACCGGTTTTCTCATCTTGGGTTTTTCCGAGGGTTTATACCCGAAAGATATTGTCTTATTTCTATTGGTGTGATTGATTGATCTCTCAGTTATTTTATTCCGCTGCAATTTTGTTGATGAAGTGAAGAAACCCTTGGGTGGTTATTTGGTTGCAATTTTAATTGGCATGCATTTAGCCCTAGCTGGGTTTTAAGGAAAATTTACACCCTATTTAGCACTTTGTTCCTCGGAGGCCATCTCCTCAGCTCACCCCACTGGCTGAGTCTATGGTTGGTACTCAGAGATCAAAGGATGTTACCACTACCTTTATAGAGATTTATAGAGACTCAGGGGGCTCCGTCTTTACTTTCTTTTGATACTAGGACCAGAGATGCCTAGCCCTCTTCATCAAAAAGATATTCAGCCACAGATCTCAGTTCCTACATACCCCACCTCGCCCTGGGACGACTAGGATGATCACCTCTTATTTCCATGTTGATCCGTCCGATCGAAGCAACAAGTTGCAAGCTGAGTTTCAAAGTACTTCAGAAAGTAAAGTGGTGAGGACTCAGGTCCCCCCACAGCCTCCCTCTCTGGGAGTTCGACTGATATCTGTGAGACAGGCCCGAAGGAGCCAAGCAGTACATCATCCCACGCACCCTCCAAGCAACAAAGGGTCTTGTCCTCAGCAAATTCGATGCAAGGCGCCTCCTATCCATCGAATTCTTTCTCATCCCTAGCGGAGCAGTCAAAGATCTATCCAGAGTTTCTTCACTTCGTCCTAGGATACTAGGAGTATCTCTTTCTCTCGCTCTTACACCCCCCCAAGGATCGTATAGTCGAACACCTCGAGCAATTCAAAGGACTCTGATTTCAACCAGTGCCCTGCTCACCCGCGTCGTCGTCAGTTATCAAACACAGGCATTCTTGACTTCTTCAACCTCTTGTTTAGTTATGCTCTCTCTCTTTCTAAGTTTCTACAACACGGTGCCTTGTTATGGTTTTATACCTGTTTATGAGGCCATACTGATTGTATCTTTCTTTATTTTATTTTATTTCATCTTAGTTTTGGTTATGGGTTTATATAGGAGTTGCATTTGCACTCCCACATTGTACTCATACTGGCTATACTCTTTTAGTCCCATCAACCTACTTTTGTGACCATTCGTTGGACATTAATAAAATTATCTTATCTTATATTATTTCTCATTTACAAAAGAAATCTGGTTAAGAGTCATTTAATCTTTTATGTTAGACATGTTATCACAAATTTTGTATGAGGGTATTTCCCCTTATTTTTTACAAAGCATACCAGAGTTTTGTTCAGTTGCTTTATAGTGAGCAACAGAGACATATCATGTAAGATTGATGGATTGAGATTATTATGAGATTACAACTGGATGAGATCATGTGGGATGGACCTCAAAGCAGGGGCCCAAGTCTCTACTGAGCTTTCTCTGTCAATCCCCTGTTATACATTTTAAACCTATGTGCATAAGGTTGCCATGTTTTGAGATGTAGAGTTTGGATCCTAGCCTTCAGTATTTCAAATCTTCCTATGATGATTATTCTACAGCTTCAGGTGTGTATCATGTTATCTACCTATTGGATATTATATGGATTTTATGCCTTGTATTAATGAACTGACTGGAAGTAGGACTTATCTTATGACTTATGATTATCCGATGAGTATGATGAGTAGAACAGTTGCATAGCATTACATCTAGTCTTAGTTTTTGTGTTATATACAAGTATTTCATTGGCAAGGTCTCCAGAGTATTACATTGATCAATACCTGTCCCTTGGTGGCACATATTTGCCTTATCCATTTTCCACCCATCCATCTTGTTAATGAAAAATCCCATTGACCCGAATACGGATAAGTAACACAAGGACATTCTCCCTCTGTGACCTCTTTGTTAGGATGGCCTCCATGTGTTCCCCTGGTGTCTCGGGTTTGATGTGTGTGACAAAACTCTTCTAGGAGAGTTGGTTTTTCCAAAGACTTAATACTTCTGGTTATAGAGAACTATCGATGTTGGGCAATGAGCTAAGGTTGGCTAGTTGGTAGATGGGTGTGTCTCTAGGTCCTGAAGCATGAAAGGCTTTTCCCCCCTCTTCAGTGCCTAAAAAGGGCACATATAGTAGCTCCTAGTCCCATCCTCATTGTACCTACATGAAGAAAGAAGTCAAGACCAAAGTAAAAAATGAAGAATCAAGTAAATAAAGAAAGAAGCAAGTTTAAATTTACATGGCCCAAAAAGCAAAATAAAATGCCAAGGTCTTATAAAGACAGAGAAAGCAAATAAAGAAAATCAAAGAAAGTGCAAGAAGGTCCAAGATATCAAATGAAGACAAGTCCATGAGGGAGCTTAAAGTCAAAGTCAAAGAGAAAGGGGGTTGAGTCCTAATGATCCCCCCATGTCTCCTAGACATTAAATGTGCTATTAAGATGTAATTTCATAATGTAAAAGTGGGTTGTAAGAGGCTATTCGCCCCCCTCTATTGTCAGCTTGTAAAAAAAAGTAAAATGAGAAATAATCTCATCCATTGATCTCTTGTAGCTATGTTTTAATCCCATGACTTCATCCTGATGGGCTAGGGATTGTGCTCACCTCTACTCTATAAAAGAGAGTGAGCCACTATTTGTAAAGGATCTTTGGCTCATTTCAGTAGAAAATACAAACCAAAACTTTGTGTATTCAAATCCCTTTGTTTTTGGGTGATGTTGACGGATATCTTCTCTTACCAAACTCTTCTAGGTGTTAGATCTTAGTTCCAATCTTTCTTTGGGCATATTTCTTTGTGTTTGCATGAAGGGAAGGAGAGCCAAGTTCGCCCCAAGCAACCTAGTTGCCTCAATGAAGGGAGATGTCTGCCTATGAAATTGATTTGCCAATCATGTTCAAAGAAATGGACCTAATTATGCATTGAAGAGAAATGCTTGAAAGTAAGTAGAGGGTAATCTTTGAATGATCCAACTCCTTTTTGGTTGATACGAAGGGTCCATAAGGAAACATGAGGATGTATCAATGAAGCCCTATCAAATCACTTAGGTTCAGAAGCACAAAAGAGTTGACCGAAACTGACATGTTGATCCCCAAATGACAAGTCAACTCGGAAATTAAAAAGGAGTAAGAACGCCCATTTAATAGGTCAGCCAAGAAAAATTATCACAATGGACCCACATGCTTTTGAACACAATGTGTATAAAAGGGAGATCGCTTGATGTGGTTGAGGAGGAGTGATTAGTCTTGGATTTGTAACTGGGAAAAAGGCGTTGTGGAATTATCTAGGATATGGCACATACATGAGTTGAACAATGATCCACGCAAAAGCTGAGAAAGATTGTAGGTATGAAAGAGAGTACATGAGAACTGGTGATTACACGAACAATTGGAATGGTAAATCGCAGAGATGGCTTGAGAGCAGGGTACTCTATCTATTAACTGAGATTCTGTTGCTATACCAAATTGAGAGAAGTAATGGGAAAGGTGATGACAATATTGGTTGAATAATCAGAAGAATGGATGTGAATGGTGTGAGATGTGTTGAGTTGGTTGATCCCTGTAATTACAAGTTGAACGAAGTTTTGGCAAGGGCGATTTTCTGAGGTATTGTGTATCCTCTGTAAACTGCTTTGTTGCAAGTTGCATTGGATCTATGAATCGCTTGAAGAAGTTGGGCACCTGGAGAAAGTGTAGTACAGGAACAAAGATATGAAGAATGTATGCGCAAGAGGAGGATGCTCATGGAACAGTGCCTCAATTGTGATCTGATCACAAGGAATTACTCCTATGATAGAAATTGGCATAGTCAAGATGTGGCAGCTACAAGATAATGATATTAGAATGTCGATGTGTTCACGTACAGGAAAGTGATATTGACTAAGGTATGTAGCATAGATGTGGAATGGGAAGAGTACAATAGAGGACTATTGAAGAGCATCCCAAGTATTCGAAATTTTTGCAAATGCTCTTAGTAAATTTTATTGTAAATTTTTGGGGTGAAGTTGATTATTAAGGGTATGGGGATCTCCAAGATATACCTTGCGGTGCAGGAGATATGTCTAGATAATAGTCTAAGTGGCTCCGTACAAGGACATGTGGATTGGTCGGAGTCTCTAGAGCGGTGTTCAACACTACACCAACAAGGATGTAGCCTAACTGTGCCCTTAAGGTCTCATTCTAGTGGTTCCCGCATCCCCAGGCAGAGTTTGCCCACTTTTGACTATTAGCGATCAACGTCGGATTTTTGTTGGTTTTCTTGGGATGTATTTTATTATGATTGAATTGGAGTTTACATGTAAGGAATTAATCACTCTACATTGTTTCTGAGTATCTCACAAGTGGGTAGAGCATACGTAGTGTAGTAAATATTTGTTCCAATTTTATTATGGGTTATGAACAAGAACCATAGACTCTTCAATAGAGAGTGCTCTTGATCCGCCTTATAGCGAGATTCAAGAGACTTATGATAAGAATGGTAAAATTGCTTGAAATAAACTGAAAGTTAAACAACAAACTCTCCGACAGAGAGCACTCTTGATCCACCTTTCAGTGAGATTCAAGAGATTTTGGTTGCTTTTATTAGAAATTTATATAAAAAGCAGGAAATCTAACTAAGACAAAAGGGTAAACCTCTACGATAGAGAGTGCTCTTGATCCACTTTTCAGTGAGATTCAAGAGACTTTAGTTCTTTTTTATCAAATTATATAAAAACTGAAACTAAGTTAAAACTTGACAAAAAACAAAACAAGCTAAGATATCAACTTCTAAGATCTAGCAAAATATTCAGAGATGAAACTACTCTAACAATTAAAAGCTAATCTACTTGCAGGTATAAAGCAAATACAAATGCAAAAAGGACAAGGGATGATACAAGCTTCCCCCAAATGGGGGAAGTGGGGTGTGGGAGCTTTTATCCCACTTGCTCTTTATTAATTTTTTTACAATATGCTTGTGTTTTTCTTCTTGAAAGCACAATGGCTTGATGGGGGAATGAAGAAAAGGGAAGAAGAGTTTTTTGTGCTTTTCAAGACTTGCTCTTTTGCTCTTTTGATTTAGCTTTAGCCTTTAGGATTTCTTGATTTTATCTTCTTGGCTTTCTGTAGATAAGAGCTCAAAACAAAGGAGATGTTAATGGATTAGTATTGTTAGCTAAGAAACAAAAAATGCAAACACAAACTAGATCTAGTAAGGATGAAAAACTTGAAGACAACTAAGATCTAGAAAAAGGACAAGCAAGCAACCACAATATAAAACTTTGAAACTTGACTTCTTATGCTACTTGCATGCAGGTGGGCGAGTGCCTTAGATGAAAGCGAATGGAAGCTTGAAGCACTAGGTAGGGAGGGCAAAAGGAAGGAGAAGAACCAAGGGTGAAAGCAACAAGAGAAGAAGGCAAAGAAGAGAATAAGAGAAGTGCGAAAGGAGCACTAAAGGAGAAGGACGAGAGGAGCTAAGCAAGAAAAGGTAGGAAGAAGGAGGGGGCTGCAAACTAAAAAAGGACAGCAGCAAGCAAGAAGAGGACAGCAGCAAAGCAAAGAAGAAAAGAGGGCAGCCAAAGAGAAGAAAAGAGGGCAGCCAAAGAGAGGAAAAATAGGGCAAAGCAAAGGGAGATAGATCTTGCAAACCAACAACCTTCTTCACTCATGCAAACGAGAATTCTTTTTATGATTTAAACCTTAAGCCATAGATCTCGTTAATGTAACCAACTTGAAAGGAAAAATTGAATTTTAAGATTTAATGGCTGAAGATGTGAAGGAACTTCAAGCCCAAGCTTGAACAAATGACTTCTTTGTAGGATCCTGAAAGGAAAAACCTGTTAATAAAAAAAGTAGTGAAAGGGAAGAAGAAGCAACTGACCTCAAAAACCCTCTTCACCTTTAGGAGATCTGCAAAACTACACAATTTCAAAACAAGATATGATCAAATCTAGTGTGGTTAATTAAACAAAACAAAAAAGAGCATAAGTATTGCTGACTACAGTTTGCTACTTTTTAAATCTCATCTAACCAAGCATAAGTGAACAAATTAAGACTATAAATGCTCCCTATACAGCCTTCTAAGCTAGATAAAAGATCAACAAATTGCATAAGAAGAAGTAGAATTAAACTAATATCACCTCAATGAAGCATCAAGAATTCCTCATGAACAAGATTCACACCACATGGACCTCCAAAGTCTTGCTTTATTCTATAAGCAACTGCAAAAAAGAGCAGAGGTTCCTTGCACAAAAAATCCATCCCTAATGGTGGAGCAAGAGCCTCAATTTATAGCAATTTACAAAGGGCAGGTCGAAAGCATGAAGAGGAGGGCGAGGAAGCTTGGCGTGAGGAGCTAGGCGTGAAGAGGTCGTTAGATTATGGTAACTTCGGGATGTCCTCCATGGTTCAAATGCCTTACATGGAGGTACATTAGCTGCATAGGCATCAGGATGGAGTAAAGAGTGAGATGCACTCTACTCAGTGGCATGAGCCTAGGGGGGCTGCATGCGGAGTTTCATGGGAGATTGACCTTTGAATGCATGAGTAGTGCATGACCTGTCAGCATTCAATGACTGCATGCAAAAGTGACCTTTTGCATGCATGCACCAGGAATTAGGGTTTTGGCAAACCTAATTCATCAGTGAGATTATTTATAGAGGTAGGGGGTCCCCAGATGAGGTTACTCAGTTGTATTATCAGAGAGATACTGCTAGAGTGAGGAGGACGTAGCTGTCCATGTGGGGTGACTTTCTGAGATAGAGAGGAATTGCTGCAGGAGCTAGGAAGGTCAGATCTGAGCTAGATCAGTGACCTTCAGTTCCAGTGAGACCAGACACCCATTACTGTGAGCTGAGAGAGCTCCACAGTGTGATTTTTTATTAGATTGGAGGAGGTCGAGTTCTCTTGGAGGAGGACGTTTTTCCTGAGGGGAGAGAAGCTCGTTGTGAGCTGGATTGACCGATTAGGAGTCTGTGACTTCCAGGATAGCCTTGCCTCGAGATTTGAGGAAGGTTAGGGACGATCAGAGCTCAGATCTGTTGAGATCCGGAGCAGTACGAGCATTTGACATCCAAAGGGGAGGGCGCACTTGTGCATGTAGAGGAGGCCGATTTCATCAGTGGGCAGTCTTTAGAGCGAGCAGATCAAAGCAAAGAGATCTAGAGAGGGCAGATCAGTCAGAGGCATCTTCAGAGCACTCAGATCCAGTTTGACAGTTAGGGCATACTTCTTCAGTGCATGCATTAGCTGGATGCATGCAAATTAGAGTTTGTCCTGTTCAGAGGGATTGAGTTACCGGCTGAGGTAATTATGTATTGTATTGTCATTTATACATCTATATGCTCTGGGCTCGAGAGAGAAGATAGCCCCATAGTTAGCTAGTTTTTCCCGCAAGGGTTCTGGGGTACATCTGTTGTTTATGTGGTTGATTGCATTTATGTTCAGTTGGTAAATGCAGATCTAGTTGTTTGAGTTTATTTCTTTATGAACATATATTGATTTAGAGACTCATACCACTTGAGATCACAGGGCGATCCAAAGGGAGTAGTAAACTCTGGATCTATATATATTTATAGAGGTTGGTGTGATTGGTGATGTGGCCTCCACGTAGGCCAAAGCACCTTCCTTTACATTGGTTTCAACAACCTCCCTTTGGATACATCGCCCACCACTTCACTCGTGAGCTAATCCACGTGAGGGAGGCCCACGTGAAGAGGCCCACGCTACCCTTCATGCTTACGTCATCTTTTAAATCTAATTCGTATATCCTAAGTATATATGACATGTGCTTCATCACTTAAAGATGGTCGCTTTCGTTCATGAAACACTAACCACCCCTTTCCAAAGTTTATTTCATCACATTTTTTATTTTTTATTTTTTAAAATTTTGGACATGGTGCAATTTCTCTCCCTTTAGCAATTAAATGTCAATTTGTAGAACCTTTAGTGAAAACTGCTCCTAGAGGCGACATAATCGCCCGAAACCTAAAGAAAGTGTGCTCTTGGGTAAAGAGGATGCTCTGAGCGTCAAAACGAGCCTCCCCACGCCAAATTCCACCTCCAGATGACACTTATATCACATTTTGAAATTTCCATTCAATCATGGTCTAAATTACAGGAAAAAAAAAAAAAAATATATATATATATATATATATATATATATATATATATATATATTTTCTTTAGAATCGACTCAAACTCCTAAGGGACCTAGTGCATGTCCATACGACTTATTCGAGATGGCTAGCATGTAAAAAATCCTAGACACGAAAACTTTAATAACCTCCCTTGGTTCAACCACCATGAGAATACTCCAGCTTTGGAGGTGTGAGTGAAAAACTCAGGAATTATACACCACTGAAGCATAGCGCATAATTCCTAAGGAAAAAACACTCTAGAGTATCCCCCTGATGGAAAAACCTAAGGTAAGCCAAGTCTTTGATAAAAGGACCATGCTTAAAGCAACTTTTTACAATTCCCCATGGGGGTATGAACATGCAGTTATTACAAAAGGGGCAAAATGGCCCTGCAAAAAGACTTATGAACTTTTGAACACTGATGATGAACATTGAACATATTCATGAAACTGGCGGCTCACAAAAAGTTCAACTATTGTACAAAATAGTTGGTAACAAAGTATTGATCTTGGGTCACCTCAGGACTGGAACTCTATCAGTCGGCAAGTACTGATCTTCAGTCACCTCAGGACTGGAACTCTATCAGTCAGCAAGTACTGATCTTCAGTCACCTAAGGACTGGAATAACATCATCATCACTCCCTCTTTCGAGGGAGATCCTTCCGGACCACACCAAGTTTGTCTCGAAAGTATTCAAACATTATGCGAGACAGAGGCTTAGTCAACACATCAACAACTTGTTTCTCTGTAGGAACATACTTGAGCTTCACAGCTCCCTTCTGCACCATATCCTGGATATAGTGAAACTTGATCTCGATGTGCTTCGATCTATCGTGGAACATTGGATTCTCTATCATCTCAATGCAACTCTCGCTGTCACAGAGAATATCAGTCACATCTATCTCTGCATCGAACAATCCGGCCAACATCTTGTGAAGCCACACTACTTCGCTACAAGCTAAACATGCTGCTACGTATTCAACTTCTATTGTGCTGAGAGCAACACAAGGATGCTTTCTAGTGAGCCATGAGATCATACCTGATCCCAAACTAAAGCAACATCCTGAAGTGCTTTTTCTATCTTCGGCACTTCCGGCCCAATCCAATTCTGTGTATCCGTACAATACGAACTCACTATTAGAAGCATATCTGAGTCCATAGTCTATTGTACCTTTTAGGTTCCTCATCACATGTTTTGTTGCAATCAGGTGAACATGTCTAGGCTCCACCGTATACTAGCTCAAGGTGTTCACAGCAAAACATATAGCAAAACATCAATGACCCAATAATCTGTTTGTACATAGTGACATCTACTATCTCTAATGAAGTATCATTCAGGAGCTTCAAGTTTGTCACTATCGGAGTAGCCATGGTCTTACAATCCAACATCCCAAACTTTTTAGGATCTCAACTATGTATTTTCCTTAACTTAGGAAAATCTCATCTGGAACTTACCATTCTTCAAGACCTAGAAAATAGTGCATCATCCCAAGGTCTTTCATCTCAAATTCTGTAGCAAGCTTCTTTTTACATTCAGTGATGGTATTGTCTTCTCCTGTCAAGAAAAATCATCCACATACAATAGTAATATCATAGGTTCATCATTGATGATCTTATAATAAAGATTAGAATTTGCTTTACTCTTGGTAAAGCCTAAACTCATTAGGAAGCCATCAATTTTTCCCTACCATGCTCTAGGTGCTTGCTTCAACCCATACAATGCTTTCTTCAGTTTACATACTTGTGTTTTTCTGTTTTCTGTTTCAAATCCTTCTGGTTGTTGGATGTATACTTCTTCTTCTATCTTTCCATTCAGGAAAGTTGTCTTTACATCCATCTAATGTAACTTCCATTTCATCTTAGCTACCAAGGCAAGGATGGTTCTAATTGAGGTATATCTGGCCACAGGAGCAAAAGCCTCCTCATAATCAATTCCTTCCTTCTGAGAGAACCCCCGAGCTACAAACCTTACCTTGTAATTTTCAATACTTTCGTCTGCTGAGTGTTTTGTTTTGAAGATCCATTTCGACAAAACAACTGACTTGTCCTTGGTCTTGGTACCACATCCCAAACATCATTCTTAATGATGGATTGGTATTCTTCATTCATAGCATCCAACAATTCCTTCTTCTTTACTGCATCTTGAAAACATGTTGGTTCTTCTTCAACAAGGTTACACATCAAGGCTACATAACGGGAGTATGGCCTTGGTCTTTAGTTTTCTCTATTGGTTCTTTCTGGTCTATTAGTTCCTTCTGGGGCACCATATCTTCATGCATCTTGTATTAATTCTCGTGCCCAAGCTAGTCTTCTCTTCCGTGGATTTTTTTCATGTGGTGTCTCCTCAAGTCTATGAGGTTCTGTCATATCATGATCTTCTGGAATAGGTTCTTCTTCAGCATTTCTATCCGATACATTATTAGATTCTATAACTCTAGGAGCTTCATGCTCCTCTTCATCCTCATGAGTCTTCTTAGACTTATTGAAAGTTGTGTCTTCATCAAAAGTAACATCCCGATTGAGCTCAATCTGGTGGAATCCTAGGATGTAGATACAGTAAGCCTTTGATTGCTCACTGTAACCCACAAATATTCCCTTCTTTCCTGAAGGTTCCAACTTCGATCTCTTCTCTTTTGGAATGTAAATAAATACTGGACATCCAAATATCTTTAGATGATTGACTTCAAGCTTCACACCGGAAAACATCTCTTCTGGGATCTTGTTTCCAAGAGCACTCTGAGAGATTCTATTATGTACATAGACTGTGGTTCTAGGTGCTTCTGCCCATAGATGCATGGGTAGGCCTTGATCATGGATCATGGCCTTCACTGCTTCCATGATAGTTCTATTCTTTCTTTCAGCTACACCATTCTGTTGTGGATTATAGGGAATAGTATCCCTCTTAATCGCTGCTTGTTTACAGAAATCTTTGAAATCACCTAAAGTGTATTCCCCTCCATTATTTGTCCTTAGTATCTTTATCTTCTTTTCAGAGAGATTTTCTACAAGATCCTTAAACTCTTTAAACTTTTCAAAAACTTCATTTTTATTCTTTAGAAAATAAATCCATGTTTTGCGGGAGTAATCATTAATAAAAGAAGCATAATACACATATCTGCTTAATGAAGTGGTAGACATAGGTCCACAAATGTCGGAATGAATAATGTCCAATATACCTTTAGCTTTCCTGTCACTGTTTGGAAATGGATTCTTTGTACTTTTTCCTTGAGCACATCCTTTGCATACTCCTCCATGATCAACCTGGATTTCTGGTAGTCCAGTCACCACCTTACTTACTATTGGTAAGGCTTTGTAGTGTATGTTATCACACAGACTCTAGCTGCTACTAAAGATATCCCATCCGGGATGGTAGAGAGCAAGCAGCCAGGAATGTGACACCTACAAACACCAAGTCCACTGTTCGAAGAACGATCGTCACACCGGACGAGGCATTTGTTGCTTCAGACAAGGCAAGTAGCCAAGTCGGGGGGGAGACCCCGCTCAACCAGTGATGGTTAAGAAACAAAAACAAACACCCAAATCCCAAAAGATAAACAGATGCAAACAAGAGATGAGTATCAAGTGGACCCTAAGCTCGATTCTAGCCAAAGATTGGACACAAAAATGAAATAAGCGTGATATGGAATGTGACCAGCTCTTGAATGTAAAGAAGTAGATGAATTAAATCAGCAATTATATGGCTGGAAATCAACTAGGGATACAAAATAAAGTAGAAGTTGTGAAATGATGCAATTCTGCCCAAGGCAGAGGATTGATTAAATGGCTTGATGGACCTAGGGCAGCAACAAATTAGCATTTGTAAACACTTCTAGCAAATGATAACTTGATTTCTGCAAATGAAATGGCGATTAAAACACAAATCAAGCACACCCAAAACCCAGAAAAATACCCCAGCAACGTGATTGAGCAGGCTGCCCAAGGAGGGCACAATCAAAAAAAGACTAGTGCCTATGGGGATGGGTAAATGGAGTTGGAATAAACTAAAATTTTGGATTTAGGCGTTTAATATTATTTTAGAAGCGGGTTTAAAAGAAAAGCAAGGTTTTGACGGTGAATTTTTAAGATTTTAATTTTTAGGGCTTTTATGAAGATTTCTCTCTAAAACCATTCAGAAATTGAAATGCAAGAGAAAGAAGTGAAACACTTACTTGGAACCGGGTGATATCTCTTATTTGCTGAGGTTATGCGTCCCAAAGATCAAATAGAAGTGATTGTAGAAGTCCCTAGGTGAATTCGACTTGCTCAATCCCACCAACTCGCCCTCCTTGCCTGCCAAAACAAATGGACATAAATCAAATCTATATGACAAGTAAATGAAAGCTACAACAATGTAAATGAAAATGAGAAGAAATGCTTGTCTTAAATGGCAAAAACACTTCCCTTTGAAGACCAATCCCAGAGAGTGGAGCAACAATGGTGGCCAAGTGGTGCACCCTCCTCCAAGAACTCGTGTTTGTTGCAAACAATGGTAAGAAACAATATGTTGAAGACAACCACAATCTATTCTAGTGCATTAAGATAGCAAGACAACCAACTCTCCAAAGGAAATCACCATGGGTGAGTCTCTTCTCTTATAGAGATAGCTCACAATCAAACCTAACTCCCTCAAAAATCAATGGCTGAGATCATCTCTCTCAATGCCAAATCGAATGGTGGAGGATTGCTCTAGAGAGGGGGAGCAAATTGCTCTCATGCGCCCAAGGGGAGAGAGGGGCCACTCGTGGGGCCCTCACAACAAGCAAATGAGTGTCTAGGGAGTGCCTTTGGGTTGTTTTGGCCCCCTAGATCACTTAACCAAAGATTCATTACATTATTTTTGCAAAATATGAATTTTTACATAGTGAAAAATGCCCAAGTATGGGCCAATTCGTCCCATGAGTGAAGCTGGGCATAAATGAGGGCCCCACACCAAATATTAAGTGTCCAAACATAGCAAAAATGACATTAGGGGACCCCCTTACCTTTACCAACCATTGCACTTACCATTTCAATAGTTAACTTAGCCAAATTTTATTTTCCATAATTAATTAATTGTTGGTTTTTGAAGATGTATTTTGCGCTTTTGACCAAATTATACTACCCGGATCGACGAACCGTTTGCTGCATCGCGATCATAGACCCCAACTATTCTACACATGGTCACTGGAACGACCACGATCCAACAATTTACCACTATATGCTCAAAACCAAAGATTTTTAATTAAAACAAGTCCCTGGTGACCAATAATAATTAAAAATCTCATCAACGCTTCAACATTTTCTGAATCTGACACTTGGGGGCATATATGGGACCCCAATACATGATAAATGACCAAAATTGAAATCTTGATCGCAACTTTTTTTCGGGCCCATTTTTTGGCCTAGTCAACCTGGTTTGACCAAGTCAAATTTGGTCAAAATGGCAATGGCTGAAACCTGTATGCAACATGAAGCGCCAACGCTTCCTTATTTATGTTAGTACACTCCTCAAAACACATAATGCCGACATGGTGATCAAAATAAATAATATCTCAATAAAATAGGCCATGGGTGAGGTGGACCCACCACCTCCAACAAAGATTCAAAACTACTATGCACAACTTATAGACTTGGTTACTTAGCTAACTTGGGGTGAAGTGGATAAACGAAATGAAGGATGAAGGAAAGACAAGGACCAAGACCATGTGACCTTTCGGATAAACAAGGAAGGCAAGACCCACTGACATAAGCATACCATGATAACAAAAAGGGAAGGGCGGTGCCTCACAAATGGGTATAGTGCAGGGAAACCACCACTAATCATCTAGCATACACCTTGCAACTCACATGCGTGCCTTCAGAAGACTCCGTGAGGATCGTTTCTACAGCCGCCATGACTGGGTGTCCAGCAAACCGTAACTTGAGACTCTAGGGGGCAATTTGCATAGCTGTCCCTTACTCCATCTCACCTCCTTGCCCCACAGGACTAGGTGAGGAAATAACCAATACAATGCTATGATATATATGGTTGGCCTATGTCCGTGTGTGTTAAGAAACACATTCTTGGACTTTACATTTCACTTTCATACTTAGCCTTTTTGGCTTCATTACATTTCAAAGCCCTTCCGGCTGCATACATATCTCAAAAGATATAACAAGGGGCTCATACTACAAAGTAATGGGGGCAAGTGCGCATGCTTCAATGACCAATGGGGAACACCCGGTGAGTCTACACAATCCTATACTGCATTGCAACATCAGGGGCAACCGACAGGAGCAAATCCCAGGTTTGAGAATGCATCTCACACACTAAAGAGCCGAGGCATAAGAGACAAGGAGTCATGGCATACTCAGGGGTCAATGGGGAAGGGGATCCTCAAGGCCACAAATCAAGGTCCAAGTCGGGAAAAAAACAAAAATGGACGAGTCAGATGGGTGGAGAGAAGCGACAGGTGGAACCAATGTTAGCTTCCTAGGAGGAGTAATGACCAAGTCTATAGCAATAATGGGGACAGGAACCAGTGTGCATAAACAGGAGCCTACTAAAAGAGGTGAACTGACATCACCAGGGGCCATAAACATCATAATGAAAACCGAGATCACCACATCCAACATCATACGTCAAGTCCATGTACTATCATAAATAAACAAGTCTCAAAGCAACAACACGAGCAATAATCCATAAAGTGTTATACCTGCCATACCATATACCTGTTGCTGAAGCTGAATCTGAAGTTGAACCTCTGCTGAATCCGGGCACTAAGTGGCAAACCAGCAATACTTTGTAATGCTCTCATCCCAATATGGCTAAGTAACCCTCTCAATGGGGTCGTGCAAAGCAAGGTAAGGAAGGGGGACCCTGTAATCACTACTCTGTAATAGCTCTGGACCAATACAAAACAATCTGTCCCATCTGATATCTCTGTTTGGGGCAATCTAGATACAATGAATGACCCCTTCGAAGGCATCTGATCTCTGATCTGGAAAAAAAAAGTAGTATGGTCCCTGACCACACAATCTGCAGCATGATACCTCCAACTAACATGGATGTGATAACACTGTACATGAGCTAGTCTTCTATGCCATAGTTCACAGGGGATCATGGTACTGGTCATCAGTGCTGAATCTGCATGACCCTTAAGCTTATAAAGTCCTTCCACTCCAATGACGACTGCATCATTGATAGTCTTCCCCTTTGGCCACATAAGAACTTCACCATCTATAAATGCAATTCTAAGACCTTTCTTATATAATGTTGAAATAGAAAGAAGGTTCTTTTTCAAACCTGGGACATATAGTACTTCCTTCATGTTCATGGACTTTCCAGAGTCCAATTTGTAAGTGGCCTCTCCCATTCCTTTGATAGGATATTGGCAGTCATCTCCAAGCTTTACTTTGTGTGGAGAACCTTTCTGCATGAGATGTACAAGAGATTCTTTGTATCTCGTCATATGTTTTGAGGCCTCACTATCCAGTAGCCAAGTATCACTTCCATGAGATATTGACCAGTGAGTGTTGAGATTAGCACATACTCTTCACTAGAATCTTCATCTTCTTTGGTTTTGAATTCATCATCATATTCACTATCTTCCGCTGCATGAGCATGAAATCTCTTCTTTTGCTTCTTAGGTTGTCCAGATTTGAGTGGACAATATCTAGCAATGTGTCTTGTCTTGTGACAGGAGTAACATCCAATTGAGGATAGGTCTTTCTTGAACCTCTTTCTCCTTTGAGGTCTTTGAGATCTTCTGGGAGAGTTATCAAGGGAACGTACATCACTTTTCTTTTCCTTCCACTTTTGGCATGAGTTGCCAAAGCTTGATCTTCTTTGTCATTTAGTTTCTCCTCTCTTACTGTTATTCTTTCTTCCTCTTGTACACATTCTTCCCATAGTTGTCTGAACTGGATCAATTTCTTCCTAGCGCATATTCCATGAACAAAGAGTTCCCAATCTCTAGGGAGGCCATTCAGAGTGGTCATCACAACTTCAGCATCTTCTACCATGTCTCCAATAGCTTCTAATTGTTCTTTGTTATGAGATACTCTAGAGAAGTATGAGTGCATAGTCTCAGACTTCAAGATCTTCACACCCTTGAGTTGATTTCTCAAGGTCGTCTTCCTATTAATGTTCTTCCCTTCAAATAGGTTGGTCAAAGCATCAAACATTTCTTTCGGGGTCTTCTTTGAGGATACTTGAGGGATCAAGTGATCTTTGATAGAATTAGCTACGATCCTCTTAGCTTTGATCATATTCTTTTTGTGTAATGCTTTGGCCTCATCTCCTTTTGGTTCTATAAGTTCATCTTTTATGAAGCCTCCTAGGTCATGTTCTTCAAGAATGAGCATGACTCTATATTTCCATGCCCTGGAGTTCTCAGCTTTTTCAAGCTTCTCATCAAGCTTGGTATTGAATGTCATTTTGATATAATGAGAACCTTAAATGGAAATAAAATAGATGTAGGACTTACCAGCAAAGTGTTCCTTCTGAAAACTGCTTCTACCTTGACCTAGGGTTTGACAGAGAAACCCTAATTTTTCAACTTCTGAAATTTGGAAAACTAATTGGATGAGCAAATTCGCCTCCTCAAGGCGAGTTGAGCAAAGTACTCCTCCTGATTTTGTGAGCAGATGATCCAAAAACTTAATGCCCTAGTTTCTCTGGGCTGTAGTGGGGGGGCCAAAAATGAAAATTCTCAGAATTGAATTATGCTTCGACAAAAAGATGTGCCCTAGTGAGATGAGTTAGATGCACCCTCTTTTTCAGCTGATCTGTGGAGAGAGCTCCCGGAATAAGAAGCCCTAGTTTCTGCAGTTGTGTAGACTGCACAATGTTTTCTTTCAAGCCTGCTCTGATACCATGTTAGATTTTCACTTTGTTTAGAATAATAACATTAAACAATCTATCACTGAAAGAAATACAAGCACAATGAACACAATATTTCTCTCGGGGAAACCACAAGGGAGAAAACCCCGACAAAACTTCCTCAATATAGATTTCACAAAGTACAAGATAAACCCAAGACAAAATCAGCTTCTATTCTTCTTGTGCGAGCTTCTCTCTCTCTCCTATGCGAACTTGTGTGAATGAGATGAGTGAATACAAATGAGTGAATACAAATGAGCAACTCATCCTCTATTTATATTCTTCCATTGAGGTGACTTTTCCCCAACTGGGCT
Source organism: Larix kaempferi (assembly GCA_027924585.1). Taxonomy (NCBI): domain Eukaryota; kingdom Viridiplantae; phylum Streptophyta; class Pinopsida; order Pinales; family Pinaceae; genus Larix; species Larix kaempferi. The sequence goes on from BSBM01000394.1 coordinate 4,001,481, forward strand.
GACTTGTCCTAATTGACTGGGCCGACTTGTCAATTGCATAATATAATAATCTTTTCTAGGTTCTTCTAGGCCGACACAAGACCTAGTGTTATCTCCCCAAATAAATTTGTCGAGTTGATCAATTTTAGATGACAGGATGTCATTTAAAAATTCATTTCTAATTTTTTTAAGGCTCAATGTTGAGAGCTTTATGCATGTAATAAAGTTTGAAAAGCTTTAGATTGGGTTTTCATTTCAAAAACCCCAAAAGACAGGTTTCGGTAGCTTAGCACTATATCAAAAAGGGTTTTTAAGCCATCGAAAGCTCCACTTTCGGCAGCTTACAGCGCAAATTCAAGATTCTCTAAGCTACCAAATATGAAGAAAATTCCAAACAGCAAAATGATGAGTAACAGAAGTCAAAAAATACGTTTTTGTCAAAATTTTGCAAGCTAGATCAAACAGAGTTTTCGGTGGCTTAGGCGAACATGGTGAATTGTTCATTAGCTACCAAAAATCCAGTTTTCAGCAGCTTACAGCATAGAGATAAGACTCTTCTAGTTACCGAAAGGAAACACAAGTTTCAAACATCTCAGAGAAGGTTTCGGTGGCTTAGGCGAACATGCTGAATTGTTCATTAGCCACCGAAAGCAGAGCTTTCGGTAGCTAACAAAATTAAAATCCATCCTTTCTAGCTACCGAAACTACAAAATAATGCAAAAAGCTTTTGTTTTGCACAAGATCTGACTTTTGCTGATCCAAACACTTCGAGGATGTTTTCTAATGCTAGATAAACGTTAAAGGCATCATAATCAAGAAATGTGGCGTTTTTACTGTGCTGAGGATCCAAACAATTCTGTTCCTTTTTTGTAGACAGATGTTGAGGCAAGAAGATAAAGAAATGTGGCGTTTTTACTGTGCTGAGTCATCATTTTCAAATGATGATTCTAAGCGACTGGAGAATCATTTTGCAAAACGGGAGGAGGTTTTTCTTCCTAACACTTTAGAGAACAAAAACCTCTCTCAGTCTTCCTACAGGTGTTGTAGATTGGGAGAATCGATTCCATCTCTGAACCCTAATTTTCGGATCTCAGAATTTCCCTGTTTGACACATGTTTTTGAAAGACAGATCTCGGGCAAATGAAAATGAATTTCAAAGAACTAAGAGGTTTTTGCTCACAACAAACCAATCCACAAAAACCTCTTTCAGTTTATACACAGGTGTCATAGATTGGGAGAATCGAATCCATCTCTGAGCCCCAGTTTTCAGCAGTTTGGCCCAAATTTTGTGGTAAAAGAATGACCTGTTTTGCCAAGGTGGCATTTTCGACCTTATCAACCAGCCTTTGAAGGCCTGCTGCAGCTGTCAAAGATCATGAGGATATGAAGATCATTGAGATTACATGTTGACCTATCAAATAGGATCTCTCCCTATTTTTATGAAACTGATTTGAATTTCTATTTTAAGTAAATTTGATCTAGTTTTCCAGGATATGGAAATTTTTTGTAAAGGCTATAAAGCCAAGAACATTTGATAATCACCAGGTTCGACTTTGGAGACTTTTTCATACTTGTACTATCAGACTTCTCATTGCATCTTGGTAATATAAGCTTCTTTTGCCATTTATGTTCAGATTTCCTTTACTACCTTTCTGTACTTGCACTGGAATGTTTATTTCATGTTCTATTTGTCTAATGCCAGATAACTGTCATCCTATCTTTGTATTGATGAATTGGATATCAAGTATCATTTACCTATTGTGATTAGCCATTCATATATGCTTTTTGTATGAGTCTGCTGGCATAATAAGAATTCTACATACATCTACCTTTTATAAACTCTTTGAACAGCAGTGGTTAAAAGCCTTGTCTATCTGAGTATGTCTATGCATGTTTTGAGTGAGTGAGCTTCGATTAAGTCATCCAACTTGATCCATTTTACAAATCATTGAGAAAATAGGTAAGTTACCAGGCTCCTTTGACCTATAGCCTAGAAGGACTCCTGGAGTGATAACACCTAGGGTTTACATTGACTCTTTCAACGACTATTAATTATCAATGACATCTCCTGAAAGAGGAATACAATAATACAATAGACAAATACATTTAGAAAATCTTCCGCAGTTGCATTTCTTTAACAAGAAGCAACAAGGGCAAAAGCAACAGAGACTGTATAGAAGAGCCCATCCTATGATTTGGTAGACTCATTGATCTCATCCCACCACTGTGAGGCCAAATGCACTGTTGTGATGTTGTCATCTATGAATCTTGGCCATATTGTCATCCTCGCCATATTATGTACTGTCACTCTCACTCTCCTATACAAAGATAGATAAATAGATGATGAGAGCAAGGAGACTCAATCTGCATACCCAGTTGCTACAAGATGGAAAGAATGGGATTGAAGCACAACAAGAAGAGGAGAGTGAACACCCAAAAGAGCATGGAGTAGGTAGATCTTGAGAGGATGAAGGATGTTAAGCTCACCCGTTGGTCATCCGTCATACACCTAAGAATCCTTCCCTCCCTTGCCGCACACATTGAAAAGGCAACATATTTGGTGCAAAGCTATGGAGGCTAGAATGCCTGTGTATCCAAATGAAGAGGACACCTATTTTAGAGCTAGTAGTGTGGCTGCAAAAGCCGTAGAACTGGAATAAGTGGCAGGTCTGGGCATGAGAAGGGGTGGATACAAACTACGGCGGCTAGGGTAAGGGAAAAAAATGTGAGAGCAAATGGCAACGAGAGGCAACTAGAAAGGGGAGCATGGGGCCGGGGTTAGGGATGAGAGGATGACTAGAGATGATAAGAGTTCTTGAAATTGATGGATGGTGTGAACTTGAGCAAGAGATTGGGAATGTGGTAGATGCGGTGAGGCGATTGACGAAGGTGGATTCACTGTTCCTCGAGGACACATCCCCGGGGTGGGGAACGCGCACCCTCGCTCCCCCACTCTTTCGGGACAAGGAAACTCCAGGAGAAACGTTTCCCCATGTCCCCCTTTTGGGAGAAACTTGGGGAAACGAGTTTCCCCAAGTGCGGAACGTGTTTCCCCCTCAGGGGGGCTTCTAGGCGTCCCCCCACAAGGGGAGACACCTAGAAGCCCCCCTCCCTGCCACTTGATTTTCATCTTTTACAATAAAAATGAATGCAAATTCAAATATTAAAAAGCATTAAAAAAATTAAAACATAATTAAACCAAAATTAAAATAAATCCTACACTAACCTAGGAGTCTAAGGCCTTCCTAAAAGCTACCCTCTCACGATTTCATTTAATAATCATATTGAAACTAATTAGACTTTTCACTTTTGTCTATTTCACTATTCTAACTTCTCTATATTCATTGTTCAGTATCTATTTAACTATTTCAGACTTCAGCATCTATTGCATTATCTTTTAACAAATTTGAAATTTGAATTTAGATATACTTTGCAAAATGATAATGATGATATATAGTTTTTATTTTTTACATGGTAGAGTAACATAGTTCAATAACATTAACAAATTTGAAATTAGACATGGTAATAACTGATAGATATACATTCCATAATGATGAATTTAGTTTTTAGCTTTACTTTTTACATGGTAATAGTTATTGTTGGGATTTATAATTTGTATATTTTAAATTAATTTTGATGACTTCGACACCCCCTGTTTCCCTGAAATTTGGGGTGGCTTTCATAATTCCCCATTGTGCGTTTCCCCACTTCCGCGCTCCCCTGTCCCGGAAACTCTATGGAACATTGGCTGGATTGAAGTAGTGATAAGAACACATTGAGGGTTTGAGGAAAAACGTGAGGACTTGTGGGAAAACGGTGAAGGAAAAAGAGGGATGGCAGCTAGGGTTTGCAAGAGAACCCGAGAGAAATAAAATAAATGTAGCAGCAAATAATAATAAAAAACAATTAAAAAGCGAAAGAGATCTGGAAATCTGAAGAAGTAGGTGGCATTGTGGACGGTGAGGGTGAAAACATACTGTGAGAAAATCCACAGAATAGAGGTCGTCGTGAGGGTGGAACTAAACCCGCGAGGAGGAGGTCGTGGTGGCACAAGAAAAGGGTCAGGAAAAAGGTTGTAAATATGGTGTAAAGGGGTGAAGAGTGTGCTTTCTGCGGTGGGAAAGGGACAAGCCCTGAGATGGACGAGGGGAATGGTGACTAAATAGAAAAGGAGGGCTAAGAAAACAAATGAGACAGTCGGACACCGAAAAAAAGAAAATTAGATGAGGTATCGAAGCGAGGTTGCTCTGATACTAATACTATTTGATCTATAACAAGGAGTGGTGAGGCTCAAAGAGAGTTCTTTGAGCCTCACCTCTCAAACTAAGTAATGAAATAAACTCACTAAACTAATAACTCAAGAAGAATAATACATAGAAACAAGATAATGGAGAAACTCACTTCTATTATTATGAAGGCATGAGAACCTTTTTATAAGATTACATCTGGGTCCATAATGGACAAAGTCAAACCGATATAATTAATATCTAACTAACTGGGCATTTATTATATCTAACTAACTAGTGTGCCCAGGTGTGAATAGAACCAAAGACCATACGTGGGATGGATGAACACTCATCCAACCCAAAACTAAGTCTATTGAATTTTGAATGGGATCTAAAATTCTACTTTTTGCATATGAATTCTGGTGAGGTTAGAACCACTCTCAAACATCTTAAAAACAATTAATGGTAATGTTAAAAATTTAAGTAAAAGGATAGAAAATGAAAGATAAGGAGAATGTCACTTTTAATTTACGAACTTAATATTACCAAATATTATTGAACCGAATCGGTCATTTCCAATCTGGTTATTGTAACAATGCCAAAAACCCAACCCATGACTTTATTTCCCTAATTCCACACATTTTTTATGAGCAAGGCAATATTTTCCAAAATCTACAATATTTTCCTAATTTATTGCGAGTTTCAATATATCACAACACGTTCAATTTATCAAAAATATCACAATAAATTGTTGTTAATATATTGACTGAGGTAAAGTATCGTGATACATGCGATATATAGATGGTATATGTAACTATGGAACTTGGAATACATGTGTAATTTGTACATGTGGCCATGACCCAATCATCATTAGTGTGGTTGTAATCATGGCTAAGGCCATATTTTATTCATTTTTGTGTTTCTAGGGTTTGCTTAAGGCTAACCTAGTCAAACACTCATATAGTTTATTATTAACTAGGCTTATGGTTAAGTCCAACCTAGTCATTATTGTGGCCCATCCTTTGAGCAAGCACCTTCTTACCTCCTAAATTCACACTTCAACTATGTGAAAGTCCCAAGCACAAAATGAAAACCCAAGGGTAACTAAGAGGGGTTACCCAATGTCACCTCAATAACTCGCTCTCCAACTTTAGGTTGGCTCCTCTCGAACACAAGGGGGCTATACAGAGGACACCCCGATGAATGCACCAATCAAGAATAATATGTAGGGACAAGGAATTCTTCACAAAAACAAAAGTTGATACATTGGTAAAGAGAGTGATAACCATTGCCACACAATCGAAACCAAATCCCAATCAAGACAACATCTTAGAAATGAAGGACCAATCAACCTAGTCGTAGAACTTGTTGAAGTTTATCATCAACATAAGGCACTACTAACTAGTCTCACAAGCCCACTCCATAGCTTCCCAAGTTGAAAACACAATATCAAGAATGAAACTCCCCTTAACAAAGTCAATTTGTTTTGACCACACCGCATAGCTAGCACCAACCAAATCCTCGTAGCCAAGGCATTAGCCATGATTTGATAAGCAATTGTGAGCAAGGTGATAGACTTCTAATCCCTAATGGCATCACTCATTGCATTCTTGGGAATGAGCTTAACCAACCCCTGATTAAGAAACTCGAAAAGGTGATTGGAAGCAATGCTTACGAAGCTAAGCAACAAAATTCATCACTAATGGAGTCCACATGGACTTGTAATACTCACATGGAAAACCATCAAACTCAAGGGACTTGCCATTCTACATACAGGTCAAGGTGGTGAGAAGCTCATCCCTCAAAAAGTCTCGATCTAATTTGACCCAGACACCACTGGAGACTTTACAAGAGAACTCTGCAACAAGCATCTCGAGCAACTAGTCCCCCATCCATTGAATCATAGGGACCGAAAATATATTGAAAATGGGAACCAAACATTCATCGAACCTCAGAAGGATCCTTACCTAAAGGGCATGTTGTCACACAATGTGGTGATCTTTCTGTTGGCAGAGAATAACAATCACCAAACCGGTGGAACCTCAAGACTCTACCCCAAAGTGTCATGCCAGACAAGGTCCCCTCTCTTTAGGTTCCTGTGGTCCACTAAAAACAGACCCAGACTAACCACGGGAGGTGTCCCCAATCAAACTTTCACGGATACTTGTCGAAAGACCCAGATTTCTGACAGCATTAGTAAGACAGATTTCTAGAGGAACAGGGCACCTTACAGTTTAACAAGTAGGAAAATATGGTACCTTGGGGGAAACTGCTTAAAGGGGGTAACTTACGAATTAAACAATGAAAATATAACCCCAAAGAGCACAAAAGCAACAAGCAGACAAAAAGAAAGAATGTGCAGGTCGCTTGGGTAAAGACAAGGCACCCAAATGATAACTAGACTTGATTTATGCAGAGAAATGGAATAGCTTGCCTACAAAATCTAGGGGCCTACAAGAAAAACATGTTTTCAAGATTATGTGCTAAGAGGAAAATACCATCTCCTAAATAGTATATTTGAGAGTAATTGTATCCTTAATAAACTTAGATTTGAGATCTATTGATAATAATTGTGAGCTAGGCTAAGTTTGAGGGTGCTCTTAGCACTAAATGGCTTGCTGATATAAAAAATCAGATCTGCTGAAGTAAAATAGAACAGCAAGCAAAATAGACATGCATGAGGATTACAAGCACTAGTCCACACTTCTAGTGATTAAGGGATACTACCGGGGTCTACAAGCAGAAAGAGTTTAACAGGGTCAGAAAGTTTTTGTCACACACATCAGAGCCGACACCAGTGGTAGAAATAAAAACCATCCTAACAAAGAGGTCACAAAGGGGAAAGTCCTTGAGTTACTTAGTCATATCCGGATCAATGGGACTTTTCATAAGTAGGGGTGGAGGAATGGAAGATGGATAAGGCCAATATATATGGAACCAAGGGATAGGTTGTGATCCATGCAATACTCTGGAGACCCTGCCAAATATAGATATGTATATAAAACAAAAACTACTACTAGATGTAATGCTATGCAAATATCCTGCTCACCATACTCATCAAAAGATCACAAGTATAAAACAGAGCCTACAACTAGTAAGTCAATCAATATAAACCATATAATCCATATATGACACCCTCTAGGCATATATCTGATACATAACTGGAACGAAGGAACACCATACCAAACATATGAAGATGTGGCAGCCAACAACCAAGTCCATACATCTCAAGACATAGAAGCATATAGGTATAAAAATATATAGTAGGGGACCCACAGAAGTGGATCAACAATAACAATGGCCAGCTTCTCTAAAGCTCTGCTCTGTCCATAAAATGACCTCATCCATCATATACAAGATACAAAACCTTTGTGCTCAATGTAAAGTATTGATCCATCTCTGGTCTGCTCTGTCAAAAATGAGGAATAATACCCCCATACAACTGGTAGTACAACAGGATCATCTTGTCAACGAAGACTAAGCACCCTGTCTGTGGCCACCTTCTTCTTAACAAAGTCAAAATCAAACTTGCATCACCCATCCACTTCCTGGATCCACTGGAGATGAGAACAAAACCTGGCAAAGTTGGAAACCCTGGCTATATACTCCTCACCTTCTATCACCACCATCTCCAATTTCATAACCTCCTCCTGACGAGCAACATTGTGAATGTCATGTTCAAGAAGAATGCAAACCTTCTCCAAACTTTATCGAGCCACCTACAACTTCTTCCTCCACTTGCAAGCTATTGTCCTACCCCAGCATCTCATCAACCACTTGCAAGCTATCATCCTACCCCAGCATCTCATCAACTTAACAGTACAACATATAGCAGCCTCCCACCAAAGGATCCACCCCTGTGTACCTTGCAATCGTGGGGAGAGGCTTCAAACCCACTGAACAAGGGCTCATAAATCCTCCAACTTTAAATGTGAAACATTCAATTTGAATACTGAAGATAGCAGTGCATCGAGTGCCCCAGAAAAATAATAGCCTAAATTGGAAAATGATTTTGAGAATGAGATTAGTTTTGTCTTCCTTTTGCCCTTTATGGAGAGAAGGTGCATATGCAATCACTGGCAAATGATTTTTTGTTGATCAAGGACGCCAAATTGTTGGACTTAGTGCCTATTCAAATTTTATTCTTATTCTTGTTGCTTCAAGGTAGAGGATGTAAATAGCATTGTATATACCCTTTCGTTTCTTGTTTTCTCTTGATGTAAAAAGAAAGAAAACTTGTATGAGAATTTAGAAAAGATTGGTCATTGTTATCAACCTCAAAATAAAATGTCAAAACACCTAAATACACTATAGCATTGAATGAAATGAAATAATTAGCATCCACTAATGACGGATAACCACACACTTGGCTAGCCTGCAATGCTGTAAATCTCTCTCAATGCCTTTCACCTTCAGACAAACTTGCATTTATAGAGCTTTGCAAGCTTATTCCAGAATCAAATAATTCTAAAATGCAATTGGCTGTGAAAGGCCCTATTTGGAAGGACTGCTTACAAATCCATCTTCTGTAATGAGACCAAAATGATGCGTCAAAGAGTAAGAGCTAGCCCCCTTCATAAAAATGATCATCAAGAGTTACAGTGCTAAATGCATCAAAAGACGGATTAAAAGATGTCTAAGCATATGGACTACAAGAATTGAATTCAAATCCCAAGCTTTGGGTTGGATTGAGAGCCAATCAAAATATAGCTGTCAAAGCCATACTCTCGCTAATGGAGCCTGAGCTACTGTACAGTTTATCAGAAAGAAGAAACAGTGTAGCATATTTTTGGAGCTGTAGAGTTGTCTGAGATCTTTGGGAATGGATCTCTTCAGAATATGCAATTCTTTTAGATGGGCACACGACACAAATTTGGTATATTTCCCACTTAACAAGGATCACATTACATTGGAAGTGGTGTTAAGTAAATTAAATGATGACTCTGTCACTCTATTAATCTTTATCTAGCAGAACAGATAACAATCCAGATTGGTGCAAAGGGGCACTTACTGGGTCTGCTTGCCCATGTTGGGAGAAGAAATCAATTGCAGTATAGCTAGCAGATGATTTTACTGATTTAATCATATTTATTACTGTAATATGAGATGCATGCTTCCAAAGGGGAAGAAGAAAAGAAACATAGCTATACAAAGGATCCAGAACGTTACTTTGGGTTCACAAACTCTGTAATAGCGCCTTGTGTTTTTGATAGCTCCTCAATATATGGCTCAAGCCTTAGTATTAGCTGCATAAGAAAAATAAAATTAAATGAGATAACAGATATTCATTTTTTGAGCTTTAAGAAGAAAGAGATGATTAAAGCTTGTCAAAAAAATTCTATCATATACAGAAGTAATGATCATCTCAGTTTTTTGGTTAAACCTATGTTGTTGAGTATTTTATCTAAACCTAAGAGCAAAGAGAACTCCTCAGCATCTTTTAATGATCTCAAATGAGAAATGTATGGTCAATCCGACTCAATCCTTGTAATGTATAGCTGCTAAGTAAGGTTAACCCGTTATTGCAAACATACATATATCATGTATGTAATGTTTAACTTCATGGTTGCTTGATGAAAACAGGAGTTAAATTGACATGAAAGGCAAGAGAGTTCAATGAATGATTAAACTGGTATTGCAAGCATACACATATCATGTAAGTGATGTTAAACTCCATGGTTGGTTGATGAAAACAGGAAATAAATAGATATGAAAAGCAAGAGAGTTCAAGGAATGATCCTTATTTTGCAATACCTTAATGGCTAGAAAGTACTCTAATTTTACATGTTTTAGTACCACAAAAAGGGAAAAAACTGTTATTAACTATGTATGGGCATTTTCCCTATTTGTGACCCAATCTTTCTAGTATTCTATTCTGTATATGGTAGTCTAGTAAAATAGAAATGAATACAACTTATTTACAGTTAGTGCAGGTGTGCACCAGTGGACCCCAAGAATTGGAACTAAAAACAATAATAATATAAAAATAATAAAGAAATAATAATTCAAAAGAAAAACTGAAATTTTCAAAGTCCATGCACACTGTTGGAGAAGCACACTGCAAGCTTCAACATTAATACGTGAATGTGTTAATGTGACCAGATGCGGTAACAGTTAATGTTGAGTAGTTAGATGACCTAACTGTCTTAGGGTTCTATATATGACTCGATGTAAGATGAGATACATGAGAGGCTAGTATTTGTGTACAGCAGGTAGCCCATCTCAGGCTTTGTTGTTGTATTGCTGCAGCATACTATTTGATGAATTACATTTATTATTTTCTCCATGTATTGTGTGTTTTTATGTGTCCATTTCATGTGCATATGTGATCCTAAAAATCAAACACATACATCTATATGCACACTACATCTATCAAAAAATTCCTTCCTACTCATACATCCATATATAAATGTGGCATTTCCTCATATTTTGAAGATGCTGTTTCTAAAATCTGTACCCATTTCTCTGCTCCAAGCAACATAGGCATAAATACAAGCAGGTTTGTCAGTTACATGCCTATACCACCCAGATCTTACTATATACAAACATGTAGAGATAGAATACAAAAGATAAAAAGGGACTGACATTATCTAGTTAGAGAAAATGACATAGAACAGCACATGATAATATCCATAAAATATATTACTTTTGAATGACTAGCCAGCCATCTCTACTATGAATGCAGAGATTTGAAGTCTCACCTGGTTGATATTCCCAGGGTATGGTGAGTATCCTGTTTTATCATTAGCATCTCCATCCATATGTCCAGTGGCTCGAAGTAAAGGATCTAGTTGGTTGTACTCTACATTTATCACCATTCTTCTCCCTGGTACACATGAAAATTAGGGGAAATGTTTCGTTATAAATAACTAACATGAGAGATAAACATTTGTTGCCATTTATTACTCTCTTATATAAACCACATATATGAAAAAAGAAAAATGAATCATATCTTTGCAGAGTATATGCAACTTGTTACCCCTCTTTGAGCAAGGGGTAATATGTTGATCAGATGTGGCTTGTAATCACTTCACATACATTTGTGCCCAAGATGAGACCTGTGGTTTCCCCATAGATCATTGGTTAGAGGTCCATCAACATGGTCAGATGGTCCATATGCCTTGATGTGCCTAGCCACAGACAATGTCAGATGTTCTATGTGTTATGATGTCTCTAAACCTTCATAGACTCTTACAATGTTTTCTTATATGATGATATGTTTGCATGGGATCTTAGATTTATGCTCCTAGAGTAATTCATAACACTTAAAACAATTACTCATGTCTTAGTCTTATCTTGGTATGTTCTCAATCCGAAGTGGATCAATATATAATTTGTCATCTATTTTGGTGCTTTTGGGGTTGAAAGATTGGATTAATTGGCTTGTAGGGCCCATTCTAAGGGCATGTCTCACTTTGCAGATTTGGGGTCTAGAGTCTTCTAGGGCCTGTTTGTTGTTGTAAATGTAACTTCAGAAGATATTCATTTGTATTTTATATTTATATTATTATTGTATTTTATTTGTACCTCCGACGGAGATGTTTTTCCTCCGTTCGGGGATGTCATTGTTATGATTGGTCATGCAATATTATTGAGGTAAAAGCCTCCATTGTAAGTCAGGGCAATAGCTCCCTAAAGGTCAAATGTAAATTGCATTATTAAGTCTCCCTATGAGAGGTCGGCCCAGTCAAGTTAGTCAAGCCAACCTAAGTGGGAAAAAGGTCACCCAAACATAAAGTATAAATAGAGAGCTTGCTCTCTCATTTGGACACACCACTCACTCACTCAAGTTCGCATAAGCAAGAGAGAGAAGACAAGTTCGCTGGAGGAGAAAGAGAGAGTGATGCAGAAGACTTCTTATGTTTGGGTTTTCCATTTTGTGATATTGTATTAGTGACGAATCTATCTTTGAGGAAGTTGCAGGGTTTTCTCCTTTATGGTTTCCCCGAGGAAGATTTATTGTGTCTATTGTGTTTTGTTGTGCTAGTTATTCCTGCAGTTAAAGATCCTAGTTAAATTGAATTAAAGTACAAACTCTAACATGGTATCAGAGCTAACTTGAAAAGAAGGCATTGTGCAAAAGCGGAAAAATAGGGCTTCCTAGTTCAAGGTCTTCTCTCCACAGTTCATCTAAAAAAGAGGGCTAGGCTAACTCGCCCTAGGAGGAAGCAGAATAGAATTTGGAGAATTTTCATTTTTGACCCAGAAACTAGTGCCGGGAGAAAACTAGGGCATCAAGCTTTTGGGGTTTTTCTACATCAATTCGGAAAAAGGAGTACATTGGACAACTCGCCTTGAGGAGGTGCATCTTCCTGTCTAATCAGAAGTTCAAAACTCCAACTTTCAAAAATTAGGGTTTCTCTGACAAACCCTAGGCCAGCTAGCTCTAGAACCAGGTTGGGGATCTCAAATTGGTAAGATCTAAATCTCTGTTATTTCCATTTGAGGCTCTCATTTCAAAATGACTCACCACACCAAGCTTGAGGATAAGCTTGAGGGAGCTGATAACTTCTAAGCATGGAAGTATAGGATTGCTCTTGTCCTTGAGGAAAATGATTTGGACAAATATGTTAATGAGGAGGTTGCAGCACCAAAGGGAGATGAAGCAAAAGTTATCCACAAGAAGGAATTGGTCAAGGCCAAGACAATTATTGTAGACTACATTAAAGATCATCTCATTCCCCATGTGTCATCTTTGAAGACACCCAAGGAGATGATCACTACGACGAAGTTATTCGAAGGGAAGAACATCAATCGAAAGATGACATTAAGGAATCAGCTCAAGAATGTGAAGATCCTAAACCCAAAGACCATGCAATCCTACTTCACAAGGGTCTCTCAAATCAAGGAACAACTTGAGGCAGTTGAAGAAAAGGTAGAAGAAGGAGAGATCATTATGATCACCTTGAATGGTCTCCCAAGATCATGGGACTCGTTCATTCAAGGAATATGTGCCAGGAAGAATTTGATCACTTTCAGCAGACTATGGGAAGAATGCACTTAAGAAGAAGCTCGGCTAATAGCTAGAGGAGAAGATGGAAGCAAATGATGATCAAGCTCTCATAGTTCACACTAGAAGAAATCACAACAAGAGGGAGGACCACCATCACAGAAGACAAAGAAGACCTAGAAGAGATCTATCCAGTGTTAGATGTTACACATGTGATGAGAAGGGACACTACTCCAAAAATTGTCCCAGAAATCAAGGATCCTCCAAGAAGAAACATCATGCTCACACCGCTGAAGATGATGAACCAGCAAGGAAAAGAACTAGAGAAGAAAGAGACGATTCTTCAAGTGATGAAGAATATGTCCTAATCTCAGCACTCACGGGCACTATCACACACGGGAGCAATGATTGGCTTGTAGATAGTGCAGCATCCAAGCACATGATAGGATACAATGAATCATTCGTCAATCTATCTAAGCATGAGTCACCTCACAAGGTGAAACTTGGGGATGATTATCAATACCCCATTATAGGAAGTGGAGAAGCTTCCTACAAGCTAGACTCCAGCAAATCTTTGAAGATGAAAGATGTTCTATATGTTCCAGGATTAAAGAAGAATCTTCTCTCCATCTCAGCACTAGATGCAAAACGAATAAGGGTTGCATTTGTTGATGGCCAAGTCCTAATGTGGCCTGTTGCCGCCATATTACACACCGTCTTTGTCGCAGCAAAAATCTATGCTGCTGCTTGGTGTGCCCTTGGTGGAAAGTCTCAAGTCAAGTATGTCACTTGGTTCTTGACTCCTCCATTTAGGAAAAATTCCCAACGAAAGCCAAGGGGGTTAGTCCCTATGGAATGCTACTAAGGTTATTAGGGTCTTCCAATTAGTTGATGGGTTGTTTATTAAGGTTTTGGGAGTTTTTTACTAAGGGTTTCAAGATATAACTGCAACAATGTTTAAAAGAAGCTTTCACCAGCATGAATTGAATACACTGTAAAAAGTATAGAAGATGCACGATACTTGATACTGAAAATAAGTAAAAAGAGTGCAAGGACCAGTGCCTTATGGAGTCAACATAGTGTGAATAATAATAATTGCTGAAAAAAGGAAATGTTGTGGAATTGTCTCTTGGTGAATTTTAGATTATTAGTTGTGAATCTTGATTAGGGAGAAAAGGAGAACTCTCGAGACACCATAAGGTACAAAGAGGAATGTTCGGAAATTTAGAGATTGGTGGCTCCGTACAAGGACATGTTGGCTACCAAAGCCTTGAAAGCGTGTTCAACACTACACCAAACAAGGATGTAGTCTAACGGTGCCCCCAAGGTTAGAGTACAGTGATCCAGCATCCCCAAGCAGAATTTCCCCACCAAACATTTAACGAAGTGTCGGATTTTCACTTATCTTTTGGGTAGTTAATTTTATTAGGTGACTGATTAAGTTAATGTGGAAATTAAAGAGTGCTCCCAACTATTTCTGAGTAACCTGGAAGGGCAGAGCATACGTAGTGGTAGCAAAATGATTAATTCAAGTTTGAACCAGTAACCATTGTACTCTCCGACAGAGAGCGCTCTTGACTTGCTTTCAGCTAAGTTCAAGAGACTTTAAGTTATTGAAACAATTAAACTATGAAAGTAAAAGACGAAAATTTAAATGGAAAAATATGGATGGCCAATCTTATGCGTCACTTTTCTAATTCAACCTCCATTAATCAGCAAATGCCTTTAGGTGGAGGTGAGAGCATACTTCGTGGCGACGAAGATGGTTTTATTTCTACTTTACTTTTGCAAAATGAGAATGATTCAAATGCAAAAAATTAATGGAAGTATACACCCTGCACTTCAATAGTGAGTGTGTGAATCAATGGAGTTAGAAAAATGCAATCTCACGAAATTTTACAAAATACACAAATCCCCCCAAGGGGGATGGGATGTGGGTGTTGGTTACCCCACTGCTCTCGTTTAATGATTTTACAAAGTGTTGAAAGTAAAGTGCTTCTTAGTCCATTAAAATTGGATCTAAGAGCTTACAATGCTAGAAATTGAAAGATAGAAGTTTAAGGGTGTCCACCGAAGGGTTTTTTGCACTTTGAGGGCTCTTGATCACTCAAAAACTTCGATTTTATTTGCAGACCTGTTAAAAACCAGCAAGCTAAATGTCTGCCAAAAAGTGATTAGAATGCACAAATTTACATTAAAAAATTACAACTTTCTACTTGCAAAATTTAAGGGAAAATTGAGAACATACAAGCATGAAAGTAAGATCTAGACTTATCCGTTTGATATGAAATAGATGCAACTTTCTAGATCTGAAATTTGAAACAAACTTAGAAAGATTTTAAAACATTTAAAGTACTTATGCTTGTTCCAAAAGAAAAAGAAAAGAAAAATGAGTATTTTGACTTGAAAGGCGGAGAATGGATCTATCCAAGCCAAAACTTGCTTGTTGGAGTTGCTTCTTGGAGAAACCTGTAACAAGATATAAGTAAAAAATGTTGCCCAAAGTATAGAATCTTCAACCGAGTTCCAGTCCTTTGGGCTTTGTGATCTGCAACTTACAAAACAAACTCACCATACAAGTTAATAGATCTAGTGTGTTAGAAATCAAAGAAATGAAGAAGAGCCTAAGTAAAACCGAATACAGTTGGCTACTTCTCTACCTCTAAAACTCATCCACAATTAAACAAATTGACAACTGCAAATGTTTAACCAATATCAATATGCTAGATCTACTAAAGAATGAAAGTATGAAAGCAAATAGACACAATATCACCTCAATAAGCTCAATACACTTGCACAAGATGGACCTCCAAAGTCTTCAACAATATATTCAATGATCAACAATTACAAATTGACAGAGGTTCTATGCATCCACACTACTTGAAAAAGATGGACATAGACCTTGCTCTTATAGAAGCTCTCCAAGAGGACTTCGAATTCTAGAAGGAGAGGAGTTTAGGGTTTTGAAACGACACATGTGAGATCCAAATCTCATGATTGATGAGTTAGCTTGTGTTCCATTTAATGGGAGATGTGCCGCCTAAGGAGGGCGCCCTCCATCCCACATTGGGATCTCCACCCAAGATTTGAGATGATGCCACATCAATAAAACATCTCCCTCATGAGGGAGGGCGCAAATCCCAAGGGAGGCCACCTCATGGGAGCTCATTCAATGCTCAATCTCTCTAAAATTCAGTTGGTATCTTCATTAAATGACCATGCCATGTCAACTGGGCCAACTCACCAGACCACCCACCTTTATTTTAGGAGTTTGGATTTTCTCCAAATCCATTATTCTTGAATTAAATAATTTGCTTTTATTATTTTGGAGAGAAATTGATTTAAGTGAATATTATTCACTCAAAACTTAGGAAAAGTGGGTTTAGGGGTTTTATGGGTGCTCTGGGTTAGAAGACGAACACCCCCATGTCCAATTTCACCTGCTAACCCATATTTTATCACTTTTTATATTTTTTAATTAAATTATTAAAAAATCTCATAAACTGAGAAAAATTAATTTTCTCAGAATGACTCAAAAATCCTAGGGGAACTAGTGCATGTCCATATGACTCATTATTGATGGCTAGCATGTTTAAAAAATACAGACATACAAGCTTTAGTAATCTTCCTAAGTTTGACCATCATGTGAATACTCCAACTTTGGAGGTTTGAGTGAAAAACTCAGGGATTATACACCACTGAAGAGCAGTGCATAATTCCTAAGGAAAAAACACTCTAGAGTATCCCTATGATAGTAAACCTAAAGTAGACCAAGCTTCTTTAGAAAAGAGCTCATGATAGACCAACTTATTACAAAATCCCCGCAGGGTCTGGACATGCAAAAATTACAAAGGGCCAAAAAAATGTGGCCCGATGGATCTCGGAACACTGATGAAAAACTTTGATCATGTTCACAACTTCAACGGTTCACTCGGAATCCACTAAGTGCAATTTAGTGGATAACATGGCCAAAATGAAAGACAATAGATGATGCAACCTAAGTTACAGAAAATGCCCCAGTAGCATTGGTGAAACGTCTTTCCCCGTTTCAGATCCTGAAACGGAGGGGATACGGCCCTGAAACGTCACTGATACGTATCAAATTGGTACGGATATGTTTCATGGGGTTTGGATATGTTTCAGGGAAATTGTGAAACGTATCAAAGAGAAAGTAAAAGTGACATTCTCCTTATATCTCATTTTCTATTATTTTAGTTAAATTTTTAACATTACCATTAATTGTTTCAGGATGTTTGAGAGTGGTTCCAACCTCATCGGAATTCATATGCAAAAAGTAGAATTTTTAATCTCATTCAGAATTCAACAGAACTAACAGTTTTCAGGATTTCAGGATTGCAACATTGCCACTGGATTCTATCATATATGAGGGTATGGGATTGGCATTCAACCAAGCACATCAGCCCCTCTATGCACCTTGATGTTGGTGGTATTGATTGTTGAACCCCTCTGTCTTGAATGGACTTGGACCCACTTCCATAGCCATAGGATGTGAACATTGGTGTTGGACAGGTGCCTTCAAGCCCAGAACATTGGTGAGGATCAAGCTAGGCTCAGGATCCCTATTTTCGGTCTACTTTTGTTGAGGACATAGATGATGACTCTAACTCTAAGCATGAGGATTCAAATGATATTAGTTAAAAGTTTTCATAGTATCATGTTACAAGTATGATTAATGATATTCGGTAGCAGTGTCAGGTGATGATGATGATGTACAATGATAATATTATGATGATTATGATGACAATGATAATATTTATGATGATATATATATATATGCCATTTCCCTGCCGTATCATATCTAGCTTTTTTGAAAATTTGTCGTATTTGTTTCTCCCCCTGTATCCATATCTGTTTCCGTTTCCGCTTCATTGCAACTTGTTATCACCTATTTTGTACAATAGCTGAATTTCTTGTGAGCCGCCAGTTTATTGAACATGATCCATGTTCATCATCAGTGTTCAGAGGTTCAGAAGTCATTTTCAGGGCATTTTTTGCCCCATTTGTAATAACTGCATGTTCATACCCCCATGGGGAAAATGTAAAAAGTTGGTCTAAACGGGGTCCTTTTATAAAAGACTCAGCTATCCGTAGGTTTAACCATTTGGGGGATACTCTAGAGTGTTTTTCCCTTAGAAATTATGCGCTACTCATCAATGGCGTATAATCCCTGATTTTTTCACTCAAACCTCCAAAGCTGGAGTATTTCCCATGGTGGTCAAAACCTAAGGTGGTTATTAGAGTCTTGTGTCTAGGAATTTTTAGGTGTTAGCCATCTCGATTGAGTCGTATGAACATGCACTAGGTCCCCTAGGAGTTTCGTTTGATTCCAAGAAAAATAATTTTTTCCATAAATTAGACCATTTTTAATGGTTTAATTAAAAAATTTCAAAAAGGGATAAAAACCTCATCCGGAGGCGGAATTGAGCGTGGGGAGGTTCGTTTTGACGCTCGAAGCGTCCTCTTTACCCTAGTACCAACTTTTCTAAGGTTTCGAGCGATTACATCGCCTCTGGGAGCAGTTTTTCATTATTTTGGCATTTAGTGGCCAAAAATGACAAAATCCACTAAGTGAAAAAAATTAAAAAAGGTCAAAAATCATTATTTTAATGTTTGGAAAAGCATGGGTTATATTTTTATGATGTATACAACCCACTTAAGAGATTAAGTCACATGTCAAATAAAGGTTTGAATAAATCAAATTGGATTTAGGGAGTGACGTGAGCATCCCTCACGTGGACAAACTTCATGCAAATCACGAGTTTAGTAGTGGGCGAATGCCCCAAATCCAATATGGTGGGCTACCTTGTGATAGGATCAAAGCACATTTTAATTAAACTCTGGATAATATATGAGGTTTTAAGCTATGTGAGCGTGGGTTCTCACGTAAGCTCTATCATCCATATGCATGTTTCATCCTCAATTTGGGCGATAGCTCCAAGGTAGGGGCGTTGGTTTCAATGGGAGTGAGGCTCCACCTCATCTCCCACCAACCCAAATCACACCAACCGAACTACTGTCTCACACTCCAAGCATCCAGCTCATGCTCCGATCACTCCACGATTTGCTCATTCGCCCTGGATCTTCAAGCTAATTCGAAGTGCTCTTGGTAGCTCTGCTCATTGTATAAATATGGCTTCTTGCCTCACCATCTACATGGATACTTTCATGTAAGATTACTCTGCACAATTTGTAATAAGCTTTGGCTTTGTATTGAAATAAAGAATTCGACTTTGGAGGTCCATGAGCTCTCAATCTTTGGTGTGATTTCATCTCTTGTTGAGGTGACATCTTTTCTAAACTCATCTCTCAATTTTGCAAAGTGTAAGATCAATTGCTAGCTTAGGAGGGCTATCTTTAGCACAGTAGAATAGCCATTTGTAGTCTCAATTTGGTTGTTTATGCAAAATTTATCAAGATCTAAGTGGGCATGAATAGTCGGTTATACAAATTGTTGATTTAGTCTTGATCTTTCTAGCATACTAGCATTGTTGATCTCACTTGTTGGTTGAGTTGTATGTGTTGTGATTAGGTGTTGCTAAAGTGAAGAAGGGTAAGAGCTCGGTTGCATCAAACCCATGCTTCATCTTCAAGCTTTGATTTAACACCTTGTGGTTGCAGGATCTACAAAATCTCAAATCTTTCATCTAAAGAAGGCTAGGAAAAGCTCTTCTCAAATATTCCATCCATCAAAACACTTTATTTACACTTGGTTACCTTGGTTCCAAAGGCTCTTTTCTTCAAGCCTTCTCGTTTTCTCCTTGATCTAGTTTACTTGATTTGCTAGCCTTCTTCCTCTAGCCCTTCTTGCCCTTTCTTTCTTTCGTTTTGCCCTAGTTTGGCCTCTCCTCCTTGTTTTCGTTTTTCCTTTCGTTTGGGCCTCTTATCATTTCACTTTTGGCCTCCTCCATCCTCTCCTTGCTCTCTTCATCTCCCTCTCGTCTCCCATCCTTTTCCCCTCCTCCTTCCTCTCGTCCATCTCCTTCTAGCCTTTCTTTCCTTCTTTCCTCCTTTCTCCCTAGCTCTCGTCCCTCCTCTCCTTAGCCATCCTATCTCCTTTTCGTTCCCCTCACTTTGTCTTCAAAGTCTCCCTTTCGTCCACTTCCTTTAGAGCCCTAATTTCACACAAAAACGATTTGATACTTTAAAACTTTGATAATTTCTAGTTAGTTCTTCTTTTGTTAGTAGTTAGTAGTTTGCATTTCATTTGGTAAGAAGATTTTGCTTTTTGCTCATTCTAGGCTTTGCATTTGGTTTATCTAATTGCATTTTAGATCTCATTCCTAAGACTAGATTTGCATTTGCTTGTCATATAGATCTTAGATTTCAAATTTTTTAGATCTTAGACTTAGTTAAATGTTTTGATTTGACTAATATTAATGGGTTCTTGAAGTTGACTTTTGTTGTAGGTACTCGAGAAGAAATAAACCAACAAGAAGAAGAGCAAAACCCAAAGAGGAAGATTGAACAAATAAAGAAGATCCAAAACCAATGAAAGGGATGATAACCATGAAGATATAAAACCACTCTCCTTTTGTAAAAGCCATTAAGGGCTTCCAAGTATTGTTTCTATAGTTGTTTATTTCTCTCAAAAGACCTTTCAAGGGGTTCATTCCCAAAGGCACTTGTAACTCATTTAAATAAAAAGGCTAGGTGGGATAAGGCCTCCCACACTCTGTTTCTCCTTCCCCATTTGGGGAAAACTATTTCATGCATGCTTTAGTTAGACTTGTTTCAAAGTTTTCTAGATTAAATTTCAATTTTGTACTTAGAGTAATTTCCATTTCCAAGTCTTGACTTGAAATAGCAACCGTGGGATTTCATCCCAAGGGCCACATTGTTTTGTGGTAGCTTCTCTATCCCCATTAGACTCCTTGTCGACATTCAGCTAGCTGGAAGGTTTCAAGGACTGGTGGTTCTAAGTGATCGCCTTGTTCCAAGGTTGATCCCACCTTGTTATTTATTTCTTGGTTTGTTGCTTGATTTGGCCTTGTCTTTTCTCTCCATTTATTTCTCTTTTCATTGCTTGCTTACTTTGGAAAATGTGCTTTTTCTTTGCGTACAAACTGTCTCTATTCTAATAAAGAATAAAGCCTCTTGAACTTGCAGTAACCCAAGTCAAGAGCACTCTCTGTCGGAGAGCATATTAAAATTGCATTTTCCCTGCATTAGGCATATAGAATAACTAAGCCTCTTGAACCTTGTCATAAGACAAAATCAAGAGCACTCTCTGTCGAAGAGCTGAACCGTGTGCTCTAATAACAATAAAATTTCCAACTCACATCCCCTTAATAAATTTATCTTGGTTGCTATTCAACACCCGTATGCTCTGCCAACCTGAAAAGGTTGGGCTAGTACTCAGAAAGGTGTTGGGTTTGATCATTTTTTGATAACATAATAAAATCTTCACCCCCACAACCAACGAACCAGCATTGATCATTCAAGACATGCTCAGGTAGTGGGCAAAGTTCCTAAACCTGGTGGGGCCGGAGGTTTCCGCTGTCTAGACATCGGAATAGTTAAGTCTTTAGACACTTACTCCTTGAACTCTGGGCGGACCGACATACCATCAGAAGGGGAAGCCACTGAAAGTATACCTTTCCGGTCTTTTGCTTACCTTGTTGTTCTTAGCCTAATAATCAAGACCACTAAAACTCTTAATTTACCAAGATAATTTGCAAAACGATCTCACGAACGGTTCTTCAAGACTTGTACTTTTAGCATCCCCCAGCACTATACAATTTTTGACTCCATAAGTCACAGGTCTAATTGTTACATTTTCATATATTCATATTGTTGGGCCATTTGCCCATTTAAGTCATTTATCTGTGGATGCTATCTCATTTTCGCAAGTCTTTGATATACTGCTGATCTTGTAATCTTATATTGCAACGTGGATTGCATTTTACCTTGTGCTTTATCTAAAGTAAATTTGTGATATTTTCATCTTTAAAACTCCTAAACAACACCCATCTGCATCACCATACACTAAAAACACTAAAACACATTGAGCCATAGTAAAACTCTTTGTAGGGACTGTTACCAACTGAGTTGCACTACAGTTGGACTTCAGTGAGTCGCCAGTATTGCACATTTACTTGTGCCTTTTTCAGAGTTCAGAAGTTCCAAGTTTGGCCTTTTCAGGGCCCATTTGTCAGTTTTTGTAGTACATGACTGTGCCCCACGAGGTTTGTAATAAGCATACTAGCATGGTGGTCTTTGAGTGACTCGGTTCCCTAGGACTTGACAACCAAAGAAGGTATTCCAAGGAGTTTTTTCCCTTGTTGATTATCCCTTGCCTTTAGCCGAGTATAATCGATGAGGTTTTCTCCTGCTCCTCCAAAGCTGGAATGCCCAAAGTGGGGGTTAGGCCTTAGGGGATTATTAGAGCCCATTTTGTAACATGTATAAACATGCTAGGCGCCAGAATTTTATCATTTTGTCATGTACTAGGTTCCCCTGAAGTTTCAGTCGATTCTGAGAAAAAATATTTTTCCGCATTTTTAAGCCATTTTTTTAATGGTTTAATTAAAAATTTTCAAAAGGTGATAAAAGTATTATCCGGAGTCGGAATTTGACGCAGGGATGCTCATTTTCAAGCTCAGAGCATCCTCTTTACCCCGGTACCCAGTTTTCCTACATTTCGGGTGACCGAGAACCCCCGTGGAGCAGTTTTGCCTATCAGAGCTACAAAGTGGCACTTTAATGCCAGAAAAACATCAAAGTGCACTTTGACCAAAAATTAAAATATTAAAAAATGACTATTTGGCACATGCTAAATTAACATGGCATTAGTCAAATGAGATGGTCGACTTTGTTAAAGTTTAAAACATGTGATATGTTGGTGTATTTTTAAGAAGAAAAAAAAGTTTGTGTTGGACACACGGAGCACACTGAGAGGGGGGGGGTGAACAGTGTGTGTAGCTTTTATTACTTTTTCAACTTTAACAATCATCAGCAGCTTATTCAATACATCATTCATTAATGCATTATCACATTATCATTATATCATCAGCATTATTAACAGTTACAGCTCATCATATCATCATCACATAGGAAGCATAGAAAAACACAGTACACAAGATTTTTACGTGGAAACCCAAGTCCTGGGGGAAAAACCACGGAAGCCTTTATAATAATAATTTACCAGCAACCACTGGAAGGAGGCAACAACCCCCTTTGTTACAAAGACTTCAATTCTCCAGCTACAACTGGAAGGAGGCTACAACCCCCTGGTTTACAGGCTACAACCTGAAGGAAGCCTTAGCTCCCTCAATTTCCTTGCCCCGTCCTGCCACCCTGATATGAAGATAGAAACTGAACTACTGAACCACAAACTGCACTGATCCTGCGGACCTTCTATCCAACACCTGTACCACACTGCACAATCTAAACCACACTGCACAACCTGTACCACACTGCAAAACCTAAACCACACTGCACAACCTGTACCACACTGCAAAACCACTTTCACTGCTCATCAACTGACCACTGCTCATCAACTGTTCATTGCTCATCAACTGTCCACCGATCATCACAACTGTGCCACATTATTCATCAACCTGTACACTCAATCTGTCCAATCTAGCTGTACCAATCAATCTCAGCTATACCAATCAATCTGTCTGCATAAATCAATCTGTTGTTCACATCATTTGAATCAATCAATCTGAGTTCAACCAACTGTGTACTAGACCACCTGGGTCAAACCAACTGCTCATACAACTCAGCCAATCTGAGTTAGACCAACTGCACATAAGGCAACCTATGCCAAACCTGTACCAAGCTGCTTATGTACCTGTGCCAAATTAATCATATGCCTGTGTCAATCTGATCATGTACCTGTCCATAATTGCTCTATGGGAAACCTACTTTCTTACTTGGTCAAGATAGAGTTACAACCATAACTTTACTCACCCAATCATACTTAGTTAAATGACATCACAACTATTCTCACAATTTGACAGGCAACATAGTCAAGCAGAACTTGACGGACAACTTCAAACAAGCAATCAACAAACTGTAAGACAATCATGTCTTCAACCAACTTGGTCAATGCTATACCACCTATGGATACTTTCATCAATATACAGTCTCATACAATGTTAACTAAATCAAATACAGTCAATGGTTTCTCAATACTGGAATGCCCATTACTTAAGATCAATATTGACTTACTAAGTCAATGGTGAATAAAACAATTGCCCAAAACCAATCACATCTCAAATCAATCAAGAGAAGTATTATCAAATCAATCAAACAGCCTTTACTTTGTCAAATCATCAACTTGCCAATGTTACTCAGATAACAGTTAAGGCTCATAGTCAACCACTAACAAGTCAATCTTAGGTCAATCCACTTAGTCAATGATAAACCCTTACAACATTGTTTTGTCAACTCAATGAAGGTCATCAATTAAGTCAAAGAGTACTGTCAATACAGTCCTAATATAATACTATTCAAAATGCAATGGAAGAATGCTAAATCAATGATGACTTGTCAAATCAACATCAAGTATACATCATAATGCATAGGAGAGCATCATCACACTATGGTATGCATGTACATCATATTGTATAGGAGTGCATCAACTTCATAGAGTGTACATCATTATCACATGCATTATCATCATAAAGTGTATAATATCATAGCATAAAGGTATGCAACTTCATCATCATATCCTCCATAATGACTTCAAATATATATACCAATATATAGGCTCACATACTAATATCAAAGATGAACTCTATCCATGAGAGACATGTGCCATTACAAGAGAAACCTAGAAGCATGAGCCATACCTTTTTGAAGATCATAAGGTCAAGAAACAATAGAAAAACCAAAATAAACTCTATATCATGTCATCACATAGCCCT
The DNA here is from genome assembly GCA_027924585.1 of Larix kaempferi. NCBI lineage: Eukaryota > Viridiplantae > Streptophyta > Pinopsida > Pinales > Pinaceae > Larix > Larix kaempferi. The sequence continues at coordinate 4,026,530 of BSBM01000394.1, forward strand.
AGTAACAAGCTTTCCAACGAGCCAAGAATTTTGTAATTCCGATTCCGTATGAGAAAGTTATGCCAATTTTAGTGAAGATACCCAAAAAAAAATTCCTCCACAAAATTTCGCACTTTTCTCCAAGAGTTGCGAAATTCCAATTGATGAGCAAATGAAATGTTTTATATTCTATTTATATATAGGTCATAGAGGAAAGTTATTACCTCAAACTGGGCCGACATGCAATTTAAAATTACAAATAATTAATTTTTCTTTTGTTTGGTCGGCTCACCCAAAAAGGTGGGGTATACCAACTTCAAAAATTCATATCTCTTCAACCGTAAGGAGTTAGAAGATGCTCCACATATCAATGGAAATGCCTTGATGAGGACTATCTCCCTATGATGGGTTTATTTGCAAATTCTTGGTATAATACACTTAAATTATTCAATATGTCCACGACGTCAAAGACCCCACACATGAGGGTGCCAAAGACCATACCACTAACTACAAGAGTTTCAAAGTCTTCTTCAACATATCAAGGCACATCTGTGGGATCTACCTCCATCTACATCCCAATATCCATACAACCACAAATAGGACCATACATCACCATGGTTCAAGACCCAAGGCACCACATGCAAGGGTTTCAAGGACTCTTTCAAGGATATCATATAATATTTAAAGATACTTTCCATGGACTTCAAGCCCATCACATAGGACTCCATCACCAAGTGATGAGGGCATCATGACCAAGGATTCTATCATATCAAAGGCTCCAACAATCATGGGATTACAAACCACCATATGTATGGATTCCAAGACCCAAATCATTTCCAAATGCACCATCAATGATCATATAGTGTCCAGGGGTCATCATGCCGCCATTTATGTGGGTGCCAGACCTTCTCATGCATAATGACCATCTCCAAGGGTTCCATGACCCCAACAAGGGATACACGGGCATCAAGATCTTCTTCAAGGGTTCTAAGTCTTCATTAAGTCATTAATGGCCACATCATCACCTTTAAGGGGACAAGGACCATTAAGCCATCAAATGTGGGTCCAAGGACTTCTTCATCAAGCAAGGGGATTCATAGGCTTCTTCAACCACCTCAACCACACCAGGAGACCTCCAAGGGTCAAGATCCATCATGACATCACCTGTGGGGTTGCTAGACCTTCTCTTGGGGTACCATGACCTCAATAAACACAAATGACCACTGAAAGGGTCATTTGGACTCTTGCGACTTGTTCAACACTTTTGTAGCGTACTGGGGCATAAGTTGTGGTACTGGGGAAACAAAGAAACAATTGGGGAAACGCAAAACCTCTTTGGGGTACTTAAACACTCTACAGGGTGTTCAGGGCTTTTGTCATTGTCCCAAGGGCTCCAAGGGCTTCAAACTTGGGCTTGGACAAGATCAAAAGGTCTCCTTAGACACTGACAATTACTTAACCCTCAGGGGCTCCTCAAGGGGCACCAAGACATGTTGGCATCAATGACTATACACTGTTGGCATCAATGACAACTTAATCAACAGTTTGAAGTATTTTGCCAAAACCGTACGGCTTCTCCATCTTCACGTGGGGCCTGCCTTCTCCACATGGCCGTGAGCATTATGATGGGAGTTTGAAGTAATTTCTAAAACCATATGTTATAAGTTATGAAGGATTACGATTACGTTGAAGTGGCAAGGCATGTATTTGAAAGTCAAATTGAGAGTTTCTCCTTCACGTGCTCACCTCCATCTTCACGTGGGCCACGGCCATTTACATATTTCGATGTTGGATGGTATGATTTCAGTTTGTGGGTTCCCACCTCATTGGGAGGTGGCACCCATGTGGATAAACTTCAAATCAAAACAACCCAGCCCAACGTTGACTCCAGCGCAGCAGTAACCTCAAGTCTGCCCTCTCCTTCACGTGGGCCAGCCGAATGCTCCACTTAGCATGTGCGATTTTGATTGAGGATGAGTTCGAAGAGGTGGCATGATTCACATGCTTTCTATTTTAATAAAAAACAACAACCAATCAGAAGTCTTCATTGTTACCTCAACGCAGCATGGAAACATCTCAAAGCATCCGCCATTTGCCTCACGTGGGCGTCATCTCCACTCGGCAGCTCTTTAGATTTTGGTTGGATAAGTCATTGGTGGGGCAGCTACTTTCTTTGAGGTGGCATTATGTTTTTGGTAAGCTTTTGCAAAATACCAATCGGATCCTTCACCCATCATCCACGAACAGCTTGTAGCATGGAAACATCAAGTTCGACCTCATCCTCACTCATGTGAGCTGCTTCAATTCGGCATCTTCCATTTCAGTTGATTTTTGTCCAAATGAAATGGTGCATCTTCATTGGGCTGCTTGCTAACTTGCTCTATAATCTAGGAGTTTTGTCTCCTTAGGGTTTTGCGCCCTAGTTCACTCTCCTTTTGCTATAAATTGAGGAGCTTGGCTCCATTGTAAGGATCAGAAAGTGTGGAACCTCTGCTTATATTTGTATTGTAATATTTTTCTGAGTTTAATAAAGAAGGCTTTGGAGGCTAGTCTGGTGATTGTCTTTGGTTGGATGTTCATGCTTGTACATCTGAGGTATACTGTATTATGTTTCATAGCTAGTATTGTTGGGATTATATGTCTTTAAAGGGAAGCTATCTTCTATAAGATATGTAAGTAATACTGTATAGTTTGCTTATTCATGTTGATAATATTAGGAGGCTAAGAGTAATGTAATTTCTTGTTTGAATTCATTGCATCGCTGCTTTCTTTTAATTATCTACACATATGCTCTTATCCCCTTGCTAGTTGTTTGCAGCTGTTTACAGGTAGCCTAAGCTGTAGAAGTCCACGAACATGTTAGATCGTGCCTTCATTCAGTAAATACAAACCAAGTTTCGATCCTATCGGTGCATCTGGGAGCTTGACTCCATTGTCCTTTCTTCAAAACGCTCAACCCCCATGGGTTCACTTTTCTAGATCCATTTTTTTTATTCTATCTCGGTTACTGTCCTATTTAAATCTAAATCTTGCTTCAAAGTTCATTTGATTAATAGATCTAAGCAAGTAGCAATCTAAAGAGTCTAATAGCTTCATTTTTATTTAGTTCTAGGTTGCTAGCTAAGTTAGAAATTTTTGCAATTTTTTGTAGCAACGTCAAAGACACTTTTTAAGTGTTTCTTGGCATTTTTAAGACTAATTCAATTCACTGGTTTTTTTTGTCTTTTAGCAGGTCCGAGCTTTTTAAAACTCAAAGTCTGAGATTCGGAGGTGTCCGTAGCCATCCGGGGAGCTAGTTTTACCTCCCTTACATCATTCTAACATTGTAAACTGACTTGTTCCCTAATGATAAAGGGAAAGCAGTATTTCTCTTAAGTTTCCAAGTTGTAATCAAAAAATAAAAAGAGCACAGCAGGCAATTCCAGCGCCTGAACCCAATCCCCCCAGGGGGGATTCGCACCCTTTTTTATTTTTTTTATTTTTTTCGTTTTAGATTAGTTTTCATTCAAGCAGTAGTAATTAAATAACACACTCGAGCACACAACGTTCTCCAAGGACCCGTTTTTCATTTTATATGCTTTTGTGTTTATTTCAAATTATTATTCTGTGCTTAAAATTTAATCCTAAAATTAACCCCCCTTGCCTTATGCTTGGGGTTTAGTGTAGATTAATCATCCACTCATACCTATTTAATAAAACGAACAACGCCCCAAACTCGGAGTATGCTTTTGACCACTGCAGCTTAGTCGGAACAGTTGGCTCAATCAGAAACGGGTGTAAGGTATTTAGTGTTAATAGGACAATCCATTAAAATCCAATTCTAAGAACTCGGGAGGTTGCATGGACTGAATCCACAGAGTCAGCAGGTTCTTAAGCGGGTTCATCCTCACCTGGTTGGACACTTGGTAAGGTTGCTAGAGCACTCAGTTCGAAGTTTAGGTTTTCTTTTGTGCCAAACCAAGAATCAACCCACTCCTTAACTACTCATTTAATAACTATAAAATTTACCAACCGAGCCACTGCAATACTTTCACTGAGACTACACAAGCAACCCCACACAACAGTACTTACAAGCATTTTTACATTCTCGGCACTGGTCTTTAATTTTCTGTGTTTAAGTCAATCATAAATGTCGTGAATGCTTATTTATCTTATGTTGGGTTAGCTATTTGATTTAATTCACAAGCAGTGCTTTGCTGTTATATTTTATCATCTCGTCATCTTTAACTCCTAGAATAGACTTTTATCTTTTGTTGTAGATTAAAAGCCTTAGATTATTTTTCATAGGGACCACCCCCCTTGGCTTCGCTAGGAGTAAGCCTAGACGGAGGAGTCGAGTAATCAGGTGACAACACTTGACTCTCACTTGCCCCCAAGGACACACCGAGCAGCTTGAAGGTTTCCTGCCGCGTCCCCCCCAGGTGTGTATTAGGCGGTAACAGGGACTACCCCCCCTTTACTTCGTTAGGAGTTAACCTAAACGGAGGAGCTGGGATTCAGGTGATAGTATTTGGCTCATTGCTTGCCCCCAAGGCCACACTTTCCCCACTTGTAGTGAGGGAACAGCTTTTGAAAGATTTATGTTGCTGGTGTGCATCTCGGCAGACAACACAACTTAGGATGCAACAGTAATTGGAGAGCAAGAGAGAGGCTTGTACAAGTTAAAGGGACAACCTAAACAAGCAGTGGTTCATGACTCCATGGAACCAAGTGAACTATGGCATAGAAGGTTTGCACATGTGCACTATAGAGCACTACCTATTGCAAGCAAAGCAGTTTCAAGACTTCCAGAAATCCAGACAAGACATGAAGGCATTTGCAAGGGATGTGCGCAAGGAAAGAATGTAAAGAAGGTGTTTCCCGGCAGTGAAAGCAAAGCAAAAGGAATATTGGAGATAATCCACTCAGATGTATGCAGTCCCATATCATCCAGCTCACAAAGCGGGTATGTATATTATGTTTCTTTTATAGATGACTTTTCCCGTAAGACTTGGATTTATTTCTTGAAAAGTAAAGATAAGGTATTTAGCAAGTTCAAGGAATTCAAGGCCTTGGTCGAGAATCACACTGAGAAAAAGATCAAGACCCTATGATCGGATAATGGCGAAGAATTCACTTCGGAAGAATTCAACGATCTTTGCAAAGTGTTACCAACTATTTTGTACAATAGTTGAACTTCCATTGAGCCGCCAGTGTTTGAACATGATCCATGTTCATATCCAGAGTATCAAAGGTTCAGTTTTTCAGACTTCGCCAATTTTGGCTAGTCATTTTTATTTTTCTGTTGAAATGACCATGCCCCATGGGGTTTTTGTAATAACGTGTGCTAGTATGGGGGTTTGAGTGGCTCGGTTCCCTAAGACTTGACAATCAACTAAGGTATTCCAAGGAGTTTTTTCAGTTGACAATTATGCTTTTCCTTTAGCCGAGCAATAATCGATGAGTTTTTCTCCTGAATCCTCCAAAGCTGGAATGCCCAATTTTGGCGGCTAGGCCTTAGGGGATTATTAGAGTCCAACTGTAAAATATGAACCTATTAGACACTATTTGTGTGTCCTATGGTCATTTCCTAGGTCCCTAGGTGGTTTAAAAAGTTGTTCGAAAAAAATTTACAAGACGCGTTGAATACCTTTTATTTTTTATTATTTTAATAATTAAATTTTCAATTAATTAAGCCATTTTACTATGGTTCAATTGAAATTTTTCCAAATGTAATAAATAAGTGGTTCGGGGGTGGATTTTAATGATTTGAGACTTAATTCCTAAGCCAAAAATACCAGTTAAACCCCAAACCCACTTATCCTAAGTTTCAGACATTTATTTGGCCTCATAATTAATATTTTTTCAAAAAATCAATAAATGAGAAATATTAATTAAAATATTCAGAAAATATTAATTTGGAGATAATCCAAATCTCTCTCAAAAAAAAGGCCAAATTGAATAAAATAAGAGTCAAAATGACATGGCATGGAGCATTTAAGAAGATTCCAATCAACACCAAACAAATCCAGTCAACAATCAAAGCACTGGGAGTGATCTCTTGGGATTTGCGCCCTCTCTTTGCATGCTCACGAATTGGTGTGTTGGCACTTGTGCATTGGCTTGGTGATGAGCACAAGGCTTGGGGGTGGGCGCCTTGTTAGGTGGAGGCCACCTCACCCCTAATCTCACCTTCCAACCTCAATCAACTCAACTACAAAGCTTATGTGCTCTCCTCCTATTGGGATTTGCGCCTACTTGGCTCTCTTGATGCCAAACTCGACTTAGGGTTTTGGTAGCTAGTTTTTGTATTTATACAAAGGCCTTGCTCCATTATTTGGAGGGATAATACACAAATTTGTAAAATCTTTTGCTTTCATATTGGAATAAAGATTAAACTTTCGAGGTCCATGAGTTTTCTACATTGGTGGTGAATTTCATCTCTTATTGAGGTGATATCTTTCTAAACTCATCTCTCAATTTGCAAGTGTTTTAATCAATTGCTAACTTAGGAAGGTTATCATTCTAGCACGCAAGAGTAGCCATTTGTAGTCTTCAACTTGGTTATTTATGCAAAGTTTATCAAGATCTAAATGAACAGGAAGTAGTCAGTTATACCATTGTTGATCTAATCTTGATTTTCTTAGCATACTAGTAATATTGATCTCACTTGTGCTTTGAGTTGTATGTGTTTTGATTAGGTGTTGCCAAAGTGAAGAAGGGTGTGAGCTCAGCTGCATCTATCCCATGCTTCATCATCAAGAGATTTTACTTTAACATTTTTGTGATTATAGGATCTACAAGTGCTCGAAATCTCATCCAAAGAAGAAGCCAAAGAGAAATCTTCTTATCATCTCATCAAGAAAACAAATTACTTCACAATTCTTGGTTACTAAAAGCGGATCACAATCTCTAAGGTTTTTATCTTCTATCTTGATCTTATCTTCTCATTAAAAGAGTGCATCATTTTCAAATTTATAATTAATCTGTACTTCTTTGGCTAAGTAGATCAAAGCTTTCTAGCTTTGATCTACTTCTTTGGGTCTAGATCTACCATTTTTAAAGCTTAAATACTCAAGATCTAGGATCTAATTTCACCTTTCCAAGTTGTAGATCCATCTTTTGCTTTTAGCTAGTTTTCAATCTTCTAGATCTATTTGTTCCGTCTAAATTTTTCAAGATCTAGTATTTGCTTGATTTGTAAATCCATTTTCATCTTTGCTTTGTTAGCCTTTTTCACCTTGAGAAGAGTGCCAAAAACCTTTAAAAGTGCCCAAAATCCTTAGATTTTTTACCAAAAATTTGCCTTAAAAAGTGCATTGGAAAGTGTGCCCGAGCCTTGCCTCGTTTTGCATGCCACTTCGCTACCCATCATTTTTTACTATTTTTTCAGCATTCTGGTTTTTCCCAAAGAGTCCTAGAAATCTCAGAAAAAAAGTCCATTTTTTGTCCTAGTTTTGCCTTAGAAAACGTGCACACTTTTCGTCTCAAAAAACATGCCCATCTTCAGCGATTTAGCCCACTGTTTTCTGCTATTTTTCCTTAATTTACAGTACTGAAAATTAGCTTAAAACAGTGAAAAAATCCAATTTTTGTTCACTTTTTCTCATTTTGCGTGCCATTTCCAGCCCTTTTAGCTTGCTATTTTTTGCTGATTTTGGTTTATTTACAGTTCTAGAAATTAGCCTAAAAACAGTAAAAAAGTTCCAAAACGTTTTCATAAAAAAAAATCAAGTTTACCTTGAAAAACGTCCCTAGTTTGCCTTGAAAAGTGTGCATTCTCCAACTTTTTAAAGTGCTGATTTTTTGCTTTAAAATTACTGTTTTTGGTCATTTTTTATTTCTTGGCATTCCTCTTGTCCATCCATTCACATTTCCATTTTTTACTTTTCTTGTTTTCTCTTCGATTTTTCTCTACTCATTTGCTTCTCCAATTTTCAACTCATAAGTCAAGTTTTGGTTTTCTCTAACACTCTAATTAGCCTTTGTTGAGAGCTCTTATCCACAGGTGAACAAGAGAACAAGCAACAAGCTAAGAGCCCAAAGGCTGGCAAACAAAACCAAAGCAAGCAAACCACCTTTTTGACAAGTAAAAAACCAAAAAATATTGTAAAAAATTGAATAAAACCACCTTAAGATAAGTATTTAATGGTCATCTAATCCTTATTTTGAATGATGAAAGATTTCATCTACAAGTCTTATAACAACCAAGTTGATACACTGTTGTTTATTTGTTGGAAACCTTGACCATTGCAGGAAGCAAGAACTATGAAGGCATCCTAAGGATGCATGTGGACATGTGACTGTCCTAGAAATCTCAACATGAGCAGCAATGAAGATGGTGCTAGTGGACTTATGTGGGTCCTAGCAGCCAAGGGTTTTGTAGACAAACCATTTGGAAGGGTTCCCTGGTGGAGAGGTCTTGGACAAACCGTAGACACTTAGTGTCATAGCCAAGAAAGGGCAAGTCAAGCATTCACATTGAAGTGAAAGAGGCTAAGGTGCATGGAACCACAGTGGTGGTGTGACTCCGAATTGGAAAAGAATAAGAGGGGGAAAGTCTTACTCTTATCTTTCCTTTTTGATTGATGCATTTAGAAAACAGAAAATTGTTGAATGCATGATATGGGTGAAAGTGGATTGTATTTATTTGCTTGAAATAATTGTGAATGTTGAAATAGTTAATTCCCTGTGAAAGGATGAACATGAATGAGTTCATGGGTATGTTGGGCAAGCATGAAAAGTATGGAAGTCTAATGAATAAAGCATGGACTCTCCATGACAATTGGGCAAATAATTGACTGAATTTAATGTTTATATTATGCTTGGCCTAACAGGAATTGATTGCAATTGTTACAAGCCAAGTGTTGCTAGTTCGCAAAGTGAGAGCCAGAGGTGCACATTGGCCATGGTAGCAGATAAAAGGCCATTGGATTTGGCTAAAAATCTTCTTTAAACAATTGCCAAAACCCAAGAAAATCTTGGAGAGATGCTCAGGCTACAAAAGCAGCAGAATGAGATGAACCACAAGGTTTTGTAGGACTCTGTTTGTCTACAAAGGAAGGTAAAAAGCATTTTGGAAGCAACCAACAGTGGAAAGGGCAGTGGACCAATTAAGAGGCATTCATCCAATCAATCCACTAGGAAACGTTCCAGGTGGGAAGACTCAAAGGAAATTGAGCAGGAAAAGATAAAGCAACCATTGAAATGTTGGAAATGTGGAAGAAATCATTGCCTCCGCAACTTCCCAACAAGGAACAGCAAGAGAAATAACAGCCATGAAATTTCCAGACTTGTAGATCAACTGGATGATCAAAGCCAGCAGGAGCATCTTGTGGAAGCCAAAGGACTTGGTCCTGAAAGTTCAAAGTAAAGGGCAAAATGCAGGGCAGACGTGCAACATTTTTGCAATTTTTGACATGTGTAGATTGTATATGTAATCCTAAGTATTGGAACATCGAGGACGGTGTTATTCTAAGGGGGGGAGGATGTAGTGTCCCTCATTTTGACCCTTAGGATATTTTGACTGTAATATAAATATTGTATGCATGATATGTATGATTCATAGCATGGAGCTCAAGGCCAAGGCCCTGCTAGTGAATGCTCGACCTTGACGAGGCAAGTATTTGGTATTATGCTATCCATGTGCTAGCAAGCCATGGAAAAATTGTAAAGGATGTAAATGATACCATGTAAAGAAAATACCAACGGCTAGCTATGGTTGCAACTAAATGAGGGGGAACTATGTATCCACTAAGGAGTGGTGAGGGGGTTGTGGGATGGAACCCTAGGCTTCCATATGTCACCTTGAGAACCCCTTTGACTATCCTAGCTGCCATTGAATGCTGTTGTAAGGAGGTGGGTGAAGAACGTTGTTCATGAGGTCAATGGAGTATGGGACTGCCCTGAAATCTGTAAGGCGGGGTATGGGAGCAGGGTATGGGGCTTTGTCTTGTTTGCACCCTACCTCATGGAGGACGGATTCCTCACTCTCGGACCCTTGTTGAACAGACAACCATTAGTTGAACCCTTATGCAACCCAGCAGACCGAGGAGAGAGGAAGAAAACCATGAATCACGATCCTGAGTAAGCCCTCGAATTACAGAGCCAAAGACGCACAGAGAATTGTGTGGGAAGAGAAACCATGGATAAGATCCACAGACCCGGACCTTGGTGTGTTTGAAGAGAGTTAGATGCCCGAGAACCCACAGAGATGATGGATTTTGTGCAACTTCAGAAGATATTATTTATTGTATTTTATTGTACTTGATTGTACCTCCTAAGGGAGAAGAATTTGATGTATTTAATCATGTAAAACCCTTGAAAGAATCAATGTAAACCTTGGGATGAAAAGCAAGCAAAAGAAAATTAAAATAAAATTTATTTATTGCTCCCCAAGAGAAGTCGGCCCAGTTAGGGAATTTTTCATGTTTGCACTTGTATTAATAAGAGGTGAGCTCACCTCATTATTCACTCAACCACTCAACTCAAGTTCGCATTACTTGCGAGAGAGAAGTTCGCATCTACTGGAGGAGAAGAAGATTGTTTTGGGGTTTCTACTTTTTGGAAAGCATTTCCACTTTTTCTCTTTTATGATTGTACTCTGATCTTGGCATTCTCATCTCTATACGAAGGTTGTCGGGTTTTCTCCCGTTTGGGTTTCCCAGGATAAACTCTGTTGTTATTGTTTTGTGCTTTGTTTTTCTTCTAGTGATCATGTTAATGCAATTGAATTATTATGCTATGAATATATGAATTCTAACATGGTATTAGAGCAGTTCTAGAAGAAGCCATTGCCGGAACTAGGGTTTCATCTTCTGAAGTCTTCACCCAACATTTTGGAGAAAAAGAGCCTTGGGAATTTCATTTTTAGGGAGGTGCATCTTTCGGTGAAGACGGAATTCAATTCCGAGAATTTTCAGTTTTTGACCTAATTTTGCAGCTGCAACAGAAATTAGGGTTTCAGTTTTGACCTACTTCTCTCCACAGATTTGGATCAACCCTACCTCAACTCAACTCGCCTTGGCAAGGTGCATCTACCTGTGGAATCAATTTTTCAAAATTCAAACTTTCATTTTTGACCTAGCTCCTGCTAAGGTTTCTGAACCAGATCTGCAGTCAAGATGATTGGGATGAAGGTTGAAGATCGATTGGAAGGAGCTTCCAACTTTATCTCTTGGAAGTCTAGGGTTCTTCTACTTCTAGAAGAAAATGACCTATTACAATATGCAAATGAGAAGGTCCCTGAGCCAAAAGCCGAAGAAGACAAATCTCGATGGAGGAAGAATGATGCCAGAGCAAGAACGATTGTGGTGGACTCAGTAAGAGATCATTTGGTTCCACAAATCTCAGGGAAGAAGTCTGCTAGGAAAATGTTCAAGACCTTACTGAAGTTGTTTGAACACACTAGCATCAATGTATCCATTACATTGAGGCATCAACTTTCAAATATGAAGATATCCAAATCAGAATCCATTGCCTCATACTTCATGAGGATCACAGAACTAAGGGACAAGCTTAGCACCAGTGGAGATCCCATTGATGATAAGGAGCTTGTTATCACCACTATGAATGGTCTTCCACCATCTTGGGAGTTCTTTATTCAAAGCATAAGTGGTAGATCTAAACTACCCAAGTTTTATAAGCTATGGGCAGATTGCACTCAGGAGGAGACAAGGATTGCAGCACGACAAAGACTCCATGGTACTCAACCTGAGGAGAATCAAGCATTCGTATCCCATGCCAAGAAAGGTAAGGGAAAGGGAAGAAACTTCCATAAACACAAGCACCAATATAGGAGACCAAGTCCTCCTCTAGATCAAAAGAAGGAGAAGAAGAATTTGTCTCAGATACAATGCTACAGGTGCAAGGCATATGGTCATCATGCCAATAAGTGTCGAAGTTCTAACAAACAGAAGCATGAAGCATCAACTGCTGATGTAGAAGAAGACACCCCTCACAAGAAGTCAAGGAATGATGATCATTCGGAATTCTTCTTCTAGGAGATATGAAGATCCAGACTGCAAGAACAAAGATCTCTCATGGTTCCCACAAGAAGGCAATGGGATCCCACACACAAAAAACAATAAGAGATAAGTATTTGGTTTTCTTGCTTACATAGATCTGTTTTGTCTTATCTATCTTCATTATATGCAGATCTATCTGGAAGTGTATTGAGCAGTTGATATAGTTTACCTTGTTGTATTTTTCATCCATATGAGCTACACAACACTTCTTTAACACATAATGGAGCTAGTCTAGATGATATCTCCTTCCTGCGTGCTTAGAGTAGTGCACACTCTTGACGACATGTTCTAGTGGAGATAGCAGACATCTAGATAGTTTCCAGATGTCTTTGGAAGACATGTTTATGAATGTTGTGCTAAAGTATCAGCTAAGATGCATGTGTAAACTATTGCAATTACATTTGATTATGCAATGTCACTGATCATTAGTCGGGATTTGACTTGTAGGGAAAAGACCATGTGATTTGGCCTACAAGAGAAGACTTCCTCCGATGGACACATGAATCCTGTTGATGTCCAGCAAGAAGCTTCATGGAATATGATTCTCATCCTAGAAGGATGACCTCAGAGGAAGCATTCACAGGAGTGAAACCAGAAGTGGGCCATCTCTGGATATTTGGTTGTCCAGTCTACATACATGTGCCCAAGGAGAAAAGATCGAAGGTAGAACCTTCAGGCAAGAAGGGAACCTTTGTGGGATACAATGAGTTTTCAAAGGCTTACAGAATTTACATTCCAGGATCCAGACAGATTGAAGTCAGTAGGGATGTGACTTTTGAAGAAGAGATGGCTGTCAGGAAAGGCAGAGGATCAGACATGGAGATCGATGATGAAGAAATTCTAGAACAAAGGAGATGAGATCATCTCCCCCTCCAATTCAGAGGGAGTTCGTTGAAAAGGATGAACCTATCGATCCCATTGATCCAGTTGATATCCCCAAAGATGTTGCAGGTCTGAAAAGACCTAGATGGGCACAACAGACTCTGCAAGATGCAGAGGGACATGAAGCTCCACATGGCGCTTCCAGAGAAAGCAAAAGACCTCAAAGGTTCTCCAGTTATATGGCACTGATGAGTAACATCATTGATTCAGAACCAGCCACTTATGAAGAAGCATCCAAACCAAAGGAGATGAGATCATCTCCCCCTCCAGTTCAGAGGGAGTTAGCTGAAAAGGATGAACCTATCAATCCCATTGATCCAGTTGATATCCCCAAAGATGTTGCAGGTCGGAAAAGACCTAGATGGGCACAACAAACTCTTAGCCAGATATATGTTTTGTTGTGAATGCTCTTAGCCAGTTCACGTGCGAGCCGAGGCAGATTCACTGGATTGCTGCAAAACATGTGCTTAGATACTTGCGTGGCACTATGGGATATGGTTTGAAATATGCTTTAGATTGTGACTTGAGATTCATGGGTTTACAGACTCAGATTGGGCCGGATGCATTGCAGATAGGAAGAGTACTTCTGCATGTTGCTTCAGTTTGGGTTATGTAGTTATTTCCTGGTGCAACAGGAAGCAGAACTCAGTAGCACTCAGTACTGCAGAGGCCGAGTACATGGCTGCTAGTACAGCAGCTCGAAAAGCCGTTTGGCTTCGTAAACTCCTGGCAGGATTGTTTGGCCAGATTCCAGAGCCGTCTGTGATTCAGTGTGATAACCAGAGTTGTGTGCAGATATCAGTGAATCCTGTATTTCACAACAGGTCGAAGCATATAGAGATTCGGTATCACTTCATATGTGATATGGTGCAGAAAGGTGTGGTCGAGTTACAGTACGTGCCAACAAATGACCAGACTACAGATGTTCTCACCAAGGCTCTTCCCACGGTGAAGTTCGAATACTTTCGCGGAAGACTTGGAGTAGAAGAGAGAGTGTCCCTCCTTGAGAGGGAAAGATGACATCGAGATGATTTCCCTGCTATCTGAGATATATAGCAGCAGCAAGGGATCCGAACCTTCCACAGAGATTTTTTTGGAATAAACAGTCCGTTTTTTTTTTAAGTAAACAGTCCGAATTTTTGGGTACTCAACAAGCTTTGGATAGTGGTCTGAGGGAACTTTCTCGAGTTTTTTTTTCTCTTGATTGATTGGTGTTCACTGCTATCTCTTCAGCTACAGTCCGAGTTTTGAAGTATTTGCAACATACAGTCTGAATTTGATATGTGAACAGTCCAAGTTTCAACAATGTTTAGTTGATGTTTTCACTGTGCAAATTCTGAAGACACCTGAGTTTGGAATAAATTGCTGAGTTTTCACTGCTGCAAATTCCGAATTTTATTTGATGTTTGATAGCCTGAGTTTAAAGTAGATTGCTGAGTGTTTACTGCTGCAAAATTTGAATAGACCCGAATTGTTGACAGCCTGAACCTTGAAGTTTGACAGTCTGAATTGTGAAGATTTTTCTGAAGTAATGACATTGTATATGCACAGTGAGGAAAGGTATGCTCAGCTTGCTTAGTGATGATACACACTGTGATGACATGCATGCTCAGCTTGCACAGTAAGATGCTCAGTACACAGTGGCATGGTCAGCTTGCACAGTAAGATGCTCAGTACACAGTGGCATGGTCAGCTTGCACAGTAAGATGCTAAGTACACAGTGGTATGCTCAACTTGCACAGTAAGATGCTCAGTACACAGTGGTATGGTCAGCTTGCACAGTAAGATGCTCAGTACACAGTGGTAGGTTCAGTCTATACAGTGATATGCTCAGAAGTGTTTTGACAGGTCCACAGGTTCAGAGTTACAAGATCATTCTACAGGGCAGTAGGGTGGTGCTAGGGCTCACAATTTTGTGAGTTGAGTTGTTGTAGCAGCTCGTCAGTTACAGCTGACAAAGCCTAGGGGTTGTAGCCCCTTCCAGTTGTAGCTGGAGAAGTTGTATTAAATTTGTAACACCAATTGTTGCTGGGTCAAATTTTATCATAAAAGGCTTCCGTGGTTTTACCCCCAGGACTTGGGTTTCCACGTAAAAATCTTGTGTACTGTGCATCTTGTTATTTTTTCATGAATGTTGATGATATGCTACTATGATTGGTGATTAGCAACTTGCTCTTGATTAAAATTATGATTATTGGCAAATACTAATTCACCCCCCTCTCAGTATTTCAACACTTTCACCCTGGTGCCTCTACTCGTCCAAGTACTCAACCAAGTATGGGAGAAATCCCATCGGCAGATGAGTTGGACAGGAAGTAGATGGTCGGGTTCACCCTGGTGCCTCCACTCGTCCAGGTGCTCAGCCAGGTATGGGAGAAATCCCATCGACAGATGAGTCGGACAGGTAGTGGATGGTCGGGTTCACAAAGGTGCCTCTACTCATCCAAGTCCTCAGCCAGGTATGGGAGAAATCCCATCGGCAGATGAGACGGACAGGTAGTAGATGGTCGTGTAATTGCACAGGTACCTCTACTCGTTCAGGTTCTCAGCCAGGTATGGGAGTACCCCATCGGCAGATGAGACGTACAAGTAGTAGATGGTCGTGCCTATTTGCTCGTATGGGATCTCAACCAGGTATGGGAGAAATCCCATCGATAGATGAGACAGACAAGTACCAAATGGTATAGCAGAGATGGCATAGCTGATATCTCAGATATCCAGGATTGAGTTATTCTCCTGGACTCACCGAAGGACTGGTGAAGTTGATGCATGATGACACTTCTCGAAGGACTGAGACTGTGTGGACAACCTTCAGTATGTATAGAGATGATGGAGACAGTATAGATGTACAAATGAAACCCAGATGACCATGATGCTGATGAAGACTGAAGAATACCTTCATCGCTGAGAGGGAGTGTTGGATTTTGTGCAACTTCGGAAGATATTATTTATTGTACTTGATTGTACCTCCTAAGGGAGATGAATTTGATGTATTTAATCATGTAAAACCCTTGAAAGAATCAATGTAAACCTTGGGATGAAAAGCAAGCAAAAGAAAATTAAAATAAAAATTATTTATTGCTCCCCAAGAGAAGTCGGCCCAATTAGGGAATTTTTCATGTTTGCACTTGTATAAATAAGAGGTCAGCTCACCTCATTATTCACTCATCCACTCAACTCAAGTTTGCTTTACTTGAGAGAGAGAAGTTCGCATCTGCTAAAGGAGAAGACTGTTTTGGGGTTTCTACTTTTTGGAAAGCATTTCCACTTTTTCTCTTTCATGATTGTACTCTAATCTCGGCATTATCATCTCCATACGAAGGTTGCTGGGTTTTCTCCCGTTTGGGTTTCCCAGGATAAACTCTGTTGTTATTGTTTTGTGCTTTGTTTTTCTTCTAGTGATCCTGTTTATGCAATTGAATTATTATGCTATGAATGTATGAATTCTAACAAGAGATACCCAAATCTGTTAGCCGAAATCGTGGACGCGGGATAGAACTTCGGCCGCAACGTTGAAGAGATCCAAATGCAGGATTGCAATGGGAAGGAGCCAAGAGGGTTTGGACTGCATAGTAGAGTCAGAAAGGGCTCATTTACCTTTATCTAACAGTCAGGACCAGCCACACCTACCCAGTTCAATGCTAAGAGAAGGGGCGCAATAGGGTTAGTGCAGCAGAGAAGGGGACCTTACTTAGGCTGAGATTGGAAGGGATGGGGGTGCCTGAACTGCCTAAGGTCATTGGGATATGCCTATAGCTCTGAGGATGAGTTTATTGACCTAGAAAACCCTTACCTGCCTCCCCATTGGCTTGACAAATCAACTGTTTGCTAGATTCCCTGAAGGACTATGCATAAGGCTGTGAGTGAGCTTTCCTAGTCCCTCGGCTGTGAGTGAGCTTGCCTAATCCCTCCTTAGTGGATACATAACCCCATCTCAGGGGTGGTCTCTGAGTGTTGAAATAATACAGGTTGGGCAGAGAGAGACCTATGGCTGGGTTGGAACGTTGTAGGCCATATCCAATTTTCTTGGAGGTTCAATGCAAAAGATAAGTGTTCTCTGTGTTAAGTTATGCCCACATGTGTTTCCAATTACCATGAATTGTTCACATGACACATTGTGTGTGGATGATGTTGCCTTCAACTATAGTTGTTAAGTATATGCATGCATCTATTTGCTTATGGAAATGGTCCATTGATTAATAGGACTGCATGCCTATGCATTGTGTTTAAGTCTGTTGTGTATCTTACTTCTGCACTGATTTAACTAATTAATGATTGTTATGGATATGTTGGATACATGTTAGATGTGTGGGTGGATAATGTTTCAATCCCCCTATGTTTAATGATGTATGAATCTACCTACATGAGTCATTTATCATGCTCCTACACAGTTGCATCTTTGTATTTATCCTTGTACTTATACGGCCTTATGTCTTGATGAATTAGGGCTAAGTCTGGTAAATGTGCAGGACACTCCAACCATGACTTGGGAAAGGAATAGGCACCCCTTTGGACCAGATGAAGGAGAGAAGACAGAGCAGAAGGGAGCAGAGCTTCTTCACATAGTGGCAAAGAGGCATAGATGGGGGCCGGGGCTTTAAGTCATCTTTTGGAGTGGAATAAAGGCAGGAACAAAGTCCTCAGGTGTGGATGAAGACCCTGCAACTGCATAGAGCTCTCTAAGAGCTTTCCAACGGTACCTGACTTGTCCAATTTGGACTAAGGATGAAAGAGATATCAGCCTCAAAAGTTGCTAGTGCAGGGGTGTGTGGTCCCGACGTTCCGCATCCACAATGCGGATTGCGGAGGTTGGGGACTGATAGTTAGAGTTGCGTGGTTAGACTTCTGCCTTTCCGCATCCACAAAGCGGATTGCGGATTGCGGATTATCGAAGTCGAAAGGGCGAGTTCAACGGAAGTGGCGCATGGGATTTCCGACTCTCCGCATCCGCAAAGCGGATTGCGGATTGCAGATGTCGAAAGGGCGATTTCAACGGGGTTGCGAATTGGTAGTTCCGACTTCCGAGTTCCGCATGCAGATTGCGGATTGCGGAAGTCAGAAAGGTAAAATCGTTGGGGTTGTAAAGTTGGGCGTCTACATTTCTGAGTTTTGCAAGGCGGGTTGCGGATTGCGGAAGTTGGAAAGGAGATTTCCTCAGAGTAGTGAATTGGCATTCTGAGTTCCGATTTTTGCACTGCGGATTGCGGAATGCGGAAGTGAGAGGGGAGAAATTGTCGGAGTTGAGATTGGTGACCCGACTTCTGACTTCCGATTGCGGCTTGCGGATCGGGGCTTGCGGAATTGCGGATTGCGGACCGATGATCATTGCAAGTTCAGAGTTGCGGAGCCTTTGAATTGCTTCGGAAAAAGAAGAAAAAAATTAGCAGGTGATTCAAGGGTTGTCTCCCATTGCCTCTAAAGGGCACTGAGGTGACTGGGGACGTGACACTCTCCGTTTGTGATGATGAGATGATCTGGATACGATGAGATGATAGTAGGAGACGCAGGTGATTGCTGTGGCAATGTAATGTGTGGTCTTGGGTTGTACCTACTTGATGGCTTCCTCGTGGAGATGATGAAGACCTAGATGAGAGCTAGGCCTACATTCAGCATGAAAAAGGGTTGGCTCTGTAGAACTTCTTATGACGGATAGATTCGAGAGATGTCACTAATCAATGATCAACAAGATGAGGAATACTGCAGCAGCGACGATGATGATCCAGTGTTGATGATGATGTTCCAGCATTGAAGATGATCTAGCGATGATGACGTTGTCCAGAATTTGTGTCCAGAGTGATGATGACTGTGGCGACTGAATACCTTCCTAGTTAAGAGGGAGTGTTGTTGTAAATGTAACTTCGGAAGATATTCATTTGCATTTTATATTTATATTATTATTGTATTTTATTTGTACATCCGACAAGGATGTTTTTCCTCCGTTCGGGGATGTCATTATTATGATTGGTCGTGCAATATTATTGAGGTAAAAGCCTCCATTGTAAGTCGGGGCAATAGCACCCCAAAGGTCAAATGTAAATTGAATTATTGAGTCTCCCTAGGAGAGGTCGACCCAGTCAAGTTAGTCAAGCCAACCTAATTAGGAAAAAGGTCACCCAAACATAAAGTATAAATAGAGAGCTTCCTCTCTCATTTTGACACACAACTCACTCATTCAAGTTCGCATAAGCAAGAGAGAGAAGACAAGTTCGTTGGACGAGAAAGGAGAGAGCTGCATAAGACTTCTTATTTTTGGGTTTTCCATATTGTGATATTGTATTAGTGACGAATCTATCTTTGAGAAAGTTGTGGGGTTTTCTCCTTTATGTTTTCCCCGAGGAAAATTATTGTCTATTGTGTTTTGTTGTGCTTGTTATTCTTTCAGTTAAAGATCCTAGTTAAATTGAATTAAAGTACAAACTCTAACAATGTTGAGGGTCTATATGATGTTTTTTGGGATAAAAAATTCTATGACTTTGCTATGGCCATTCACGTGATTCTACACTTCGAGACCTTTCCAAAGGTCCAAGCACCTCAAATGTAGTCCATATGAAGAAGTTATGCCTTTCGCAAGTTTATCTATTCAGTTGATCACCATGGTACTGAGTGGATTCCACGTGAACTCTCATTTCTAAAACATGTGGAGCTAGTCACGTGTGGACTAAAAAGAACATTCAAAAGGTCCAAAACCCTAATCAAGAATTGAGGTATGCAAAAACCCTATTACTAACCTTAGACGACTATTAGACTATGTTAAATACCGAGCCTAAATACCGAATCAATTGGAGAAGGGCTTCGATTCTATGATGTTATTGTATTGTTCCATAGTTGAGCAACAGCACGAGAGTGGATATTAGAGAAAAATAGAGGGAGGAGGAAATCATATAGTAGCCATTATGGCTACATAGCCATAGAGAGTATTATTTCCTTTGTATTTACATTCTATATAAAAAAAGCGAGGCATGGTCCGAATTTTGGCTAGGTTTTACCCCATAGTGAGCTTTCCCAAGGTATATCTTGTGTTATTGTGTGGATTGTGTATTTTTTGCTCTAGTTATTCTTGTTTCAATTCCATATTATTTAGCATTTAATTCAAATAAACTAATAAAAAGCACTAAGTTTTAGCATTCGTTGTGATGAATTGTTCCTGTTACCAACTATTTTGTACCATAGTTGGATTTCTTGTGAGCTGCCAAAGTTATGAACATGTTCGGTGTTCATCATCAGTCCAGAAGTCTTTTTTCAGGGCTATTTTGGCCCCTTTGTAATAACTGCATGCTTCATACCCCTTTGGGGATATTGTAAAAATAAATGTACTAGCAAGACTGTCTTATGTAAAGAACACAAAACAAAGAACACGAGAATGTATCCTGTAAAACCCAATAGGGAGAAAACCCAGCAACCTTCATATAGAGATGAATAATTCTGAGAACAGAGTACAGAGATGAGAGAGAGAAAGTAGAAAATCTCTCTAACCAAAAACCCCAAAAATAAGCTTCTCCTAGCTGCAGGTGCTAGCTCCTCTCCAAGTGATGCGAACTTATTGTAATTGAGTGAGTGAACAAATGAGGCATACGACCTCTCTATTTATACACATGCAAAAATTATTGTTTCCCTTTCTGGGCCAACCTGCCTTTTCCCAAACTGGACTGACCTGACTGGGGCAATTATGCCCATTGTTTGGGGCAGAATGCCCACTGTTTTGGGGCAGTTTACCCATTGGGCCGACTTGTCTTGGGGGAATATAAAAATACATTTAAAAATAATTTTCTTTACTTAATTTTCTCCCCAAGGTTTACATTGATTCTTTCAAGGGTTTACATGATTAATTACATCAAGATCAACTCCCGTAGGAGGTACAAATAATTACAATAAAATATAATAAGAATATCTTCCGAAGTTGCACAAAATCCAACACTCCCTCTCAACAAGGAAGGTATTCTTCGGTCATCATCAGCATCAAGATCATTTGGGTCTCATCTGTACATCTATAATGTCTCAATCATCTCTATACATACGAAAGGTTGTCAACACAGTCTCAGTCCTTCGAGAAGTGTCATCATATATCAACTCTACCAGTCCTTCAGTGAGTCCAAGAGTAGTCTCTCCATCCTACCTGGATGTCCGAGACCATTGATCATTTAATGACAATGTTATAAGTTATAGCTCCTAGATGATTGATGTTATATCAATATGCGTACTAAATGGTTATATGAATATCTATGTTTTCTATAGCTAATTTGGCATAATACATGTTTTTTTTAATATATATGCATCAATATATATTAAAATATGTATTATATAAAAAACGTTCCCAAAACTGAAGCTTTTGAAAATTTCACTTTCCGCTCCCGCTTCGCGCTCCCAACAGCGTAGGGCAATACAGCTACCTAATGAATGGAAGATAAAGAGATCTCTCTTATCATATCCAATGACTCCATTTAAATAAATTCATTAATTCTACATGTCTCTTGTATCTTTTACTTATTGTTTAACATGATGACCTTATCAAAATTAATGTGAAAGATTTGACACATTCAAATAGACATTGCAATTTGTGTCGGTGCAAATCGCTGGATATGAGAATGAACCAAGATTCACATTCCAAACATTCGATTAGGCATTCTTCCCAAAGTAAAACGTGTTAGATTATGGTAACTTCGAGATGTCCTCCATGGTTCAGATGCCTTACATGGAGGTACATTAGCTGCATAGGCATCAGGATGGAGTAGAGAGTGAGATGCACTCTACTCAGTGGCATGAGCCCAGTGGGGGGTGCATGCGGACCTTTGCATGCATGAGTATTGCATGACCTGACTACATGCAAAAGTGACTTTTTGCATGCACCGAGAATTAGGGTTTTGGCAAACCTAATTTATCGATGAGATTATTTATAGAGGTAGGGGGTCCCTAGATGGGGTTACTCAATTGTATCATCAGAGAGAGATACTGCCAGAGTGAGGGGGACGAATCTGTCCATGTGGGGCGACTTTCTGAGATAGGGAGGAGTTGCTGCAGGAGCTAGGAAGGTCAGATCTGAGCTAGATCAGTGACCTTCAGTTCCAGAGAGACCAGATCTCCAGTACTGTGAGCTGAGAGAGCTCCACAGTGTGATTACTGATTAGATTGGAGGAGGCCGAGTTTGCTTGGAGGAGGACGTTTTTCCTGAGGAGGAGAAGCTCGTTGTGAGCTGGATTGACTGAGTTGGAGTCCGAGACTTTCAGGATAGCCTTGCCTCGAGATTTGAGGAAGGTTAAAGACGATCGGAGCTCAGATCTGTTGAGATCTGGAGCAGTACAAGCATTTGACATCCAGAGGAGGAGGGCGCACTTGTGCATGCAGAGAGGGCCAATTTCATCAGTGGGCAGTCTTCAGAGTGAGCAAATCAAAGTAGAGAGATCTAGAGAGGGCAGATCTATCAAAGGCACCGTCAAAGCACTCAGATCCAGTTTGACAGTTAGGGCATACTTCGTCAGTGCATGCATCAGCTGGATGCATGCAAGTTAGAGGTTGTCTTGTTCAGAGAGGGATTGAGTTACCGGCTGAGGTAATTCTATATTGTACTGTCTTTTATACTTCTATATGCTCTGGGCTCAAGAGAGAAGATAGCCCCCTAGTTAGCTGGTTTTTTTCGAAAGGGTTCTAGGGTACATCTGTTGTCTATTGTTGGTGATTGCTTTTATATGTTGTTGGTAGATGCAGATCTAGTGGTTGAGTCTATGTTTTTATGAGTATGTACTGATATTGAGATTCATACTACTTGAGGTCTCAGACTGATCCAAAGGGAGTAGTGATCTCTGGATCTAATATATTTACAAAACGAACCAAATGTCTTTACTGAGAATTTCATCTTACATAGTCATTCTTCTGCTACATTCACAAGAGTATTGGAAATGAAATAGTAAAGATCATTAAATTGAATATGCAAAACTGATCTCAACAACTATCTTAAACATAAAAAAATCCAAATTGTATTTACCATCTTCATGAGTAAGTTGAGCAATGCCGCCAATTGCTTCTTTGGCTTTACGAGGAACAGCCAAAGAATTAACATGAAAATCCTTGCTTGCACTTACACCTAAGGATGCAGGTATTGCCTGGCAAGCAAAGATTATCACAAATGTCAAAACATATTATTGGAACAGATAACATGTATTACATTTAAAACATTCCATACCTTGAAGAGTAATCCATTAGTGTCCTGGAAAAACAAAACCCATTTCAGGCCTGAACTTTCCCTGCATAAGAAAATCATACAGTTAATTTAAAGATCTGTTTTAAAAAATAAAAAATAAAAAGCAAAGAACATGATTGCTGAAAGCAAAATGAGAGTTTTGTTAGAGTAATATCATATTAATAATTGTCAATTGGACATTAGACATAGGCATTAATAACAGAATTTTGACTTTAGGTTATACTATGCTTTATTTCACTTTGTTGGTTCCTAGTTGCTTGTGAATGCAACCAAGGGGTTTTTGCTTAAGGTTATTTTATCCAATGAGTTAATTGGGCAATTGAATGTAATAATGGTAAAATAATGGGTTAAAAATGTGAAAAGAGATTTTTTATGTAAGTGCAATTAGGTGAGCATTTATTGCCCACCACCATCAACCATTGGATAAATAGCAGTTCTGGGAGAGTCATTGGATATGTCATGCTTGGTTTTGTTATAGAAAACCCTTCTCCGTTCCAAAGAGTTGCGGGTGCATTGTAAAGTCGAGGGAGTGAGGTGTTCAGTTCCCTTGCCCGCCATGGGCAAGGGAGGCTCATGTATTAAGCTGTATTGCTATTAATAAAAGCATATATGGAGTATTATAAATTTACCGTGTTTATATTGGTATTATATAGTTGCGGAATGACTGTTTTGGTTGGCTTGAAGTTGCATAATGGTGATTTAGATTAGGCTTTGTTTCTAATAAATATTGGCAATGAGAGAATGCTAACAATTAGCACCGGCAGGGAAACTACAATCAAGCATCTTCCCTTCCTTGGCCAGGTAGCTGCAACGTCAACGAAGAAGGATCGTTGGTTTAACCTGGGGTTGCAAGATTTCTAGATAATGGATGAGACGAGGGTCTGGGTTTTCTTCATTGATTGGAAGTATTTCTGGTCACACCATCTTCATATCTGCTTTATTGAGTTGGGTAAGATCATATTTCTTCAGATCTGCTTTATCGAGTTGGGTAAGATCGTATTTCTTCAGATCTTCTTTATTGAAAAGCATGGATTGTTACCTAAGTTGCACTGAAGCAGATATGGAAACGGATACGGACACGGGGGGAGAAACGGATACGACAAATTTTCAAAAAAGCCAGATATGATACAGCGGGGAAACGGCATATATATATATATATATATATATATATATCATCATAAATATTATCATTGTCATCATAATCATCATAATATTATCATTGTACATCATCATCATCCCCTGACACTGCTACCGAATATCATTAATCATACATGTAACATGATACTATGAAAACTTTTAACTAATATCATTTGAATCCTCATGCTTAGAGTTGGAGTCAACATCTATGTCCTCAACAAAAGTAGACCGAAAATAGGGATCCTGAGCCTAGCTTGATCCTCACCAATGTTCTGGGCTCGAAGGCACCCATCCAACACCAATGTTCACATCCTCTGGCTATGGAAGTGGGTCCAAGTCCATTCATGACAGAGGAGTTCAACAATCAATACCACCAACATCAAGGTGCATAGAGGGGTTGATGTGCTTGGTTGAATGCCAATCCCATACCCTCATATATGATAGAATCCAGTGGCAATGTTGCAATCCTGAAATCTGTTAAGTCTGTTGAATTCTGAATGGGATTAAAAATTCTACTTTTTGCATATGAATTCCGATGAGGTTGGAACCACTCTCAAACATCCTGAAACAATTAATGGTAATGTTAAAAATTTAACTAAAAGAATAGAAAATGAAATATAAGGAGAATGTCACTTTTACTTTCTCTTTGATACGTTTCACAATTTCCCTGAAACATATCCAAACCGCATGAAACGTATCCGTACCAATCTGATACGTATCAGTGACGTTTCAGGGCCGTATCCCCTCCGTTTCAGGATCTGAAACGGGGAACGGCATTTCACCAATGCTACTGGGGTGTTTCCGGTAACTTAGATTGTTACGGGAAGACCCATCGCGACATCAATATTTTTCATGTTTATTGGATAGATTAAGGTCTGCATGTTCTTCTTCTAGGGAAGATTTCTACGACCTTGGGTTTGGTTCTTTAAGAGTTTTGATCTGAGCTATCAAATTATGCATTTATATGAGCATTGATCAGTGATATGTAGTAGGCTAATACCTTGTAGGTTTATAGCACATTGTGTTTTGGATTCTAGAGACCATTTAAAGTTTTATTGATTATGTATTTTGTTTCACATATGCATTGCACCTCATTGCCATTTTGATATAATCACCCTTACATGGTATATACATCAGCAGACTTCGCATATTTTGTTTCTAATTGTTTGGAATCTTTAAAATAATTTTTTCCATTAAAATTTTAATATTTTATGTATTTTTTAGTGAACTGAGTCATTAAGTTCAAACTGGTCCAAGTCATGGCCAAGTCCAAATCCGAGTAGACCCTCGACTGGTTCCAAGCTCGAGTCCGAGTTTTAAAACATTGATTCAAGGCCAACAAAAGTCATTTTTGCTAACTATAACGTATCTTCATCAAATAACGACATATCATAACTATAAGAATGTTCGGTTGCGACTCATGTCCTATTATCATTTATTTATTACCTTTATTGTTTTGGATTTGGTCCTTTCATTACACAGGTGGATAGAAACAGAATTCGGAAAACATACCATTTGTGCAGAAGCCCACTCGAATAAAGCAGTGCGTGCACATCTCCATGCCCGTGTGGTTTTGTCTGCGTGCATAGAGAAGAAATAGATCAAGACAACTCTAGATTAATGTAACATAAATCATTTTCCCCAAGGAATCTTTGGTTAGTAAAATTAAACTGCTTCCCCATTTTCCTTGTAAAGTATATATCCTGAAAATATTACAGCCATTATGTTCAGTTTGTCTTCTAAATAGCTGTATACTTTGATGATAGATCCTGGAAAGGGCTCTACTAATCCAAGTTTAAGATAATTGACTAACCTGAATTTTATACTTTTCTGAAGGATCTAATGCCAAACTAGCATCATTGTCTGCCAAGCATGCCACTTTTTCCTATCAAAACATGGAAAACATTTCAAAACAACAGTATATTTAGTCTTAAATCCTGTCAAAATATTTGTGATGTCCCCAACTACATGCAAAACACTATTTAAAACATTCATAACAAAGGGTACAGGCACCTGCTTCAAAAGGTGCACTTGATTAGACTTCATCCCAAAATATGCATTTGATTCAAGAAGCTCTTGAGTTCGACTGTGCGTATCATCTGATGTCATTATCACTAAGGGGATATGCCTGTCAACATTCCCTGGCAGGACTAGGATACATTAGCATTCCTACTATGAACTGGACTATAAAGAAGATAATTTATATAATCTAATATGCTTCAAAAGTAATCTAAAACTACTGTTCAAATCTAAAGATGATACGAATTTAACGAACTCTCTATATGTTTTTGAGAGATATTGTCCGCTACATCAAATTTAGCAAAATATTAAAGAAGTTACATGCATCCAATATATGTATGTACTAACAACAAGAAATTGCTACCCAAAAGACCTTAAAGAAACAATAAAGGTTACCAAAGGAAAATTAAATGATGGAAATGACCAGATGACAAATGAAAGAAGACAAAATTGTGAGAGATCAGAAAATTAGCAATTTACAGTAGAGACGGTACTTTAACTACAGGCAGAGTGTAAGGCAATTTAGATTAGGGGCCACTTGCAGAGCAAGCCAATTTGCGATTACAGCATGCAGGAATGCTTTGTTTTCAAGGGAGGAAAGGAACAATTTGAGACATAGAGGTGGGCAGCTTTGCTCAAATGTGAACATTTGCAGAGCATCTGTGACATTGTGCAGTATATCACACAAATCCTACAGCTTATTAAAGAAATATGGACAAACAAAATAAAAATCATAGCTGTAAAGCCCTAGCCTTGAGAGGCTCTGGGCACCTCCATCATACAATCGCCATGGTGGTCACTGACTGGCACGAACAGACATGACATAAGGTTGATGGCTAGATGAGTCAGTTTCAGAGTGCCTTGGCTTATCTGCAAGGCACACCATGGACATGCCAAGAGCCCTTGCATGAAGGCAAGGCACATTGCAGACAATGGCAGCTCACATTAGTTGGAAAAACCAAGAGAAGCTTGGAGGGAACTTGCTGGGATAGAGAAGGTTGTCATGGACAACCTCATGTGTAAGCATGTGCGATGCATGATGGACAAAGTGGCAAGAAAAACTGACTAGCTTATATAAGACTTGGGCATACTTAGTTGGATGCACCTCAGCTAAGAGCACTTGGACGCACTTCTCAAGCACACTTGCTACTAACACAGACGTGATGGGCACAAATGTGACAAGCACACCTACTTGACACACTTGCGACGGACGTGGATGCAATGGGAGAACTTGTGGGCACTCAGGCAATGGACGTACTTGCAATCGCAATTGCATGGCATAATGGGCATTACACCACTGGAGATGGATGTCAACAAACAAGTCATGTGGGCATAGTTGAGTTCAAGCAAACACTTGGGCCCACTTAGACTTGGAGGGGCTTCCAAGACCTTGGCAACACATATATATAATGGATCCCTCAAAGTGGCTAAGGCATCATTGAAGATTCTAGGAGAATAATCTTTGGCAAGTGATTCACACAAGTCAAAGTGAGCTCTGCAATTGTGCTAGGGTTCAACTTCATGATTGGTATTGTTCTTGTACTGGACTAATTTCTTTTGAGAAAAGTTTGCTGGGTTTTCTCCCGTTTGGGTTTCCCAGGATAAATCTTTGTGTCTCTTGTGCATGGTTATCTGTTAGTGATCCTTATTTTATTTTCCGCTGCAAATGAATGATGCTATAATTGTGGGATGAATGAATTATGAAATTAAAGTTGAAGAGATGAAAATTATACTGCTAAGTTAAAATTTAACAAATGCAACTCTGATTCATGTCAATTTGTTTATGTAAACTGAGGTACAGTCTCAAAAGTTGCAACTAGAAATGGAGCATCTTCAGTTGCATCTAGATCATTGGCATGGGGGTCTTTTAGTATAGTTATAGTAATGATGTCAGTGAAGTTTAGTCTTTCTGTTGTAACTAGAGGGAAGAGGTATGCATAGAGTTGTTGGTTAAAGGATTTCTTCTCATTGAAGATGCTAAGAAAATAGATGTTTCAGCATATTCTGATTTTACTCTGCTTTAGTAGCTGAGGAAGATGATATAGTTATCATTGTATATATCCCTCCATTTTGACTTTTTATTCCGCAAATATCTCTATGTTAACAAAATACATTTTTCAAACAGTAAAAGGTAGGGCAGATCATAGCATGAAAGGAATCCTGGTAAATGGCTCAACACTTTATTGACCTCACCAGTGAAGCAATACCCTGTTGGCAGAGGAAAACTATTTTCATTGTCACAAAAGAAATCCAAAGTATTCTGCATTCTTATATATGAAGCACCACTTCCTGCCCAAGACTACTTTGTAAACTTTTGGCAAGCGACTATTCACAACAAAGCAACGGCTAAGTCATTGTGCCATATATGATTAAAGCATATTGTAGTTTCATCCCTGAAATCTAAAATTGAAAATTTAAGAGAGCAGACAATTGGATCATCATAAGAACATCCCAAGCACTGCATGACTTCTGTACAAGATTATGAATATCCAAACTCCAAGGGCTCATGAGTCCCAAAGAATATTTTGGGATCCATATAATAAATATTAAAAAATAAATTATAACATAAAGTGGAAATATTTGCATTCAACTTATTTACTCTATTATCATCTAAGCATCATTGGCGAACTAGAAAAAATTACCTTCATTTTGTTTACAGCTAGCTTCCTGCAGAGCCAGTATGCTCTCTATATACACTTGCAAGAAGCAAGTTCCAGTTGTTGTTTCTGAAGCTAGTGCCAACTGTAACATATTCACATACTCAACTTTCCATATAAGAATGTTGGTATATAAAGTCCAAAGAATATGACTATATAAAATTAATTACCAAATATTTTTATAATCTTGAATTCAATCATGAAACCTTGTGTACAAAAACAAACTACATCCATGATTTTTGAAAGCACATTTTCAAATTTGTAACTCTTCACAACTTCAAACAAGAAATGCATCTATGTGTTTGACTGGGATTTACTTTGATACCACCATAACCTAGACGCTCCCCAAGTCCTCCTGCTACAAGAACAAACGCGGCATTACATGCTTCCCTAATCCCAGCTTCTTCAAATTTGATAAAATTTTCATCACCAAATGACAACACCTCCCCAGCTGGTACCTGCAAACAAAAGTCATTCATAAAACACATCACTGTGAGAGAACTCATAATTTCAAATTGTAATATGGTGGGCCACAATTCTGCAAGTAAGCAAGGTAAAGATCATTAGATGCCAGATGAAACCAAAAAAGTCTTAAAGGATAATTGAATTGACTCAATTAGAGATAGCACTGGTCAACAACTTATAATCAAACATTGTCACCATGTTTATCGCTATAGTTGATCACTCTTAATGTAAAGCATTCTTATTCAAATGAAGAAAATGAATATATAACCTTCTCTTCCAAGCAATTATGACATAAGCTGGCCAGTTGTTCTAGATGGGAATGACTTCTTTGTAGGTAATAGAATAACAAAACCTTCCACTGTATTAATCATGCCGTATGAGGCTCCACTTCCATTTTTTATGGGTCCTGATCATTAACACAGACCATATACATTACATCTGATGGCTTCAGGGGTTATTATGGATGCATGCAATCTCCCTGGTATTACCGTAATGGTATGACCTGCTAGTTGCCTCAATGGCTAGGAAAGTCTACTGACTGACTACCTCAACAGTTTGGTATGTGATGTTCAAAGGAAAATGTGATGCAGAGTTATTTAGTATTTACAGCTACCGCTGGAACCTAACATCAGTATCAAAGGTTTTTGGTGCGATGATGTGGTTGAGACATGATATGACCACATTGGAGGACAGCTTTTGATTGGTGGGATGGTGGTAGCAGTTTGTGGCATGATTTGTCCAGGTGATAAGTTCTACAGCACACTACTGCTATTCTTCATATGGACTTGACCTTGGCATTATGAGCAGGTGTATTTTTCCAGATATACTACACATTTAACAGGTGTTCTACTTGATGCATGAGATGGATGTTCTTAGAATATATTTGGGTGATGTTGTTCTTGACAGGTAGATGTTATCTTAAGTATGGATGATATATTTTCATGCTTGGTTTCATATGATGGCATTGTGTATGAGTTTATTGATTACTTTACATTGTCATGGCATGGGATGGAGGCATGTTTCAAAGCTTTTATGTGATTGAGGGCTACCCAGCTTGAATGCCGTAGCACTTATGGATCAAATTCACATTGTGTGTTATCATGACATATTTGGTGACCCTAGGTGGAATGCTAGCTTAGTGCACATGTTATACTTATGTAGATGACCACCTAGGCTCATGTTTGACCCTTTGTTGACCACATGAGAACCTTTCTGTCAGATGCTTTGGCTTATCAGTTCACATTTTACACTTAGAAATACATGATAGACATTTGATGGAGCTAAACTATTGGAGAGCTCACCTCCTAGCACACATGTCTATGAGTTCATTCACACGTATGAGGGGAGTACCACTTGGAAGCACTGTTACCAACTATTTTGTACAATAGTTGAACTTCTATCAAGTCGCCAGTTGTTGAACATGATACATGTTCATTTTCAGAAGTTCGGAGGTTCAGTGTGTTCAGACTTAGCCAATTTCTGGCTAGACTTTCTATTTTTCTGTCGAAATGACCATGCCCCATGGGGTTTGTAATAAAGTGTGCTAGTATGGGGGTCTAAGTGGCTCGGTTCCCTAAGACTTGACAGTCAACTAAGGTATTCCAAGGAGTTTTTTCACTCGTCGATTATGCTTTTTTTTTAGCCAAGTAATAATCGATGAGTTTTTCTCCTACCACCTCCAAAGCTGGAATGCCCGAATTTGGCGGTTAGGCCTTGGGGGGTTATTAGAGCCCAACTGTAAAATATGAACCTACTAGACACTATTTGTATGTTCTATGGTCATTTCCTAGGTCCCTAGGTAGTTTAAAAAATTCGTCCGAAAAAATTTTACCGGACGCATTGGATTTTTTATTTTTTATTATTTTAATAATTAAATTTTTCAATTAATTAAACCATTTTCACTATGGTTTAATTGAAAATTTTCGAAATGTAATCATTAAGTGGTTTGGGGGTGGATTTTGGCAAATAAGTGATCATTTCCTAAGCCAAAATGTCCAATTAACCCCTAAACCCACTTATCCTAAGTTTCAAACATTTATTTGGCCCTGTAATTAAATATTTCCTCAAAATCAATAAATGAGGAATATTTAATTAAAATATTCAAAAAATATTATTTTGGAGAAAAGTCAAATCTCTCCAAAATAGTCCAAATTGAATAAGGTAAAGATCAAAATGACATACCACTGAGCATTAAAGATGATTCCAATCTTCACCAACCAGTTTCAGTCAGCAATCGGAGTGCTACAGTTAAGAGCTCAATTAACTCCAAATTAAGAGCTTGGCTCTCTCTAGCTCAAGCCAATTCAATTTAGGGTTTTGGTACTCTCTCATTGTATAAATAAGAGGCCTCTTGGCTCTCTCAGTGTGGATTATTGGTGCAAGAATCCTCTGGTGATTTACTGTGTAATACTTTTTCCTTTTGTGCAACATTGAATAAGATTGAGACTTTGGAGGTCCACTTGGTGCATGCATGGTACATTATGTCTTGTTGAGGTAATATTATTCAAGTTTATGAATGCTTATCTATTTGAGTTTGGATCTAACTTAGAAGATTTGTTATCAAGCACATAGGGCATTCCATTATTTTATTGTTATTTTGTTTTCTTTAGATAAACTGTATGAAGGCTTTTTGGTCTATAAAAGGCACCAGCCTTCTTATTTGTAACATGGGAAAAACCTGGGAGTTTTCCTCTCCTTGAGCTTAATGAAAAATACCATGGGATTCTTTCAAAAAACTGAGCAATCTTGTGGCGTGATCTTGTGATTTTTTAGATGAGTGTGAGCATTTCTAGATTCTGCGTCTTCTTTTCTTCGTGTAAGAGGCCATAGAAGGGTGACAATCCACCACGTTGGAAGGTGAAGAATTCTTAGCAGCTGTCTTCTTTTTCCCCTTTGGCAAAGAACTCTTGGCGTCTGCTTTCTTTTTCCCTTTGTGAACATGCATACGCAGGTATTGATTTTTACATTTTATCTAGTTTGATTGTGCAATATTGATATTTGGTTTGCATAGCGCACCTCCCACAACTAGAGAAGAAGTACTCTTTCTGATTGCCAAACACTAGACTGAGCAGGGCTTGCTCAATAATGCGATCTTTCCCCCTCAGTCACATATGACACAAGGCCCCTTTGAGCCCTCTTTTGACTCCATTCACCCCTCTGATGTACTGGCACTGGCCTTTCCTCGAGGACTGATCCTCCCAACTTTCCCATCAATCAATCAAGATACATTTTTATGTTACAATCGTTTCCTAAGGCAGCCTCTTCGATTCACCTTGCCCTCCGTTGCACCTGCCTTAGCGATCCTATCTTAGGGATATCCCCCTTGAGTTGGAGAAGAGCCAACCTGAAGTGAGGAGAGAGAAGTGTGGTGACATTGGCTTCTCTTTCGAGAGTTGTCATCAAGCTGGTGTGTTCACATTTTGGGCTTCAACACACGCATGCCAGTTTTGGGAGACAACATTTTGGCACCGTTGCAGGGGACAAAGTCCAGTTCCTGAAAGTTGAAGACTATGCTTCATTGACGACATTTGTGGGAGATTATATTGCAAATTCTTCTTCTCACGTGGCGACTCCACGAAGGGATAGAGCCCTTGTCCTTTTGCAGATTTGAAGATCCTATTGGGTGTAGAGGTGAGCACACTCATTGGAAGGCTTTCAAGCTCACCTTGGCGACTCCACAGTTTGGTATGAGGTATGACTATATTTATGTTTCAGATTTAGTACCTCATTATTTGACTTATGGACAATAAAAAGAACAACATCTTGCTCTTTTGCACGAAGCTTACGCCCCATTGGATTTCTCAAAAATCCATGGATTTCCTAATGAATGCTACGACCATGGGAGGGTGCATGACATTCTCCCAGAATTCCGTGGAAATGATGATGTTTCAGCCGCCCATCATATTGCCTCTCTATGCAAATTAATGTTTGATTTTAAGGTTCATCATGAGGATGATATTATGATCGTTTTTGCTATAACTTTGGAAGGAGATGCAGTATTCTGGTTCTATAGCCTTTTGGATGAATCCATAGATTCAGTAGCAAAGTTTTTTGAGAGTTTTCTCCTTCATTGGCATAATGGAAATGTTGATGAGATTGAGCAGCTTGCTAAAGAATATGATGCTCTCATCCCTAGGGTCCATCATTAGCTTAAAGAACAAATCATTGAAGATCTCATTGAAGAAGAGATACAAGGGCCCCTGTTTGAAGGTATAGCTGAACAACTTCCTGACATTGCTGCAAAAGAAAACATTGAAGATACAAATCTACCCCAGGTTTATGAGCAGCCTTTTGATGAAAAAATGGAGCTGCCTAAATTTCATCTCATCGAAGGTAATTACATTTGCGCTACAGATCTGCCTTATGATGGATGACAGGATTCAGCTTGAAGAGAAGCAGCCCACTTGCTATTTAAGCTCGCTTCAGCGTTATGTTGATGGAGAATGCGCTCTAACCTGCTATCATGTTGTGCATTTGAGAGACGGTGTGTATCTGTAGCACAAACTATCCTATGACACTCATGATTTGAAAACATTTCCAGGTCAAGTTCACATTCAGTTTATCAAAGCCTGTTTTTTGACTAAACAGAAGGGTAGAAGTTTCATCATAGATGAGGAGCTGAAATGGCTCCACTGGTTATATGAATACACTTAACAGGTTCTAGGCTCATGTTAGGTTAGGGTAGGTAGATGAATAAGCTCCCACATGAGCATTTAAATATTTTTCAGCATGCTATT
The DNA here is from genome assembly GCA_027924585.1 of Larix kaempferi. Classification (NCBI taxonomy): domain Eukaryota; kingdom Viridiplantae; phylum Streptophyta; class Pinopsida; order Pinales; family Pinaceae; genus Larix; species Larix kaempferi. The sequence continues at coordinate 4,060,602 of BSBM01000394.1, forward strand.
TAGTTTTGTAATAAATCTGTGATTTGGGGATGTGAATTGAGCCATCCCCACCACGCTGTTTTGTTAGTTTTAAAGATGGTTTGTGAATAACCATGAGTCTGAGGTTCTCATGCACTCTCGAGGAGAGCGCACGTCCCCATATGGAGCCAGATGTTACCCCCCATTTTTCCAGGGGTGTCCACATGTGAAATACTTTCACATCTTTCAGCAGGCTTCTTTCCAAGAGTTGATGGGTTAAGGCCTTGCAGGGGTTTAGAAAATGGCAACACGACAGGACTTTGTTTCATTTACAGGTTGACTCAAGTGAAACCACTGGGATTGTATCATTATCCCATGGTTGAACTGTCCAGTGAACAGCAAAAGATGCATCAAAGTGCACGGAGAGTTTTAGAGACAGTGTGATAAAAAATAAAATAAAGAAAGCTCCTAAAAGAAGTCCTTTGCTGTTGGAGAAGTGAATCCATTTCTTGAAAAAAGGGATTGTGCTGTGAAAGAAAACTCCCCAAGCAAAACATCTTGAAAATGTGTTTGTCAGGTGCTAAAGTGATATTTTCAAACTGTATCATCTTCTGGGAGGAACTGCATGAACTTGGCAGCAACATGTGACTGTTTGATTATTGATGAGGCAGCTCAGCTCAAGGGGATCATTGTCTGGATTTTAGAAGCAAATATAAAAGTAGTGAAAGCGAGAGTTCTGAGCATAGAGAAGACTATTATTGAACACTTGGTTCGCAAATTCTTGCAAACTTGAGCACTGATTTATGCAATGTAAAGAAGGCAACTGCAATAGACTCAAATGCTTTGACTAGTTCTGTGGCAAAACTTGCTAGAGGGCTTGCCAAGGTGAAGTCATTTTTGCATATAGAGTTTACTAGCCAGAAAAGGGATGAAAATGCAAGGAAGCAGCTGATAGTGTTGGAGTAAAAGCGTACTCCTGGCACGAATTCTTATCTCTGAGAAAGAAGAGAAAATGTGACCCTTCACCACCAAAGAAGAATGATTTTTGTACAATCGTGTAGACAAGTGGAACAGCAGGAAAACCTAATGGTGTTCTATTAACAAATAGGAACGTCATTGCAGAAATCGCCAGCAACAGGTTGTGCTAGCAATAGTTATTTTGAGGAACTATACAATCATTTCTAGCGAGGTGATGTATGGAGGCTTCCAACTGAAGCATATGTGGTTCTCCGTCATTTGAAGGATGCTTAAGGTTGGAGTTAACACGCACTTCCGAAATGAAATTGGCTATTGAATCAAACTTCAACAATCGTTTGAGAACAATCTTGAATGAGTTGAATGCAATCACAATTATTGAGAAAGAAGTACTAAAAAGCGATCAGCACAAGACTCAGTTTTTCGATAAAAAGACGAGCCCACCCATAGTCAATCGCCAGGGCTCGGGGTTCAGTAATGATCAAACACACAGCAGTTTTTAGAAATCATCGGAGCTCGCACACGCCCAAACCTGGGCACGCTTCTTCACGTGGATCTTGCATTTCCTTTGAACAGTCGGTTGAGTGATACAGTGCTGAGTCGTGAATCTTGGACCCGTGTTCACTCTAGCAAACGATTACAAGTCGGAGTGGCTATCACACATAGCACACGTCCTTTTCCCCATGGCTATCGTATTTAATCACCTATATTTTCTTTTGTCAGCCAAATCGTGGAGCCACTGGCCGCTGACCGTAAAGAGCAGCCTCGCCTCCAAAATATAGGTCTTGTCCATTGCAAAAACAAAATTATGGAGTTAAACTTGCGTTCTGGCTTCAGTTAAATGTCTCGAAATTGTTCCATACTTAACCGTATTGATATTACTTCGAGAGCATTGCGGAAATTGGCACTTCAAAAGTAGCCAAGCTCGACAACGATGGCTTTGCAGTTTTCATGGAGTTTGACCACATTGGGCATTCTAGCTTTGGAGGTGCAAGAGAAAAACTCATCAATTATACTCGGCTAAAGGCAAAACATAATCGACAAGGGAAAAAACTCCTTGGAATACCTTCTTTGGTTGTCAAGTCCTAGGGAACCAAGTCACTCAAAGGCCACCATGCTAGCACACTTTATTACAAACCCCGTGGGGCACGGTCATGCACTACAAAAATTAAAAAGGGAGCCCTGAACAGGCTAAACTTGGAACTTCTGAACTCTGAAAGAGCACAAGTAATTTGTGCAATACTGGCGACTTACGGAAGTCCAACTAAAGTGCAACTTTAGGTGGTAACAATGCTAACACATACACATCCAGAGCAAACACAATGCAAACAAGTTACAAATTGTCAAACACACACTATGTGGGTCGTGAGTCTGTGACCATTAACAACAACAAACTCAAAAGTCAAAACAATAGCCAAGTAAGTTACTTGGGACCCGTCGGCTGGGATGATGAACAGGCAAAGGCCAAGTCAATGGATGAAACCCGTCGCTCGACGATGGAGGAGAAAACTTGAACTAGTTCGCCGCCTGCTCAATCAAAGTTCAATGAAAAATATGGTAATACCAAATGAGAGGCCCGAGGGTTCCTTGCCGCTTCAGAAGGGTCTCAGTGGGGACAAATTTCCCGCGTCCTACTCAGCCGCGGGCTTTTTTTTAAAGGATTTTTTTTTTAATGGTTCACGGGATTCGGTTCCCATTGGAGGAACCGTATCTCGAAATCAAGGATACGATTCCTCCAATTGGAACCGAATCCGCTGTAACAAGATTCTTAATCCAATTATGGGAATTGAATCCTATCTCTAGAGAAACGGATCCAAATCAAATCTGTATCTACAAAAAAAATCATTGAAGCTTCACAAAATCAGATTCGGATCATCGATTCACCGTTTCCGCAGAGAATCCGGTACTGATTCGGACCCTAGGTGGCCGAATCCAGTAACTTAGCCCAAAACAATTGACAAACCCTAGAACCATGGCCACTCCTTTGGTAAAAAATGTTTAAAAAGCTCTTGATATATCAAAAATCCAAAGTGCTCCACATGATTTGCCAGATTAATACCATAAACGGCTTCCAATTTTTTATGGGTGGTTACAGTTGAGGAACGCCTTGGCAACTTTTTTGACAGAATTGTTGAACATCATGTTCCTCAAGATCATGAAGATGTAGCAAGGAAGATTACATTGTCTGTGTAATGAACATTAATAATAATAATAATAATAATAATTAAACAATAACTAATGAAGAGACATGTCTTAACTAAGGGGCATGACTATTCAACCAACTAACCAATTAATGTGTATATATATTATATACTATCACAGTGATCATTGTATATCATAATTCTATCAATTATTCATTATTCAATATATTATTATATACATTGCAGAAATATTTTGTCAATTTAATAGAAGGAACGAGGACTAATCCAACTTCATAAACGTAAGCACTACATATAACTCTTCTCACGTCAAATTCTAATCCAACTTGTCCCTATCACCCATAGACACCTTGCAAGGAACAACCCTACAACAAACATCTTGAGCAGCCAACGCCCCATTGGATAGAGTATACAGAGCAAAAATAGATTGAAATGATCACTAAACATACAACAAACCTCAATCGAATCCTCAACAAAAGAACCATCCCCTCTATGGAGACCAAGCACTGTCTCCATTGCAACCTTCCTTTTTCGGGTAATTGAAATAACTTGGATCCCTTATCGCTAATCTGAATCCACTACAATCAAGAAGGGACCCTATCTCCCTAGGCAATATACTCCTCCCCTCATCGGACTATCATCTCCAAATTCGTTGCCTCCTCCTACAAAGTGACATTATGATGTCATCTTCCAAAAAGATGCAAACCTCCTCCAATCTCTATCTAGCCACCCGCATATCGCTCCTCTACTAAGCCATCATCCTACCCCAACTACGCATAAACTTAATGGTTCGCCTCACAATAGCCTCCAACCACATAACCCAACCTTGTGAATCCACCAGTTGAGGGGTAAAGATTCCACACAGTCTAAGCAAGGGCTCGAAAATCCATCGAATCCAAGTGACACATTAAGTTTAAATAGTGAAATCAAGAGTACATCCGAAAAGGAACCGAAAGAGATCACTAACTGGATCAGGAGGTGATTTGAACTAGTCACATCCATCAAAACATACACTAGGCGAAGCTTTCCCAAGAACACAACCTCATTCCTGGGCCCATAGATTTTGTCCAACCTCACCTAGACTCTACCCTATCCCTTCTTGTAATTGATCCAAGTGAACCACCCACCATAATCCAAACCCTTTTGCTTCCAATTGGGAACAAAAACTTGCAGTGAATCCTTGCACCTACACCAAGCTTGCTTTTCCAATCCGTTTATCACCACCCCCCTACCCACCACACCTGTCCCCATCCCACTCCACCATGTTTGAAGTCACCCCCAATAATCCACTCAGTCGCTGGAAGATACTAGACCATCCAATCCCATAACCAACTCCCATCCGAGCTATAATTCCGGGCATAAAGTGCACACAGCCCAATAATCCGATCCTGGATCAAAAGAGTGAGCCACACACATCTACCCTTTGGATTCATTCTTACCAACCTTGACTTTCCAAACCTTGACTCCATATGCTATATTTGACGACTCCAAAACCTAGTTTGACTTCTTGGGCATATTTGGCATTCTTCATCATTGGTTAAAATCCTAAAAGCTTGATTTTGACTTTGGAATAAATATCCTTGCACGCAAAGAAAGGGTAAAAGGTATAAAAGAAAGCACAAAATAGCAACTTTCTTTGCTAAAAAAGTCATTCAAAATAGCAAGGAAAGCCATCTAGAAGGAAAGAAAGCTATCTAGATTCCAAACAACAAAAAGGTCACACCTAGCTTGGATGCAAAGCTTTTGGACTTTTTTGTGATTTATTTCCTCTTTTCCAGCAATAAGGCCAATTTGGAGGAGATCAGAGTTCTATATAAGTAAAGGAAAAAGACATTGAAGAAGTTGGATATTACTTTCTCTAAAATGTATTTCCATTTCTATCCAACCCCGTGACATGGCCAATCTCGGCCCTGTACCAACAGTTACACAATTTCATCTAGGGCACAAAGGAAGGCACTTCATTCCAAGCAGCAACACATTACCCAGTCTAGCTCTTCTTCCAACTCCTCCTCTGGACAGAGTTCTATTCTGGGATTTCTCCAGTCGGCCTCAAATGTTAGGAGAGATGGTTCCAACGTAACATGACAAACTTCCGTCATTTGTATCATAATCCCTGGATCCATTATCTTTGTACATCTCTCTCCTAGATCAACTCTCCATCTTTGAAGTTAGCCTTTTGATATCTAGGTTTTGGCCATACTATACTTTATGCATTTCGCTTTTATAGGAGCCACCTTTGTGTGCCCACTTTGTATCAAAACATGGTATTAAATACTAAAATAGTCCAATTGACCTACTTTTGTGGTCATTAGTTGGACAGTTAATAAAATTATCTTATCTTACTATCCTCTCTCTCTCTCTCTCTCTCTCTCTCTCTCTCTGTGCTAGGGTTTCTTGGTCTTCTTGGAGCTAGGGTTTCTTGGTCTTCTTGGAGTATCTTGGAGAATCTTGGAGGTGTAGGGTCAGGGTTTATCCCTTGGAAATTGGAGATAAATGTTTTGAGAAAAAAACCCTAGGGTGGATTGGTGAAGAAGAAGAGAAGAAGAGGATGTTTTGCCTTGGAGATTTTGTTGGAGAGATTCTTGCACTTCGATCTTCTTGCACTAGCTAGGGCTCTCTGGATAGTTGGAGTTTTGAACTAGCCTTGAGAAAAGGCTATGTTATGTACTTGTACTTCATCTTGAAGTAATAAATGATGTTTCCAGTTGTCCATTTCTTGCGGAATTTTCATATTTCAATTCAACTATATATGTTATCTATGCATTGATATTTACAGCCATATATATCTTGCCGATTTGATATAAGTAAAAGGGCAAATTATTAATTGTTTTGACATATAAGGAAGACTGTAAGGGGCTGATTTTACTGCTGTAAAAGTGTATTTCAGATTAATTATTGACTGATAAGTTGCCATAGAAAGGGCTAAAACTTAGCCCCGAGGGGTAGCTCAGTTGTTTGGATCTTCCAGAACCAAGAAGAGACAACGTCAAGGTCGTGGGTTCAATTTTCTGAGTCCTTCGGGGTTAGGCATCGAAGTAATGTCGACAGGGGTGAGGCCCCTTCAGGTGGGCCCCCTTGGCTTGGATCCGTGGACGTAGCGAGCTCTAGGGCCGTGAACAACATTGAAAAAAAAAGGGCTAAAACTCATCTCTTTGTTACGAATCTTTTCTTCTTGAATTGTCGTCAAGTTTGGGGCTGTTTGAAGTAAATAATTATGATATTTTCCACTGTTGTTTTATACCCTAATTTACAGCAGTCATAATGCTGAGAATTCTAGAGTTAAGATCTGGGAAACCTTCTAATTAGAAGTTGAAATTTCTGAAGTCCATTAATTGCTCGAGTACATGAAATTTGAATAGACCTACCCTTGGCAGGCAGGTCGATCACATGTCCTCTGCATTTTTCTGCCCCCTCTGAACAGCAGACATGGCCAACAACAATAGGGACTCGCACCCATCAGCTTCTGTTGCTGATAAGAGCATTCCAATCAACGATTCCTCTCTGTAGGGTGCTTCCCTGTCCTAGTTCCCAGCATCTTTGGGTTCTTCCTAGACAGCGATTATAGATTTTGCAAAGAACCCTTGACCCTTCAAATATATGGTCAGCCAAACAAGAATCTCTATCTCCATAAGAAGGAAAGCGCAAACTCAGGCAGTTTCATTCTGGAGACAGTAAAATGCACCCCAATTTTACAAGTTTCTTATCCAAGGTTAAAAGGACACCACAAAGACCACAAAAAGCATGCTTTAATCTATAGAATTAATGGGTAAGGCCATTATCTTCAACCCATCAGCTTACAAGGTAAGCTTCTACTCTTGAGAATCTAAAAGATCATAGTAAGGCCATGGAGGAGGGAACATGGCTTTAGAACAGATTTCATTATTGTATTGATAGCTTCTTTTGTTATAAAGCCAAGCTTGATGTAATAAACATGTGAGGTTTGGGATGTGAATTGAGGCATCCCACCACGTGATTTCTCTTTCTTTCTTCCACTCAAGCAGGTACAACCAAATGATTCTGAGGTTCTCATGCACTCTTCTTCAAAGATGAGCACATGTCCCACAGTTGGAGCCAGTTGTTACCCTTCATATTGTATGAGGGTAATCCAGTAGATGACTGTGATGACTTATTCAGATTCTCGATTCCAGCATAGCATAGTCTGTTGCACATGGCTTAGAATGCCTTGGAATAATTATTGCGTATCTCATAATGTTTCACCATGGACATAAGTTTAGAGTTAGTTAGGGTCCCTAGGTGTGATGAAATTGTCAAAATATTGTGAAGCATTATTAAATGGGATGTAAACCCCATTTTCACTCCCTATAGAGTATAGACCCTCAAATCAAGCCTAGCACACCTCCTGGGAACATTATCCCCTGTTTTGTAGATTTTGGGGACGAATTTCGCTGATTTAAGGGATTTTTGTCTGATTTCTAGATTATGGGGATATAATCCCCTGATTTTGCAGCCCAGAATCCCTGTTTGGTGGATTTTGTTCGGGAATATGCTCTTTCTAAGGGAGGCACACCTCTCTTGATCTCTTAGACTCCTAGAGGTGGCGCATTCTCATGAGGAGAGGTTTGACACAAGGCTAAACTTCTAAAGACTCCTAGAGGTAGCACACTTCCCCATGCATGAGATTTGACACATGGTAGGGCTCCCCTCTTGCTCCTAAAGCTATATAAGGAGTGCTCCTTGCTCATTGTAATTCATGGTTAGATTTTGTAAAGTTCCCTCTTCTTGGAGCCTAATAGATATATTATTCTTGGAGCTTTTGTGACATGTGTGGAGGTGCTTTCGTACTGAATGTAGCATTAATCTTGCATGGAAATTTCTAAAGGCTGTGAGTATTGCTAGCTCTTATACTTGGAAATATCTATGTTTTGGGTTGGAGGAGGGTATTACTACCTCATTGGAAGGAAAAGGTTTTAAATTAAACTTTATTTTCTTTTCCTTTGTATCTATGCACATAAGGGAGTAATTTTTTCATTCATTCTTAATTCAAAGGGTGTAACATTGATCTTTTGTGTGTGTGGTGCACCCCCAAAGCTAGAAAGGAAGTGGATTGACGCTAGCCTCTTGATTGGTTTCTCTCTATCCTCCCATCACCTCTGCCTATATAATTTTTTCTATGCTACAACCATTTTGCTAGAGTTATTCTCCATTTTACCTTGCACTCATTGCCTATTGCTCTAGTAATCCTAGTTTACAGAAGGTCCCTTTGATTTGGTGAAGTGCCAACCAAAAGTGTGAGAGTGGATTGGTGTGGTGACATTGGCCTTTTCCTCTTGAATTCACCTCGGCTAGCTTGCTTCTTCAGGACTTTAATCATACCACTAGTTTGGAAGGTAACACTCTGGAGATTTAAATTGCACTCAATAACTAGATTGTGAGAATACCACATTTAAGTGTAGATTTTGTCTAGAAGCAATCCATCTAATGGAAGCTTGCCTGAAAAAGATAAATGACAAGATTGAAGAGCATCAACCATCCTCCACAAAAAAAAGCCAAGATGGATTCCAACAAGTTTGCCAAATGAATAGGAACAAAAAGTGTGGATGCACAAAGAGACATCTGGAAACTCCAAAGCCGGTATCACCATCCAACAAAAGGAACCCCCATGAAGATACTTAGCTGCGAAATTCTGCAGCTGAGGAAGAAGATTTCTGCAAGGAAGACACAATTTTGCTAAGCTGACAAAGCCAGAAATTTCTCACAATAGATACCAGCCTCGAGCTCTCAGAAAGAAGAGATGATGAAGAAATATAACAAGATTAGATTCCAAACTTTCACACAATCTTTGTATGAGATTTTCTGTCTTTGCTACCTACAGGTATAGTTTGGAGCAGCATGTAACACAATAAATTTAATAAATTTTGTTCCTATTAAAAAATAAAGAAAAGATCAGACACCATAGGAAGATTTACATTAGTATGAGATCTGCACATGCAGAACAGAAGCATTGTATTTTTCAGTTCAATAGAGTTGCATTTCATTGCCCCTGACATTTGTTCAAATTTTAAGGAACAAAATCATAGAATCTATTTCATCATAAAAATTAAAATGAAAATTCAAGCTCGCGTGAAATTTTTCCATTGAAATCTTCTTTACAGTTCTATCAAGAACTTCTAATAAAATAACAGAAAAACATCGGTTATTCAGAATTGCAACTTATAGTTTGCACAATATACACAAGGGGTAAACATGAGTAGTAGAAATCCTCAGCAAATTGTAGTCACTTACTGAAGGGGTAAAACCATCAAATGGATTCTTCCCATCTTTTGAATCCGCCAAGAGTCGCCTAGCATTATGTATATATGAACGCAAACCACCTGGATAACTAGCATCGAGTTTTTCTACCTGTCGAACATACATCCATATATTTCTCATTTACATTAGAGAGCCAATACCTTATTTCTTCTTGCAACTCTATAAGTTCAAAAAAAAATTGAATTCTCAATAGACCCAAAAGAGAGCTTACAGTTGCAAAAGACTATGTCTAATCATAAGAAGCACATGCAAGAAACATACCAGACAATACAATGACAAACAAAATTTTGAAAGAGTGATAACTGCAATTGGCACAAATAGAAAAATAAATTAGACATTGATTTTTCTTAAGTCATTCCATGGTGTTAAATTATAGCTTCGGAAGCCATTTTTCATTTTACAAATTACCATGTAAACTTGTGTCAAGTGTCAACATTGGAGAGCAGCTTGAGCTGCTTAGCTGGAGGGCAGCTTGAGTTGCTTAGGGTGGCAAGCTGGGAGGCAGCTTGAGCTGCTTAGGACGGTGGAGTTGACCGGCTAAGGCGGTGGAAAGGGGCAGCCTTTGATTGCCCCAACGGCCAACCTTTAAGGGGGCAGCCCTTGGCTGCCACATGGGCCAGCCTTTAGGGTGACCTTTGGGGGCTGCTTAGGGCAGCCACCCATGCTATTTAAACAGGCCCTCACCCCCCCGTGTAATTCATTCATTTTCATTGAGTTTTGAGAGCTAAGGAAAGGAATATTTCTGCCATAGTTTACTCCTGTCCTATACCTGAGTATACTGCTGAATCATGAGCTGATATCTTTTGGGTTTGATGCTGTCCTGTACCTGAGTTTACTGCTTTAGTGAAGATTGAAGAAGGCTGTCCTAGATTCTAAGTTTCCTGGTCATACAGTAAGGTATTTATCTAAGTTGCTAGGGTACTTGGGTACTGGGACGAGTACAGGTACGGGTACACCACTTTTTGAAACATGGTACTTGGGTACGTGGGTACTGTAGATATATATATATATATATATATATATATATATATATATATATTAAATTTTCAAGTTTATAAATTATATTATATATTAATATTTATTATTAAATTTTTCTTTGTTCAATGTTCATTGTTCAACAAGTAAACAGTAAACTCCAACACACATTGGCATTGCACATTGCTTGAAATTCAGATTGCGTATTGATATTGATATGAATCATCATCATGATATATGTCCATTGTCATACTACATCCAAAATTTGACAAATGGCATTTGCCATATTTTCGAACATGAAATACAAAATACTAAAATACTATTTAAATACTAAACATCATAGTTGATTTCAGATTTGGCTTCCTCAAGCCATCTATGCTAGACCAATAGCATAGGCAACATCACTGTGTACATCTAATTTGAATATCTAATGTAAGAATTGTGAGACATGAATCATGATACATATGCCTTGAAATGCCTCAAAGGCTGAAAGTTATTTGTAAAAAGAATAGTTTGGCTTGTGTAAGGAGCTTGTTGCACTAACCTGAAATTACAGGTTTATTATTTTATAACAATGTAACTACGTAATTATGTCTATTGCTATTCAGAAACTGTGTAATAGCAGATTGAGATAATGCGTTTATTCATGTTGTGGAAGTCATTGGACCAAATCGTTGCACACTTGGACATTTTTGGGAGAGGGCCCCACCATACCCTACCCCCTCTTCACTTTAAAACTTTAAAAAAAAATGGATTTTGAAGTCTACAGGCTAAGATTTATGGCCCAGAAGTACCCCCGAAGTACCCAAAATCAGGGTACTTTGCCTTTTTTGGAGTACCAGTACCCGATTGGACAGTGGAAAGTATCGAGTACTTGGGCAAGGTACTGAGTACTTCTTGGGTACTCCCAGGAGTACCCGTTATGTACCAGGTATGGCGGTATGGGTACCCGGTATTGGTACGCGTGCCCGAACCCCCGGTACAGGTACCATGGCTACTTAGGTATTTATTTTCTTGGCAAAACTCATTGAAGAGAATAGTTCATGGTGATTTTGTAATCTGGGCTTGATATACTATTTATATAAGGAAGAAGATTGTTTGTTGGAGTTTTTCTCCCTTCTAAGGGTTTCTGCAGGGTAAATATATGTGTTCATGTGAGGTCTATTTGTGTGCTTTCTCTACTGTCAATTATCATTTCAAGTTTTATCTATCTACTGGTTTAAAGTTATCAAATTTGTTGAAATCAGAAGTAAATGAAATAACAGTAAAACATAGACTATGTGCTTGAATAAAAATAATTCACATGGTATCAGAGCTTTGGGTGTGAACAGAGCTCAGTTCTGTAGTTCATGAGCCAACACAGGTCCTAGGATTTAAGTTTTATAAAGCACAGTCCTAAGTTTCTTGTTCAAGCATGTCTTCTTCTATTTTTGTTCGGCATGAAGATAGGCTAGAGGGAGCTTCAAACTTTAATGTTTGGAAGCTCAGGATTATGAATATTCTCCAAGAGTTAGAACTAGATCATTTTGTGACTACAGTGGTGGAAGAACCAGTTTCTAATACTGGTAAGGCAGCCTTTAGAAGGAATCAAGCTAGGGAAAAAAGAGTTATTTTTTATTATGTAAAAGAGAGTATCATGCCAGTACTAACTTCTTTGATGACAGCTAAAGACTGTTATGATACTCTTGTGAAATTGTATGAGAAGACCACACCTAGTTAGAAGAGAAATCTGAAGAACAAATTGATGTTTTTACAAAAGGAGAAAGGTGAAGCTGTTGAATCCTTTTGTTCTAAAATTGCTCAAATTCATGATCAGTTTGTTACCAACTTATTTGTACCATAGTTGGATTATCTGAAGAGCCGCCATTTGACAAACATGATGAATGTTTATACTCCAGTGTATTAGATGATCCAGCATTTGTGCCTAGCCAATTTTGGCTAGTCAATTTTGTTTTCCAGTCAACATGACCATGGCCCCACGGGGTTTGTAATAAAGTGTGCTAGTAGGATTTTGAGTGTCTCGGTTCCCCATGACTTGATTAAGCAACTAAGGTATTCTAGGGAGTTTTTTCCCTTGTCAATTATACTTTGCCTATAGCCGAGCTATAATCGATGAGGTTTTCTCCCGCTTTCTCCAAAGCTGGAATGCCCGATTTTGAAAATTTTAGCCATGGGGGGTTATTAGAGTCCAACTAATGTACATAAGCCTACTAGACACTATTAGAATAGATTTTGGTCATGTCCTAAGTCTCTAGGACCCTCAAAAAAAATTTCGAAAAAATTTTACCGGGTCCTCCGGTTTTGGGTTTTTTAATTATTTTTTAAATTTTAATAAATTTCTCTATAGTTTAAATGGAGAAATTTCAATTTGTAATATGTCAGTCATCCGGGATCCGAATTCAGTGATTGAAGGCTCCAACCTTAAGCCAAAAATCATTCATGGTCCCCGGACCAGTTTATCCTAAGTTTTAGATGTCAATTCAGCCTCATAATTAATAATTTCTCAAAAAACCAGTTACAGAGAAATTATTAATTAAAATATAAAAAATTGAATATTTGGAGATAATCCAAATCTCTCCAAAATAATCCAAATGGATTAAAATAAAAGGCTAATTGACATGGCATTGGGCATTAATGAGGATTCCAGTCATCTCCAGTCAGCTCCAGTCAACTATCCAGTCACCAGATGAGTTTAAATCCAAGAGAATTCGCCCTCCATGCATGCAAACTCGATTTAATGATGTGGAAGAGTTATTAAATGAGAATGTGGTTGGTTTTGGTTGCATTGAATGGAAGTGGGGGCACCTTGCCTAGGTGGAGGCCACCTCCCACTCTCAACTACCAAAGATTGCAATCGAATTGAAGTGAAACTCCAAGCTAACTACCAAATCCTCACGTGTTCTCTCCTCCTTCACGTCAATCTTCCTTTGGAGCTCGAGTTTTACATGTGGCAAGTGGTTATTTGATAGGTGATGCTTCCAAAGTGAAGATGAGGGGCGCCTTGCCAAGGTGGAGGCCACCTCCTCATCTCATTCATCACAAACTCAACTTGTTGGTTGGAGTTAACTCCAAAACTCGGCATTAGCTTGGATTTGATTGGATTGAGACTGGGAATTTGACTTGTGTTAGGTGCTATTGGCTCCCATCATGCCAATTCGACTTAGGTGTTAGGTATTGTCTAGTTTGCTATAAAGAGAGGCTATTTTGGCTATTCTCTCATGGAGATTTTGAGCATGAACACTCTGCCCAAATATCATTGTAATATTTGTTTGATTTTTGAATAAAGAAGTGACTTTGGAGGTCCATGCAAGAGTCTTTTGAGGTTGTCTTTCACATTGTTTGGTGATATCTTTCTCACCTTACCTTTATTTCAAGCATTACATTATTCAGTATATGTTCTACATTCTTAGAAATATATTGTTCGGTTTGGATTGTTTAATTTGTGAGTGTTTTGCAGGATTCACACAAGGTGGAGAATGGCTTGGAGATCAAGCTAATCTTTGCTCATCAATGGCTATTAGCACCTAATCAAATTCTTTTGCAGGTTTTCAAAGTTCTTCTCATCCCAAGAGAAGAAACATAAAGAAAAGACTTGCCTCTTCCTCCATCAACAAAAGTTACTACATTCTTTGGTTACAAGACACTTTTAAATCTTCTTTCTGCATTTCTATACCAAAAGTTTTGACTTGAGATAGCACGGGCCACATTGTTTTGTGGTTGCTTCTCTATCCTTACTAGCACCCTGCGGACATCTAGCTAGCTAGAAGGTTTTCTTCGGCTAGTGTTCTAGTGATCACCTTGTTCGGAGGTTGATCCCATCGTTGTTTCATTTGGTTTTTCTTGAATTTCTTTGGCCTCTCTCTCTCGTTTTTGCCTCTCTTCATCCATTCGTTTTTTTTCTCTTCAAAGCCTCATCTTCCTCCTCTTTTTATCCTTCTTCCCTTACTTCTTTTTGCCTTGGATCTCTCTCTCCATCTTGCTCTCACTCCTCTTCTTCTTTTCATCCTAGTCTTCTTTCGCTTTGCTCCTTCTCCCTTCCTACCATTCGCTCCTCCTATTCCTCCTTCCATCCCTTACCTTTCGCTCCCCATCTTTTTCCCTCATTAGCTCTCGTCCACCTTCATTATTAGCCTCCTAAGCCCTCTTTTCATTCGCTCCTCTTGGGTCCCTCCTCCCATCCATCTTCCAAGAAGCCCTAAAGTCACAATAAACAACAAAACAATTTAAGCTTTAGAGTTTGGTTAGTGTTGTTAGTTTCATGCTTTTTTGGAAAGTGATAGTTAGACATTTGTTTAGATCTCATCATCTATTTTGCATTTGCATTTTGTTTAGATCTAGTTTCATTTTATCAAGTTAGTCTCTTATTTGCAATCTATTTGATAGTTAGATCTTGCATTATATTTCTAATCCAAGCTTTGTTTTTAGCTTACATTTCATTATTTTTTGCATTTTAGATCTATCTTTTAAAAAGAGAAAAATTTCATTACAAAATAATTTATGTTTTAGATCTTTCTCCTAGCATTTTAGGCATCTATTTGTTTGCTGGTCCGTTTTACATTTTTCATAATTTAAAGTTGAATCTCATGCTTTTTTACACTTTAGATCTCATTTTGCAAGCTTAGACTTAGCTAGTTTCAAAGTTTATTTCGTTTTTCTAATGCTAAAGGGTGCTTGTAGCTTGAATCTGTGTTGTGTGTAGGTGCGAGATAAAGCCAAATCTAAAAGAAACCTTGAAGTGAAAGGAGAGAATCATTACAAGAAGACAAAAAGGAAGCTTGGAACCAAGCCTCAAACCAATAAATTCAATACTCTCCTTTTTTGTAAAACTCTTGAGAGTTTCAAAGTTCATCTCCATTTCTATTATCTTTTCTAAAGGTTGAAAATCCAAAATATTGTATCACTTTAATAATAAAAGGCAAAAGTGGGATAAGCCCTCCCACACTTTGGTTTTTCTTCCCCATTTGGGGAAGAGTGTTCTTGTTTTCTTAGAGTAGATTTGCTTTCAATACTTAGATTAATTTCATTTTTTGTACTTCAATCAGTCCTCTTCCAAGTCTTGACTTGAGATAGTATCCTTGGGATTTCATCCCCAAGGGCAGGGCCACATAGTTTTGTGGTTACTTCTCTTTCCCCATTAGACTCCTTGTCGAAACTCAGCTAGCTGGAATTTCTCAAGGACTGGTGGTTCTAGTGGTCACCTTGTTCGGAGGTTGACCCCACATGTTTATTTTTCTTAGATTAGTTTAGTCTTGGCCAAATAGTTTGTTTCATTTTTGTTATAGAATGCTAGTTGTTCATTTCTGCAAATGATATCTTTGTCTTTTATTTTCCCATCTTATTGAGCTATCACATGTGTTCATGCTTACAATCTGCGTCTATTTTAATAAACAAACAAAGTCTCTTGAACTTGTCGTAATCCAAGTCAAGAGCACTCTCTGTCGGAGAGCATTTTAGCTTGCATCTTTTCCCCCTGCATTAGGCATACTAGATTAAATAAGTCTCTTGAACCTTGTCATAAGACAAAGTCAAGAGCACTCTCTATCGGAGAGTTGAACTGTGTGCTTAAGCAACAATTAAAATACTCCAACTCATACTCCCATAATTAATTTATCTTGGTTGTTATCTAACACCCGTATGCTCTGCCAACCTGAAAGGGTTGGGCTAGTACTCAGAAAGGTGTTGGACTTGTTAATCTCATAAGTGATAACTTAATAAAACTTTACCCCAACCAACGTGCCGACGTTATTTCGAGAAACTTTTAAGTGGGAGGCAAAAGATCCTAAACCTAGTGGGGCTAAGAAACATACCGTTGCCAGACATCAGGGGCGGTTTAAATCATTGGACACCTATCCCTTCGAAATCTGGGGAGTCTTGACATACCATCAGAGGGGAGCCACTTAAAGGTGTACTTTTCCAGTCTCTTGATTACCTTGTTGTTCTTAGCCTAATAATCAAGACCACTAAAACTTATAATTTACCAAGATAATTTGCACAACGTTCTCACAAACGGTTACTAAGACTATATATTCAGCATCCCCCAGCACTACATTCAATCATTTTTTACTCCTTTACCCAATGGATAAGGCACTGGTCTTTTATATTCAAATGCTTTAAATTTAAATTGAGTCATTGTTCATTGGAATTTATATATCTGTGGATGCTTTAATTTATAAATCTTTGTATACTGCTAAATCATATCTCGCGACGTGGATTGCATTTTATCTTGTGTCTATTATAAGTTGTGGGTCTTTCATCATCAAAAAACTCCTAAACAACACCCATCTGCATCACCACACAATTAAAACACTTAAAACATTAAGCCATAGTTAACCCTTTGTAGGGACTACCCCCCTTGGCTTCATTAGGAGTTAGCCTAAACGGAGGAGCTGGGATTTAGGTGACAGTACCTAGTTCATTGCTTGCCCCCAAGGCCACACTTCTCTCACTTGTAGTGAAGAGACAGTTTTCGAAAGATTTCTGCTGCTGGTGTGCAATTTGGCGGATAACACAGTTACTTGTCACAGGGGTAGCTTTTGATGATGACGATCTTATTCAAACCATATTTGATGGTCTTCCATCTTCATGGAGTACTTTCCTTTCCAGTGTAAATGGTAGAGAGATTCAGCCTACTTTTGAGCGTTTATGGCATGACTGCCTTCAAGAGGAAAGCCACATGACTTCAAGAAATCATGTTTCTAATGATGACAGTGTTGCTTTGGTTGCAAAAACAAGAAGAGGAAAGAAACCTTTCTTTAAAAGGCATTTCCAGGAAAACAAGGTGAAAGGAAACTTCAAAGGTAAAAAATTTGATATGTCTAAAATTACATGCTATTGTTGTAACAAGATGGGACATTTTGCTAAAGACTGCAGATCCAAGAAGAAAGTCTTCCATTAAATGAAGCATCATGCATCTACTGTTGAAGAAAGAGGATCAGGTAAGAAGGCAAGTGAATCTCCTGAAAGACAAGAGAATATAAAAGAATACTACCTAGTGTCCGCTCTTTCTGGTCATCTAACTATTGATCAGAACACTTGGTTGGTTGATAGTGGAGCTTCAAAACATATGACTGGTTACAAAAATATTATTTCAGATTACAGGAAGAAGACTTGCTTAGTGCAGGTACAGCTGGGTGACAACTCATGTTATGATATCAAAGGGGTCGGTTCCATCTCTCTTCAATTAAAATCTGGATCCATCATTCATATTGATGAGGTCTTATTTGTTCCTGGCATGAAGAAGAACTTGTTGTCAGTCTCTATACTTGAAGATAAAGGCTATAAGGAGGCCTTCATGGATGGTAAAGCAGTTCTCTAGCCGAAAGGTGGTCAGCTAAGTTCAGCTGAAGTCATTGGAATTCAAGAAGGAGGTGTCTACAAGGTAATGAATCATTTTGTTCATGCTCTTGTTCATTCTATAGTCAGTCCCAGCAAGTTGTGGCACAGAAGATTCAGTCACCTTCACTTCAAAGCTCTTCCTGGACTTCAATCTATGGTAAGTGGTATGCCTTCTATTTTCTTTGATAGAGATGAAATATGCAAAGGTTGTTTACTTGGAAAAAATGCAAAGAAGTCTTTTCCTCACATTAGTAGAAAAACTGAAAAGATCTTAGAGCTTATTCATTCTGATACCTGTGGACCAATGTCTTCTCCTTCCCTTAATGGTCTTCTGTATTATGTCATATTTATTGATGATCTTTCTAGAAAATGTTGGATTTATTTTCTGAAGTTGAAAAGTGAAGTTTTTTCCAAATTTAAAGAATTCAAAGCTTTAGTAGAAAACCAAACAGGAAAACGCATTCAGATTCTAAGATCTGATAATGGAGGGGAATATGAATCTTGTGAGTTCGAAAGTTTTTGTAAGGAAGCTGGTATCAAACGTCAGTTAACTGTTCTGTACAATCCTTAGCAAAATGGCGTGGCTGAAAGAAAGAATAGAACTATTTGTGAGGCTGCAAAAGCTATGATGTTTGATCAAGATCTGCCCAATTCTCTTTGGGCAGAAGCTATAACCACAGTTGTATACATTCAAAATAGATGTCCACATGCTATCCTAGAAGATAAAACTCCTGAAGAGGCTTTCTCTAGTAAGAAACCAAATGTAGATCACTTAAGTGTTGGATTTTGTGCAACTTCAGAAGATATTATTCATTGTATTTTATTGTACTTGATTGTACCTCCTAAGGGAGATGAACTGGATGTAATTATTTATGTAATCACATGAAAGAGTCAATGTAAACCTTGGGGTGCAAATAAACAAAAGAAAATTATTAAAAATAAATTATTTATTGCCCCCAGGTGAAGTCGACCCAGTTAGGGAATTTCTAGCTTTTGCACTTGTATAAATAAGAGGCTAGTGCACCTCATTATTCTCATTCTCACACTTGCTTTTTGCGTTGTTGCCGCCAGATTATACACCGTCTTTGTCGCAGCAGAAATCTATGTTGCCACTCGGTGTGCCTTGGTGGCAAGTCTCAAGTCAAGTATGTCACTTGGTTCTTGACTCCTCCGTTTAGGCAAAATTCCCAACGAAAGCCAAGGGGGGTAGACCCTATGGAAAGTTACTAAGGTTGTTAGGGTCTTCCAGTTAAGTGATGGGTTGTTTATTAACGTTTTTGGGAGTTTTTGATTAAAGGTTCAAGATTGTAATTGCAACAATAGTTAAGAAAGCTTTCACCAGCATACGTTTAGATAAATCACTGTGAAATATAAAGATGCACAAATACTTGATATTGATAAAAAGCAAATGAAAAGTGCAAGGACCAGTGCCTTATGGAGTCAAAACACAGTGTGAAATTTAAATGCTGGAAAAGTAAAATGTTGTGCAATTGTCTCTTGGTTGATTTTAAATTATTAAAATGAATCTTGATTAGGGAAAAGAAGGGAAACTCTCGATATACCGTAAAGGGACATAGAGGAATGTCTGGAGTTCTAAAGATTGGTGCTTCCGTACAAGAACATGACGGACTGTCAATACCCTGAGCGCGTGTTCAACACTACAACAACAAGGATGTAGCCTAACGGTACCCCAAGGTCAGAGTACAACTACCCGGCTTCCCCAAGCAGAATCCACACCAAAATTTAGTCTCGAAGTGTCGGATTTTCACTATGTTGTGGGTAGTTAATTTTATTAGGTGACTTGATTAAATTAAATGTGAGAATTAAGAAAGTGCTTCCAACTGCTTTTGGTATCCCACAACTTAGACGTACTGCTGGTGGGTAGAGCATACGCAGTGTAGGCAAATGATTTATTCAAGTTTGAAACAAGTAACCATTAACCCTCCGACAGAGAGCGCTCTTGACTTGCTTTTCAGCTAAGTTCAGGAGACTTTGGGTTCTGTTGTCTGCCGAGATGCACACCAGCAGCAGAAATCTTTCGAAAGTTGTCTCCCTCACTGGAAGTGGGGAAGAGGTGTGGCCTTGGGGGCAAGCAATGAGCCAGGTACTGTCACCTGAATCACAGCTCCTCTGTTTAGGCTAACTCCTAACGAAGCCAAGGGGGGTAGTCCCTACAAAGAGTTTAACTATGGCTCAATGTGTTTTTTAATGTTTTTATGTGTAGTGATGCGGATGGGTGTTGTTTAGGAGTTTATTGAATAATAACAGACACAATGATACTTTTAAAAGAGACACAAGATAAATTAGCAATCCACGCTGCAGTTTAAGATCAAGATACACTGATTCACAATCACTTTAAGAAATCTTCAAATACAAGTCACTCATAAATGGAAATTAACACAAGTACTCCAGATAAGCAAATAAAATACGTGATTAACGACCAGTGCCTTATGGAGTCAAAAAATGCTTGAGTGCTTGGGTTGCTTGATACAAGTGCTCGAGAGATATGTTCGTGAGATCGTTTTGCAAATTATCTTGGTAAATTAAAAGTTTTAATGGTCTTGATTATTAGGATAAGATCACAAGGTAAACGAAGAGACCGGAAATACTTTCAGTGGCTTCCTCTTCTGATGGCATGTCGATCCGCCAAGAGTTCGAGGAATAAGTGTCTAAAGACTTAACCACTCCAATGTCTAGACAGCGGATGACTCCGGCCCCACCAGGTTTAGGAATTTTGCCCACTACCTGAGTACGTCTCGAAAAGTCAACGCTGGTTTGTTGGTTGTGGGGGTGAAAATTTTATTATGTTGTAGAAGTTATTCAAATCTAACACCTTTCTGAGTACTAGCCTAACCCTTTCAGGTTGGCTGAGCATACGAGTGTTAGATAGCAACCAAGGTAAATTATTATGGGAGTGTGAGTTGGAAAATTTTATTCTTGTTTAAGCACACAGTTTAGCTCTCCGATAGAGAGTGCTCTTGACTTTGTCTTATGACAAGGTTCAAGAGACTTATTTAATCTAATATGCCTAATGCAAGGGGAAAAGATGCAAGCTAAAATGCTCTCCGACAGAGAGTGCTCTTGACTTGGATTACTACAAGTTCAAGAGACTTTGTTTGTTTATTAGAATAGAGGAAGCTTGTATAAAAGAAAAGTGCACTTTCAGGAGTAAACAATTGAATAATATAACAACAGAAGTACGCTTTCTAAGGCCAAGATTAACCAACTAATCTAAGAAATAAACAACAAGGTGGGATCAACCTCCGAACAAGGTGATCACTAGAATCGCTAGTCCCGAATAGCTGGATGTCCGCAAGGATGCTAACGGGGAAAGAGAAGCTGCCACAAAACAATGAGGCCGGTTGCTATCTCAAGTCAAAGCTTGGAAGAGAGCTAATCTAAGTACAGAAATTGAATTTTAATCTAAATGACTTGAAGTAAAACTAACTAATCATGCTTGAACAAACTTCCCCAAATGGGGAAGGGGAAACAATGTGTGGGAGGCCTTATCCCACCTGGCCCTTTTCTTAATCAGTTTACAGTTACCTTTGGGAATTAAACCCTTGAAAGGTCTTTTTAAATAAATAAACAACTATGAAATTAAAATTTGGAGGCCCTTGATGGCTTATACAAAAAGGAGAATGGTTCTACAATTCTTTTGTTTTGTCTTCTCCTTGGTTTTGCACTTCTTCAAGTTTTTTGCCTCGTCTTTAATGGATTTCTCTTTTAGGCACCTAAAACACAACAAAGCTCAAATACCCGTCATTGTTAGTCAAATCAAAAATAATTGAAAACTAAACTAACTAAATGCAACTACAAAAATGCATTTAAAATTCTAAGCATGAGAAAAAGTAAACTTGAACTTAAGCTAAGATCTAACAAGTACAACCTACAAACAAAATGAAACTAACTACTAACAATTTTGTTGTTGTTTTTTTATGTGGTTTTTATGGTAATTTTAAAGGTGGACGAGAGGAGCTAAAGGAGACTAAAACAAAGGTAAGGTGACGTAAAAGGAAGTGGACAAGAGGAGGTAGGAGAGGAAAGACGAGAGGATGGAGGGAAGAAAGATGATGGGGAACGAAAGGAAAGAAGGGAGGAGAAATGGCAAGGAGAGGAGGGATGGACGAGAGCAAAAGAGGAGAAGGAAAACAAGGGAAAACGAATGGAGAAATGGGGAAAAAAGAGGTGAAACGAAGCTAGGAAGAGAACTAGTCTGAGGAGGGACGAGACAAGGAGAAAGTAGAGGACTAGGTTGAGAGGAATATGGTTAGCAAATCAAGGCAAACGAATCAAGGAGACAGTGGAAGGTTTGAAGAAGTAAACCCTTAGGAACCAGTAACCAAAGTAGAAGTTTGTTGAATGTTTGATGGGAGAAGCAAGATCCTCTTGTTCTTATGCTTATAAAACTGAGAGTCCTTTGGCCACAAGTAGAGTGAAGGAGAACCTGCAAAAAGTCTTAAACCTTGGAGGATACCTGCAAGTCACATATGCTCCAGCGAAAAGAGAAGATATATAGATGCATGTGCTAGATTGTTAGCCTTCTAGAAATATAAATGAAAACTTAATATTCCTAAGCATATGAGAAATTACACAATATCACCTCGGAATTGGGATGATGCATGGCCACCAAGAGCCTCCACGAGTTTGACCTCCCAAGTCACAATTTTATTAAATATGAATCAAGTTACAATTCCTCCAAAGTTTCTTTGCTAAAAATCCATATGGAATGAGGAGAAAAGACCTCATTATATAACACAAGACAAGTCCTAAGCTACCCTAACTCGAATTGGCATGATGGAAGCCAATGGTACCTAACACAAATCGAATCCCAAGTCTAAATCCCAATCAACACTAAGTCAAGCCAAGTTTTGGAGTTAATCTCCACCAAACAAACCGAGTTTCATTGATTGAGATGAGGTGGCCTCCACCTAGGCAAGGTGCCCCTCATCTCTTCTTTGGAAGTATCACCATGCGAATGAGTGAGTGCCATATGTGAAACTCGAGCTCCAATGAGATATGGCGTGAGCAAGCTTGGAGATGGCGTGATTGATATGGTAGGTGCTACATATTTGATTGCAATCTTGGTAGTTGGGAGTGGGGGGTGGCCTCCACCTAGGCAAGGCGCCCCCACCCTTATTAAATGCAACCCAATCACCAACCAAAACTCAATTATTAACCTTTCCACATCATCAAATTCGACTTGCATGCATGGAGGGCGAATTCTCTTGGAGTTAATCACTGCTGGTGACTAGATAGTAGATACTTGACTAGATGATGACTGAGATGATCGGAATCTTCATTAATGTCTAATGCCATGTCAATTAGCCTTTTATTTTAATCTATTTGGATTATTTTGGAGAGATTTGGATTATCTCCAAATATTCAATTTTTATATTTTAATTAATAATTTCTCTGTAAATGGCTTTTTTGAGAAATTATTAATTATGAGGTTGAATTGACATCTGAAACTTAGGATAAACTGGTCCGGGGATCATGAATGATTTTTGGCTTAAGGTTGGAGCCTTCAATCACTGAATTCAGATCCCGGATGACTGACATATTACAAATTGAAATTTTTCCATTTAAACTATGGAAAAATGTATTAAAATTTAAAAAATAATTAAAAAACCCAAAACCGGAGGACCTGTTGCCGCCTGGTTCCACACCTGGGAAAACACAGCAGAAGTCTTCAAGCTGCTGGTGTGGCCTTGGGGGCAAGTCAAAGTCAAGTGCTGTCACTTGGGACTTGACTCCTCCGTCTAGGCTTTCCTAGAGAAGCCAAGGGGGGTGGACCCTAAAAATGAAAAGAAGCTAAAGTGTCTAATCTAGGAGTTAGAAAAAATATTTTTTGATAACCAAGATAAAAGCAACATATACTTATATGAAGCAAAACAATCATTCATCAATACATCATTTGCTCCCATTCACTATTATCATCATTCATTCGCAACATTTGTCAATAGCATGAAATAATATCAATATAGACCAGTGCCTTATAATGGAGTCGAAATAGATGCATGAACAGAAAAGCAAAAGTTGTGCCAGTGTTCTTGGTTTATTTTAAAGTTAATGTGAAAGTGATCTTTTTATTATGGCTGGTGGGTTCCCAATATACGCAAGGTACGGGGGAACATGTCCGGAATTTTGATGTGTGGCTTCCCTCTCAGGCTTGGGCTGAATCAGAGTCTCAAGGAGGTGTTTAAATGTTGTACCAATGAGGGCAAGCCTAACGGTTTCCAAGAGATCACTACTCAATTTTGTCCCAAGCCTTCTGAGAAATTTCCCCACGACAACAAAATGTTCGCGATGTGCCGGATTTTCACATAAAGGTTTTCTTATTCGGGGCGGTGTTAAATCCTATTACTAGTCATCTCCCCCTTTTTGATGCGTACCAACTGGATCAGACTGAGCTGCAAGTCAGCCACAGAGCATACGGGAGAAGACCTTGGTATTTTTTAGAAAAAAAATTATGAACCAAAATTTTCTCTTTTTAAACCCCAAGAGTCTCTTTTCAGGCATGTACTTGGGCAAGCCCTTGTACAAAAACCCTACTTCGGGAAATCAAGGGGGGCGTTTTGAGTTTGTAAAAAAAATGATAAAACTATGTTTTGAGTGAACTTGTGGCCCGCCAGTGGAACAGACCAACAAGGTTGATTTTAAGCCTAGTTTAATTTTATTAAGTGCGGAAATGAAATCTAAACTAAAAAATATGCAATCCACGAAAATTGAGTCGACACAATTTTCCTCCCTGGGGGGATGGGGTGTGGGCGCTTGATTAGCCCACTTGCTCTCGTTTGATACTTTAGTTATAATGCGAAAGAAATGCCCCAGTCTAAAATTGACTTAGTGGCTTACAATATAGGAGAGAAAAAGTAACCGGTTCATAAAATTTAAAATCTAGGTGCTCCGGATGGCGTGGATCCTCGAAAATTGGCCAACATTTCTCTCTACCTGTTCGTCAAATGCTGGAAATTAGCAAGCAAACATCAGTAAAAGATGCCCAAAAACACTTTAAGAGTGTATTTGGGACACCTGCCTAAAACCCAGAAAAATCTAAGTTAAAATGACGGAAATTAACCAAGCAGAACAAGCTATGGGGCTTGTCTACTTGGGATCTTTGCTAGCTTTTAATGGCTGCAAATTTCAAGCTCTAGGACAACCAAGTAATACTTTGAAATCAGATCTAACACTACTTCAAAAAAACTTGAAAATGTTTGACGATTTAAACCATTTTCAAAAGAAAGTGTTGAATAAACAAGAAGCTTTAGCCAACTGAAATATAAACTCTTTGAAAATAACAGATTAAAACTTCTTGATAGCAGATTCTGATCTATTTAAAATATAAGACTCAGTATATAGATCAGAAATATGAGTAACCAGTTAACCAAAGAGAAATTTTAAACTTTATGAGAGAAAGAGATAGAGAGGAAATGACTCTTAGGGATTGAAAACTTTGGAGTTCCGATTTTGTATGGTACCGAGGGACTACACCTGCAAAACAAAGATTAGAAAAAAGAGAGAAGCAAACAAGATCACTCCTTCCAGCTTAAGACCACCTGCACATTACAAACTTCACTAGCACAGATCAAATGTAGATAAACACTCACAAGAAATCGCTAATGCATTTTCATAACAAATGAGAAATACTATAATGATCTCTTGACAAGCATGTACCAATAAACTATTTCAATAAACAAATTGGAATAGCTTATCTCACAAATCAGTACCGATCTTTCCAATGAGTACAAAAATCTATGAAAAATTGAAGCCTATGCACAAGTTACCTTGACATTCAATAAGGTGGTACATCCACTCATCAATGGCACAACACAAATGGCCTCCAAAGTCTTCTTTTATTAACTTCAAAATATAGCAGCGATACAATAGCAATTCCTTCTTCCAACTCCAACTAGTGAACAATGGAGAGGAGCACACAATTTATAGAAAACCAAAGAGAGAGTGCGCCCAAGTCAAGGAGAGGAGATGATGGAATGGGTGGAGTGAATTGGGGAGCGAATGGGGCTGCCCATTCCTCACTTTATACTGCCCAAACTCAGCACAAAGGGTGCTAACGCAGCAGCACCAAATGTGCTGCTCATTCCTCAATTCGTGGGCTGCCCACTTGCTAAATGCGCCCCCCTCTCTAATGAATGCGCCCAGCTCAAATATAGGGGAGTAATGCCCATGATATGGGCTGCCTAAAGTCTAAAAAATCAGCCCAAATCACTCCTAGATGAGTGCTGATCCAATTCTGTCCCATCATTGCTCCAAAAATTAAATATTTTTTAAAGTCATTTTTCACTTTTTTTTAATTTTTTTAAGACTTTTTTGGGTTTTTTGACTTTTTTGGGCATAGGAAAAAAATTAAGCATCCAAACATTAGGAAAAGTGGGTTTAGGGGTTAAGGGGGTGCTCTGAGTTAGAAAACGAGCACCCCTAAGGCAAAAAAGACCTCCAGACGCCACTTCTAGGCCAATTACAAAAATTTTAATTGAACCATTAAAAAATGGCCCAATTTACGGAAAAAATAAACTTCGCCGAAAATTTAAAAACAACCTAAGGGAACTTAGCGCATGTCCATATGACTCAAAAATAACGCCTAGCATGTTCATATACATTGACCCATAGACTTTGACAACCCCCTAAGGCCCGTCAGCCTCCCCAGGCATTCCATCTTTGGAGCAGGAGAAAAACCCAAAAATTATGTTATGCACTAATGCAAGACATAATAACTAGGTGAAAAAACTCCTTGGAATACCTGACTTAGCCAAAAGGTCCTAGGGAACCAAGTCTTTTACAAAACACCATGCTAGTACGTTTTATTACAAACCCCGCAGGGCCATGGACATATAGAAAAAAGTTTAAAACGGGGGCCCTTTAAAAGGCCAGCTGGATATCAGATCATCAAAAACGAACATGAACATGTTCAACTTTGCCCGCTCGCTTGATAATCCAACCAAGTACAACTTAGTTGGCAATAGGACCCGGTAAAAAAATTTCAAAATTTTTTCTGAGGGTTCTAGGGACCTAGGACATGACCAAAACCTATTCTAATAATGTCTAGTAGGCTTATATACATCAGTTGGACTCTAATAACCTCCCATGGCTAAAATTTTCAAAATCGGGCATTCCAACTTTGGAGGAAGCGGGAGAAAACCTCATCGATTATAGCTCAGCTATAGGGAAAGTATAATTGACAAGGGAAAAAACTCCTTGGAATACCTTAGTTGCTTAATCATGTCATGGGGAACCGAGCCACTCAAAATCCTACTAACACACTTTATTACAAACCCCGTGGGGCCATGGTCATGTTGACTAAAAAACAAAATCGACTAGCCAAAATTGGCTAAGAACAAATGATGGATCATCTGATACACTGGAGTACAAACATTCATCATGTTTGTCAAATGGTGGCTCTTCAGATAATCCAACTATAGTACAAAATAGGTGATAACAGGTTCTTTTATTAACAGTTAAAATGTGAAAGTGAAAATACAATGCTTGAAGTAAAGATATGAATAGCCAAACTTATGCATCACTTTTCTAATCAACCTCCACTAATCAGCAAATGCCTTTGGGTGGAGGTGAGAGCATACTTCGTGGCGACGAAGTTGGTTTTATTTCTAAGTTAAAAATGCAAAAATGAAGTGATTAAAATGTGAAACACAAGTTAAAAGTATACACCCTGCACTAAAAAAGTGAGTGTGTGAAAAATTGTGAGTTAGAAAAATTTATCCACGAAAATTGAAAAAATGCAAATCCCCCCAGGGGGATGGGATGTGGGTGCTGGGTACCCCACTACTCTCATTTAATAAATTTACAAAGTGTTGAAAGTAAAATGCTTCTTAGTCCATTAAAATTGGATCTAAGAGCTTACAATGCTAGAACTTGAAAGATAGAAGTTTATGGGTGTCCACCGAAAGGTTTTTTGCACTTTTAGGGCTCTTGATCACTCCAAAACTTCGATTTTATTTGCAGACCTACTAAAAACTAGCAAGCTAAATGTCTGCAAAAAAGTGATTAGAATGCACAAATTTACATAAGAAATTACAACTTTCTACTTGCAAAATTTATGGGAAAATTTGAGAACATACAAGCATGAAAGTAAGATCTAGACTTAGCAGTTTGATATGAAATAGATGCAACTTTCTAGATCTGAAAATTGAAACAAACTTTAGAATGATTTAAATCTTTTAAAAGTACTTGCTTGTTCCAAAAGAAACTTAAAAGGAAAAGAGGTATTTTGATTTGACAGGAGGAGAATGGATCTATCCAAGTCAAAACTTGCTTGTTGGAGTTGCTTCTTGGAGAAACCTGTAATAAAATGTAAGTAAAAATTGCCCTGAGTATAGAATCTTCAACCAAGTTCTAGTCCTTATAGGCTTTGTGATCTGCAGCTTACAAAACAAACTCACCACACAAATTAATAGATCTAGTGTGTTAGAAATCAAAGAAATGAAGAAGAGCCTAAGTACAACCGAATACAGTTGACTACTTCTCTACCTCTAAAACTCATCCACAATTAAACAAATTGACAACTGCAAATGTTTAATCAATATCAATATGCTAGATCTACTAAAGCATGAAAGTATGAAAGTAAACAAACACAATATCACCTCAATAAGCTCAATACACTTGCACAAGATGGACCTCCAAAGTCTTCAACAATATATTCAATGATCAACAGTTACAAATTGGCAGAGGTTCTATGCAT
Organism: Larix kaempferi; assembly: GCA_027924585.1. Lineage (NCBI taxonomy): Eukaryota > Viridiplantae > Streptophyta > Pinopsida > Pinales > Pinaceae > Larix > Larix kaempferi. The sequence goes on from BSBM01000394.1 coordinate 4,088,991, forward strand.
CCACACTACTGTGAAAGATGGAGCATAGCCTTGTTTATATAGAAAAAGGAGAAAGGGGGAGCTGTATTTCCCAAGATAGATCCTCTTTGACACTTGGAGAAATGCATTGATACACTTGGAAAAGGCTTGTTGACACATGTGAGGGGTTTGGGGAGGTTAATGACACATTTCTCTAACCATTTGACACTTTTTAACCTCCACTTGACACCTCTCCAACCACAAATTCAAATTTGTGAAGAAGAGAGCCATTTAGGGCATCAAATAACAAGTGTAGGATCCAAATCATGATTGATATGGTGGTTGGAGTGGTATTCAATGGGATGGCTGCCACCTCTTCCCAATCAAATCAATGCTCACAACACTCCAATATTGATTGGGATCTTCTTTAAATGTCTTTGCCAAGTCAACTGGGCCAACTCACCAGACCACCCACCTTTTCTGTAGGAGTTTGGATTTGCTCCAAATCTATTATTTTTGAATTAAAAAAATACTTTTTTAATATTTTGGAGAGAAAATTAACTAAGTGAATAATAATCACTCAATACTTAGAAAAAGTGGGTTTAGGAGTTTTATGGGTGCTCTGGGTTAGAAAACGAGCACCCCCATGTCCAATTTCACCTCCCAACCCATCCTTTACCATTTTTCTCATTTTTTAATTAAATTATTTAAAAAAATTCATAAACTGAGAAAAACTAATTTTCTCAGAATGACTCAAAATTCCTAGGGGACCTAGTGCATGTCCATATGACTCAATACTGATGGCTAGCATGTTACAAAAATACATTCCAGTAGATTTTAATAACCTCTCAAAATTCGTCATCATGAAAACACTCCAGCTTTGGAGGTGTGAGTGAAAAACTCGGGAGTTATATGTCACTGAAGAGTAACATATAATTCCTAAGGGAAAAAACACTCTAGAGTATTCTCCTGATAACAAACGTTGAAAAAGGCCAAACCTTTCATAAAAACCTCATGCTAGACCAACTTATTACAATATCCCCTCAAGGTCTGGACATGCAAATATTACAAAGGGCCAAAAAATTTTGGCCTAATGGATCTCGGAACACTGATGATGAACATTGAAAATGTTCACAACTTCAACGGTTCACTCAGAATCCACTAAGTGCAATTTAGTGGATAACATGCGCATCACTTGGGAGAGCAAATTTCGCACAAGTTGGAGGAGGTAGTTGTTTCTAGGGTTTCTACTTGTGGAAGACATTTCCATAATTTTCTCTTTTCTTATTTGTACTCTGATCTCGGAATTATCATCTCTATGCGAAGGTTGCTGGGTTTTTCCCAATTGGGTTTCCCAGGGTAAACTCTGTGTTGTTGTTTTGTGCTTTGTCTTGCTTCTAGTGATCTTGGTTATGCATTTATATTATTATGCTATGAATGCATGAAATCTAACATGGTATCATTGCAGTTCTAGAAGAAGCCATTGTCGGAACACTCTCGGAACCATGCCGGAATTAGGGTTTCATCTTGTGAAGTCTTCACCCAACATTTTTGAGAAAAAGAACCATAGGAATTCGTTTTTGGCAAGGCGAATCTATTGGTGAAGACGGAATTCAATTCCTAGAATTTTCAATTTTTGACCTAACTCTGTGGCTGCAGCAGAATTAGGGTTTCAGTTTTAATTCATTGCTCTCCACGGATTTGGACCAGCCCACCCTCTATTCAACTCTCCTTGGCAAGGCGAATTTATCTGTTGGTTCAATTTTTCAAATTATTAACTTTCATTTTTGACCTAGGGCTTTTGAACCAGATCTGCAATCAAGATGATTGGGATGAAGGTTGAAGATCGTTGGGAAGGAAACTCCAACTTATCTCCTGGAAGTCTAGGGTTCTTCTACTCCTAGAAAAAAATGATCTCTTGCTATATGTAAATGAGAAGGTCCCTTGAACCAGAAGCCGAAGAGGATAAATCTCGATGGAGGAAGAATGATGCTAAAGCAAGAAGGATTCTTGTGGATTCAGTGACAGACCATTTGGTTCCTCAAATCTCAGGAAAGAAGAATGCTAGGAAAATGTTCAAAACCATTATGAAGTTGTTTGAACACACTAGCCTAAATGTATCCATGACTTTGAGAAACCAGCTCTCAAATATGAAGATAACAAAGTCAAAATCCATTGCCTCATACTTTATGAGGATCACAGAACTCAGAGACAAGCTTAGCACCAGTGCAGACCCTATTAATGATAAGGAGCTTGTCCTTCACACTCTAAATGGTCTTCCACCATCATGGGAGTCTTTTATCCAAAGCATAAGTGGTAGATCCAAACTACCAAAGTTTGACAAGCTTTGGGGCAGATTGCTCTCAGGAAGAGACAAGGATTGCAGCACGTCAAAGACTCCATGGCACTCCACCTTAAGAGAACCAAGCTTTTGTTTCTCATACCAAGAAAGGTGAGGGAAAAGGAAAGAAGTTCTACAAACACAAGCACCAAGAAAGGAGATCAAGTCCACCTCCAAATCAAAAGAAGGAGAAGAGGGATTTGTCTCAAATACAATGCTTCAGGTGCAAGGCATATGGTCATTATGCAAATAAGTGCCGAAGTTCTAACAAAAGAAAGTATGAAGCCTCAACTGCTGATGTAGAGAGGATCATCATCGCAAGAAGCAAAGGGATGATGATTGTTCGGAGTTCCTCTTCTAGAAGATCCAGAATGCAAGAACAGGGATCTCTTATGGTTCCCACAAGAAGGTAGTGGGAGCCCACACACCAAAACAATAAGAGATAAGTATTTTGTTTTCTTGCTTACATAGATCTGTTTTTTGTCTTATATGTTTTTATAACTATTATATGTAGATCTAATGTGTTGAGCAGTTGATATAGTTTACCCTGTTATATTATGCATATGAGCTACACAACATTTCATGAAGTTAGTCTAGATGATATCTCCCTCCTACATGCTTAGGGTAGTGTACACTCTTGATGGCATGTTCTAGTGGAGATAACAGACAACTAGATAATTCCCATAATTGTTTGATAGACATGTTCATGACTGTTGTGATAAAGTATTAGCTAAGATGCCTAAGTAAACTATTTGTCTTTTCATTTGATTATAAAATGTCACTGATCATCAGTCGGGATTTGACTTGTAGGGAAAAACACCATGTGATTTGGCCTACAAGAGAAGACTTTTTCCGATGGACATATGAATCCCGTTGATGTTCAGCAAGAAGCTTCCTAGAATATGACTCTCTGCCTAGAAGGATGACCACGGAGGAATCTTTCACAGAAGTGAAACTAGAAGTAAGGCACCTTCAGATATTTGGCTGTCCAGTCTTTATACATGTGCCCAAGTTGGAACCTTTAGGCAAGAAGGGAACCTTTGTGGGATACAGTGAGTCTTCAAAGACTTACAGAATCTACATCCCAGGGTCCAGACAGATTGAAGTCAGTAAGGATGTGACCTTTGAAGAAGAATTAGTTGTCAGGAAAGGCAGAGCATCAGACATGGAGATCGATGATGAAATGCTAGAACCAAAAGAGATGAGATCATCTCCCCCTCTAGTTCAAGAGGGAGTTACCAGAAGAGGATGAACCCATCGATTCCATTGATCCAGTTGATATCCCCAGAAATGTTGCAGTAGGTCGGAAAAAAGACCTAGATGGGCACAACAGACTTAGCATGGAGCATATGGGAAATACAAGGCTAGATTTGTTGCCAGAAGATTCTCTCAGAAAGAGGGAGTCGATTATGATGATACATTTGCTCCTATGGCTCGAGATACTTCCATCAAATCGATCATTGTTATTGCTTTAGCTATGAGATGGAAGGTGCATCAGAATGACACAGACCCCAACTTGTTTCTCACAGGAAATGAGAAACTCATTGTATGGTGTAAGAAGAATCTCGCCTCTGAGTTTGAAATGAAAGATCTTGGATTGATGCACTTCTTCTTGGGATTAGAAGTATGGTAGAGGTAGAAAGAGATTTTCCTAGGACAAGGAAAATACACCATTGATATATTGAAGAGATTCGGGATGTTGGACTGCAAGTCCAATGCTACTCCGATGGATACAAATTGGAAGAAGTTGAGAGATTCTACTTCAGATTCTGATTTGATTGATCCCACCATTTATCGCTAGTTGATTGGGTCATTGATGTATCTGACTAACACCAGACCAGATATATGTTTTGTTGTGAATGCCCTCGGTCAGTTCATGTGCGAACCGACGCAGATTCACTGGATTGCTGCAAAACATTTGCTCAGATATTTACGTTGAACTGTGGGATATGGATTGAAGTATGCTTTAGATTGTGACCTGAGATTGCACTGGTTTACAGACTCATATTGGGCCGGATGTGTTGCAGATCGGAAGAGTACTTCCGGATGTTGCTTCAATTTGGGTTTTGTAGTTATTTCTTGGTGTAGCAGGAAGCAGAACTCGGTAGCACTCAGTACTCCAGAGGTCGAGTACATGGCTGCTAGCACAGCAGCTCGAGAAGCAGTTTGGCTTCGTAAACTCCTGGCAGGATTGTTCGGCCAGATTCCAAAGCTGACCGTGATTCACTGTGATAACCAGAGCTGTGTGCAGATGTCAGTGAATCATGTATTTCACGACAGGTCGAAGCATATCGAGATTCGATATCACTTCATTCGTGATATGGTGCAGAAAGGTGCGGTCGAGTTACAGTACGTGCCGACAGACGACCAGACTGCAAATGTTCTCACCAAGCCACTTCCCAGAGTGAAGTTTGAATACTTTCGTGGAAGACTTGGAGTCGAAGAGATCTCTGAGGAAGACTCACCTGTCTAGAATCCTGAACTGTGGACCTATACCACTTAGGTCATGGCCTAGTGTCTTCCTGCCGCGGTTGCTGGATGTCCTCCTCCTGCTACTGCTCATCCTCCCCATCAAGGATAGGAGGATCCTGTCCACTCGACTGCCTCTAACTATCAGAGCTTGTGCTCTGTGTTTCAACCTGTACTTGTGACTCCTCCAACTTGACTCCGCCTGAGTCCTATGCTAGCTGCTCTTGTGCTGCTAAGGCAATAGATCTTCTCAAGGCTTTGTCCTCGTCAAACTGGACATCCCTGCTCACAATGATCCTCTTGCGAGCTGGGATATAAACTCTATAAGCCTTAGAAGTCTCACTATACCCAACTAGAGCCCCTTCTCTCCAGAAGGATTCTAGCTTCTTCCTAGTGTCAACATGAATGTGACAATAGCAGATACTCCCAAATATACACAAATGACTCACGTCTGGTCTAGTACCTGTAAATACCTTCTCAGGTGTCTTCCTCCCCAATGCAGTGTGGGGACACCAGTTCTGGACATATACTGTAGTCCGAAATGCCTCGGCCATAGGAAAAGAGGTAATCCCTGATCAAATAACATGGCCTTAGCTGCACTCACCAGTGTCCTTTTCTTCCTCTCTGCCACTCCATTCTGCTGCGGGGTATGAGGAATAGTGTGTTCCTTCTTGATCCCCTCTGATGCACAGTACTCCACAAACTCTCTATCGATGTACTCACCACCGTTGTTTGTCCTCAATATCCGGATCTTTCTCCCTGTTTGGTTCTCCACGAGAGTTTTGAACTCCCGGAACCGATCGAAGACCTCTGACTTGGCCTTCAGAAAATAGATCAAGGTTTTCCTGGAATAGTCATCAATGAATGTGACGCAGTAACTGTAACCACTGAATGAATGTACACTCATCAGTCCGCATGCATCCGAATGCACCAAGTCTAAGGCTCCCATAGACTTGTGCTCACTATGTGGGAAAGGTCTACTGATGTTCTTCCCCAACACACAACCCTTCAGTGGTTGTGCTTGTCCTCCTGAACTGAAGGAACTCCAATGACTGTCTGTCTCAGATGCCTCAGTACACCATGGTGTAAGTGTGTCATCCTCCTATGCCACAACTCACAATCACTACTGCTACTGCTAACCAGAGCCTTTGCAGACTCAAACTGAAGTCTGTAAACCTTCCCGCTCCGAACCCCAATCACTCTGTCCAATATCTGATCTGACCCATTAGGTCTGATATATACTTTCCTTTCACGAAAATTCACTAGAAAACCCTTGTCTTCTAGTGTGGATATTGATATGAGATTCTTGGTCATCCTTGGGACATATAGCACTGTTATCACACCATAGTAGCAGGGCTACTATTCTTGTACAGCAGATATCTGCACATTCCAGAGCTTCCATTATTCCAGAGCATGGCTACATATTTTGGATCACTCATGATCAGCAGTATATTATTCGGATTTATGTATGACCTTGTGTCAAGGCTGAGCCTTGAGAGTTCAGATTTGATGACTGATGTGACCCTTTATCCCATACAGTTTCAGTTCAGTGCTTAGAGATGTATTGCAGCAGTGTTTCAGATGGTACATGATGATTATTATTTTGATGATGTTGTATGATCTATGGATATGTTATCACTGACTGTGGATTATTATCTTGTTGATTTAGTCATGATCACAGCATGTGCTTGGTATATTATTCCTGATGTGGCAAACTATTTAAAATGAACTGTAAATCATAAAATGGACAATTGCTTGCACATTTAGGTCATCAAACAAAACCCACTGGTTTTTCACCTTACATAGATATGGTCTTTCCCGACACCAGTTGTCTGCTAGTGTAGGCTCCATATTCACTTGACTCCATACATACATGACCTTCCTGTTTGACTTTAAACCTTGACTTGTCTCATTTGACTTTCTGATACCGAGGACTTCCCCATTTTTCTACCTCTGTGTTTGGACCGCATCCCTATGTATTCAGTGTCTCGGCTCTAAGTTGGTGACAAAACTTGCCTTTGGTGAGTTGGATTGTAGGCCTAAATCATTCTGGTCGGTTGTCCCGATGTTTGGCATTGGCTCGAACTCCCCCTAGTCACTTGAGATGTTGTTGGCTAAAACTGAAAGCTCATGTTCTACTTATGGAAACTAAAAAATTCGCCCATGGAAACAAAAAAAGGGCAAGAGCGATGAACAACTGAAAATACTCCGCGAAGAGTATAAAAAAAAGGTCCAAAAAGCAATGGTTCTTAAAAGCTATATCTAAACAATTGCTGACCTTATATATATTTGGAAAAACATGCCCTGGATGCAAGCTGCAACTAGTTGTGCTTCTCAGCACATCTGAAATCCGAAGGGTTATGTAGGCCAAAAAGGCCATGGAATAAAATTGATTGATCCTAATGAACCTGGATCAACTTGATGTAGACATGATGCCTAAGTTGAATAAGCACTCTCAGAACAACTTATCCATTTGTGAGGCACAGCCATCCCCCGTGTTATTTTGTCCAACACAGAGTTTGTAGCTTCCCCCTTTCTCCCAGTCCAAAGTATTTTTGAGTTAAGTTAGATAAGTCAAACCCTTCGCCCAACCTTGTTCCTAGCCTTCACCCTTCACTAGCAGTCTGACCATGTCCAATTGGTGAGTTTGTCATTTGAACTATTGTGCAAGCAATTTTATATAACAACGGAATATGTAAACTTGATTAATGCCACTGAATGGAATTTATACTTTGAGCTTAGCTGTGAGAATGATTAGAGAAGCATTGTCTTAGTCTACTGATGTGATTTATCCTTGGTTGTATATTATTGGGATCTATGATGATGTGGACCATGTATAGATGATTATTGATGATGATTGATGGGCCCACATGCTTGATGATGATATCATATGATGGACATATGATGCAGATGATGATTGATCCAGTTCAGCAGGTTTTATTACTTCTTCAGATCAGCAGATTATGCATTGTCCATATATGGTGGACCCTACAGCTGGCCCATTTGGGCAACCCATGGTGTATGAGTACACATTCCTAGTGGATTTGGGTCTTTTGGATCCAATGAGACACTTATCTTTCAGTTCCGGGCACTTCTGACAGTGATTGATGCAGTTTTACACTTGTTGACCAAATTTGGGGCTGATTTCCTAGCCTGAGCAGCAGGGACCCTGAGAGGCCAGTTCACCTAGGGCGCTGATGATGGAGGGGGTGGTCCAGCCACTTGTTTTTACCATTTACCCCCCCCTTCTGGAGAGCCTGGTAGGCTCAGATGGACAGCGCTAGCACCCTAGGAGGCAATTTTGGCACTTTCACAGTTCCCGAGGCAGTTAAAAAATGGGATAAAGTGGTCACTGAGGAAATCGATTTGGGCAATTGAGGCAAGGTTTTGGCATTTGGTTTTCACAGAGGTCTTCCAGGGTGGCATCACTATCTTCCAGTCAGTTTTCACCATGTGGGTATGCCCAGATCGATCACAGGAGGACATTTACTGCTTGACTGTCATGGATTCTGAGGACAGTTTTGGTCATTTATATTATATTGGACATATCTTATTATTTTATTGTGCCTTGGGGATGAGCTAGTAAGGATTGATGCCTCCTAGCCCCACCATGAGCTTATATTGTCATGTCCTAGTCACCATGAGGTGGATTTTGGTACTTATGTTTCTCTAGTGGATGACGTCACCCTCTTATTGTACCATTTAGTGGGGGCGCTATTGTTATATTGAGTGATCCATGTGATATATTGTTATGGCTCATCTTAGCCATTGATTGTATGATGAGATCTTTTAATCTCAACCACTCATTTGATGTAGTATTGAGGAGTGGTATAGGGTTTTGGTCTTTATTATCCTATATAAGGAGGAGACCCCCCATTGTATAGCTGACCTTTGGAGCTCTGGAATATTGGAATAGAAAAATTCTTTGTGGAGCACATCTCTCTTGTATTGTGGATTTTCTTGCATATTGAATATACAACATCTCTTTTATGTATCATTGTGGATTTTGGTGCTTCTACTAATCTTTTTACAGGAAAGTCGAATTGGTGGAGAGGAGGGCGACTTCTTGAGGGTTATTGTTGGAGGGATCCACATAGTCTCTCTTGGGTTGATCTTGTGACAGGGAGTATCATTATTGTATCTTAGTGACATAGTTGATGCTTTCTATTACATCTTTCAACCATTTTCATAATCATCTTGCTTGACTTGTTTCTTTGATCTTGTCTTGTAGGAGGAGGACGATTTGGCTATCTTGAAGAAGGACGTTTTGGTTGGAGCTCTTGGATCTCACTCTTGAATATACACATAGGAGAATGCTATCAATTTGCAAGGTGGCCATAAGCAATTGAGGTAAGATCTACAAGGTATGTGCCTCTTTCATCCATTCTATCTTCATTGGTCATAAAACCCTAATTCATTAAAACCCCAATTTTGGTATTTCTTAGATCTACTTAGATCTAGCCTTGCTTTTGAGAAGATCTTGAAAACCCACCTCTATAGCATCCACCCCTAGTTGGATCTATAGTTTGGTGGTGATTAGCTTAGAATTGACACACTTTTCAAGGCAAAAAGCCCTCTTGAACCCAAATTGCACTTCCTAGTAAGAGGCTTGTTTGGTTAGATCTAGCACATGGGTAGGTGAGATCCCACTTGATTTGCAATCTAGACACTTGATAACCTACCCCCAGATTCTTACTTTGGTGAATTCTACCTTGTGGACATCATTCCATGTTTTAAGGGGTCAAAACCCCCTTTTTGAATTTCTTGGCACCTCAAAACTCAGATCTACTAAGATCTAACCCTTGGATTGACTTGATTTTTGGGACATGCATAGATCAGGGTACTAGCCACTTGGAGCTATAGTTTGGTGGCCATTGGACTAGATTTGGTCCACCAAACCCTTGTTTTAGCCTTCCTTGAGCAAGTCGCACTCCCTTGGGAAGGTGAGTTTGTCCACTTTGAGGAAGTGGGTAGTTGAGATTATTGTGGATTTGGAACGACCATAACTTGAAACCTAGGTCTAGGGTATCTTTTTGTGACGATCTGCCTTGGGGGTAGCATTCCTTGTTTCAAGGAATTGTGGTCCACTTAGGGTCATTTCTTGAAAACCTAGATCTAGCAAGATCCAACCATTAGATCTCATTTAGCCCACTTGACTTGGCTTCTAGGTGTCCCGATCTATACTTTGACATACTTTTTGACCCCATTAGCCCATCCAACAAGGCACTAGTCCTCCTCAAAGCAAGTCGCACTCCTTGGGATTTGTGTCAAAACCTAGATCTAGCACATGGGTATTTCTAGAATCAACTTGGATCTATAGATCTAGTCATTACCTAACCTCTAGTACCAACATTAAAACTAGCTTCACCTTGTGGGTCCTCTTAAGACCATTTCACACTTCCCAAGAAAATAAGACCCACTTGTTAAACATATGGTACTATACCTAGTCATCATACCCCATCATGTGGCCTAAACCATACATAGGTTGAAACACTAACAATCTCTTACACACCTTCAACCATACTTCAACTTCTAGGTCCACTTAACCTTGCATTGGTTTCCGTAACTCCTCATTTACTTACCCTTAGAAACCTTTGTCTGGATCCAATCAACTGTGATTGGTTATAGGGTCTCCCCCTTGGTCTTGTTACACCCTGACCTAAAGCGAAGAGTGCCTCGGTTGACGTGACTCCCACCTTGCATTGGGAACTGTGGCATCTCTTGGGTCACCTCTTTAGTTGCCTATCTCCTCTACCGTCCCGGATGGGATACCTCTAGGGGCAACTACAAGTTGTGTGATAACAAGCACATTAGCAAAACTGATAGGATTTCCAGACTCCCTCTGAAACGATACAATGCCAACACCCTGCACCTAACACCAAGCATCATCTCCTAACTCAATGTGGAGATTCACTCCACCCTCCTGCAAGCTTTTGAAGAACCCTCGGTGTCCTGTCATATGACAAGATGCACCACTATCAACATACTAGATACTACTGCTGATGGAGCTTGCCATGCAAGCTACCAAACAAAAGTCTTCCTCAAAGCTAGTGCTAAACTCATCTACCTCTGTTGATCCTGCCATCTGTGTGTTTTTGTTCTTCTTCTTCTTTTCTGGGCACTGGGAAGCAAAGTGTCCATGCTTGTGACAAATGAAGCACTTGACTTTTGCCATGTCCAAGTTCTTCTTGCCACCCTTCTTCTTCTTTGCCTTCCCTTTACCTTTGCTCGATAGGGCTAGAGCCTCTTCATCCACGATCTGTGTAGTACCGTTGGATGAAGACGAACCTTGACCCATCCGGGTCTCTTCCTGTGCGAAGTCATCCCACAATCTCTGCCAATCAGGGAGCTTTTCCCTAGCCACCATGCCTTTAACAAAGACGTCCCATGGCTTAGAAAAGCCATTGAGAGCTATACGAACTAGCTCCTCATCCTTAGTCTTAGAGCCCACTGCTCCAAGCTCATTCCTAATCTGTGTGAGCCTTGTAAGATAAGGCACCACTCCTTCACCCTTGGCCATTCTGGTACTGCGCAATCTCTCCTGCAGTACCATCTTCCGGTTTTCATTCTTGCTCTGGTAAAGACTCTCCAAAGCCTTCCACATCTCTAATGCGGACTTCTTCCCAGACAGGTGAGGGACTATGTGGTCCTTCACCCCATCTAGAATGATCAACATTGCCCTGGAATCAATCTTCTTCCAAACAGCTAAATCTGTCGGATCTATGGGAGCAGCCTTGGTACTATCAATGTGCTCTTCAGCATCACTGACATCCAGGATCCTAGTGATCCTCTCTTTCCAGTTTCCATGTAGGAAAGTTATGTGCCCCCTGGAGTCTATCCTCAACTCTCAATTATACGGCCATAGTGAATAGTGCCAATCAACCCTTGGATAGATATGCAGTGATCTATTAAAGCACTCTGCTGCTATCTCTCAATCTACTCAGAAGAGCTCTGATACCATGTAAATTTTCCTTTAAAACCCAGCTAGGACTAAAAGCATGCAATTAATTACTTTCAATCACCCAAGGGTTTCATCAATCATAAATTTGCAGCGGAATTAAAACACTAAGAGATATACCAATCAATCACACCAATAGAAATAACAGAATAATTTCGGGTATAAACCCCCGAAAAAACCAAAGATGGGAAAATCGGTGCAGCAGTATAAGAGATTTTATTCAAAAAATATGGAGCCTTTTACAACTTAGAAAAATCGATTTTCAGCCAACAATGGCAAAATCGAAACACATAAATATTGAGAAAAACCTGTCGGTTTGGCACGGATCCCGATGCAGCTGCCTACTGCAATTGTACGGCCTGCTATACGGATCCGTACGGCCCTAGAGTACGGATTCCGTACGGTCTGTACAAACTGGACGGATGCCTGTTGTACGACCTGCCTGTTGTACGGCCTGCCTGCTGTACGATTGCCTCTGCCCTATCCTTTCTGCTTCTCTCTTTCCTCTGCGTTGTTCTTCTTCGCTTCGCTGCTCCTCCATCTTCTTCTCAAAAATCTTCTCTCTCACAATGTTGCTCTCTCAATCTCTATCGGAATGAATGTGTGTCCTCTCAACCAATTGACCTTTTTTTTATAATCATTGGCTAAGCGAAAAACTTAATCTCACTATAGATCTATGGATGAGATCTTCCAGTGAGATCAATGGCTAAGATTAAATCAGCCATTTACTTTTTATTTTTCACTTTTACTTCTATAAAAAAGTATTCCAATAATTAATTAATAATCACTTTAATTAATTTTCCAAAACTTAGGAAAAATTAATTAAATACAATTGGTTTCTAATAAATGTCTTCTGCATGCAAGGACACATGCATGCACAGAAGACCTTCCTCAGTTGTCATAATCTAACACCTCTTCCCCTCTGAAGAAGAAATGAAGATCAGTGAGTAACTTCTTCGATTTGTTGAAGATTATAACCTTGGTTTTACCCAAGTTGATTGTCAATTGACGAAGATCACAAAAGAGGGCCAAGGCATCTAATTGTCTCTACAAGCCCTCCTGAGATGAGGCCAAGAGAACCACGTAGTCAGCGAAGCGCAGAATAGAAATCAAGACCTAGTGGAGAAGGCACCCATCACCGTCCTAAATGTGCTCCTGTAAGAAAGACTCAAACTCATCAATGTAAATCCCAAATAAAGTGGGGGAGAGTGGACACCCCTGCTTAACCCCAATGGTACTCATGATGAAATCTAAAATCTGAAATCCCATGGGCCATGCGAAGACGGCCAAGGACTGTCTCATATAATCTAATAATGGCAGTGAAAAGGGTCTCAAAAATGACAATGTCTCCGAGTCTCTGGAACAAAGCCACTATGGGGACAGAATCGAATGCCTTCCAAAAGTCTACAAAGCAACAATAGACTTTCGAGGAGCGGTGATGCGCCTCCTCAATGATGCCACTGAGCATAAGAATGTGATCAATGGTTTGGTGTGCTAGTATGAAGCTCTCATGTCCTCTAGCTCTAAGTCGTCTCCTCTCAAGCTCCCCAGAAAGCTACATGTGGAGGACTGTAGCATATAGCTTGGAGAAAGTGTGACCAACCATGATTGTTCTATAGTTATTGGGATCGGTATTAGGACCTGATTTATGGATTGGGTGAATAATATGATGCAACCAGGATTCAAGAAAAGCAGTACAAATCACATGGTTAAACAGATCAGCCAAGTGATAATCAAGTGCTCGAAGGCCATGTTTGAAGAGTTCAACCTGGAACCCTTCTTCATCCGCTGTTTTACTAGAACTCATGGCCCAAACAGCCTCTCGGACATCATGGGGTGTGAAAAGATGTAAATTTTCTATGTTTAAATCAGCTCTCTGGTTTAGGTCAAGTTTTCATAGTTTTAATGCCCAACTCAATTTCTCATTCTGCAGGAAATAAAATATAAATTTTTCAGACAATTAAACACACTGAAAAACACTTTAACAGGCAGAAAATTAAATGCACATGCACACCATAAAATATTTCAGACTCAAAAATTTAGCCAATGGCCTTGGAAAAACAGCCACGAGGAAAACCAGTCAGAGAGAGATTTTTATTTTTTCAGCAATATTTCAGTACAATAATTTTCAGTCAAAAAACTACTTATCTCAATCAGAAAATCCACCCTCAGACTGCCTCGAAATCAGTGTTGAACATGCCTCGATTTCTGTGCAAATCTGAACCTCGAAAAACGTGTTGGAAGGACAGAAATCCGAACACCTCGATTTCTGTGGTCCTTTTTCTCAAAATTTGTGTTGTACCTTTCTCGGTTTCTGTGCAAACCTGTCTCGAGAAATGTGCCATGTCAGTGCTTCAAAAACGGTGCCTATCAATCCTCGAGAAATGTTCCCAGTATGCTGCCTCGAAAACCGAGCCTCCTATTCTCGGGATGTGTGCCCAGAATCCTTTCCTCGAACTAAGTGCCCAAAAATCCATACAGTACGGTCACCTCAGGTTGTGCTGATAATAAATGTTGCCCTTGAAAATTGTGTTGGTCATTAATGCGGCTCCTCGGTTTTTGTGCTCATTAATTGTTGAACCTCGATTCTGTGCTGGTCATTAATGTTGAACCCTCCTCAAAATTCATTCCCCTCTTAGCTCTCTCTCTTTCTCCACTCTCTTCTCAAGAATGAAATTGATTTGCCTCCCTTGTCCTTTTGGTGAAAACCCTAGGTGAGTGAGGGCCCATCCAAATCAATGGTTGAGATTAGCCAAGATGAATGGGTGAGATTAAATGCTCACATTTAATATTTCACAAAAAAATTAAATTCACTCACTTAAATTTTTCCAAAAGTGACTTTAAGTTATAAAGTCACATTAAATGCTTTTCACAAGTCATTTAATGCAAGGGTCACTTTATTACCCCCTTTAAGTGACTTAGGCAAAAGTCACTAGGGAAAACACTTCCTAGGTACAAAAATCAACACTCCCTCTTACCGAGGAAGGTGTTCTGCACCACTCCCAACTTGTCTCTGAAGAAGACAAACTTGCCCCTCCCCAAAGATTTCGTCAGAATATCTACTAATTGCTCATCAGTGGAAATGTACCGCAACTCCACAGCTCCTCTCTGAACGTAGTCACGGATGAAATGGTACCTGATCTCTATGTGCTTGGACCTGTCATGGAAAACTGGATTCTCAGATAGCTGGATACAACTCTAATTGTCACAGTAAATCACTGTAGGTCTAAGCTCCTGATCAAACAAGTCTACCAACAACTTACGAAGCCACAGTGCCTCGCAAGTAGCCTGGCTGGCTACCATATACTCAGCGTCAGCAGAATTCAACGCAACAGAATTTTGTTTTCGACTGAACCACGACACTGCTGCCGAGCCCAAACTGAAATAACCGGAAGTGCTCTTCCGATCCCTCACACTGCCTGCCCACTCTGAATCTATAAAACCAACCAAACTGACTCCACCCAAACCCCTGTAGTCCAAACCATAGTCCATTGTCCCCGCAAGGTATCTCAACACATGTTTCGCGGCGGTCCAGTGCACACTCCTAGGCTCCACCATGAACTAAGAGTGTTCACTGCAAAAAATAAGTCTGGTCTGGTGTTGACCAAATACATCAATGACCCAATGAGCTGACGGTATAGTGTAGGATCCACCAACTTCCCCTCATAAGCATGAAGCTGCTTCCAGTTGGTGATCATAGGTGTGGACATCGGCCTGCAATCCTCCATCCGAAATCTCCTCGGAATATCAACTGCATACTTCCCCTGTCCCAGGAAAATATGACCAGGCTCCTGCCAAACCTCCATCCCCAGATAATAATTCATCAACCCAATGTCTGTCATCTCGTACTCTATAGCAAGGTCTCTCTTGCAATGTGCAATGAGACGTTCCTCCCCAATGATAAACAAGTCATCAACATATAGCAAAAGAATGAGAGGATCTCCACCAACCACAATGTAGTATAGGTTGGGATTAGCCTCACTCTTCTGAAAACCCATCGATGTCAAATACATATCAATCCTAGAGTACCAAGCTCTAGGAGCTTGCTTCAGTCCATACAAGGCTTTCCTCAGCCTGCACACATGACAATCTCTCCCATGAATCTCAAAACCATTTGGCTGCTCTAAGTAAACCTCCTCCTACAAAAGACCATTGAGATATGCGGTCTTCACATCCATCTTGTGGAGCTTCCAACCCATCTCCGCTGCTATAGAAATCACTGCTCTGATGGAAGAATAACGAGCAACCGACGCAAAGGTCTCATCATAGTCAACTCCCTCTATCTGTGAGAACCCTCGTGCCACAAACCGAGCCTTGTACTTCTCCACACTGCCATCTGCAGCATGCTTCACCTTGTAGATCCACTTGGAAGTCACAACAGACTTCCCCTCTGGTCTCGGCACTATCTCCCATGCATCATTCTTCATGATGGAATGGTACTCTTCCATCATGGCATCTCTCCAAACCTGATGCTGAGAGGCCTCCTCAAATGTGGAAGGCTTTGAATCACGAAGACTTGCAACTAGAGCCATACCCAATCTATCTGGCATCACTATTGTCCTAACCTCCTCCTGGGGCCTACCAAATTCCTCTGCCTCCTCCAAGGTATCACGAAGCCATTTAGGCTTCCTCTTCCTTGAAGGCTCCTCGCAAACTACTCTCTCCTCATCTGAAGAACTACCAGAAGCAGATGGCCCAACACCCCGAGGACTAGTGACCGATGAACTAGTCAATGATGAACCCGTAAACTAAGAACCAGAACCTGAACCTGTCCCTGAAGTACCTGTCAATTGAACCACTGAACTTGTAGAACCTATGCCTATAGCCTGTGATCCAGTCACTCCGGAAACCTGTGGACCTGAGATCTGTACTGAAGAAGCCTGTGTCACCTGAGGTGTGGAAGTCGGTGGCTCCCTATGCTCCAACTCTCTGGACTTCCTGAAGGCTCTCTCCTCATCAAACTTTACTTCCCGCCTCACAACAACCTTCTTCTGGCCAGGAAGGTAAATGCGGTAAGCCTTCGAAGTCTCATCATATCCCATAAAGATGCCTCTCTCTGCAATGGGATCAAACTTTGTCCTCTTCTCAGAAGGGGCATGAGAGTAAGTCAAACAACCAAATATGTGAAAATGGCCAACCTCAGGCTTCTTGCCTGTGAACATCTCCTCAGGAGTCTTCCACCCCAAGGCACGATGGGGACTCATGTTCTGCAAATAAACTACAGTACTGCATGCCTTTGCCCAAAGAAAGAACGGTAAACTCTGATCATGAAGCATCGCTCTCGCTGCTCCCACAATCGATCTGTTCTTTCTCTCTGCAACTCCATTCTGCTCAGGAGTGTATGGAACTGTCAGCTGTCTCTGTATGCCCTCCTGAATGCAAAACCCATCGAACTCCTTGGAGGTATACTCACCCCCATTGTCCGATCTCAACACCTGAATCCTCCTCCCTATCTGATTCTCCACAAGGGATTTGAACCCTGGGAAGACACTCAATACTAAGGGTGACTTCTTGCTCCTCAAGAAGTAGATCTAGGTCTTCCTGGAGTAGTCATCGATGAAAGAGATACAATACTCAAATCCAGTCAAAGAAACTGATGACATGGGACCACATATATCTGTATGGATCAAGTCAAGTACTTCTGCTGATCTGTTGTCACTACTCGGAAAAGCAATCTTGGTGTATTTTCCCAAAGCACACCCCTTGCAAACATCACTCTGCTCTGTGCTAAACTCTGGTAAACCTGTAACCATGCTCCTCAACAATCTCAAAGCTGGGTGATGCAAGTGGGCCATCCTCCGATGCCATAGCTCACAAAGCTCACTGCTGTCGCTGTGTGCCAAAGCGTGTTGCGGCTGAAACAAGAGCTTGTAAAGTTTTCCACATCTAACCCCAATGTCCATGGAGGTAGATAATCCTGTAGTCTTGGGGAATACCTGCACTCGCCCAACCAAGAAACAAACCCCAAGACCCCTATCCGAAATGGTGGAAACTAATACTAAGTTCTTTAGCCCAGGGACAAATAACAGATCCCTCAAAATCACAGGACTCATAGACTCCCTCTGAAAGGTAATGGTCCCACGACCAACTGCTCTGACAATGGTGTTATCTCCTAGCACAACCTCCACATCTGTTCCTATCTGTGAAAGCTCAGAGAACATCTCTCGAGCACCTGTCATGTGACTCGAAGCTCCGCTGTCAATATACCAAGTGCCAGTGGTGGATGCACTCATCTGATGGCCAGTCAACAAGGAATACTCCATCTCCATATCCAAATCAGTGTTGGTAACTATAGAGGCTCTCTCTCTCTCAACATGTCCAGCACACAAAAAAAACTCTCTAAAATCTCTCCAAAGTCATCAACCTCCGTTGAAGCTGCAGTCTGTTGTCTCTTCTTCTTTTTGCTTGGACACTGTGAAACATAGTGCCCAAATGTTTGACATGCATAACACTTGATTTTACTCAAGTCCTTCTTCTGCCCACCCTACTGCTGTTGCTGCTTGGCCCCACCCTGCTTGGGGCCCTTCTTCTTCTTCTTTCCCTTTGCAGTCAATGCCACATTCTCCTCATCTTCCCTACCCTGTGGAGAGCTACCCTGTACAAGACCTCTCCTGGTCTCCTCTTGCACAAAATCATCCCACAGTCTCTCTTATGAAGGTAAGTTATCTCTGCCCACTATAGCCTGCACAAATGCACCCCAAGGCTTGGAAGCCCCATTCACTTTTGTCTGCACAAGCTCAGTAGCAGTGACCACCTCCCCAACTGCTGCTAGCTCATCTCTAACCGCAGATATCCTGGTAAGGTAAGATGTCACTCCCTCTCCACCATTCATCTTTATACTTTTCAGTTTCTCCTTGAGAACCATCTTGCGGTTCTCATTAGAACTCTCGTATAAACTGGTTAAGGGACACCACATCAAATGTGCCCGAACTTTACCTAAAATGTGAGGAATGATGTGGTTTTTAACTGCATCAAGAATTATTCTTCTAGCTTTACAGTCCTTGTTGAAGGCTGATAATGTTGTTGCATCTGTAGCAACAGGAATTTGAACAGAGTTGGTTGTAGTGTTCCTTACCACCTCCTCCCAAGTTCATTTTCCTCCAAGATCAGCAAAATCCTAGCCTTCCATGGCACAAAGTTTCCTGTCCCATCTAGCCTATCCTCCTACCTAAGTCCTGTAGCCATCTCACTGTCAATCCAACAAGGTGTTGTTCACTAACAGAAGAAAATACTGAATTCTGGAAATCTCTAACTGTCTGCAAATTTTAATGTTTTCTGCCCCCAAGCTCTGATACCATGTAAATTTTCTGTGTTTAAATCAGCTCTCTGGTTTATATCAAGTTTTCATAGTTTTAATGCCCAACTCAATTTCTCATTTTGCTGGAAATAAAATTTAAATTTTTAGACAATTAAACACGCTGAAAAACACTTTAACAGGCAGAAAATTAAATGCACATGCACGCCATAAAATATTTCAGACTCGGAAATTTAGCCAATGGCCCTGGAAAAACCCACATGGGGAAAACCAGTCAGAGAGAGATTTTTATTTCTTCAACAATATTTCAGTACAATAATTTTCAGTCAAAGAACTACTTATCTCAACCAGAAAATCCACCCTCAGACTACCTCGAAATCAGTGTTGAACATGCCTCGATTTCTATGCAAATCTGAACCTCGAAAAACGTGTTGGAAGGACAAAAATCCATACACCTTGATTTTTGTGCTATCCTTTTTCTCGAAATTCATGTTGTACCTTTCTTGGTTTGTGTGCAAACCTATCTCGGGAAATGTGCCCTGTCTGTGCCTCGAAAACTGTCTGTTAGTCCTCGAGAAATGTGCTCAGTATGCTTCCTCGAAAACCGAGCCTCCTATTCTCAAGATGTGTGCCCAGAATCCTTTCCTCGAACTATGTGCCCAAAAATCCATACAGTACGGTCACCTCGGGTTGTGTGCTGATAATAAATGTTGCCCTCGAAAATCCTGTTGGTCATTAATGCAACTCCTCGATTTCTGTGCTCATTAATTGCTAAACCTCGATTTTTGTGTTGGTCATTAATGTTGAACCCTCCTCGAAATTCCTACCCCTCTCAGGTCTCTCTCTTTCTCCACTCTCTTTTCAAGAATGAAATCAATTTGCCTCCCTTGTCCTTTTTGGTGAAAACCCTAGGTGAGTGAGGGCCCATCCAAATCAATGGTTGAGATTAGCCAAGATGAATGGGTGAGATTAAATGCTCACATTTTATATTTCACAAAAAAATTAAATTCACTCACTTAAATTTTTCCAAAAGTGACTTTAAGTTATAAAGTCACATTAAATGCTTTTCACAAGTCATTTAATGCAAGGGTCACTTTATTTCCCCCTTTAAGTGACTTAGGCAAAAGTCACTAGGGAAAACACTTCCTAGGTACAAAAAACAACAAAAGATAACAAGAGGGGGAGGAGAGGTAACTTTGATAAGGGGTTGCCCCGAGATATCATAGAGGGAAGAGGTGTGGGAGAACATGGCTTTCAAATCAAGAACAGGTGGGAGATGGGAGTGGCAAGGGAAGATGGTACGCCAGAAATGTTTAGGGGAATGAATAAGGGAAGTACTCAACTCTCGCCACCTACGAGAGATGAAGAGGCATTTCTTGTGGCGAAGGAGACAACAATAAGAAGCTTTGAGAGCTGGGTAGGAAGGTTGGCCATGGTTAAAAGCATGCCAAAGTTGGGTGTGGAGGTGCTTGCAGTCATCGTCATACCACTAGTTCATGGGGTACCATCCAGGCTTTTGGGGGAGGGGAGTAGATCAAGTAGAGTGTGGGTAGATTTGGA
This sequence comes from Larix kaempferi, assembly GCA_027924585.1. Lineage (NCBI taxonomy): Eukaryota > Viridiplantae > Streptophyta > Pinopsida > Pinales > Pinaceae > Larix > Larix kaempferi. The sequence continues at coordinate 4,109,532 of BSBM01000394.1, forward strand.
GGGAAATCTCCCAGATGATAGAAGAAAGACACAGGTACTTGGCGGAAGAAGAATCGAGGAGTCGGTGTGTTAGCTAGCTGAATTGGGTTTTGCTTCATGAGTTTATAAGAGGTTGTTGGTTTTGCATCCTAAGCTTGAGAGAAGTTGAATTGTTGTAATGGAATTGTTGTCCGCCAAGATGGCATGCGTGTTGTTGAAGCCCAAAATGTGACACACCAGCTAGATGACAACTCTCTCAGGAGAGAGGCCAATGTCACCACACTCCTCTCCTCTTCGCTTCAGGTTGGCTCTTCTCCAACTCTAGGGGGGTATCCCTAAGATAGAATCGCTAAGGCAGGTACAGTGACGGGCAAGGTGAATTCGAAGAGGCTGCCTTAAAGAAATGGATGTAACAAAACAATGAGTTTTTAAATGGGTGATGGAAAAGAAAGGAAGATCAATCCTCAGGGAAAGATCAGTGCCAGTACCAGAAGGGGAAATGGAGTCAAAAGAGGACTCATGGAGGCCTTGTGCTTCATAAAAGTGAGACTAATCTAGAATGCCCAAACAATCAGATCTTAATCAACATTTCGTACAACCGAATACTGATGTCCATCGAAATACTAATCGTTTAAGCATAATTAACCAACTTAAACCATAAATGGCTAATCTATTGTGCTTAAAAAAGCCCTCACAAGCTAGATTTATTCTGCAACTTGAAATACATCACACAACCACATGAAAGATGCTCAATCTGTCCACAAACCCAGCTGATATTTTCATTAAGCTCAAAAGGGAGAGAAACCCCAAAAATTTTCCATTCGTACAATGAAGAAGCTTGGTCTCTTTATAGACCCAAAAAGCCTCTCATACTTTTTTTGAGGAATACAAAATAATAAAAGTCAGAAAAAAGGGTGAAACCCACTTTTTCTTAACTCCAGTCCAAACATACTACTGCCTAACTAAAACAAAAACTCCCAAGGCCATCAGTGGTCGATTGCCATCAGCTGTCAATGGAAAAGTTACACGTGGCTGTTCCCAGCTCAGTTTCACGGCTGTCAGCAGAAAGAAAAGGGGTCATTCTGTGCCAAGTGCAAGTGGTTAAGGTGAATGGATTCCATAAATGCAAACCAGCTGTTTAATGATAACAGGTTCGAGCTCCACGACTCGGCTGTGTTGATTAATTTGTTAAATCCCAAGGTCTGAACCGGACGTAACATTGCTCCGAAAATCACATAAACCCCAGTTTGATGCAGAAATCAACTCGATACTTGGCAGTTTAACAATAGACTCGGTGCTGAGATTTGAGAAGAAGTCAGGGAAAGTGTCACTGCCGAATCGGCTGCACGATGGTCGAATACTTGATACAACCAAAAATTTGCAAATCGGCTGCCACGATATCAAAGGAGGATGACTGTTTAACTCGTGGCGTGAACACCCGATTACCCTCAAATTTGCTGATTACTCGAGCTCCGGCGTTTGAATGTGACCCCACATCAAAATCGGCTGTCAGTGGCGCGAATCTCAGCCTGTCACTGGTAGTCCAAAACTCCACGTAGACACATAATTTTCATTACCGTTTGCTTCAAAAGCTCCACACAACCGAGTGATCCACAATTAGAACCAGGGATTGCAGCACCCCCGCAACATTAAATTTGATGTTCGGGACCCTGTCCTTCCTATTTTCTTCTCATCAAATCCATGTGAGTGATGATTGGTCACTGCAGACAGTTGGCTGAAGACACGAAGTGCAATTTTTTAACTTTGATACAGCCTGACGAACCTCATCGGCAGTCCATTTCGCAGTTACTTGCATTTGCAACAGAGCATCTTCTACACGCATTCCTCGAACAAATTTCAGGATTCTTGTGTTCAAACTCTGTATATGACGTATTCTTAGGGAACTTTTTTAAGATGTTCCTCTGCCTCTACCACGGTTGATGCCGAATTTATGTATGAACAAGACTTCAAAATCCAGCAGTGGCCCGAGCCTTCCATAGATTTGTTTACTGCAAAAATGACCTCTGATCGGCTGTCACCTGTGGGCGGAAAATGGGTAGGGGATGTGAATTTTATTGCTGTGAATCCCTTCAATTCACGAAGCTTGTTGAATATGTGTAAATTTTCATAGCAATAATATGCAGAGTATGAAAAGGCAGGATTTAAAGACATTGATCCACTGTTCTGGAGTTGGCATGAGCTTTGAAATCCAAATATATGACAGCCACAAAAATAATCTCTTCGCTGAGTGATCAGTGACTTGTCCATGCCCAGATCTATTGTGGACAGACAGAGGATGAAGCTGTCCTGAAAACTCAAAAAAGGAAGTGCATTTTGAGGGGTAACAGGAATCATTTTCCATGTGTAGTAGAAAGAAAGTATTTGTTGTCCTAAATTTGCATGCAGATCTGATTTCCGGGTATTTTAGTTGCTGATTTATTGTGTTGATGTAATAAGCAACGAGGTTGATGCTGAGCTGATTTAGCATGCTTTCATTTATATTTTCAGAACCAATTTATGTTGGGTTGATGCAGAGGAAATGTGATTTTCAGATCTGATTTTTGTATTAAATTTAGCCCTAACCACTGCTAAAATGATCTAACCATTTGACTTGCAAAGTCTACACTCTTGAATGTTTCCCTAGCAGTTTTGTCTATTGCAGATATGAAATTTTAAAAGGGGTTTCTGGAGAAATATGACACAGCACTGGAGCTGAAACTTCTACGGTGCATAGCTGCTGCCTTGCGAGGTGAAAAACTAACATGAACTAATGGAATGATTAGAGAATAATAAGAATGATGTTTTTAGTGAAAGGACTGTCTAGAATTTCTGGAGTTGAAGATGGCAGACATCAACAAAGGGTTCATGGAGGTCCTTAGCAGAAGCTAGGATACACAGCGTATGTAATCTAACGTTACCAAATTAGTAACCACTGTGAATGAGAAGAAACTAGCTATGCATTTGGACTTATGCGCAGTATGGTCCACCAAATGTTTTTTTCGTAAATGTGAATCTGAGGTTTTGCGGTTAATAACCTATTAATGCAGTTGCAAATGATCTGTTTTGTAGTCTTAGATTTAAGGGCTATCGAGCAGTAAAATTTAGATGCCAAATTAGTATAAACTAAATTGTCATGTTCATGCTGGATAGCATTTACATGTTTCTTAATATAAACCATTTTTGGATCAATAAAATGAGCATAAAGAATTTTCCTGGAGGTGACATTTGAATTATGAATTAAAGGAAATCCAAGATAATTGTGAATACAAATCTTCTGCTCAACCAACATAGAGAGTATGAAAAACTACATATTAGTACCTGGTCAAAGAATCTTTTTTTATTCTCATCATCAATGCCTGGCTCAGGCCAATGAGCAAAAAGATGCTGCTGTGCCTCTTCTATCAACATTCTTGCAAGATTTATCTGATGAAATGACAAGATATGCAAGTCAGCAACAAGTACAACATGCGAAATCAAAACTTTGAATATAAACCCCATCTTAAACTCCAAATAAAAATTAAGTTTGGAAAAAAGTTTCACTCTCGCCCTCCAATCCACCAAAACAATTTCCTTCCTTTTGTCCTTCATAATGGAATTATATCTAAATTACAATAAACAAAGATCCAATCTGAAACACATGCATTAGAAAACAGATTTCCATGATCTCCAGTGCAACTTACCGCAACTTTATGAAGAAAATGGATCTAGGACCCATATGTGCAACATATCTTAAAAAATGCAATGAGGTTTATTTTGATAATCAAAACCCCAACTTTCAAGAGCATGGCCTTCATTGTAATTTGTGACATTTAAAAAACACTAAATGAAATCAGACTCATCATTTATGGCAATGCTAGAAGAAGTGGATTTAAAGTTGCTATGGTAACTGATCTTCAGCTGCAATCCTTTTGGTTTCATACTTTTCCCTAAACAAGCTGAGAGAATAGATGGTGTTTGCCCCCTTTGAAAATGCATGGTTCAGTTCACAATTCATGGGCCTTTCTTCTCTCACTGAGCACAGGAAAAGACCCTTGGAGTTCAATAGCAGTTACAGCTTGATGAAGACTTTTCCAATACTGCATTGATGGATAGGATGAGCAGGAAGAAAGCCCTAGAACAAGAACACCCTACCTTATTTGGGCTCTAAGGCATAATTTATGGCAAGGAAGTGAGGTGTTGGAGAACGCCCTAGCTTGGAACATTGTTTTGGTCAAAAGGATCACTTGATGATGAACATTCCACTTCAAGCGAGCCTTGTGACATCTTCATCATGAATCTACCCCTTGCAAGAGGGGCATTTAGTGCAAAAGGGGCTTCAAAAGCATTGTAAACTTTAAAGTGCCTTTATGGAGCATTACACATTATCTAAGGCACATTCCACATATTTGGAGGCATGTTTCAAAATTGAGACATTTAGGGAAAGGACACTTGGTTTGAAATTGAAGCATGTTCTACATATTTGGAGGGAAGTCTTGTGCATGAGGAAGCGCCATGTGGCAGATGACACATTCCAAGCCCCTAAATAAAGAATTAAAGCATACTCAAAGAAGTGGAATGATGACATGTGACAAGTGGACCTATGCAAAAGGTAAAAGAGGTCCCAAGTTAATCTTTTAACCTATAAGCTAAAGAAGGACTAGATGTGTACTCAATTGCATACTAGAAGAGGAACACTAGGGTTCATGATGCCCTGCGCCACATAAAAAAGGCCATAGGGAGGTGCGCCCTAGGTGGGACAACATGGTTTGTAGGATTAAAATATTATTTTCCTCTCTAAAACCCTAGAAGGGACCAAGCCCTAATTTGAGAGGATGGAAGCATATAAATAGAGGAGAAATTCATTTGTTAAAGGCATGTTTGGAGTTGTGGAAGATCCCCTCCAAGCTTAGTTGAAGATCTATTGAGGAAGGAGTTAAGCGAGAGGATGAAATTTTTACATGTTCATACCCCACGAGGAATTGTAATAAGTTGGCTTAGCATGATATATTTTGTAACAGACTTGGCTTGCCTAAAACATAGACATCAATGTGGTACTCTAGAGTGTTTTTTCCTTGATAATTATGCATTGCTTTTCAGCTAAGTATCCGAGTTTTTCACTCATACCTCCAAAGCTAGAGTATCCACCTTGGTGGCTAAACCTTGGGAGGTTATTAAAGTCTAAGTGTCTATGTATATTGCCATGCTAGTTATCAATAATGAGTCATATGAACATGTACTAGGTCCCCCTAGGTTTTATTTTAAGTTTCGCAAATTAAAAAAATTCCCGCAAACGGGTCAATTTTTTAATGTTTTTTATGTAAAAATCAAAAAATGCATAAAAAAGTGGTTAGGAGGTGAAATTTGTCATGGGGGTGCTTGTTTTCTGACCTGGAGCACCCACTATACCCCTAAACCCACTTTAGAATTAATTTGGGTGATTATTCATCACTTAAATTAATTTTTCTCTCAAAAAGGCCAAAAAAGACAAAAATGTGTTTTCCTAAATCAATGGAAGTTTGTCTCAGGCATGTCTGGAGTCAAACTGAGTTAACTAAACATCAAATGGAGTTCGCTAAAGATGAAATTGAGTTAATTGAGCCTCAATCCAGCATATCTCCATGAGGGCGAGTTGTCTGAGATTGAGGGTGGCGCACTTCCTTGGATGAGGGCACATCTGTTGATGTGGCATCCTCCTATTTGATGGATGGCATTCACAAAGTAGAGGGGGAGCATTTCTCTTGAGGTGGCGCCCCCCTCTGTAGTTCAACTCCAATGTAACTCATTGCAAATCCCTTAATCTTCTCTAGAACTCACCCATGACTCCTCTGGCTCTCCAGATGCGCCCCAATTGATCTTTAGTTAGCTAAGGCACCCCTCTGGCCTGGTTTTTCTATATAAGCAAGGCCTCACTCCATCTTTTGGCATGGATGTGTGGAACCTCTGCTCCTGTAATCACTGTTTATCGTTTGAATAAAGTCGAAGACTTTGGAGGTCTATGCTGCAGAATTGTCCACTTTGATGAATGTTGTGCTAACATTAAGGTGATATAGTACATGTTGTAGTTCTTTGTTATGAGTTATTGATTTATCTAGCTTAGAAGGTTGTTACCAGCTCATAGAGTAAGCATTTATAGTTATAACTTGCTTACATATGCTTTGTTATTAGAGATATAGGAGTAGCAAACTGTATTCGGTTGTATTGATGCTCTCTTGTTTTCTTTTAACAAATCATACTAGATTTAATCTTTCTTGTGCAAGGTTTCTTCCAGTTGTGCAGGTCACTAATCTGGAGGAGAAGTTGAGCTTGGTTGCTTCCTCTTCTCTCTTTAATACATTTGGATCTAATAATATTGTTTCCCGCGGGCACTTCTGATCTCTCATAAAAGATCAAGCTCGAGCTTGAAGTTTTCCATCCATCTCTTAAAACTCCAATCTATCTCCCAGTTACCTTGGTTTATTTTATGCTTAATAAGCAGATCTAATCCAAAGAGTTTTATTTTTCACATCTATCTTAGTTTTGCATATGTTAGCTAGAACTTAAAGTGCTTTAAGTCCCATTCTATCTCAGATCTAGGCTAGTTTTAGTTGGTACTTACACTTCGAAATTTTCCTGATTTTTTCTAAATACTAGGTAGTAAAAAATTTTATGTTTTATTTGTTTAGTTCATCATATTTCAAACACATTAGCTTACTGATTTTTGTATTTTTATGAACAGGTAAGCAAGAGTGTTGGTGAATTTTTGAGGAACTAAGTCCTCTGAAGCGTCATCTTCCAGCACCTTTGCTCCTAGTGCTTTTTATGTACATTTGTACGCCTATCTGATCCTGTTTTTCAAGGATCGGAGGCATTTTTTATAAAGCATTTTAATAATCTTAATAAAAGAAGCAAGTGGGCTACACAGCGCCCACACCCCCTCTTCCCCCCTGGGGGAGCCCGTATCATCCTTGATTGTGTTTGCTTCTGTTTCTTAGCATAGTTTCTTTTTCTCGCTAATCAGTAGAGTAGATTTAATTTGCTAAAGTAGATTAATTAGTCGCTTTTGCTTTCATTGCTTTATTTATTTTGCAAAGAAATTGATTTGTCTCATGCATTCCTGAAATACAACACTAGTTGAAAGGGCTTGCTTGAGTAAGCAGTGTTTGGAAAAGAGATTCGGGATTAGTAATTAGAATAACATTTTCATTACGTATTTACTTTGTTTGTTACAATTTTACTTTTTTTTTCCAAGAAACAATCATAGTAATCAATCCAGTTGTGTATACCCAAAGTAAACCGATTAACGAGCTTGCTCAAGTAGGTGAAAAGAGATTCTCGGACGTTAATAATTAACTTTTACAATCTTGCTTATTTCAATTAAAATAAACCAAGACTCTTTTCCCCGTATGCTCTAGATCTATGCGGTTCGTCCGACCAATTGATCATACCAGAAAGGGATTAGAGCGACTAGTTTAATAGGGAAATCCAAATAAACTTGCTTTCGAGAACTCGGGAGGTCACATTCGACATACCACAGATTCAAGTGGTTGCTTTAAGCAGGTTATGCCTCGCCCCTTCGGACACTTTGTACTGTTGCAATAAGTGCTCAGTTCAAAGGAACGGGATCTAGTCATGGCATGCCACTGTAATCACAGGGGATGTGGGAAGGTCCCGAAGGCCACACTAATTTGGAGGCTAAGGTTGTGTTGATATCGGACTATCTCTTAGTGCCCCTTCCTAACGCTAGCACCATGAAAAAGGAAGTTATCCATTGGGTAGAACCTAGTGGAGCAAAAAATTGAAGAATATGGGCTCGAAGCTTAAGGGCCTCCCATATGTATAATGCCAAGCATCTCTAGTCGAGGTATCTGAAGAAGCTAGTGAGGGTCTGAGTCCCTTGGATAAGACAATAGAACCTCCCTATGATCTCATAGAAAATGGGGCAACAAAATATGAAGTGCTCCTCTGTCTCGACCTCCTAAAGATGGCATAATAGGTAGATCTTGTCAAAACGATCAATCAAGTGATCTAGATTCCACTCTGAACTGGCTGAGGGGAATACGAAGAGCATGTAACCAATGGCAGAGGGTATACTAAGGTCAAATAATAAGTTTGCCTCTCATCTCCAAGAAATGTTCAATGTAGAACACCACCATAAGGTAGGCCTATCATGGAATAGATCTATCTCTCCTAACATCCGATGTTGAATGGAGGAAACTCAAAATAGTGTGTTATCCAAGGGAAGAACTAGTGGAAGGTATGGACCACCCACTACGCTATTGTCTAGAGGAGGTAGCCCATCACTCAAGCTTGAGGGAGGTCTCGTCTGCCTCATAGGGAGGAGGGATCTGGTCAGGTCATGTCACTAAGATCCGGGGGGACAAGGGAATATCCCATGGGTCCACACTGATCTGGAGGCTAAAGTTGTGCTTCTATCAGAGTGTCTCTTAGTTCACCTTCCTAACAATAGCACCGTGAAAAAGGAAGTAATCCACTAGGTTGAACCTAGTCAAGCAAAAAACTAAATAATATGGGTTGGGAACTTGACCGCCTCTTGTATGTATAATGGAAAGCATCTCTGGTCAAGGTTTCAAAAGAAGCTGGTGAGAGTCTAAGTCCCCTTGATAAGGCAGTGGAAGCTCCCTCTGATCTCATAGAAGATGGGACAACTGTTGAGCATGGTTGTCATTGATGGCAAGCCATGAATGACAAAGCAGTAATTAAGGTTGATGAAATGGCATGAAGGAGTGACAAGGGTTGATGACATGGCAAGAAGGACATGATAGTTTGGCAAGAAGGACCAAATGACCCATTCTGTGGTCATTTGTGGTTTGATGGGGCCATGGAACCCTTGGTGATGGTCCATGCTACCATTTGATGATGGGCTTGAAGTCTATCAAAAGCATCTTGATCAAATAATAAATGACATCTTGAAAGAGTCTTTGAAACTCTTGTAAGTGGTATCCTTGGGTATTGTTGTCCACTGAAGTTACACCATAGTGGACAACTTGTGAACCACAGAAGACTTGAACAATATCATTGTTCACTTGCCAGAGTTTAGGGTTCATCCGGCAAATTTTTTCCCTTTGTAATAATTTGCATGTCTAGACCCCTGCGGGGGAATTGTAATAAGTTGGTCTAGTATGAGTTCTTTGTTTTAAAGAGGCTTGGTCTACCTTAGGTTTGTCATCAAGGGGATACTCTAGAGTGTTTTTTCCTTAGGAATTATGCATTGCGCTTCAGCCGTGTATAATCCCTGAGTTTTTCACTCATACCTCCAAAGCTGGAGTATTCACCATGGTGATCGAACTCAGGGAGATTATTAAAGCCTGTGTGTATGTATTTTTTAAACATGCTAGCCATCAATAATGAGTCATATGGACATGCACTAGGTCCCCTAGGATTTCTGAGTCATTCTGAGAAAAATAATTTTATGAGATTTTTTAATAATTTCATTTAAAAAAATCAAAAAGTGATAAAACTGTGGTTAGGAGGTGAAATTTGGCATAGGGGTGCTCGTTTTCTAACCCAGAGCACCCATAAAACCCCTAAACCCACTTTTCCTAAGTATTGAGTAAATAGTATTCACATAAATTTCTCTCCAAAATATTGAAAATGAATTATTTAATTCAAGAATAATAAAAATGGAGAAAATCCAAACTCCTATTTCAGTGCATTTTGGTTAGGTAAGTTGGCCCAGTTGGCATGGCATGGACATTTAAGAGAGATACCAAACAATATTGGAGTACATCAAGCATTGATTTGAATGGAATGAGGTGGCTTGCCTTGGGATTTCACCCTCTCCTTGAGGTGGACGAATTCCATATGTGGCATTTGATTGATGGTTGATGGAGTTAGCAAGAAAGGCAAGGGAGGCGCCTTCATGAGGTGTAAAAACTCCCATTCAATGGAGACCCAACTACCACATCAATCAAGGATTTGATCTACCACTTGTCCTCTCTCAAACCCTCACTCACTCTCCTTCACCAATTCGAATTCCTCTTTGTGGAGGCTATATAAGCAAGGCAATGCTCCATTGATTTGTATGGATGCATTGAACCTCTGCCATTTTGTACATTGTTGCTATTGAGTAATATATTGAAAGACTTTGGAGGTCCATCGGGTGCATCTTGTGTTGGATTTCTATCTATGAGGTGATATTGTTGCTTTGCTTTTGTCATTTCATGCTTTCATTTTGTAGATTTAGTCTATTGGGTATAGAAGCAAACATTTACAGTTGATAACTTGTTTGTTTATGCTTGGATAATAGGAGATTTGAATGTAATCGATTGTATTTCGTTGTACTTAGATTCATTCTATTTCATTTTATTCTAACATATTAAGTATTACATTGTGCATTGCAAGTTTTGGTGTTGCTTAGCTGCAGATCTAGAGCTTGAGGGGATTGAGAACTCGGTTGTTCTTCCTTTTCTTGGGCAGCCATACTTTTTCTAACACAAGTGCATTGTAGAGATCTCTCAAAGGAATTTGCAAAGAGACAAGAGCATTGGGAGCCCAAAGCCCATCCATCTCCATTTTACAAAACTTCATTTTCCTTCCATTTTGTTTCATGCTTAAAAATACTAGATCTAGATTCTAGAGCTATTACCCTTCCATATATTTCAGATCTCATATATTTTAGGCATTTTTATTAGATTTACTAATTTACATTCAGAAAGCACATTCATAAGTAGGTCTAGATCTTATTTTTATACTTGCATGTTTAAAATTTCCAAATCTTTTCTAAGTAAAAAAAAAAAATTAAATTTTTTTTTATTCTTTTAAATTCATTTCCATCATATTCTAATAAAGTTTACTTGCTGGTTTTTAGCAGGTCCAAGGAAAAAAAGGAAGAAACGCTGGCGAAATTTCATCAAAATTGCCAAATTTACCTTCCAAGGAGCCTCTTCCATCATTTGCTTTAAATTTCTAGCTTGTAAGCTCTTAGATCCAAGTTAAATGGACTAAGAAGCACTTCAGTTCCAGTTTTACTTGTAATAAAATATTAAACGAGAGCAGTGGGATACTCAGCACCCACACCCCATCGCCCTTGGGGGGAGATTTGCATTTTTGTCATTTTTTGAGATTTAAATTTTTCTAACTCCACAATCATCACACACTCACTTTCTAAGTGTAGGGTGTATACTTTAGTTTTCATTTAAATCATTTTCATTTTTTTTGCAAAAGTAACTTAGAAATAAAACCAGCTTCGTCGCCACGAAGTATGCTCTCACCTCCACCTAAAGGCATTGCCGATTAGTGGAGGTTGATCAGAAAGTGACGCATAAGTTTGGCGATTCATATCTTTTCCAAGTCTTGCATTTTACTTTCTATAACTTAACTGTTTAATAAAAGGAATCTAAAGTCTCTTGAACTTAGCTGAAAAACAGGTCAAGAGCACTCTCTATCAGAGAGCACAATGGTCCTTATTTTCCAAATTTGAATAAACCATTTGCCTACACTGCGTATGCTCTACCCACCAGCAGTACGTCTGAGCTGAGGGATATCAAAAGCAGTTGGAAGCACTATCTAATTTTTTCACACTTAACTTAATAGTCACCTAATAAAACTAACTACCCTTAAGATAAGTGAAAATCCGGCACTTCGACAACTTTTGTGTGGGGAAATTCTGCCTGGGGATGCGGGAACCACTGGGACGAGACCTCAGAGCACCAGTTAGACTACATCCTTGTTGGTGTAGTGTTGAACACCGCTCGCGAGCCTCCGGCCAGCACACGTGTCCTTGTACGGAACCACCAAATCTTGATTTCCGGACATTCCTCCCTGTACCTCACGGTATATCGGGAGTTTTCCCTTTTTCCCTTAATCAAGTTTCATACTTAATTAATCTAAAATCAACCAAGAGACACTTGCACAACATTTCCCTTTTTCAACACTTTCATTTACATTGTATTGACTCCATAAGGCACTAGTCCTTGCACTCTTTATTTGCTTATTATCAATCTCAAGTATCGTGCATCTATATTTCTTACAGTAATCATTAATTTGTGTTGGTGAAAGACTATTTAAATTTTAAACTTTTGTTGCAAACACATCTTGGAACCCTTTAATCACTACCCAAAAAACAACTCCTAAAAACATAAAAACTATTTCACGGAAACTCTAACAACCTTAGAAACTTTCCTTAGGGACTACCCCCCTTGGCTTCGTTGGGAGTTTTACCTAAAAGGAGGAGTCAAGATCAAGTGACAGCCTTGACTCGAGACTTGCCCCCAAGGGCACACCGAGCAGTAGCATAGATTTCTGCTGCGTTAACCAGGTGTGCTAACCCGGCGGCAACAGGTATTAAACCCACTCACTTGGCAGCCAGTTGATAATGATGTACAAGTCTTTTTGTGGTATGATGGCACTTGGACACGTTTGAAAGCTTGTTGATTTGGAAGCTTGTTGAGAATGTCAAGCAAGAAAAATTATATGTGCACAAGTTGGCTCCACAAATAATTCAAAAAAAAAGAAAATTAAAAATGCAAAATGGGACATGTCAGCTCCAAATAAAAACGATAAATTATTTTTATTTTTATTTTTATGACAGGTTGGCTCAACAAAAATTGCTATGGACAACATGTATAAATAGCAGCCCAACGCCCTCATTTTGTGGAGTGGAAAGAGTGGAGACTTAGCTCTGATTTCGGATTACTCTGAGGCCACCACAGAATTCTGAAATTCGGGTACACAGTGCCTGAGGCGGTTGTAGTCTGAAATTCGGGTATACAGTCACTGAGGCAGTTGAAGTATAAAACAGACTTCAGTGGTTTCAGATTGCAAATTCGGCCAGCTCAGCCCTGAACTTCGTATGGGACAGTAACCTGACTTTCAGCCTCTGTGATAGCAGCATCTCGGCCTCCTTGGAGCAGAAGTTTTGGTCTCCTTCTCAACAATTTTTGACAGTATTTCAGGTCATTTTATCAGGGTATTTTTAGCTTGTTTTATAGGGGTATACTCAGCAGTAAAATCAGCCTATTTTGATAGGGATCTTGACACTCTTTTGACTGCTATAAGTGATGAACAGCTTGACATATGACAGCCTAGTCTTGAATATCATATGACAACAATTTGATGAGAATAGCCTTGACTGGGACAATATTTGTAGTGTAAATTGATGTGATATAACTTGACTTGATATGATAGAAGAAGTTAGTGACAACCTTGACAAAGACTCTGGCAGCCTTTGATTTGATGTGACATGCCAAACATTGATTGATTAATGACAAGCATAGATCCATCTTAAACCCGTATCTATCAAGCACCGAGAGGGATCCAATTTCTTGAGGTGTATTTCTTTTTTTAAATTTAAACTCAAGAAATTTGATCTCTCTTTATTGATAGATCCGGGTTCAAGTTTTAAGTTTTTATTTTATAAATGAACATCTATTTTTTAATTACTTTTCATAATATTTTATTTTATAAACCAACATGGATATTTTTAAAATACTTTCCATAATTTTTTATTTTATGAGCCGACATGAATTTTTTTAATTATTTTGTTACATCACAAACGTTACAACATCTCCCCCATACTGGGCTGTAGAGCACCTCGTTTCACTCGGTGCAATAACAGTGACAGTTGACAAGATTTGACAGTGACTTGCCATGAAAGCCAACAGGACAATGGAGACAGTAACAGCATCCTGATTCTTGATGTGACAGCTTTGATGACAGTGATGTATGCAAGTTGATGACAGTGGCAGTATTGAAATGATGTTTGGGTAGTCCCTTTAGGTGACTTGGCATGATCCTTGAGCAGCATACATATTGATGAGACAGTTGAATGAGTTGTGATTATGACAGGTGTCACAGTGAACATATGTGCATGACAGTGATGAATTGTATGCTCAGTGAAGAATACACAGTAATATGCATGCTTAGTTTATACAGTGTTGATACTCAGTGTTGGTAGTGGATTGGGTTGATGGAAATTCACAAATTGATAGTAGCAAGCTAGTTTGCTTCTGAGGTTTGGACACCTCACCACTTCTTAGTTGGTGTTAAGAAAAACCAGGCTGGGCCTTGGCATAGGAGTTGGTGCTCTTCAGTCAGTTGGTGCTGATATAATCGGAAGATTGAAGTCTTCATTGTATTTTACATGAAATTATAAATAAAGTTTACTACATTTGTCTTGTGATGTGTCCATTATGATTTATGTTGATGACACGTAAATTAATGAATGTTGATGTAGCTTAATGTGAAAAGATAAACTCTGCTTAAGTTTTTAGAAGTGAAATTTGTTAAGAGCGCTACCACACTGATTCACCCCCCCTCTCAGTGTGCCATTGTGTTCAACAACAATGACATATGAAATACTCCTTTGTCTAGACCCCCTAAAGATGGCATAGCTGGGAGATCCTGTCAAGATGATCAATCTGGTGGTTCGTCTTCACCCGAAGTCTATGAGAACCCACTCTAAACTGGCCAAGGGGAATGCGAAGAGCATATAACCAATGGTAGAGGGTATATTAAGGTCGAATAATGAGTCTGTCTCTCATCTCCAAGAAATGCTCAACATAGGAGGCCACCATGAGGTAGGTCTATCATGGAATAGATACATCTCTCCTCACATCCAAGGCCAAATGAAGGAAAGTCAAAAATAGTGTGTTGTCAAAGGGAAGAACTAGTGGAAGGTATGGACCAACCACTGCGTTGCTATCTAGAGGAGGTAGCCCATCACTAAGGTTTGGGGGGTCTTGTCTACCTCATAGGGAGGGATATGGTCATGTCATGCCGCTAAGATCCAAGAGATGTGGGAATGTCCCACGAGTCTGCACCGATCTAGAGGCTAAGGTTGTGTTGTTATTAGACTGCCCCTTAGTGCCCCTTCCTAACGGTAGCACCATGAAAAAGGAATTTATGCACTGGGTAGAACCTAGTTGAGCACAAAACTTAAGTATATGGGTTGGAGCTTGAGGGCCTCTCGTATGTGTAATGCCAAGCATCACTAGTCGAGGTATCTGAAGAAGTTGGTGAGGGTCTGAGTCCCCCTGATAAGGCAGTGGAACCTCCCTCTGATCTCATAGTAGATGGGGCAATGAAATATGAAGTGCTCCTCTATCTCAACCTCCTAAAGATGGAAGAGTTGGCAAATCCTATCAAAAAGATCAATCTGGTGGTCCATCTCTACCTGAAGTTTATGAGAGCCCACTTTGTATTGGCAAAGGGGAATGCGAAGAGCATGTAACTAATGGCGGAGGGTATACTGAGGTCGAATAATGATTTTGTCTCTCATCTCCAAGAAATGCTTAGTGTAGAAGGCCATCTTAGGGCATAACCCACCCCAAGGGTTAACCCAAGTGATCTAGGTAAACTACTTGTAAATGTCATCTCTAATGATCCTATTCAACTCATGTCAAATACGTAGAAGGTAGCCAAGTGCATCTAAGGAATATCTAAAAGGAGGGAGGTCGGTCCTCCAAGTGGTCTGAGACCCCCGCAACCAACCTCTAGCACAACCCAAAGGGTAAAAACGAGGCAATAGTATCCGAAGAACGATAGGCCAAGTACGAGTATTGGTCCTACCCTGTCACTAAGTTGGAAAAGCTTTGAACGCAATGTAAAAAAGAGACCAGATTAAATACCGTCTCAAGTTGAAAAGGTCGAGTACCAAAATCTGCTAGGATGATGTGTTGTGGAACTATCCGCTTGCACCTAATGATGCATCAAAGGAGAAGAGTCTGGACTCTCTTGACTAAGGCCCAATCAAACTCAAGCAAACAAGGCTCCCAAGTCTCTGGGCCATAGAGAACAGTGGGCCAGATAAGAGATTCCATGAGGGACATCTTACACTAGATGTCCTGAAAGTGGTTTTTGAAGCACTCTCTCTCAAGGAGGGATCCATAGCCCTTGTTGACCCAAGGCTGAAGGGGGTATGTCACAAACTAAAGTTGGAGCCTTGAGAATTACACCCCCTAGTATGTGTAGGTACTAATGATTTCAACCTCCTCTACTCTGAAGAAGAAATGAAGGTTTGATAAAGTCTTCTTTGTCCCGTTGAAGTCTTGAAGATCATAACCTTGGTTTTACCCAGGTTGACTGTCAACTGTCGAAGATCACAAAAACTAGTTAAAGCATCCTACTGACTTTGCGACCATTCTAGAGATGAGGCTAGGAGGACCACATCGTCAGCAAAAAGTAGCATAGATATCAAAACATGTTGGAGGCACCCATCATTGTCCTAGATATGTAGTGAACAATCCTTGTTCACTATGGATTTAATAGGAAATTCTACAATTATATATAAAAATATTTGAATGATTGATAGAATGATGATTAAAACAAGCCTTGTGACGTCGTACATAGAAGCATTGACTAATCATGAGGCAAGAGGTATGTTCGATGACCTTTCATTTAGCTTAACTAATATCATTTATTATTATTGTTATTGTTATTAGTAGTATTACATTTGAATTTATGTTTGTTACATTACCACAATCTAAGGAATTATTTGTCCTCAAATCATAATAAATTGGATTCTCTCTAGTTGAGGATCCTATCTTGGCAGCATTATCTTTGTGTTTGTCTAGTTTTAGGGGTTTGACATGGTTCCTACTCTGAGCACTGGCAAGGTTCCTTTGTAAAATTTGCATCATATCTTGAATTCTTTGGACCTATCTGTTGGAAGCAAACCCTTGATGCTTCTTGGGTTGTAATTTCTCAATCAAGGTTGCAAGTGAAACTCTAAGCTTGCTTTCCCTGTTTATGGAGCCCGGATCTTATCAACCTTCTTGAGATGAGGTGTGTTACCACCCAATTTGCATTAGGATGATCATGAAGACTGAAGACGAAGATGATCACCTGATAGACTAGCAAGGTTAGGGCCTTGCCAAGCATTACTCTCTTCTTCTTTTGCCTCTTCTTGGTTACTTGTATCTCTTTTAATCGCGGTCAAAAGATGATAATTGTAAAATTACATGACATCTATTATATGTGTAAAAGGTCTAGTCCAACTATGATAATTATAGTAAAAGGTGCTCTGGAGTGTTTTTTTACTTAGACCAACATAGATCCATCTTAAAAGGGGATCTATCAAGCGCCAAGAGGGATCAAATCTCTTGCGGTGCAAACCCCTTTTTAGAGTGCAAATGTGGAGGAATTGTTTTAATTTATCTAATTTGTGTAGTTTTATATATATGTCGTTGTAAATGTTTTAAATAGCCAACATGTTATTTTTTATAATATTTTCTTAATTTTTTAAAATGACACATGTCAACTCCAGGATGAGCACGGAAGGAGTTACACATCCCCTATTGGGCTATAGAATGCGCCTCATAGATATTAGTGATCTATATTGTCAAGTTTTTTTCACTCAATCATGCCTCCAAATCCACGAGCTTCCTTACTGCATCTACCATAAGCTAGTGCCGTAGACTCTTAGTCCTTGGTCTTTTGTCATGCATTAATAAGTTTGTCACCATGATTTTGTATTTTTTGGTTAGTATTTGTTCCTTGGGAGGGTAAATGTTGTAAAATTGTATTGAAATTATAAAAGGGAGTGTCTAACACCTTAGTATACATCATACACCCCTTAAGACTCCCTAGTTTAGCCTAGCACACCCCCTGGAAACAAAATCCCATGATTTTTGTATGTTTTAAACAAATTTGAGTGATTTTAGGAGGTAGGTAAAAGGGAATATTCCTTAATTTTCCCTCCTTGAGTGAGGTGTTATTTCTGATTGGATTTGGTCTCAATCAATCCCTATTTGTCTCCTAGGTGGCACATGAGAAGCCCTTAAGCTCTGTTAACTTCATGAGGTGTCAAATTACATTCTAGTTAACTCCATGAGATGTCATATGACACTCTAATTCACTCCACTTCATTAAATTCGCCCCCCTCTTCCTATGTTGCTATTTAAGCAAGCTCTCCCCTCTCCTTTCTTTGACAGTTGTCAATTGATGCTTATGCACAAGTCTTATTGTATTCTTTAAGGATTGGAATTGAATAAAGTTAAGACTTTGGAGGTCACGTAAGAAGTTGCTTGTTAATGTTGGATGTTATTGTCTTATTCTTCGTATATGAGGTAAACTGCGTTGGTTTAATAACTTGTAATTCTTTCTTCGTCATTGGCCTTTGAAAGGGTATTACTACCCAATAGGATAGGAACTATTAAGTTGCTTACTTATTAGATCTTATTGTAGTCCGCTAGAAAGGATCTTAATTTAAACATTATCTTAGTTGTATGCATGTATTATTAACCCTCTCCTGTAGGTTGCACCGAAAGAAGTTTGGAGAGGAGATCCAATCTCCTCTACAGTTGTTTAACTAACTTGCAGGTCCTCATCCATCAAGAGGATCGTGGTTAGACTAGCGCAACCCCTTTAGCTTGTTGGTTTTATGTGGACAAGTCCCTCTTTGCAATTCTTTGATAACTCCATAGTCCGACCTGAAAGGCATTCCTTCCTCTTCTTGCAACCCTCCTCTTCTATAAAACAAGATTTTCAACTTGGTTACACGCATACAATATAGGATCTATAATTTGAAAGTCAAATAATTAGTAGATCTATAGTTGCATGTTTTAGATCTACTTTGCATTCAAGTTAGATCATTAAGTAGATCACTTTAAAAGGTATTATGTATTTCTAAGCACATGCATAAAGGCTAGATCAATTTACACTTAGATCTATAATTTTTTATGTACAAATACAGCTTCATTTGAATGGATTTGAGTTATTTAGCTCGCTGCCCACTGTCCTAGCAACGCATAAACAGCAAAAGAAAGTTCATTTACGTTGTTGTTTATTTGTTTCTTTAACGGTTTAACCCCCTTAACACTATGTTTAGGTGTGCTTTTGATAGGACAAGTTGATGGTTCATTTGGAAGATTAGGTGGCAGCTAAGAGGCAGCCTTGATTGACAAGTTTCTCCATAGTCCTCCTTTGGACTATTGTAAGTGTCGAATTTTAACTTAGCAGAATATTTTTTATCTCTTTCAACTTTAATTTCATCATTCATTTCATCCCATAATTATAGCATCATTCATTTGTGGCAGAAAATAAAACAAGGATCACTGAAAGAAAACCATGCACAATAGACACAAAGATTTTATCTTGGGAAACCCAAAATGGGAGAAAACCCAGCAAACTTTTCTCAAAAGAAATTAATCCAATACAAGAACACTACCAATGCTAAAGATTAAGCCCTAGCACAAGAGTGTGCCCTTCTTCCACAAGAAACCCTAGCGAACCTTTTGAGAGAGATAGCAAACTTGTAGAGATAATAAGATAACCCCAAAAATTATTTCTAGTGATCTTCACTTGTCCTCCTTGAGAAGTGCGCACCAACTGAGTAGAGATGAGCTAGTTGAATGTGACAAATGAAGTGTGAGGACACTTCTATTTATATTCTTCAATTGACTTGATTTTCACTCTTGGGGCCGACTTGTGCTTTTGTATTCTAGGGTCAATTTACCCCTTTTGCTGGGGTAGTTGTGCTCTTTCTTGCCTTCCACTTTCTCTGGGACTTCTTCAATGGATTGCCGTGACTTCTTGGTTATTTCTTCATCATAGAAAAGTTCTCCTCGTTGATATCTCCTCACATGCAAATCAAATTCTTCCATAGAGCTCTAATGTTGATTTGACCATACTCTAAGACGTTTCGGACACTTCTTAGAACAAATGTCAAATTCAACATTAGATTAGACTTTGTCTAATATACAAAGAGATAATATCCCTTGTAACATAGACAAGTCATCTCACTCTATAAGAATAGATCACTCCCGTTACGGAGCACTCCCACATAGAGTATGCAATTTGACGTCTAGCCTTCCATCACTCCAGTCAATCCACATGGCTAGACAAAGGCTAAGCATCCGAGCCACGTACTCAACATACATGACTAATTAGGGCTACAATGGGGCCATCTTCTACCTAGGTTGCAAACCCATCTAGGAGAAGGATCTACAAAATGTTTGCCTAATGTTGGAACCATGGAGAACATCAACAGTAAGTGCCAAGGATCAGTGGCATAAACCACCATCCCTCACATCCCCCTACCCCCGTGTCAAATTTGTGCATCTAGGCTAGTTGTTTCCCTTTTGCAATTTATTCCTATCTAATTAGCTTAGATTTTATTTATTTTGTCCATCAATTTATATCGCAGATCTTCTGAGTGTATCTGAACCTTGATTTACCCCATGCATCGACAGTTCTTAGACTTGCCCCCAATGGACAAGAGTATCTTTGTGCCTCAGTAGTTTGCTTTACTTAAATTAACTGCTTTGATTTACTTAGATTAATTGCTTTGCTTTACTTAGATTAGGATAGCCTTTAAATCTTAGTAACCAACGTAGATCCATCTCAAACCCGGATCTATCAAGCACCGAGAGGGATCCAATTTCTTGAGGTGTAATTTTTTTTGTTTTATCTTAAATTTTTTACACATTAGGAAAAAAATTACCCCTCAAGAAATTGGATCCCTCTCTTTTAACTTCTTTTTTTTTTTTTTTATAAGTTATGAGCGAACATGAAATTTTTAATTACTTTTGATTTTTTATAAGTTATGAGCCAACATGGAAACGTAACGTGACAAACGTGACAAATGTGACATGTGACATGTGACATCCATTACAAGATCTCCCCCATGCTATTACTTTTTACATTTTATTACTTTTGAAAAAGTTACATGTGACATGTGACATGTGACATCCGTTACAGGATCTCCCCCATACTGGGTTGTAAGCACCTCGTTTACACTCGGTGCAATTAACTCACACTTGATTTCAATTGGTCAAAGGAGCATTGATATTCTCTCTTAGTAATTAGCTCACATTTTCCTTTTTAGCTGATTCAAGGAACAATCAACCCTGATCTTGATCGTTTACATCATTTATTACTTTATAATTATGCATTGCAAGTAGGATTTAAGTTGATTATATCATAGTATTTTATGCTTAAAGGCACTAGTCCTCATTTGCTATATCTTCTGTACTTGTTGCATTTAAATTAACTCCTAGTTATTTCATTTAACTCCTTAATTACATGAGCAAAATTTCCCACCAACCTCTTATATGCATTCAATGATTGGCTTTAATAAGTCAAAGGAGGTAAATGGCTTATTTAAGGCACGTGGTAAAAAAGAGATGAGTTATATAAGGCTAACACTTGTCAAAAGAGGATTTATTTTCCCATAGGCCCTCTTTCCTTTTCTCCTTTGGTGGAATCATAGCCCCTATATTGCTCGTTACACAGCCATCTTGGACCATTATATTATTTTCCAACATCATATTTACATAGTTTTAAGTCATCATAGCAAACCAATCACATAGCCCATGTATGGATATTTACATCATACAAGCCTAGCCATTCACTATTCGGGCCTTGGCCTTGAGCTCCACACTAGGAATCCTTACTAGCATATTTACATTTTTTACATAATCTGATTTAATACATGCCAAGGGTCAAAACTGGGGTACTAGACACCTCCTCAAGAATTATTTATCTTTATCTTGCTTGGCTTTTATCTTGCTTGGTTAATGTGGTCCCATTGCACATTTCTCAAGGGCACACTTTCTCATGGAGTATTTTACATTATATGGCATGGTTTGGCCCAAAGACTCCTTGCACGTTTATCTAGGGCACACCACATCCTTTGAATATTTTAGATTATTTGGTGGTTGAGAGCCCTTCTTGAAGAGTGCCCTCTTCCCTTTGACTAAGAAAGATTTAATATTTTATTTTGAGGAGGTTGTTGAAGGGTTATAGTGGAGAACACACCAAGCACAAGTGGTATTTTGCATGGAGGGTGTTTTACACTAGAGGAGGATAGGTGGTACCCCCACTATCTCGTTTGGTTTACATGGTTATTTTATTATTAGGGTTCTTAACTTGTCATTTGTTAGTTAGATAATAAGATAAGATGAGATAATTTTATTAATGTCCAACAAATGACCACAAAAGTAGGTCAATGGGACTGTGTGGTAACATGATGTCAATACAAAGTGGGAGCGCTAAGGAGGCTCCTAGATAAAGCCACCATAGCGCTAGGGTTTTGCATTGGATATTATTATTTTAATGGAGGAGGTTTTGAGCTTTTAGTCTATGGGATAAGCTCCTCCTATTTTAATGGTTGTTGATGGTTTGAGGATGCGTCATACTCTTTTGGCTTGGCTTTTATTGAAGATCTTTTTGGAGCTATGTGATTGCAGAGTTTCATTTCATGTGTGGCTGTCCATCCTTCATTACTTGCTGATTTATGTTGCTGGAATACTAATCTAATTATGCCGCAATAAGGGGTTCGGTGAGGGGGCAGTCATGTCTATAGAATAGGAGCTTTGGATGAGGTGAATTCCCTACAAAGTTCTTTCTGTTTTGCTTTCTAGTTGAAGCCTCTATGTTATCCCATTTCAATGAAAGGCTGCATGTTGAATTTCAACTAGTAGTAAGATCGCATCTTATTATTTTGCATGTGCATACAAGGTCGTCTTTGGAAGGGGCCTTACTCATATATTTTCAATCATATAAATGTGCCACCACTAGTGACTTTTCTGCATGTTTGTAACAGCACTAACTACTCCCGCTCACCACCAACTTGCAGCCCTCTTTGTTGCTCTATGACTCCATATGCCCTCTTGGACTTTTGGCAATAGTCTTGCCCCATCAACCACCTTCAAAATCAATCTTATAAACCTAATAAAAATCTGGTTTACTAAGACCACTCTTCACATGACCTTGAGCCTTATATTGTCTATTGTCTCTGTAGTCCTAACCTAGGGACACCCCTTGTACTGGAGGAGAGCCGGTCTTAAGTGAGAAGAGGATTGTGTGGTGACATTGGCATCCCTCTTGAGTTGCCCATTGGCTACCACCGATCTTGGACTTTGGATCTCAAGTCCTAGTTGAATTGGTAACAACCTTATTTTGTTATCTCATCCGTATCAAGAATCTTTGCTTGGCTATGTTTTTCGGATCATAAAACTAGATGGAAATGCATCCCAATAACCTTTGTTTTATCTCACCTTGGGGCTAATTAGCTGATCCAGAGAACGAGTCCAAGAAGCTTGAACCAAGGATTGAGCTATCTTTTTCGCAACTGTTTTTATTAAGATGACTCAATCAGCTCATTCTCAAATCTAACATTCTTGGGGCAATGTGATGCCCAGATAGATCGCAAACGAGAAATGGTCCTAGAACAGATTGGCCAATGTTATTAATGTGTGTATAACCTGTACATGAGTCATCATGCGATACAAAATTCTCATTGAGGATAAAGCTTGCCCATCTTACTGTCTTCTCTTCTTATGTTTATTAACTGCAGAAGGCATCCCTTACTTGGGAGATAGGCTTCATATTAAGTGTGAATAGGTCGATGTAATTTAACCTGTATTAACTTTTAAGGCAATGAGTATATGGCAAGCAACCCCTCTCCCCAAAAAATTAACCCTGGATATTGAGACATAATAAGGCTCCAAAATTCAAATGACAAGTTTCTGTTTCATATATCAAATTTAGGTACCGAAGTACATCAAAGGTAATAAATATAACATTATATAAGACTGCAAAGCTTCACAAGATACAATACAGTATGTAGATATGATACCCAAGACAAGAGATAGGCTATTTTCCAGAAAGCTAGAAAAAGAACTTGGATAAAACTACAAACAATAAGTCATATAATTCTATGTTAAGCATGTGGGAGTGAAGACAATTCCCAAAAAGAAAGAAGTCAAGGATTCAATAAATGTTCATCTTGGTTAAAAAGGAGATAATGTATGCAAAATAAAGCAAACTTAAAAATAAACGATATGTTTTTGACAACATTGAGACTGGCCCTGTTGGTAGAGATTGGGCAATGATGTTGTTAAAAATTCTTTAAAGAGACAATGAAGAAACAATTAACAAATGAGAGACTTACTATAGTCTCTTCACTCCAATACTCATAAAAGGAAAAAGAAAAGCACAATTACTTTAAAATTTAAGGCAATAATTGGCATTGACATCATTCATGTATGTTCAAACATAACAAAAACAAAGCACAAGTTGAGGTCAAACGTATCTTTACACATGTAGCGCTTTAAATATTTTTAAACAATATTGGGAAAAGATATGCTCATCTCTAAAATCACAAAGAAACAACTCATAGTGGAGGGTAAAGAAACAAGAGGAAGGCAAAGCAAAAGAGACCACTATCAAATAACCAATACCAAACAAAAACAAGCCTGACTTGATTCAAAACTTAGAGTAGGAGTTTAAAAGATAACTGAAACTCTCATAATTAAGCAATGAACTGAACGACAAGGCAAAAAATCACAAAGGCATCATTATAGAGAATCAGAACCATTAAAAACATACCTTCCCAGAAAGACAGATGCATTGGATGGAAAGGATGTTAATAACTAGAAAACAGGCATTCTCAATAATGATATGCCTACACATCTAAGACACCAAATCAATTATTCCCAGAGACAGAAGCCTTACAAATCATCCAGAACCCAGAGATGCTTGTTGAATTATACTAAGATTGAGAAAATTGCAACATCTGTTAAAGAAAGCTGAAACTCCGAAGGAACTAGCATATGGATACTTAATGATATGTCCCTTGACCATCTGTATAAAAGTCTAGGTGTATAAAGGTATGGATGTGCCAGGTAGCTGTGCCTAGGTTATTTTATTGCAATAATCAATACTTTCACTTGTCTGCACCCTTTGCAAGCCAAAGGAATGGCCAAAATATAGTTAAAAAATTAACTCGCGACTAGAGCTTGTTTTCAAGTCATTCATGGCTTCTAGATTATAGACAATATACCACAGAAGGCCTATTTGAGAAAATTTTTTGCTACTAGCTTGACTTCTCAGGACCAAGAAAGCTAAGATGGTCAAGGTATGTCCCTTGACCATCTGTATAAAAGTCTAGGCTATATAAATGGCCTCAATAAAGTTAAAAAATTAACTCGCGACTAGAACTTGTTTTCAAGTCATTCATGGCTTCTAGATTACAGACAATATACCACAGAAGGCCTATTTGAGAAATTTCTTTGCTACTAGCTTGACTTCTCATGACCAAGAAAGCTAAGCTTTTGATCTCAAGTCTAAACATAGGAATTCGATATTGTGGCTTGAATGCAAATCAAAACTACATTATTTTTAACTTTAATGTTGTTATAAGGATTCTGTGAAGTCTGCCATAGAAAATGCTGACTCAAGATTACCATTTGCTTCTGGCCCAACTATCTGTATCCTGATAAAAGCCAGGTTTTGCTCTTTGAAAATTGAGTGGACAGTGCAATAACTTAGAAATCAGTAAGAGAGACTTGCGCATGGAAAGTAAACCTCCCCTTATGACAAAGCATTCTTAAGAAACGAAAATGTTTTGGATTCGTAGCTTTCATTATTAATAGAATCATTAGAACATACATATAACTTTTTCACATATATATCATTCTAATCACTCTCACACACACACATATTTAATATGTATATGTATACATGTACAGCAAGTGTCATTCATTTTTCCCCATGTTAATTTGATGAGGGCAGGGCTTACCTGGGTTGCAGACAAAAGCCCTAAATTTTTCTCAAGAGAAGGTGAAGCCCAGCCTTGGTTATCATCTGCTTCATCAACATGTATGGTGGAAAGCTTTTGGATTGTTGATTGTACAGTCACCATTTTCTCCCAAGCAACAAACACTAACTTGAAACCAGGAAAGCAAGATGCATGCAGTTAAACAAAAAACTGAACCTGTGAATCAAAAGAGGGAGAGAGATATATAAGTTCACCATTGACATTAAAGAATTCCAAAGGTCTATGAATTGCAAATTGCGGCTGCCAAAAACAAAATATGCATAATTTCAGTTTGTTGGGGAAGATTATTAAAATATTCAAAATTTCAAACTAACCAACAGAAATAATAAATAAATTCACACTACCCAACAGAGATTATTAATATACCAGCATAGATCCATCTTAAACCCGGATCTATCAAGCACCGAGAGAGATCCAATTTCTTTAAGCATAAAATTTTTTTATCTTAAATTTTTCACACATCAAGAAAAATTTACAGCTCAAGGTTTTTGATCCCTCTCCATGCTTGATATATCTAAGTTTAAGATGAAATCAATACAATATAATTTTTTTTGTTTAAGCCGACATCATTTACATTTTTATTTATTTTTTATTGGAACGTCATGTCACATAATGTTGCACAATGTTAAGTGTTACAACATCTCCCCCATACTGGGTTGTAGAGCACCTCGCTACACCCGTCATGTCACATAATGTTGCACAATGTTACGTGTTACAACATCTCCCCCATACTGGGTTGTAGAGCACCTCGCTACACCTGTCATGTCACATAATGTTGCACAATGTTACGTGTTACAACATCTCCCCCATACTGGGTTGTAGAGCACCTCGCTACTCTCGGTGCAATTAAGACTACTCGACAGAGATCATCAATATATTCAGAGTACATGTTACCAGCTAAGTTGCACTTAGATGGTTTCAAGTGAGCCTGTGAAGATGAAACAAGTTTACTTGTTCATATTCAGAAGATCAGAAGTCCTAGCAGACCACCTTGGCCCTTTTTCTTAAAATAAAATCACATGTCCATGCCCTGTGGGGAAATTGTAAAAAATGTCTTAGCATGATGGTTTTGTAACGGACTCGGCTTTCCTAGGACTTAGATATCAGTCCGACTAGCCCAAAGTGTTTTTTCACTTGTCAATTATATGTTGTTGAATAAACGACTTATAATTTTCGAGTTTTTTACTCATACCTCCAAAGTTCGGGTGTTCGGCATGATTTCTCGGCCCTAGGAGGTTATTAGAGCCCAAGTGTCAATGTATATTACCATGCTAGACATTAGAATTGAGTTGTATGTACATGTGCTAGGTCCCCTTCAGTTTTTTTTTTAATTCCGAGAAAAATAAATTTTCTCGTAAAATTAGACAATTTTTAATAGTTTAGTTGAAAAAATAAAATGTAATAAAAGTATGGTTTGTGGGCATAATTTGTCAAGTGGATGCTCGTTTTCTAAGCCAGCGCACCCACTAAACCCATAAACCCACTTAACCTAAGTTTTGAGTGAGTATTTATCTCATAAAATAATATTTACTCAAAAAAGTTAAAAACCCAAAAAGACCAATTTAATTGGCAAAAAAGATATAATAAAGGCAAAATCTCAATCCCACGGATCAAGGAAATGTGTTGTAATCAAATCTCCTTTGATTGGCAATCAAATCAGGGAGAATATTGAACAAATAAATGATGATTTGATTGAAGATTGGAGATCCACCAAAGGGGGAGGGCAAATTTGTGGTTGGAGAGGTGTCAAGTGGAGGTTGAAAAGTGTCAAATGGTTGGAGAAAGGTGTCATTAACCTCCCCAAACCTCTCACATGTGTCAACAAGCCTTTTCCAAGTGTATCAACTCATTTCTCCAACTGTCAAAGAGGATCTCTCTTGGTTTTGTTATACAATGAGGCTCCATTCTCTCATTTAAACTAGTTGGAGTTGTGGAGGAGTAGTCTTGCTAGTTGTAATCGTCTTATGCTTTGGATTGATGGAATAAAGAGTTCAAGCTTTGGAGGCCCATTGGTGTAGTGTCTTGTTTTGAATGATCATGGCCATGCATGTTTGTGGTAACTTGTATTTGATTTAAATTTTCCTTGCAACTTTGTATGGTGAATCTAGCTTTGGTAGAATTGTTCTCAATCAATAAGAAGGAATCATTTAATAAGTTTATTTCTTGGTTCCTTTTGCTCATATATGTTGAAGAATATAGATCTAGCATATTAATAAGTTTATTATTAAGCTTCTAGTTTTTCTCATGCATGTGTAACTAGATATCACAATTTTTTGTTGCAAGTATCTTTCGAAATAGCTACAGGTAATCGCGGATTGGAGTTTGAACAAGCTTGTTCTCCCTCTTTCCAAATTCTCTTTCATGTGGTTTAGTCCAATAGCTTTCCACCAAAAGTTTCTACAAGAGCTCCTTCCGGCATCAAGATCACTTCTCCTTCTCTTTCTCCTCTTAAAGCAATATTTTCTCCTTGGTTACTTGCTAGACTTATAGATCTACGCTTCAATTTTCAATTACTAAGTAGACCTTATTTATGAGTTTAGTTTATGCTTAGATCTAAAATCCTTATGAAGTTTTATCATAAAAAGTAGATCTAGCTAGGAAGCTATTTCTTTTTGCAAGTTTTTTCAAAGTACAAATTTCTAGCTTGCATGTTAAATAGATTCTTTTGGGTTCAATAGATAAATCTAGCAAAAGTTAAAGTGCTTCATTGGCTACCCTCAAAAGCAAGCCAAGATCATCAAAAGGACTTGTCCTTTTGAGTTATTTTCATTCAATTTTTACAAATAGACTAGCCTAGATTTTTTTCATTTTTTTGTAGTTGCCCAAATCACTTTTAAAAGTGATTTTGGACATTTTCTAACACTAATTAGCTCGCTTTCCTGTTTTAATTTTTAGCAGGTTTTGGCATTTTTTGTTCAAAAAAATTCAAGTTTGGGCCATTCCGGAGCTTCCCAAGGCATCCCAGTTTCATCCAGCATTTAGCTTTAGCATTTTTGTAAGCCTTTGGATCTAGATCTGTAAAGATCCAAGGAATTTTCTTTAAAAAGTTTATTGTAAATCAAAAAATAAAAAGAAGAGCAAGTGGGCTACCCACACCCCATCCCCCTTGGGGTTTATGGCATGATTTTTTCTAACAAGTTTTATTTTTTGTTTAAACACAAACACACACACACAACAGGCAGTACACTTTCAAATTTAAAACATCATAAATATTGTTTATTGTAAGCCTTTTTGTAAGCCTTTGGATCTAGATCTATAAAGATCCAAGGAATTTTCTTTAAAAAGTTTATTGTAAATCAAAAAATAAAAAGAAGAGCAAGTGGGCTACCCACACCCCATCCCTGTTGGGGTTTATGGCATGATTTTTTCTAACAAGTTTTATTTTTTGTTTAAACACAAACACACACACACAACAGGCAATACACTTTCAAATTTAAAACATCATAAATATTGTTTTAGTCATTTCAATTTTTGCTTCAAAGTAATAAATTTGGCATTGCTTTCCCGAAGTATGCTCTCGCCGTCACATAAAGGGCTTTGCCTGAGTACGTGATCGGCTGATCAGAAAGGAGACTCTTTGCCTGTAGTAATTAGCATAACACTTTACTTCAGTTATTTATCTTTTGCAATCAAACAGAATAAACATTTAGTTTCCAACTCAAAGTGTGCTCTTTTCCCTTGCGGGCATTTGCCAGGTCCTGTGGGAAATCAAAAAGAGTTGCAACTACTCCTTAATTTTTCACATCTAATAAAAACTCATACTAATAAAATCAACAACCCTGAACATAGTGAAAATCCGGCACTCAAACATTAATTATTCTGTGGGGAAATTTCTCAGGAGAAGCGGGAACCACTGGGAGGCGACCTCAGGGCACAATTAGGCTACACCCTTATTGGTGTAGTGTTGAACACCGCCCTCGACTCCATTCCAACCCATACGTCTTCGTGAGGAGCCACCTTTAGTTAATTTCTGGACATTACTCCTTGTACCTCACGGTAGATCTGGGGCTCCCCTTCTCCCATAATCAAGCACATCCTATAATAAATTAAAACTGATCAAGAAGCACTTGAAAAACATCTACAATACAACAACACTTTATCTTTCGACTCCACTTTGGCACTGGTCTTATTTTACAATAATTCAATCTTTGATTCATATCTTATGTGTTACATGATTATGTTGTGTTGTTAATCTTAAATCATATTTTGCAAGTAAATTTTTGCTTTCAGTCAATCGATTTCAAACTCCTAAACAACTCATCCATTCAAAACTAAACTGCTTAATCAGCCTTAGTAATTCATAGGCTCTACCCCCCTTGGCTTCGTTAGGAGTTCTGCCTAAATGGAGGAGTTGAGTGTTGAATGACAGTATCTCAACTCGAAACTTGCCCCCAAGCAACTTGAAGATTTCTGTTGCGATAACCTCCAGGTGCGTGTTCCGGCGGCAACAGTACCCGACAAAGATCAACAAATCATTATGACTAACCAAAGAAGATTATCAATAGATTCAATAAATCCATGCTACCTGTTACCACCTAAAGTTGCACTTTAGTTGGACTTCAGTGAGCCGCCAGTGTTGCACAATCACTTGTGCTTTTCAGTGTTCAGAAGTTCCAAGCTTGGCCTGTTCAAGGCCCCTTTTTTTTAATGTTTTGTAGTACATGACCGTGCCCCACGGGGTTTGTAATAAGCGTACTAGCATGGTGGTTTTTGAGTGACTCGGTTCCCTAGGACTTAACAATCAAAGAAGGTATTCCAAGGAGTTTTTTCCCTTGTTGATTATGCCTTGCCTTTAGCCGAGTATAATCGATGAGGTTTTCTCCTGCTCCTCCAAAGCTGGAATGCCCAAAGTGGGGGTTAGGCCTTAGGGGATTGTTAGAGCCCATTTTGCAACATGTATGAACATGCTAGACGCTAGAATTTTATCGTTTTGTCATGTACTAGGTTCCCCTGAAGTTTCAGTCGATTCCGAGAAAAAATATTTTTCGCATTTTTTAAGCCATTTTTTAATGGTTTAATTAAAAAATTTCAAAAAGTGATAAAAGTCTTATCCGGAGTCAGAATTCGACGCAGGGATGCTCGTTTTCAAGCTCAAAGCATCCTCTTTACCCCGGTACCCAGTTTTCCTATGTTTCGGGCAGTCAAAGCGCCCCGTGGAGCAGTTTTGTCTATTAGAGCTACAGAATGGCACTTTAATGCCAGAAATGCATCAAAATGCACTTTGGCCAAATGATTAAAATAATTAAAAAGTGGAATTATGCACATGCCAAATGAGTTGGCATTACTCACTTAAACTAAACGACTATATCCAAAGGCAAAGCATATGTTAAACTTTGGTTGAAAAGTCAAAATTTGATTATTTCAAAGTAATGCTACCTTACCTTCACGTGAGCCATCTTCTCCTCACGGCAGCTATTGAGTTGGCATGTGATTTCATATGGTGGGGGCGACTAAGCAATAGTTTGAAGCATATATTATAATTCATGTGATGGTGATAAGGTTACAATTGCCATACGAATTAGCAATCTTTTACATGGACCTTCAAACTTCACGTGGGCCGTACGGATATGTTGATAAGCAAGTTCTATTTCGAGGAGGCCCACATCATATGAC
This sequence comes from Larix kaempferi, assembly GCA_027924585.1. Lineage (NCBI taxonomy): Eukaryota > Viridiplantae > Streptophyta > Pinopsida > Pinales > Pinaceae > Larix > Larix kaempferi. The sequence goes on from BSBM01000394.1 coordinate 4,140,604, forward strand.
ATGGCATATTTACATTATGGTGGGCGACCTTGCCAAAGAGTCAAAGCATGTATTAAATTAAATTTTTAAAGGTTGAGCACTTATATTAGAAGACCGTACGGATTACCTTCACATGGCTTCTTCCTCACGAGTGCCGTACGGATCTGTTTGGGCGAGTTTCAAGTTATGAGGATGCCACATCATGTGACATGGCATAATTTCATTGGGATGGGCAACTACATCATTGTTAAATGGTGAAGTCAAAAGGCAGCCCGAATTAAGGTTTAAACATATGGTTCATGTCCATGCTACGCCCAACCATCACGTGGGCCATTCCATGCAGCCATACAGATTGTTTGGGATAGATTTGAGTTGGTGCGTCTACCTATGAGGTGGCACAGCCCATTGGTTTCAGTTTCTAATTGATGCATCCAACTCACCGTTCCATAAAAATATGGAAACATCAATTCGACCTCTCATCCACATGTGAGGTGCTTTCTTCATCAAATCGGCATTTTCCATTTTAGAGTGTTTTTGTCCAAATGCAATGGTGTTTCATCATTGGTTCTGAGGGTGACTTGCTCTACAAACTAGGAGTTTTGTCTCCTTAGGGTTTTGCGCCCTAGCTCACCTGCCATTTGCTATATATTGAGGAGCTTGGCTCCATTGTAACGATCAGAAAGTGTGGAACCTCTGCTTATATTTGTATTGCAATATTTTTCTGAATTTAATAAAGAAGGCTTTGGAGGCTAGTCTGGTGATTGTCTTTGGTTGGATCTTCATGCTTGTTACATTTGAGGTAAACTGTATCGTGTTGCATAAGTTAGTATTGTCGGGATTGTATGTCTTTTAAAAGGAAAGTTATCTTTCATAAGGAATAGTGAGTAATGCTTTATAGGTTGCTTACTTTTGTCAATGATATTAGAATGCTAGAAGTAGTATGATCTCTTGTTTGAATCTATTATTTCTCAAGTTTTCTGTTGTTCATTTACACATATACTCTTATCCCCTTGCTAGTTGTTTGCAGCTGTCTACAGGTAGCCTAAGCTGGAGAAGTCCACGAACATGTTAGATCGTGCCTTCTTTCAGTAAATACGAACCAAGTCTCGATCTTACCGGTGCATCAGAGAGCTTGACTCCATTGCCCATTCTTCACTTGCTCAAACCCCCATGGGTTCACTTTTCTAGATCCATTTTTTTTATTCTATCTCGGTTACTGTCCTATTTAAATCTAAATCTTGCTTCAAAGTTCATTTGATTAATAGATCTAAGCAAGTAGCAATCTAAAGAGTCTAATAGCTTCATTGTTATTTAGTTCTAGGTTGCTAGCTAAGTTAGAAATTTTTGCAATTTTTTGTAGCAACGTCAAAGACACTTTTTAAGTGTTTCTTGGCATTTTTAAGACTAATTCAGTTCGCTGGTTTTTTTTGTCTTTTAGCAGGTCCGAACCTTTTAAAGCTCAAACTCTGAGATTCGGAGGTGTTCGTAGCCATCCGGGGAGCTAGTTTTACCTCCCTTACATCATTCTAACATTTGTAAACTGTACTGGTGCCTAGTTAAAGGACCAGCAGTGTTTCTTGAGCTTCATGTGTAAATCATAAAAAATAAAAAGAGCACAGCAGGCAATTCCAGCGCCTGAACCCAATCCCCCCAGGGGGGATTCGCACCCTTGTTTATTTTTTTTTATTTTTTCGTTTTAGATTAGTTTTCTTTCAAGCAGTAGTAATTAGATAACTCACTCAAGCACACAACGTCCTCCGAGGACCTGTTTATCTTTTTTATATGCTTTTGTGTTTATTTCAAATTATTATCCTGTGCTTAAAATTTAATCCTAAAATTAACCCCCCTTGCTTTATGCTTGGGGTTTAGTGTAGATTAATCATCCACTCATACCTATTTAATAAAACGAACAACGCCCCAAACTCGAAGTATGCTCTTGACCACTGCAGCTTAGTCGGAACAGTTGGCTCAATCAGAAACGGGTGCAAGGTAATTAGTGTTAATAGGATAATCCATTAGAATCCAATCCTAAGAACTCGGGAGGTTGCATGGACTGAATCCACAGAGTCAGCAGGTTCTTAAGCGGGTTCATCCTCGCCTGGTTGGACACTTGGTAAGGTTGCTAGAGCACTCAGTTCGAAGTTTAGGTTTTCTTTTGGGCCAAACCAAGAATCAACCCACTCCTTAACTACTCATTTAATAACTATAAAATTTACCAACCGAGCCACTGCAATACTTTCACTGAGACTACACAAGCAACCCTACACAACAGTACGTACAAGCATTTTTACATTCTCGGCACTGGTCTTTAATTTTCTTTGTTTAAGTATCAATCATAAATGTCGTGAATGCTTATTTATCTTATGTTGGGTTAGCTATTTGATTTAATTCACAAGCAGTGCTTTGTTGTTATATTTTATCATCTCGTCATCTTTTTAACTCCTAGAATAGACTTTTATCCTTTGTTGTAGATTAAAAGCCTTAGATTATTTTTATAGGGACCACCCCCCTTGGCTTCGCTAGGAGTAAGCCTAGACGGAGGAGTCGAGTAATCAGGTGACAGCACTTGACTCTCACTTGCCCCCAAGGACACACCGAGCGGCTTGAAGGTTTCCTGCCGCGTCCCCCCCAGGTGTGTATTAGGCGGCAACACTACCCAATAGAGATTATCGATAAATTCAGATTTACCCAATAAAGATTGTCTACAAAATCATACTACCCACCGGAGATTGTTGATAAGTTCAGAGTACTGAACAGATACTACAATTAATTCATACTATCCAACACATACAATAAATTCAGACTACCGAACAGAGTATCAGAATATTTATACTACCCAACAAAAATCGTGAGAGATTTCAGACTAGCCAAAAGAAATTGCGAATTTACGAAACATATGGAAGAGAATATTAGGCTTGAGCTTCTCACAGTCCTTTGAAAATAATATAAACATTTCAATAAATTTGTTGATCCGTCGGTTCAAAACTTTTTGTAACAAAATTCAATGCACAAAGATGTAGCATGTAGAGGCAAAAATTTATTTGATCCTTGGAATTTCAAAAAGAAAAATATCTTTTATCTAGATTTAAATCCAAAACATTGAGTTCATGGATACAAGAAAACATGCAGTGAGCTTTTACCGTCTCACCTTTGAATGAATCAGAGCTCAATGTGTCCTCAATGGTGATGGCCCATATGGAGTGAGCAACAAAAAAGAGATTTAGGAGGGAGCTCAGTGAGCTCGGGAGTATGACAATTGTACCGTGACGTGCACAATACTACAACTCCGCTCTGACAAAAATATTCTCAAACAGCAATGTATATATCTAAATGTTGTGTGGGGAACTATAATAAAGATCAGCCTGCCACATGTCCCATGAAATGGCATTTCTTTCCACATAAATCCTTGTAATTTTTATATATGTAGATATTGATTGGCTTACTACACAGGAATAGGGAAAAAAATTGATGAGATTGTTGCAAACAATTCTAGCTACGGTGAGTGCTTATGAAGAATCGAAAGATACTTCCTTAAAAATCAGTCTCACTTCGTGGAGATACTTAAGATCTATTTAACATGGTAATAAAGGACTGAGGAATAAGCCCTATGGATGCACACGGATCTATTCATTTATAATTTTTTGTTAATTTGTGGAGAAATATAAACATATGATCATTCTTAATGGTTTTAATATGATCATTCTTAATGGTTTTAATAGAGGGGCAAAATCACTTATGGAGACAATTTTCCCACCATTGATTTATTATTGTAGTTTTAGTATAATGTAAATGCATTACAGGTTTTTTAATTTGTGTAAGTAGATATCAACATTTAATTACTGTCACATATATTGACATAGTCGTTAATTAATACATCTCTCTAACCATTTATCTCTTATTGTTGTCCTAGTCAAATGTAAATGCACATGGATTGGCTCCTATTTATGGGTTTCTTAAATGTAAATATATGATCAATTTTTAATGATTTTTACATATAGACATAGTTACTTATGGACATATCTCTCTAATCATTGGTCTATTGTTGTTGATCTCATTCATGTGTTGAAATATATTTTAATAAATAAACAAGTATTGAGGCTTAATAATCATGGACTTATTAGGGGCGACAGGTGCGAGAGGGGTGATCTATGACCATGAGGGACAAGTGGTACTAAGGTTTGCCTGGGGCCTTGGTAGAAAATCAAACAATCAAGCTGAGGCTTATGCTTTGATGTAAGGATGTCGGCAAGCCCGGAAAGCAAGTATTACCTCCTTAACTATCCTAGGAGACCAGCCTTGTTAATCAGATATTTTGTGCCCAAAAGCATGAATCTTCAAAGGTTAACAGAAAGGATCAGCATAGAACTTTGGCACTTTGATTGTGTTACATGGTGGCATATACGCCATGAGCTAAACAAGGAATCCGACTTGGAAGCCAATATCACAATCGAGCTAAAGGAATAGCAATTACTTCTGAACAAACAAGACTTTGGGTGGGACTCGATCCCTTAAACCCGGCACAAAACAATTGCGACGCATGGCCAATCTATCCCATGCTTGCCAGCCTATGATACCGGTGTCGAACACGTGTTTTGGAAGTGTCTATTTTAGGACACATCCAAAACACGTGTCCGACACCGGGACACTTCCAAAACACGTGTTTGACACCATGTCAGGACGTGTCCCAACCTGTGCAACACCATGTTCTAAAACAGGACACCGTGTCCCTAAAACAGGACACTTCTAACCCAAAAAACTATTAAAAAAAAAAATTACCCTCATTCATTCACATTTTTTAGTGAGGCTTGAGCTATGAGCGGGTTGTTTTTGTAGGTGAAGAGCGTTATAAGGTTTTCCACCTTGATCTGCCCCTTTTTCATTTGCCAGTGGCATTCCAACATCTATGTAATACATTTTGATTTTGATGACTTAATGAGAAATATGATTCTAACATCTATGTAATAGAACATTTTTATTTTGATGACTTAATGAGAAATTTCATGAGTCTATGAGAACCCACTACACCAATGGAATTATAGCCCCCCATGTTTGTCATCCTTCTTTGTCTGCAGTTTGTGATGTATTTTTATTATTCTTCCATCTACATTTACATATTACATTGTTTGGCTCTTAGCCTCTCAAATCAAGTTAGGGAGCACACTAATAAGTATTATGTGGGGGCATATTCCACAAACAACATCACAAGAGGATTCATTTCGCATAGGGGAGGTTATCCCTTATTTCCATTCCTACCCATGACATTCAATCTAAGTGGCATCAACATTGTAAGTGGCATAATCTAAAATATAAAGGGTGTTTAGTAATGGGAAAAGATAATAATAGGGTGTTGTCCCCATCCATGTAATCTAATGATTCTAATCAAATAGAAATAGTCCTATCTTGATTGGCTTTCTTATGCCTCTCGCGGGCATCCAATAGTGGGGGCGGGGGAAGCCAATCACTAGCGCTTTTCCCTTGTTCCAAAAGTGGAGTGAGGCCTATTCCTTTCCGCTAATGGGGATTTCAGTTAGGTCTATCATTGGCATATGCATTATGATTTGTGAATGTGTAATGTGTATTGATTGTAATTTCTATTGAATGTTTATAAATGTTCTAGTTTCTACAAAAATTTGGATCTAATTATATATAACGTGTTCTCCCTGTCCTAATTCCAGGGGTCACCATGTCCGTGTCAAATACTCGTATTCACGTGTCCTCATGTCAGGTGACTTAGACTCTGGCACATTGCATCATCTCGCATCTAAACAAATAATGCAGTTAATAACGAACTTAAATGGAAATAACCTTCGCATGAGCGAAATCTTACTGATCAGACTGGCATCTGAGAGTTCAACGCGGGAAAGGGCCAGGGAGGGCGCGCTGATGTACATACCCGTACAAGGAAAAATCATGGGCCTTTATGGACCATTATGGCAGAAAAGGCAATGGATACAGATTACTTGTAGCTCCCCCTGCGTTCATTCCAGCATCACCTCGAAGGTTGTTTCAAGCATAATTCGAGAACGAAACGTGATAGAGAAACAAGTGAGGATCTTCAACATGCCAAGAATTGAGGAAAGACAATGCCGGTGCACATGCATTTCTCACCACCTCTGAAGGTTGGAAGATGAAAACAGAGAGAATAGCAGGTCAATTAAAAGGGTGGCCCGTGAATTCGACCAGGAATTGGGGATTTTGGAGCTCCGTCTGGAGCAAGAAGAAGATATCAGGATGCAGAAAAATGAGGAAATTCGACAGAGGGAGATGAACCTAGAAGCAGACTTGGCTCAAGAAAAGGAAAAGAATGCCAAACTGGAGGGCAAACTCACTTGCTGTATCTGCAGCACCGCATTGAAACTTTGGAAATGGGACTCAGCCCAGCATCTCCCGGTTTCCTTCGCTCCAGCCCTCTGCAGGATGTTGACTCCAGGATTGAGGCTATAGACTTCGCCCAGCCAAAGACCGAGTTCGCGGCCCAGTCATCGGCGGTCATCAAGTTCCACTAAGGACTAGTGGTCTCAATTACCAGTCTTGTTTTGATTATTGCTTGTTAACCGTGGTTTAGCTAAGTTCCTGTCTTTTGGATGTAATGCCCTAGGCCTGTCAAATGTCTGCAAATTCCAATTTTGGTCCTTGAACTGGAAGGAAGATAGACTCAAATTTTGTATCAACAGAAGGTATCCATCTTTAGACGATAGGTTAGTGGTTGGTGGAAGTCTAGAACAGACAGTGTTATATCTCTGACTGAATCTTTATATTTCAGATGAAATATACATTGAGTTGTTCTGAATTCAAAAATAACCCCCTACTTAGCTAAACAAAACTACCTTCTATCTGAAAACTGCCCTTTTCTGATGCAAATCTGAACCAGAAAACCAGTCCAAATTCGCCCTCCAGGATCTTAGTAGGGTTCTAAGGATGGCAACCCTCTAAATTTGACAATTCCGCCAAATTCTGTTGTTTCGGGAAGGCTTTCCGCTAAACTGCTCCCGAAAAGACTAAACCCGAAACTCCCCTTCCGAAACAGAGTTCCGACGCTCTGTTCCCGACGCACCGATTCCGCACTTTCGGGTTTCGGGTTTCGGTCGTGCAGTTTGCCAATCTTCGCACGTCGTCCCGAAAATATCCTCCCGACGCTATCTTCCCGAAAACTTTCGGGTTGCGGGTTTCGGCCTCAACTTCTAGTGTCCAAGATATTTCTCCCGCAATCCGCTTTCCGAAACTTCACTTTTCGGATTTCGAAAACACCATGGAACCGTCGATCTGTTTCGGGATCATTCCTAGCCGTCTGATCTCCGCTTCAACCTTTAGGTTTCGGAAACGCTACGAAACCGTTGATCTTCTTCCCCCGACTTGATCTTGACCGCTCAAACACTAATCTGTGAATTTTTCCTGTCTATAATTTCTTAAATCGATCAAAGGATCGATCGATTTCACTCTCGGTGTTTGAACAGTGATTCTACAATATAGATTTAAGTAGATACACAATTAAATTACTTAGTTGCATTGACAGAATCGATCACGCATTTTTGGTCATTGAAAGAAAGGAAACGACGCATGAATCAAATGCAGAGTTCAGAAACCCTGTTCTCCATTACATCAATCAACGCATCAAACAAATCCTTTGTTTTATCAACAACCCTTCAAACTAATACAATCAAAGATTAAATAAACACCTACGAGCCTGCCAGATCCGAACAAACAAGATCGGAGCTCCCAAATCTGGAATGAATTAACAAACCCTATTCTACGGCATCCTCATGCAAGATTCGAGGATATGTGTAGCAATTCGCCATTATTAAAAACAATCTCAAATAACAAATTACAACTAATCCTAGGCATTCTAGAACTATTACAAGGCATCATAAACTGTTACAACAGAAAAACGAGACTTAGGTCGATGCTCCTGTATCATACTCCAGGGGAGAAAAAGAATAGTTCTGCAGTAAAGCTTCAGGATCCACACCGAACTTAGAAATCTCCAATGCAGTCATCCACATGGCATCTTCAGATGGCTGATTCTTCCACTTGACCAAATACTGAAAATAATCCCTGTTTCTAGTTTTCTTCAAAATCTTCTTGTCAAGTATGGCTTCAATCTTTTGCTGCTCCTTCAGAGGTAATTGTGCTTTCCAATCCACCATTTGACCATCTTCACTTGCAACTATCCCTTCTTCCTGAACACCTGAATCTCTAAAAGGATACAAATCTGAAACATTAAAAATTGGAGAGATTTCATAATCAGAAGGAAGTTCAATTTCATATGCATTTGTAGAAAACTTCCTTAAAACTTTACAAGGTCCAATTTTCTTGAGTTCCAGCTTATTATAAGTTCCCCTAGGAAACCTTTCCTTCCTGAGGTATGCCATCACCAAATCTCCAACCTGAAAGTCAACTTCCCTTTTCTTTAAGTCTGCTCTCTGTTTATAACTACTAGTACTCTCCAACAACTTCTTCTTAACACTTTCATGTAACTCCTGCATAGCATAAGCAAAGTCTTCACCATCTGCACTCCTCTTTTCTAATTTTCCCAAATTCCTGAGTTCATACACCCCCGTTGGATGCATTCCATACACAATCTGGAACGGACTCATACCTGTACTTTTGTTAGGTGAATCATTATAAGCAAACTCAGCTTGAGCAAGAGCTAAATCCCACTATTTTGGATTCTCATAAACAAGACTCCTCAAGATATTTCCCAAACTCCTATTTACCACTTCAATCTGTCCATCAGTCTGAGGGTGATAAGCAGAACTGAAACTAAGATTGGTTCCCAATTTCTTCCATAAGGTCCTCCAAAAATGACCAACAAATTTAGTGTCCCTATCTAATACAATACTCAAAGGTAACCCATGCAACTTAGCAACTTCTGAGAAGAACAAATTAGCAATACTTGTTGCATCATGAGTCTTCTTACAAGCAATAAAATGAGCCATTTTTGAAAACCTATCTACCACAACATAGATAGAATCATTACCCCTCTGAGTTCTAGGTAACCCAAGAACAAAATCCATACTGATACAATCCCAAGGCCTAGTTGGAATAGGCAAGGGCTGATATAATCCTGTGTTCTGACTCCTCCCTTTAGCATGTTGACATATCCTGCATGTCTCAACAAATTTCTTAACATCTTGCTGCATTCCTGGCCAAAAATAAAAACTACTCACCTGCGCAAATGTTGTCCTGGCCAAAGTGACCCAACAAACTTCCACTATGCTTTTCTCTGATCAAATTCTCCCTCATAGAACATTGTGGAATGCACAACTTATTGTTCTTGAACAACAATCTCTCTTGCAACATATAGTCCAACCACTGACTCCTGTTATGGGCAACTGGATTTTCACAGGATGCATAGATATCCCTGAAATCTACATCCTCTTTATACATGTCAATCAAATTTTCAAAACCCAGAGTACTGACCTTAATCTCTTGTATGACTAAGTTCACTCTGCTCAAAGCATCAGCTACTTTATTGGATTTCCCACTGGTATGCTTAATCACAAAATTAAAATTCTGCAAAAATTCTACCCACTTAACATGTTTCTGATTCAATTTTGGTTGACTATTTATGAACTGCAAAGCATGATTATCTGAAAATAAAATAAATTCCTTAGGCATCAAGTAATGCCTCCACTTCTTAAGAGCCTGCACAACAGCATATAATTCTTTATCATATGAAGAATATTTCTGTTTAGCTTCATTTAACTTCTCAATAAAATATGCAACAGGTCTTTGTTCTTGACTAAGAACAGCTCCAATGGCTGTCCCACTGGCATCTGTCTCAACTTGAAAAACTTTCTCAAAACTGGGCAAAGCCAAAATAGGCTTCTCAGTGATCTTCCTCTTCAACAAATTAAAATTCCTTGTCTGCTGCTTCTATCCATCTGAATGGTTGTCTACTCATCCTGAAGGTGTCTATGATAGGCGCACAAATTTGACTAAAGTTCTTGATGAACTTTCTGTAGGAACTTGCAAGACCATGAAAGCTTCTGACTTCAAAAGGATTCTTTGGAATTGGCCAATCAAGGATAGCTTGTACCTTGTCTGGATCCATCTTCAACCCCTCTTCTGAGACTACAAAACCCAAATAGACCAACTCATTCTTCATGAAACTACAATTTTTCAAATTGATCAGCAGTTTCTCCTTCTGCAAGGTATTCAACACTAATTTCAAATGTCTCAAGTGTTCTTCTTTACTCTGACTGAAGATCAAAATATCATCCAGATACACTATTACAAACTTCCCAATGTAATCCTTCAAAACTTCATTCGTTAATCTCATAAAAGTACTAGGTGCATTAGTAAGCCCAAAAGGCATTACTAACCACTCATACGACCCATCGTTAGTCTGAATGCAGTCTTCCATTCATCACCTTCTCTAATCCTTATCTGATGATAACCACTCTTCAAATCTATCTTTGAAAAATACTTAGACCCACTTAAACAATCCATCAGATCATCAATACGGGGTAATGGAAATCTGTACTTGATAGTGATCTTGTTAATAGCCCGCGAATCAGTACACATTCGCCACGCACCATCTTTCTTTGGACTCAGCACTATAGGAACTGCACAAGGACTCAAACTTTCTTTCACCAAACCTTTATCCAGTAACTCCTGTACCTGCTGTTTGATCTCCTCGTTCTCCTGAGGTGTCAATCTATAAGCGGCTTTGTTTGGTAGACTTGCACCAGGTATTAAGTCAATATGGTGACTAATACTTCTCACAGGAGGTAAAGCATTCGGTAGCTCATCCACGATAATGTCAGCAAAATCATCAAGTAGAATTCTAACTTCAGTAGGCAAATCATCTAAGGTTGTAGAAGTTAAAATTACCTTGGGTTTTCCAATGACAGCAAAATATAATCCATCATCCTTCCTGACTTCTTGAAGTAGCTCTTTCCCAGTCATCAGCAAAATACTAGGTCCTGTATCTCCCCGGACTGTCTCATCCTTCAAAGGTAGCAGCACATGCTTCTCCCCATCTTTCTCTAAGGTATAAGTGTTCTTTCTCCCATCATGAACAGCTTTCCTGTCATACTGCCAAGGTCTTCCTAAGAGTATATGACACACATCCATAGGCATCACGTCACACAGTATTTCATCTTTGTAGTTTCCAATTTGTAACTCCACCCTGCACTGCTCATTTACCAAGAGCTGATGTCCTTTCTGCAACCAGGACACTTTATAAGGAGTGGGATGTTTCATCCTTCTCAATCCCAACTTCTCTACCATCTCAGTGGAGACCAAATTATCTGTACTACCACTATCAATAACCACTTTGCAACACTTACCTTGTGACTTACACCTAGTTCTGAATAGACTCTTCCTCTATGCTGGTTCATGGATTTCTTTCTCAGTGTTCACCAAAACTCTGTTCAACATAAGAGACTCTCCTTCCTCTGGAGGGTTTCCTACTTATGTCTTCTCATTGAATTCTTCTCTAGCCTCAGCTACATTTGCATTCCTCTAATTTGTTGATTTATTCCTTGGGCATTTCCCACAACATGTGTCCAACCTCACCACATGTATAGCACTTTACTTCTCTGTTACTTCTGCCTCTTCCTCTATTACCAAACCTGTTTCCCCTGAATCCTCCTCTTTGAGTTGACTGACTGCTGGAACCCTCTGCTTCATTCTTAGAAGACTGATAGTTTCCTCCTCTGTTTGGAAATCCTCTTCCTCTGGCCGAACTCCCTCTATTCTTCTGATTCTGCTTTCTCAGTAGCTTCTCTTCTACTTTCAATGCTGCCTGGTAAGCGTCCTCCACAGTTGTGAGATTCAGTAAACTAATCTCATCTTGTATATCATACCTTAGTCCATTTAGATATCTGGCCACTCTCTCCATGTCTCTATGTGCTTGTCCAGCTCTAATACTCAGCCTGAAGAATTCTTCTGTGTATTCTTTAATAGTCATACTTTTCTGTCTAAGATTCCGCAACTGCTTAATGAGGCTTAATTGGTAATCTTTAGGAATAAATTGTTGTTTGATTTTAGATAACATCTTGTCCCAATTCTTAATTCTAGACTTACCTCTCCTTTCTCTGTGGATCTGTAGTTCGTCCCACCAAATGGCTGCGTACCCCTTCAGTCTAGTCACTGCATACTTCATCTTCTTTTTGTCTTCGACTTCTTCAAAGTCAAAGTACCTCTCCAGCGCATTTATCCAATCCATGAGGTCGTCAACATTCAAGCTGCCTTCATACATGGGGACTTCTGCTTTTGGCCTGCTGCCAGCCTTTACCAGCATCCTCATCATTTTCACTTCTTCGCCAATCTATTCTGGTTCTTCATCAGAAGATTCTTCTTCACTAACATCTTCATTCCCTGGATGTCCTCTCTCCATAGCTTCCATTCTAGCTCGAAGTTGTCGTACTTCCTCTTGCATGTCGACCCCCGGTGCCTGCATCTGCAACATGTCTTCCTCGACCTCTTCCAACTGGAATTCCTCGTGCCCGACCTCGTCTTGGCGGCATCTCTTCTAAGCTCTGATACCAATTGATGCAAATCTGAACCAGAAAACCAGTCCAAATTCGCTCTCCAGGATCTTAGTAGGGTTCTAAGGATGGCAACCCTCTAAATTTGATAATTCCGCCAAATTCTGCTGTTTCAGGAAGGCTTTCCGCTAAACTGCTCCCGAAAAGACTAAACCCGAAACTCCCCTTCTGAAATAGAGTTCCGACGCTCTGTTCCCGACGCACCGATTCCGCACTTTCGGCTTTCGGGTTTCAGTCGTGCAGTTTGCCAATCTTCGCACGTCGTCCCAAAAATATCCTCCCGACGCTATCTTCCAGAAAACTTTCGAGTTGCGGGTTTTGGCCTCAACTTCTGGCATCCAAGATATTTCTCCCACAATCTGCTTTCCGAAACTTCACTTTCCGGATTTCAGAAACACCATGGAACCATCAATCTGTTTCGGGATCGTTCCTAGCCGTCCGATCTCCGCTTCAACCTTTAGGTTTCGGAAACGCTACGGAACCGTTGATCTTCTTCCCCCGACTTGATCTTGACAGCTCAATCACTATTCTGTGAATTTTCCCTGTCTATAATTTCTTAAACTGATTAGAGGATCGATCGATTTCACTCTCGGTGTTTGAACGGTGATTCTACAATATAGATTTAAGTAGATACACAATTAAATTACTTAGTTGCATTGACAGAATCGATCAAGCATTTCTAGTCATTGAAAGAAAGGAAACGACGCATGAACCAAATGCAGAGTTCAGAAACCCTGTTCTCCATTACATCAATCAACGCATCAAACAAATCCTTTGTTTCATCAACAACCCTTCAAACTAATACAATCAGAGATTAAATAAACACCTACGAGCCTGCCAGATCCAAACAAACAGGATTGGAGCTCCCAAATCTGGAATGAATTAACAAACCCTATTCTACAGCATCCTCATGCAAGATTCGAGGATATGTGTGGCAATTCGCCATTATTACAAACAATCTCAAATAACAAATTACAACTAATCCTAGGCATTCTAGAACTATTACAAGGCATCATAAACAGTTACAACAGAAAAACGAGACTTAGGTCGATGCTCCTGCATCATTTTCCTTTATAAATTATACCCCGGCCACCAAAACATGGACATGTCCCTACACATCTGCCTACCCATAAGTAAATGTTTAGGATATCATCTCAAAAAACAGCAAATATATATTGTAATGTCCCCAAACAAAACTAACTGATTTTTAAGCTTGACTGAGGGCATCTTCTGGCTTATATATTTCATCAAACACTTTGAGAAAAATATACTAGACTGCTGTAGGTTTCTGTTTCCATCAAAATCTGAGTTTTGAGTTATTTGATTGTGGACTTTGGTCAAACACTTTAGTGACAGCTGCTATTATATCACTGTGGTATTCCTTCTTCTAACCGCTGATTTCTTTCGTAGTTTGTATGGTTATTTCACTGATTTGTTTTCAGATTACATGTATTATGATATTCACCCCAACAACAAGCTAACAAGAAAGGATATTCAATTACTTTAATGCCCAAAATGCAATACACAGTACAGGTAAGCCATAGCCAAGATTCTACAACTGTGACAGTAGTATACAGCATAAAAAATCAGATGCAACAGTACCTCTTCAAATCTGGAAGTGACTGTAAGTGATAGTCTTTGCAAACAGTGAAACGTCCTCCTTGTGGGTCACGAACTTCCTGTAGATAACAGTGCGAGACAGCCCCCTCGGTGAATGGAGTTTCTCCTCCGGAAATCAGTCCCAACCGCTGGTGTAATGACATGAGTTTGCAGCGCCCCTTTTGGGTAAATAACAGACCCTTTTTAATGCCCAAATCTGCTGTGAGTTAACTCGGACAAGGGGGAAATGATAACTGATAATGTGAGCAGCGAACAGCCTTGGGAAGTGCGCCCCCACAGTCACCAAACAACTCTGGAACAGCGCCTTGCTTCTACTGGTTAACAACAGTGAAGGATTTACCATAAACCTTGAAGCGTCTGCCCTCCTCTTCTGTTGAAGACAACCACCAGGTAGCCCCACGATTTACCCCAAAGAATGATGCGCCCAACAGAGATTATTAATCTATTAAGACTACCCAACAGAGATCGTCAATAAATTCGTAGTACCCAACAAAGATCAACAAATAATTCTGACTAACCAACAAAGATTATCAATAGATTCAATAAATTCATGTTACCCAACAGAGATTGCCGATAAATTCAGATTTACCCAACAGAGATTGTCTACAAAACCATACCACCCACCGAAGATTGTTTATAAGTTCAGAGTACCGAACAGAGACGACATTTAATTCATACTATCCAACACATACAATAAATTCAGACAACCGAACAGAGCATCAGAATATTCATACTACCCAACAGAAATCGTGAGAGATTTCAGACTAACCAAAAGAAATTGTGAATTTACGAAACATATGGAAGAGAATATTAGGCTTGAGCTTCTTACAGTCCTTTGAAAATAATATAAACATTTCAGTAGATCAGTTGATCCGAATGTCGGTTTAGAATTTTTTGTGACAAAATTCAATGCACGAAGATGTAGTAGAGGCAAAAAAATTTATCCTTAAAATTTCAAACAGGAAAAAAACCTTGATCTAGATTTAAACCCAGAACATTGAGTTCATGGATACAGGAAAACATGCAGTGAGCTTCTAACGTCTCACCTTTGAATAAATCTGAGCTCGACGTGTCCTCAATGGTGATGGCCCATTTCTAGCGAGCAACAGAAAAGAGATTTATAGAGCTCACTGAGCTCGGGGGTATGACAATTGTACCGTGATGTGCACGATACTACAGCTCCGCTCTGACAAAAACATTCTCAGATGGTAATGTATATATCTGAATGTTGTGTGGGGAACTATAAATAAAGATAAGCTTGAAATGACGTTTCCTTCCACATAAATCCTTGGAAGTATTACATCTGTAGATATTGATTGGCTTTCTAGACGGGAACAGTCAAAAAAAATTGGTGAGATGGGTACAAACAATTTCTTTTTTCAAACGAAAAATACTAAACCGGTCCGAGAAACCACCACCGAACCAAACCCCGAACAACAGCCAGTGTAAACCGGTCCGAGAAACCACCACCGAACCAAACCCCGAACAACAGCCAGTGCCAAAGAGACGAGCAGCCCCAGATATGACAAGAATGACAACGAAAGAACTGCCCAATCGACAAGGACAACCGGAGACAACAGACAAACCCAAGATATACCAACCCTCCAAAAAGACAAACAATTCTAGCTACGGTGATTGCTTGCGAAGAATCGAAAGATACTTCTTAAAAATCGGTCTCACTTCGTGGAGATACTTGAGATCTATTTAACATGGTAATAACAAAGGATGAGGGCCGGGTTGATGCACACTGATTTATACATTCATAAAGTTTTGTTAATTTGTGGAGAAATATAAACATATGGTCATTTTTAATGGTTTTAATAAAGGGGCAAAATCACTAATGGAGACATTTTTCCAACCATCGATTTATTATTGTGGTTTTAGTTTAATGTAAATGCATATGAATTGGCTTATATTTAAGGGTTTTTTAATTTATGTAGATATGTGATAACTATTTAATTAATTTTACATATATTGATATAATTATTAATGGACACATTTATTTTATTTTTTTAAACAGAAATGGTTAATTTTGATTATATAAAAAAGGACGAATATATAGCAAAAAACAGAGCAGATTGCTCCCATGAAAGGAAGACAATCATCACTCCAAGCTCGTCAAGTTCAAGCTAATAACAGTCATTATACCTACCAGTCCTATGAAAACTATAATATCTTACGAACTATCCTAAAAGAAGTAAGCAGGAATAGAACATTGTGTATGAGCTTCCTTATACAAAAACTGGAGAAATAAACCTTCCAAGTTTCCAGAACTGCATCTAGAGCCTAAACTATTAAATACAGAGTTCTTAAACATACTTCTAAGAAGCATTTAAAACAAAAAAGAACTAAGGATGGCCAACCCATGACCAGATCCAGCAACGAGCTACTTGAGGCCGATGTCCATGGCAGCACCAGCAGGTTCCGTAGCCCCATTCTTCTCTGCACTGAGATCCACAAAATTTTCGACACTTGCCATAAACTTCTGCAATTTCACCATCTTCCTGTTAATTTCTTCAAGTTCTCTGCCAGTAACTGCATGCTTTCGAGCCTTGCGAGAGAAAGCTAAACCCGGGGAGTCCTCCAGATGTTCAATTTTCTCCGCCAGATTAGACTTCTGAGCTCTGACCTCGGTATGATTATTGGACACCATGTTGTAGAGACGAAGAAGGACGTTTTTGCACCCCAAATTCCTCACTGCAGATCATTCTCACCTACATTTCCAATTCCTGGAGACGATCAAGAATTTCCTCATCAGGGTCAGGGCTGCTACAATTTCCTTCCTGGCCATGGGTATTCCCAACCCTGACTTTTCTGCATCTTCCAGACCTGCAATGGCCGAGCCCAGGGTTTTCCAATTCCGCAGAGTCCCCCTCGCGAGTCGTCTGGCTGCAAACCCCAGCTGCAACCTCCTTTGAGACCTCTCCCCATCATGCCACACCTCTCGCACTTCGTAATAACATCACCCCCGCCATGAGGGGCGTCCAATACCACAGCAAAACTCGCCACCACCCTGAGAACAAGCAACACCACGATGGTCCATTTTTTTGAGAGCACAAAGACGAGCCAGGAGCGCAAACAGAGTTCGAGGACCAGCTGAGGAATGAGGGCAAAAAGGAATCCAACCACAAAGATAACCCTCACCATCCTGCCCACACATCGGCCAACTAGCAAGCAGTAAGGTGGCCATTAATTCCTGCATGCAAATGGGAAAATCGAGGAGCAAGGATGCCGCCCAATCGCCAAGGGGAGCTTCCCGAATGTTTGAAGGATTATGCATACCAAAAATATAATCTCTATAGTGATAATTCTAATAGGTAGGGGACTTGACCCTATTGCAAAGGTCATGCCTTGGCCTAGGGAACCCAAGCATTTTCCAAGGTCTCATTATTGTAGCTTATAGAGCCATAGGGGAGTCCGACTCCTATATTTTCCATTTCATCGGCTTACCCGTTGAGGCTTCTCAAAATATGAAGAAAGTTGAGTTGGTGAAATTCTTTGCTGATGCAAAGTAGGAGGTGGTGCATTTTTTAGGATGGGCTTTTTCTCTTTCCCACAATACTTCTAGCTTCTCGAATGATTATTAAAGAGTCTCTTAAGGCCGTTAACTTCTTTATGCCCAGAGTGATGGCAATCTCAATCCCTTTAATGAGACCAAGCCATTCAGCACCATTGTTGGTCTTTCGTCCAATACCCCAGGCAAACTCATTCTGCTTATTCCCCTTGGAGTCAAAGATCACTCCCCCCGCGAATGGACACATTTATTTAACTATTAATCTATTATTGTTATTTTAGTCAAATGTAAATGCACATGAATCCGTTCATATTTATGGGTTTTGAAGTCTAAATAAATTTTCAATTTTCAATGACTTCTATATATATATAGGCATAGTCACTTATGAACACATCTCTCTAACCATTGGTCTATTGTTGTTAATCTCATTCATGTGTTAAAACATATTTTAATAAATAAATAAACAAGTATTGAAGCTTAATAATCATAGAGTTATTTGTTAATGTTCAACTTTATTATTATTATTATTATTATTATGTAATTGGGTTGATTAGATTGTGGTTTGGTGGTTGAGATGAGGTCTCACCATATTAAATATGGATAGACATAGATTCCTATGTTATAAATTTATCAATAGGACACATCACATAGTATTATTGGAAAGTGAATGTTTCACTAAAGATTCTAGTTTGGGAACTTATTTTCAATTCTTATTGAGTTGTGTCTACATTTGAAATGTTTAATGTCCCGACAAGGGACATGTCAATGCCAATGAAACATTTCACTTTAGTTAATGAAGCACGTGTCAATGGAAAATGAAAATCTCATTATAAGACCATGATTTTGTTAGATCTAATTCTTGTACCCCAATTGAGCACATGGCAATGTTAATGGAAAGCAAGCACCTTTTCAAAGAACTTGGTTTGGTCTTTTAATGTGGAGTCATATTCATAAGTACAAAATTCTAGGTCCTACACCTTAAGAATGAAGTGGCAAATCATTTGATTATTCATTCAACTCATTTTCTCATTGAACAATTTGAAAAGAATATAGTCAACATAGAATATGCAATGGGACACACTGAAGTGGCAAAAAAGGTATAATCCATTTTAATTATATTCATGCGAATGATACAAATATATAGTATGTTGATGCAATTGTTGGAATTAGCCAAATAGAGATAAGCGTTTGATGCCATTTTCGTTAAGATGATACATGTATAAATACATCAAAATATGACCCTTGGTTTCATATTCCCAAGAGGTCTCTTGGACTCCCCTATGACTATTCATATTCACCTATAGTAAATAGTAATAATAATATTACGTTACAATTTACCATAAACACAAGGATTAGGTTTCCAACATTCTCCCCCTTAATCCAAAGGGGTGTTTGTGAGTCCAAGAATCCTCTGAAAGAGAGTTGAAATCTAGAATTGGATAGTTGCCAATGGTTGAACATTTCTTAACAATCTGAATTCAAGTAAACCAACAGAAGTTGACGTCTTCTGTTATGGTAAAAATATAAGCACTCTATGAATTAGTGGTTTTAGGATGACCATAAATTTGGTAGTTTTGGCTGACCACAAAATTGGTGATTTTGGCTGACCCCAAACCAAAAAATTTAGCAGGTTGATGTCTTCCACTAAATGGGTAGCTTTTGGATGACCACAAACTCAGTGGTTTTGGTTGACCACAAACCAAAAAAGTTAGCAAGAGCTTATGTCTCTACTAAATGGGTGGTTTTTAGATGGCCTCAAACTCGATGATTTTGGTTGACCACAAACAAAAGAGTTAGTAGAAGTTGATGCCTTCTACTAAATGGGTGATTTTTGGATGACCACAAACTTGGTGGTTTTGGTTGACCACAAACCAAAAAATTTAGCAAAAGCTTATGTCTTATACTAAATGGGTGATTTTAGGATAACCACAAACCAAGGATAGCATAAGCAACATAAGTTGATGTCTTCTACCAAATGGGTTGTTTTTTTATGACCACAAACCAATGGAAGGCTCTATTTTTGTCTTATGGCTGCAGCTATGACTCTGGCTTTGGCTTTGGATTCTGGATTTATTTTGGTTGTGACTCAAGCTCGCTTGCTTCTGCACAATAGAAGTGAGCAATCTGTCTGGTTGATAAGGTTTCGAAACTTGAAGCTTAACTACCAATCCATGAAAATACCCCTAACAAGTACAAAGTGAGAAGCAAGAAGACTTACTATAACAAGTTGTGTCAAAACTCAAGATTGAATTCTTTGATATGAATGGTATATCTTCTTGGCTATCGATGACCATCTCCAAGAAATGATCCACCCATAGTGAATCTTTAGTCTTGTGGGTTTCTTTAGTTTTGAAAATCTATATGAAGAATGATTGTGCTTCCTGCAATGCTGGCCAATTTAGTGACAATGTTGGCACTGATGTTGAACTAGAACAAGTGAAGATGAATCTTCTTGAAGGAATCCAAAACTTTGAAATAGATTGGTTTGGCATGATCTGAAATATGAAAGGTCACTTTCTTTTCATATCCTATACATGTTCTGTGTTTTTTGGCCCTGATTTCTTCTCAAGGTCTAATAATGGCTTTGGAAATATTATGCTAAGCACGTTCATGATAATGCTTTGTCTTCAACATCTAACATTGTTTCATTGAGTTTTTCATCTACTACCATTTGATATGATTCATTCTCAAACTAAAAAATAGGGTTGTTTTGAACAAGAACTAGTTCATAATGTTGATTCCTTCGTTGTATTTCATCATGTTGGAGTTGTGATTGAGTCTGGAGAAGGTTCACTTTGGCTTGAAAATTCTACAAATGGGTTAGCACATATTGGAGAGTTACTTTGTTGATTGTAATTGTATCATCAACAGTACTAAGTATTAGAATGTTCAATAACTCTAATAATATTTTAGTTTAAGCCATTTGAAACAATGACTAAGACTTTAGAGGGCTTCTTGCAACTCCACCCTTTAACAATAACACTCAATAATAGATGTTCTAAACTCAAAAGATGAAGGGTGTTGGGTTCAATGCACCCGATTAAAAATACAATTCAACTCAGTTTGATTTGACACTAACAAAAAAATGTTGTGATAACCAAAATACAAAAATACTTACAAAATTTCATTGTTTGCAAGTTGAAATGGTCTCCAAGTGAATGTTTTACGATGCTTCATCCATAATTGAGATAACTATTGGAGTCCTCTTCAAAAATGCCAAGGCTAGGTATGCTAATGTTCTAGAGTAGCACCCATTGGATCTCAAGGAAAATGGAGAAATCTAGGGCTCCTCTCAGTTATTGATTGAGTAGGCTCAACATTTCATATTAAATGCTTTCAATGTAGAGGCATTAGCTTAAACTTTGAAAAATCATATTGTGATCAATAGAAACGATGTCAAAAAACAAATCCTTTCTATTCATTCATGGAAATTATCATGTGAGAATATTCAAATGATGAGCAAAGTCACTGGTACACACTCAATTGATTAACCAAAGGCAGATGTATTTCCCCTAATTCAGGTTCTTGACTTACAAATTGGTGAATCATTTATCGGCAAAAGATCCAATATTATCGTTCCCTCTCAGCATCCCATTGACCTTCTCAATGGTTTCAATGGTTGTGTGTACATAGATTCCTTCATTTCAAAATGAACAAATCAATATCACTTGCTTTTCCCATCCTGGGTCGCTACTGTACATGACAAAGTGTTACCAAATTTGACAAAGGTATCATCAAGATTTGCATTCCCAATATTCTCATGCATATTCTTGATAAATTTGTTTCCAACTCCACTCATGCATGTTATTGGGTCTTGGTGAGATCACATGATACGAACAGGTCTCCCATGAGTTTGTTTTTGTAGTTCAAATTTTCAATGGAATGTGTAGCATCTATAGGGTCAAGAAAATTGGCATATCCATAGCCAAGGGAGCGTTGGGTCATGCTATAACGAGAGACTCGAACTGAGTTCATTGCTCACAAAGGAATGAAGAATTCAACAAGTTGGTCATTCGTGACCTCTGGGTAGAGATCCCCCCACATATAGATAAGCTAGTGGTGGAAATTGTGGCATTTTCGTTGTCACCGTCATTGATGATAACGATGTCTCTATATCTAATAATATTGCATTTTACAATCCAAATAATTTGATCATTGAGAGTAATAATAATTGTGGAAGATCAATGAATTATTCCCTCTTTTGTCTCTGTGTTTTTATGTTTGCACTTGAGTTTGCATTCTTCAGGCAATGCATCCACGACAAAGTTGTGGATGAATAAACGAAGCCATTCACAAATCCCAATGGTCATAAAAATGAGAGAACATGAATAAATCTAATTGAATGGGCTCCAAATCGCAACAAGAGAGACAAGGCGAATGCCTATCAAACAAATGAACTGGACCTATCAATTAAATTCACCCAAATCAATGCGCATGTCTGAAAGAAACATAGGCAGTCGATAGAGTTGGTAGGAGAGGCAGTATGCATATTAGAAATATCCAGTCTAACAAAAAATGCCCACCAATGCTTTATAGACCCTAAGAACTAGAGGCCGCTCTTATACCACTGTTGGAATCAGTCTCAATGAGAGTAACAAACCAAATAGAAGTAAGTGTGAGTCAAGATATAACCCTTGGTTTCATATTCCCAAGAGGTCTCTTGGACTCCCCTGTGACTCTTCATATTCACCTATGGTGAACATTAATAATAATATTACATAACAATTTACCATAACCACAAGGATTAGGTTTCCACTAGCAACCACCAATTAAACTAGATTTGTTGGCACATTGACACATCATTAAGGCATAAGGTTAGGAGGAGGTAAAATAGGACCTAATGAACACTTGCAATAAAAACATTATATCATATAATGTGAAATACCTAAAGAGGTGTGTTTATCACTTTTCCTTGCAAGGGGAAATATCAACATTGAGGGTATTCTCCACTAGGACAAAGAGACCCTCCTTCATTTTTATAGAGTTGGTACTCCTTTGCTAGTATCTTGAGAAGTGTCTTCTTGAGTTCCTTCAAAAAATGAAAAGCAATGTTATACAACAGACCCCTCAATCTATTATTAGAGTTGAAAAAGTACTAATTCTTTATATGTAACCAAGATATTTTTTCAAGCACAACTCGACATGTGAATGGACCAAGCAACTTAGAAAATAAATGGATGTAGAAATATTATAATATCATGAAAACAAATTTGCTCAATTGACCATAACGCACCTCTGTAAGATATGTAAGCAAGAACAGTCATATATCACTTGAGAGGAGAACATGTAGATAGTAGAGGGTCCTTTCAAAAAACATTAAATTGTGTTTGATATTATGGATTTACATAGTTTCATATTTTAAACACGATTGACGCATTTTGAGTGGACACTCCACCTATCTTCAGGATCTACTTCTACTATAAATATCACAGAGAAGTAAGGAAAACATGTGCTCAAGATTTTCGATTCATAAGATAAGTTCTAAAATATAAAAGACAAATGTAATGTTCTTAACCGTGAAACTTAGAACTATTCACGAGATTAACATAGATAAATTATGTGAAATACCATAAATCATAATGTAGGTTAACTTAATCAAAGGATATATATATAGAGAGAGAGAGAGAGATGAGGCAGAATTAAGTCTTGTATTGTGAAAATAAATTCAGGAAATAATGTTCACTCGCCTCTTAAGGTTGGGCAACCTTTCACTTGAGTAGAGCTTCAACACAACAATTCTTGACAAAACAATCCATAGCCTTTGAACTCTTAAATAACTTTCAATAGCCAAAACCCTAAATACTTAGTGGACATAAACTCTAACTGCTTAGTGGGCCTTATTTAACACAAAGACCCTTTTTACATTAATTATACATTGATAGGCCTTGGAAAAACTCCAAATTGGATTGATTTGGATTAAACACGACTGACACATTAATACATAAAGAGGATTGACCTTTGGTCTTCAACTCCCAAAGGTACATGATTGTTCAATTCATTCTCTTACAAATGAAAACTAAATATTTGCATTATTTACAATAAAACCATATTCCCTATGAATTAGGTTTTTAACATTAACCCCCTTAATCCAAAGGGTTGTTTGCGAGTCCAAGCATATTTTCTTACTTTTTCAAGCTTTCCCCTTCCAAGTGGTCTGGTGAAGAGGTCTACAATTTGCTCATTTGTGGAACAATGTCTTAAATGAATGGTCTTGGTCTATACATGATATTGAATTAGATGGCACTATGTGTTGATGTACTTAATTCAATCATGGAATATGGGATTCTTGGCCAACTTGATTGCAAAAGTATTTTCAACTAGTAGAGGAGTAGAACTCCCATGTTTCTCCTACAAATCTTCAAGTATCTTCCTGGGCCACATAATCTATTTTTTTTCTTCTGTAATAACTAGATATTATGCCTCTATTGTGGAATCTATTGGAATATGTGGGTGCTCTCCAGGAGACATCTGTTGCTCCAAGACACATGAGGTAGCCTGAAGTTGACACTCCATTCTCTTTGTCACCATCAATGCCTAAATCAAAATGTCCAAACAATTTGAATTCATCCACCTTGAAGTATTTGATTCCAAAGGCTTGAGTCCCCTTCAAGTATCTTAGAATTATTTTTGCAGCAGACCAATGTCTTTCACAGGGTTTTGCATGAACCCGGAAAGGATCCCAATAACAAATGAAATATCTCATATAGTGGTGTTAAGGTAGATAAGACACCCCGCAAGTTGTTTTCACTTGGTTACGTCCTCAAATTCATTCCCTTCTTTTGATGTGAGCTTCAAGTTATGTTCCATTGGAGTAGGAAGAGGGTTACACTCTGTCATGCCAAACCTATTCAACGACTCCCAATGCACTTCTTATGGGAGATGGATATGTACTTTGGAATATGAGTCACTTCAATTCCCAAGTAGTAGTGAAGATGTCCCAATTTGTCATCTCAAAGCCTTTATTCAATTCTTTCTTTGTGGATGCAATGTAGCGTTCATTGTTCCCTGTCATTAATGGATACTCTACATACACTATGAGATATACAACAAATCTTTCAATTTTCTTGACAAACAATGTTACATCATCGAGATTAAAGTGTTTGCAATTTAAATTCAAAAGATGCTCGGTTATCTTTTCATACCATGCGTGAGATGTTTGTTTCATGCCATATAAAGAGTTTGCATACCTTTTTTTCTTGTCCCTTCACAACAAAGCCTTTCGATTGAGACATGAAGGAATTCTCTTTCAATTCTCCATTCGAGAAAGCAATCTTCACATCCATTTGATGAAATTTCTGCCCATTATGTGCAGCCAAAGCCAATAGAGTGTAGATGGTAGCCCATTTGTTGCGGGGGAGAAATTCTCCTTAGAGTCAATGCCTTATTTCTATGCAAAACTTTTTGCCACAAGCCTGACCTTATGATTGTCAAGTGAGCTATCTGATTTGTACTTGTTCTTGTAGACCCACTTGCAGCCAATAGGTTTGGTTCCAAATGGAGGGTCCACCGGCTTCTATGGCTTCTTTCCACTCACCACGAGAAGCAACTTCTTCAAAGGAAGTCGGTTCAAAGTTAGTATATAAATTCAATTCATGTCATATGAAACATCCATATCATCTACATCACATGAAGGGTTTAGGTTGCTTAGATAGAAGTGCTTCATTCTCTTCAAGATTCAATATTCCAATCCTCTCAATCACGTCATCTAATTAAACCTCTTCTTTTAGAGAAGTGGCAGGAACTTCTTCGTGAAGGGGATATGGTGTTGTAAAAGGAGATTCCAAAAATTGATCCAAGATAGGGATCCCCCCTTCAATATGTGGATTCTCATTGTCAAATTCAAGAAATTTCTTTACATGGATAAATTTATCTAAATGATCAAGCTACCTCTCAATAGTTCATTTTTATTCACTTCAAGAAAAATGACATCTCTAGAAAGTATAATTTTGTTTACCTTATCATAAAGATGATATGCCTTGGTGGTGTTTGAATGCCCCAAGAAGATGCACTTTCGACTCCTTGCACCAAGCTTGTTTCTTTGATCCTTTGGAATTAAGGAATAACAGGTGGAACCAAAGACCTTGAGATGCCTCATCAAAGGAATGCGGTCATACCACATTTCATATGGAGTCTTGTTTCCAAGAGCATGAGTTGGAATTTTGTTTCTCAAATAAACTACACATAAAACTACATCACCCCAAAAAATCAATTCCATATCTTAAAAAATAACATGGAGCATACCATATTCAAAAGTGTTCTATTCATTCTTTTTGCTATGCCATTCTGGCGAGGATTGTATGGAAGAATGGTTTGATGCCTAAACCCATGTTGTTTAAGTTAGGATTCAAATTCATTAGATGTATATTCTCCTCCATTATCATTACGGAGGGAACCATTTGTGATTGTGCTTCATTTTGAACCCACACATGAAAAGTTGTAAATGTTTAAAAGGTTCGAGATTTATCTTTCAACAAATAAACCCCCAACACATCCTGGTACAACCATCATTAAAGGTCATGATATATATGTGTTACCATTTGTAAAAGAAATAGGGATGGGGCCACACAAGTCATAGTGTATCAACTCTACTTTCTACATGCCCTAGAATTTGAATCATGGAAAGGTTTCTTACTATGTTTGTCGAGAATACAAGCATCACACTATTTCAATTTCTTTGGAATGGTGGGAAAACTAGAGACATAATTCTTCTTCAACAAATCAAGACTATCATAATTGATATGCCCATATTTAGCATGCTACAAAGACTAAATGACAATGTGCCTTCTTCATGCTAAGAGTGGTATGCAACATTCTAAGCTCTTATAGATGTCTCTTTCAACTTCAACGGTGTCTCATCTTCCTATCCAATTATGATGACTTGGTTGTGAGAGGATATTCTTATATCAACTTTCCCATCGAATATGGGGATGGAATGACCTTGTTTTCAAATGTGCACAAGAGACAACAAGTCTCTCTACAACTTTGGAAGACAAAGCACATTATGCACTAAAAAGTCAAGGAATCTAGGAAATTTGAGCCCAATGGTGCCAATTCCCTTGTAGTTGAGGTTGGGTTTATCTGCAAAATATACTGCACCATCTACTTTGTCATTCAATTCTCCAAAACAATCTCTTCTAAATGTCAAGTGGGAGGTTGCACCAGTGTCAAGAAGCCAAGTATTTCTCCAAGAAGCAAATGAAGCATTCAACAAAGCTTTACCTTATTCAAAAACTTTACCTCTTTCTTCTTTGTGCTCTTTATTCTATGAGATCTTCTTCCAAGAAATTTTGCAAGTCTTTGCCTCATGTCCTTTCTTGATACAAGAGACACAATGAATATTAGATCTCTCACTACTCCCCTTGCCTCTGAAATTATTTCTCGTACGTCCTCTCTAAGAATGAATCTTTATAGGTAAAAAACACTTGAGCATACTCTCTTCAATATATGTAATACACTTATATAATCTATTCTAATACAATTTGCAGTTTGTTGTAGTACAAGTTATAATTACAATACAAATGGAATAGAGAGTAATGTTACCAATATACAAAAACTTGAAAAGAAACCTGACTCTCTAACTATAACCTTAGTGCACCACTCATGTTAAAAATTAGCAAATTGACCACTAATGAGGCATGTAATGTATTATAAGAAAGAACCTCATGCTTTCTATTGGAATGGAACCACTCTATCTATCTACCTATTAACTAAATGGTCAAGTAAATGGTCAAGTCCAGGAGAGGCCCACAACAATGTACTCTTAGGTCTGTAGGTCTTTACCCTACCATGGATTTTAGTATACACACTGCATTTAATTTCAAATCAAAGGGTTATGGGTGCATAATAAAACTTAGGTCGTGAATTTAGCCCACAAAGAGAAGAAATGCAAAGAGAGAACAATGCCTCATGCAAAGATGGATGTTGTAAACAAGTTATACAACTTGACAAGAACTTGACATTGTTCTCATTTTTGGGGGGGTCAATTTTAGTAGTTGTTTTTACCTCCATTTCAAAAAGTGTGTATACCGGTAGCACCATATTTCATTTCGAGCCATTTTTTTGCGATTTTGAAACTTCTTGGTCATAAAAAAATATAAATTTTTATTTACAAATGCGTTTTTTGAACTTTTACTAAAAAATATACGTTTAGTAGCTACTTATAATAAAAAATATATATAATTTTTTTTAACATTTAGAAGATAGTTAGAATGAAAAATATATACATTTTTCAAGTTTTTGCTTTAAATTTTCCCCTTAAATAAGTCATTTGGGCAAATTTGTAAAAAAAACGAGACAATAAATACATTACAAACCATTTTTAACTTATTTTTCAGTTATTTTATGTATAAAAATGATTCTATTTAACATTATTTTCCATAAAGTGATATTTGACATAAATTGAACAAAACGTATACCATATATTTGTAAATAACATATTAAAAACATAATATTTATTCTCAAAATAAAATCTTAAAGTCAAAACATTACAAAAATATCTTATAAAAAATTTGTCAAGTTTGACATTTTCCTCATAATTGCGCCGCCCGTTGGGCCAACGCTTTTGGAACCCAAAGAGGGCTTAGGGTAAGAGCGGAGATTTTCCTCATAGGCCAAAGGGGCGTGGCACAACTAAAAATTTAAAAAAAAAAAAAAAAAAGATTGGAAAAACCAAAATGAAAAAAACAGATTAATTTTATTTTTTTTGTTTAACAGAAACGGTTCAAGAGTTTTGATTAAAATATAGGAGGCAAAAATTTACAAAGAAGAAAGGACGGATTGCTCCCATAACAGAGTAGCATCCATCACTCCCATTTCATCTTTTACAAGTTCATAACTGATCTGATACCTTCCAGTTCTATGAAAGTTGTAACACCTAACGAACTGCCCAAGAAGTTTAGCACGGAAGTAAAACATAACTACTAAATTGGCTTACAAAAACTGTGTAATGTAGCTATCCATAGGAGTACCAAGCCTACAAGACCTCCCATCCTGAGAATTACAAATAGACAAAACAAAAAGACATAAAGACTGTGGGAAATGCATGCCAAAACCAAAAATCAAAAGTCCAACCGTCAACAGCTAATGAAGTGTCACCTACCCAAATTCTGAAAATATAATTTTATTGGCAAAATACTTTATATTAAATTTTAATTATAAAGTTTTGTAATTATGACCAACTTTGGTCAAGGATGAATGTAATTACTGATTATTATTATTTAATAAATTAAAGTAGGAGACAAACACCCAAGGGAACTGTTAAATGAGTGTTCACTGACCCACTAGAAGGAATGGAAGCTGTTAGAAGGCATGGGACAGATGGCAGCAATTGCACTTCACCACTAGCTATTGGTTATGGGACAACTACCCCTAAAAATGTGGCATTATTCCCCAGGTGGTGGGAGTGAGTAGGCAACTCATTAAATGACCAGTTAACCACTAAAAGGCCTAGGCAGCCTACATAAGGAAAATTCAAATTGAGCAGGCAGCTCTACAATATTTTCTGCAGAAATATTCCTCAAGTGCATTAGGTGATCATTGAGCGATTCGAATAGGGAGGCTATGTGAGAGTGCAACTGTAAGTCTGCAAATTATTCTGAGAAGGAAAACCAGAGGTGCTGGTGCAGGTCCCTTTGACTGCTAAGTCTTTAAGACTGGATAACTATTGCTACTGCAAGTGGAGGTCCTAAGCTTCTAAGTTTCTTCCTCCTGGTGGTTCAGTGAACAGTCTTGGGGGTCCTAAGGCAAGTAACTTGGCTGTCTTCAGGAATTGGTTGGGTGGAACAGGTTCCTTGAGCTGTTTGTTTCCCTACATTTAACCAAGTTTCACTGTTCCTACTTTGTTTATAGTTTAATGCTTCTACGTATTCAAACTCTGTTATGTGAAAGAATTTATTTTATTTTCTGATCTATGTTTGACTCTGAATGATAAAGTCTATGAATTATTGTTTAGATAACCATCTCTATATTTTTGCCCATGCTGTTCTCTGCATAGTACTCTAGTATAGAGAAGAAAATTAGATGAGAGATGAGAGATAGGCAGATTGCCATTGATTGGATAAATAATTGCAGTAAGTGTTATGTTTACAATTCTGTCCTATATTTACACATAGTAAAAATTACTGTATAACCATCAACAGTAATATAGAATCTCTTTTGTTAATACATGAAAGAAAACATAGCCTAATTTATGTATAGTCATATATTTTCTCTTAACCCTACTCATTTCAGACAGCAAGCAAATACAATCAAAATTAAACATTTCATGTTTTTTTTAAGTAATTGTATTTTCAAGAATTATAGCAACTGTAAGAACTAATCACTGTATAGATTTCTTGTCTTTATACATATTGTATTTCTTCACTAATATCCTTCTCTGATATCAATTTTCGAATATCTATTACAATAGTATCAAACCGTAAGATACTACAAACCCTAATTCTGTTTACACATCTCATAACTTCTTTCTCAAGTCTTCTATGACAAACTATAGACATTATTTCAGAGAATGATAACTTTTATAACTTACCAAACCCTAGTAATCGCTTTCTAAAAACCATACTATTTTTTATATATGGTAAGTTTACTATCTAAAGATTTATCTAGCAGATAGTCGAAAGCACGATTTCATATCTAAACATTAGCTCACAATCCCTAGCATTAAAACATACACATTATCGAAATTATCATTACAATGATTAAGTCTTGGGTACAAAGCCCAGCACAAGCCCGATAGCATTTGGAAGTTACAAGTAGGGTATTCATCGTAAAATGAAACTAGAACATGGAGGCATAACCCTTTTGAAAAACATTTTAATAGTAAAACTATTTCATTTATTTTCCAAAACAAGATTAACATTAACGAGCACGAATCATAGGCATACATTTCTTTTATACAACTATGCAAACTTAACACCCTAGGCCAGAAACAACCCCTGTGGTTCGGCAAAAACGCAACATATATTATTACACATCGTTCTCAACTGTTATTCAAAAATATATCGTTTTAATACAAAGAAAAACGAACCATAGTTTACAAGTGTAAAAAGAACCCTCGGTTCTGAATTTCCATTCCAAACATATGACAGAGAATTACAAGAGTAACCCTCGACATTTTAACATTAAGCTGAGACCGCGAAAACATGAAACTACACAGGGTTTTACCCCGAACTTAACAACTCACGGTGCAAAGACCAACTCGAAGTCGGTTCCAAAGTTTCAGCAAAACACCACTGAGTCGAACATTAAATACAAGACTGAGGACCAACCTCTTATAGAATAATATCAAAACAATACAAGCTTTCAACCATCACTGATACAAGTCAAATATTTCCAACTCTCGACACACAAAAAAACACATCAAAGGCACCTACGAGGTTTTGCAAGAACCACCGGAGCTTACCAGGAAGCAGTAGTAGCTTTCCTTTTCCCAAAATCGTTGCATAGAAACCTTCCAACAAAGAGGGCA
Source organism: Larix kaempferi (assembly GCA_027924585.1). NCBI lineage: Eukaryota > Viridiplantae > Streptophyta > Pinopsida > Pinales > Pinaceae > Larix > Larix kaempferi. The sequence goes on from BSBM01000394.1 coordinate 4,171,679, forward strand.
CCTGCCAAAGCACAAATGCGATTGGTTAAAATCCTGTTAACACAAATAAAATACAAAGTTCACGATATCGCATTTCTTCATTTACTTACTTACCCTGTAGAAGTTTTATTCCAAACATTAACGATGAAACCAGAGGTCGGTTACAACCCTTATACACGCAGAAAATCCAGAAGACGATACCACCATTTGAAAGAGCCGAAAGACAAACTACAAAACTACTCTCAACAGCTGACAGGTAACTACACTTCATATTACTGCATCACGGCTCTATGGCATGAAGCCAAGCCTGCAACTATTAAAAACTACCTCTCACAGGTCACAGGGTCGAAACCCCTGGAAGAGAACCTCCTCCAACCCTAAAATTTGGCAGCCTGTTGGCCTCAATTCAACGTAACAATGAAAGACCGAGAAACTTGCTACCACTACATACAACGAGGTCAGGGTTCCACAATCAACGATCAAGATTTGGTGAAATCAACACACAAGAAAGAGCCAACAGTGCTACATTGAAAGCCGAGCAACATTGCATTTATATCGCATTAATTACAACAACCATAGAGTTGCCAACCTTGCATGCCAATGAACGTTACTGTGTACAACGTGGAGGAGAGGCGACATAGAAACCATGCCAGCTAGAACTCCCGGTTACATTAACAATCAAAGTTCACGTGGAGGGATTACGTGGTATGACAGCCACACTTTCCACTAAGGAAGTTCGGGTAGAACATTTAATACATGACTGTAACTCTGTCAACCTGTAGCTGGAAAATTATTACCCGTCAATTCATCACTTCAATATTGAGACTTGGGTGGATACAACAACATATGCTAATAACACTTAGGATAAGAGCTAATACATATAGCATAGTTCAAACTACTACTTAAGCCACAATCTTTCTAAGGTTGTTTAGATCATATTCATGGTCTGCAAAGGATGATATCCTATAGTGCTAAAAGTATAGCTAGGATTTCATATCGAAAAGCATAACATTGCTATTGTTTATCATATCTTTATATAGTAAAAACCATATTACAAACTAAAGAAATGAAATAGATATAGCTTTATATGTACTATTTATTTACAATATTGCAAGGACAACGTTATTAACTGTCCTTGGCAATATGTAATAAATAGTAAACTATAAGATATATCTATTTCATTTCTATAGTTTGTATGTGTATTGAAATGATAAATACATGACATAGAGTAGTCTAAGACTTGTAGACGCCAAATATAATGATAGTTCGAAGGTGTAATTTTCTACAAGCTTCATATTAGCATACTTAATAGATAGTAGTATCGTTGTTTTAATATTAATGACAGTAGTCTTATGACAATAAATGTAGCATCATAACATAACTTTTGGACGACATGGAATGATAACATTGAAGAGCTTCGTAAGACAGTACTTAAACTAGGATCAGAATCATGTATCCATACCTCTAGTCACTGGTGTCGTAAGGAAGTACTTAGCATTTTACATTGACAATGAATTGAAAGAAACAAGTACTCTTAATTTATGTTGTCTTATAGGATTTCTTACCTGCGGTCTGCACATGGAAACAAGATTCAAATGCCTTAGCTAAACGTAGCTAAGTAAGCTCCAGGGTGCCTCGTAGGACCCCTTCGTCAACATACAAACAAACTGTCAGCACTCCATCAAGAATTTCATAACAGTACAAACTGTAACAGCATGAAATAATAACCAAGAACTTAAACAAATTTGTAAACCGTATTAGTATACATAATCATAAAGGATCTTTTGTTCAAGAGATTAACTCCGCATAATTATAAAGTAGCAAATACAATTAAATCATGATTAGTGGAGAAGTACGACATGTCATCGTTACCAATCATCTTAGTTAAGAAATCAAGTTAATTTATATGTTCCGCATTAACGACTTTGATAATTATTGCTATTATAATTTTATTTTATTTTTTGGTATTTTTCGGGATGTTACATGAAGCCCTAAGTTCATGACTGCTCCGGCAGACTCAGTTGTCCCGTTCTTGTCTGCACTGAGGTCCACATAATTCCCTCCATGAACCATGTACTTCTTTAGCTTTTCCATCTTTCTTCCAAGATCCGCTATTTCGCTCCTGGTGGCACCAATTTTGTGAGCGTTGTTGGGGTAGCAGAGACCCAAAGTCTCCTCCAAATGCTCAATCTTGTCAGCCACTTTGTTGTTCCGAGTCTTGACCTCATAATTCGTAGTTTGTGCCAAAGAGTAAAGCCTAGTCAAGACCTTCTTAAACTCCAGATTTTCATTGCGTATCAGACGAACCTGTGTCTCAAGCTCCTACATACGGTTCTACATATCATTCTCATGGTTCAAATGACCATGTCTCCCGTCCAAGCCCTGTCCATATTTAGCGTGCCTGCGGCAAGGACCAAACCTGAGATTGTGAGAACCCTGTTCCCCCATAGCTTCATCAACCAACGGAATTGCCCAGCTACAGGCACCATGCGGGTTTCCAATGGCCTTATTGCACCGCAAGCATTTAAGATACACACCAGACCCTTCCTGCGGGCGTCCAACCTTATGATGCTCCATATTCAACGCAGAGATGAGACCAGAACAATTCAGACAATGGGATGTCGAAAACCGGTAGGGACCAACTCAAAAATGAGGGCAAACCAAATCCAAAAACATAAACCAACGGGGAGATGAATACCGACGAGTGCCATCCCATCTGCTCTTAAAAAATTTGGAGGGCAACGCATGCTGGCCAACTGGCAAACTGACATGCTGCAATTAATGCTGGTGTGGAGTGAAATCCAGCGAGAATCGATATAACAGTCAAAAATCTTGGTTGGAAAATCAATAACCAAAAATTTATCAAACCTATAGTTTGAGACCTATAGTTCGAGACTAAAGCAAGATGAAGCCTTCTTAATGCATTTTGTGGTGTCATGACACAAAGAAGAAACCTGAGTCTAGGGGATCCATGTATTTTCATAAGTCTAATTGTCGCAGACAATAAAACCATAAGGAAGCCCAACACCAGTGTTTTCCATGGCATCTACTTGCCCATTTAAGTCTCGCAAGGCATGGAGGAAGGTAATATCATTAAATTCTTTGTTGAGGATGCTTAGAAGATGGTGCATCTTGTTGGAGGGAGTCTTCCTGCTGCTGATGATGTTTCTGGCAGCTTTGATGACAATTAAAGAATCTCCAATGACCGTCAATTTCTCAATGCCCAGGCCTATAGCTATCTCCAAACCTTTGATGAGGCCAAGCCATTCCGCTCCGTTATTGGTCTTCCTCCCAATGCCCCAAGCGAACTCTTTCTGCTTGTTTCCTCTGGAATCGAAAATTACTTCCCCGCACCTGCCAACCCTGGCAGATTAATTTTTTTTTCGAAAATGTCAAACAAATATAAAAATTCTATAAATTTATAAAAAGTTTTTAAAAAATTATGAATAACAATTTCAAAAAAAAATTTAAAAAAAATGTAAACAAAATTTGAAAAAAGAATAAAAATAAAATAAAATAATATATATATATATATAATCCAAAGAAAAATAATACCTAAAACATTTAAAAGAAAAACATTTAAAATTAAAAAAAAAATAGAATATAAAAACTTAAAAAAACATTTTAATTTTTTTTTATAAATTATAAAAAACACAATTTTTTTTTTTAACAGAAACGGTTACTAGCTTTGATTATGAGAAAAAAATACAGATAGTACAAAACAGAGGCATAATAGAATGCTCCCATGAATGGAAATCATCCCTCATGCCTATTTCATCTTGTTCATTCTCAGAGCTATCATTGTATCTTCCTATTCTATGATAACAGTAACACAATTTATAAAAGCATTTTAATTTTTTTTATAAATTATAAAAAATTAAAAAATTAAAAATTAAAAAAATATAAAAATTAAAAAAAAATCTAACCCCTCCCCTCGCCCCCTGTCCCTCCTCCCCTCCCCCCGCTCCGCCATCCTTCTCCCTCCCCCCTTCCTCTCTCCCCTCCCCCATCCTCCTCTCTCCCCCTCCCCATGCCCCTCCCCCTCTGTGCCATCCCCCCACCCATCCCCCTTCGCGGCCAACACCTGGGCGGCAGCGGTGCACCCCTATGTGCCCAAAGGGTCGTCCAAGGAGGTGGCGTGATTCTTAGAATCACGCCGCCTCCTTGGGTGGCCCTTTGGGCACACGAGGGGCAACGTTGCCCCTCGTGTGCCCAAAGGGCCACCCAAGGAGGTGGTGCAATTCAGAATCACACCACCATGAAGGTCGCCCAAGGGCCACCCAAGGAGGTGGCGCGATACAGAATCGCGCCACAGCCTTAGGCGACCCTTTAGACACACAGGGGAGCGGTGCCACCGCCCAGGTATTGGCCGTGAAGGGGGATGGGTGGGGGGAGGGGAATGGGGGAGGGGAGAGGGAGGAGGACAGGGGAGGGGGAGGGAGAGGGGGCGCAGGGGAGAGGGGAAGGGGGGAGGGAGGAGGACGCGGGAGGGGGATGGGTGCGGAGGGGAGAGGGGAAGGGGGGATGGAGGAGAATGGGGGAGCAGGGGGGAGGAGGGGGAGGGGGGAGGCGTTGGAGTATTTTTTTAAATGTTTTTGTTTTACGTTTTTATAAAAAAAAATATAATTTATTTTTTGTTTTTTGTTTTTTTTTAAGTTTTTATAATATTATTTTTTTATAAATTTTTAATTTTTTTTAAAATGTTTTTTTTTTTTTAAGTTTTCATAAAAAACAATTTATAAGTTTTTAAAAAAATACTTTTTTTGAATATTTTTTAATTTTTAATTTTTTATTATGAATATTATTAGAAATTCTTTTATTTTATATAAAAAGAGTGATAAAATAATTTCTTGAATAACTTGTGTTGAAGGGAGTGCAAGTTTTTACAATGTTACTAAGAGATTTGATAAATACAATTTCAAATTATGACAAAACGATATAATAATGCCATTTTTTTAAAACGTGTGCTGCCGGTAGCATTAATTTTCAACTCAGGGCTTGATTTTAAGGTTTTTGTAAACAACAATAAGGATTTTTTTGGTATGTGTCTATATTTTTAACCAAAAAAGAAAGTGGTGCTACTGGTAGCACCACTTTTTGATTTAGGCTTGTTTTTTGGTGTGTTTTTATGCAAAAATATGAGTTTTTATCGCTAGAATTCTCGTTTTGAGTATAAAGTTCTCGTCAAGTTGTATAACATGTTTGTAGAATGGATACAAATTAGGGTTTTCTATCAAACATCTGAACACCAATGGACTGGGTGGGAGTAAGAAATATAATTGGTAGACAATGTGGCAATGCTAGAAATCAAACTGGAGGAGGACAGAGGGAATATGCCAGGAGTAGTGGGTGGACCAAGAAATTTAAAAATTGACCAGGGCTCTGATACCATGACAACCTTGGAAAAACTACAAACTAGATTGATTTGGATTAAACGTTAATGACATATAAATACATAAAAAGAGTGACATCTGGCCTTCAACTTCCAAAGGTACATGATTGTTCAATTCATTCTCTAATAACTAAAAAAATTAAATATGTGATTTCTAAAAAAAAAAACATTTACATTATTTACAATAAAACCATAATCCTTACAGATTAGGTTTCTAACATCCATTACTAACTACTTGGCCTTATTCAAAGGAAATCAAGACATACATTACTTGACTAACTCCTATGTAGTATAAAGTATGTGGGGTTAGGATAGGACGCTAACATGTGCTCCCCATTCAAGAGAAGCCTTGTCCTCAAGGTTGAAGGTGAGCAAATTGCCGCAAAATCCCTTATGGTTCCCATGTGGCATCATCTAATTGCATATATTTCCATTGGATCAAGACTTATTTGATTGTAAATCTACATAATTGGCATTCCCTAGTATCCAATATTGCTTTTGGTTGGAGCAAAATGGAGCCTTCCTCGTCACGTTATGGGAACTTCGTCTACACTTTACAATTGGAGCCCACCACTTTTTCAAGGCAAGATACATGAAAAATTGGGTGAATCTTGGATTGATTTGGCAGAGCTTGCTTGTAGGCTACCTATTCAATACGTTGCATGATCTTTTAAGGTCCATAGAACTTCGGGGCTAATTTATGGGGGAGGTGATTTTTGAGTGATATATTTTATAAGGTTAAAGGGAGAAATGCCTGATCCCCTTCTATAAACAAACTCTTTGAGCGAAGTTGATCTGCCTATTGTTTCATTATATTCTAAGCCATGCATTTTTTTTCCTTAAGTGTGTGGAGAATCATTTCTCTGGCACAGAGTGTGTTATCTACGATATGAACCTTGGAGGTGCTTAGTAAATAGGAAACCATAGACAAGGGTTTATGGTGACACATAAGTTTAATGGTTGTGTTAATTACGTGGGTAATCCTTTGATACTCTTAGAAGTTTCATGTATGTCATCAATACATTAAATTCCATAATCCATCAAATGCCACATTGTTTCGATGCAAAATTCCAGCTTGGGAACACAGTTCATGCAATTTCTAGTAGTTGTGATGGGTATAAGAGTTATCTATCGAAATTACATGGATAAACTTAGGAACTACCTTCATTTTCCTTCCATAACATCCTCCAGTAAATATTATAAATACAAGCATCTCCCATTATACTAAACAATTCATTGAATGCAAGGTTATGTTGCGCAAGTATAGCCTAGGATTATGAATCCTTTGTTGCAATCATTTCATTGTGTGACCCCCACAAATAAAATAACTTGGATATCACCTCATATCTTTCTTAAGGTGATAATAGCTATATCAATAGAGACAATGGTTTGAATCTAAGCAAGTCATGGCTCCCAATCATCTCTAAGTAAAATACCCTTCATTAGCTTAACTCCTTAATCATTGGTTTGTCTCTCTCTTTCTCCCTCTTTGTTTTTTTCTTTTTTCCCGTTTTTCCTTGCTTTTTTTATTTCTTTTCCTTGATTTTTTGGTCTTATGTCGTCTTTCTCTTATTTTTCATTTTTACGTTGATCCTTTTTATTTTCTCCTTTCTCTTTCTTTTTGTTTTTTGGTTGGGCTTGTTGTTTTTCCTAGTCTCTTTTGTTTGCTTGTTTTTCTCTTTCTTTGCCTTTATCTTTTGTGATTTATTCTCTTATTTCCCAGCTTAGTTATTATTTTCCTTTGCTTTATGTTATTATCCTTATTATGTAGCTAAATGTCTTTACAAAGTATTAAAAAATATCCCTTGTTAATATATAAATTACCCTGTTTAATTCTCTTTTTGTTTTTATTTTATTTTAATTTAATTATCTATGTTTTTTTATCAATTTATTTTTAGTTTTTATTGTGAGTTTATCTTATTCCCTTTACTATTTATTGCTCGTCCTTAATTTTATTTTATTTTCTTTTAAAAATTTTTGGGGCGAACTTAATTTCCCTTGCTCTTGTTTTCTAGGGTTTGTGATTTTATTTATTCATGTCTTTGGTAATATTCTTCTCCTTTGCATCCCGCTTTTATTCGCTCTTGATCATTCTATCTTGCCTTGTCCCGATGATGGATCGCGTATCTTTGGTTCGAAACGTCGACTTAGAAATCACAAATATGGTGAATCTGGAATAAATTAAAAGCAATCTTACACACTGTGAAAGCTTTCAACATCATGTGATATTTCTTATTATTGTAATAATATTTCCATTTTTTATAACACAAGTCATTTGGTTTCTCTCCCCCCAATAAATGCATGTTTAAATGGTTTGAATGTTTTTCCCCTTGGATTTAATATCAATCATTTAAACTACTTATATCATGAGGCATATGTAGTGTTGGTTATTTGTTGTCTTTATTTGTAGTTTCATATAGGAGGATTATTTATTCAAGTTCACCTTTTGTTGCTTCTAATTGAAGGCCAACTCGCAAAGAACCCTTTTTGAAGTTTTGCTTCTCCCTTTTCTCTTGATTTCCATTATCATGTTAAGAAAGTAGACAATTTAGGTTTTCTCACTCACATAACTTGTACATTTTATTTAATGTCTACACTGGTAGCTCCAACTTGTTGGTTGGGTTCATTTGGTACACCCTTGTACCAAATCGCACACAACAATATAAGTGAACATGGATCTCAATGCTTTATAGTGAACCAAAATTAGCATGAAAATGAATCACCACACAATATTTAGCTAAATTATTGGTGTCGAGGTTGAGGTAGACACCACTGTAATGGAGTAACATTTGTGATGGTGAGGTGGTGGCCAGTGTGGGTGAGGTTAGATTATGGATCCAATGACTAGCACCACCAATAAATTTGTTGTGAAAGAAATACTAAAAGCTATCTAAGCAAGCATGGAGAAAACAAAGCACGAGGTAAAAAACAAAATGAAATCAAAGAAATGAACAATGGCAAATGAAAAAAAGCAATCAAAATTTATATACAATGGGTGGGTGACACCTTCTTTATCCATAGAAATCCTTCAACTAAACCACATATAGGGCATTACTCAAAATTTTCCATGTCCTATAAACAAGATGAAAGGGCATGAATATTGTGGATATTTCAATAGATTTCTAATAGGCCCATAAAGCCAAGAATAACGCATGGTTCTAGTTGGTCACATGTTTATTAATTGTCCTCTAAAGCATGGTATTGAGTATTTTATTAACAAACTCCACTTGGTCACTATCTTGAGGATAATAAGGAGTGGAGAAATTGTGTGTAAAACCCAGTTGTGAATTCAAAACTTAGGAGATTAATTCTCAAAATGTTTATCGTGGTCAAACCCAATTGTTTAGGAACATCAAAGCAAGTGATAATGTGATTAAAGATGAAGCAAGGAAATTGTGTCGGAAGTGTTACTAAAGGTTGATGTTGCTTTATCCCATTTAGCACTACCAGGAAAGCACCTTCCAGTGGAGGTTTTTTAGGACCCTTCACAAAAAAGAGCCCATTTTATCCATTTATAGTGGGGCAAGTGGGCAAAGGTTTTTAATCAGTGTGCATACACATACAACTTGCATCGGTGCACCCAAATAGTAAGAGCACCAATACACAAGTGCACCTAATTATGATGAGCATTGAAGTCAAAATAGCTCAATGCAATTTCAAAAAAATATGTTTTTATTATTTTCACGGCAAAACTTGGCAGTGCATGTTAAAGACATAGACGCACCAAGGCATGAGGAAGTAAAATGCACCGATTAAAAAACAAAACATAAATTATTATTATTAAAAAAATTTAACGGTGCTTTTGATATATCTAACAACATTGGTGCGCCGACACCATCGACGCACCAACGTGCCTAATTAAAAAGAGCACTGATGTCAAAATAGCTTGCTACAATTTGTAAAAATATGTTTATTTTATTTTTCCCTACAAAACCATTTGGTGTGTGGGAATGATATGGATGCACCGGTGCATTTAACAATCCAACGCACTGCTTTATGGCTTTATGTAAAGAAAGTTGGCCCTCAATATATATATATATCTCTTCCAAATGGAAAATATCCATCATTCAAGAAGAATGATCATAGTCTGTCACAATGGACTTACATTCTTTAAGAAGTTACATACATCTCAATGGAGTTCACAAAAAAAATACAACTTCATACTTCTTTACTCCATAGACTGTCTCAATGGAGTTCACAAAAAATTACAACTTCATTCTTGCTAAAAGTGTTCTTCTTCTATGAATACTTCCTGTAACTCTTTATGTCTTATTTAATAAACATGTGCTTCAAATCACGAGAAAGACTTGAATCTTGTTGATAGAAAGATTAATGTGAGGACCGAAATCTCTGCTCTTCCACTCTAAAAGATCCTAGTGGAAGAAGCAGTGCATTTTTTGAAAGCAAATATGCCTCTGTATTAAACTCACGATATACATGGTTGAAGGTAATAGAGGAAAAATTATCTATTAGTTTCTGTATTTGAAACAACAAAGGCTGTAAATGAGGAGCCTTGATTTGAAACCTGTGATTTTCCTAATCAATTGCCATCTTAGAATCTCCAAAGACTTGAATATTCAGAATATTACGATTCAACCCTGTGTGAAGAACTGACCAAAGGGATGTCAGCTAAGCTTTGCTATTTGTGTAGTGCTCTGGACCATACTGAATTCTTATCTTTGCTTCCTCGGTGAGATAGATAATTCCTCCAGAACCTCCTAGAGGAGGATCACCTTGACTTGCTCCATCAAAATAGGCCCAAGGAGTTCTTTTATCAAAACTTGGATGTTTCAGAACACGAGGCTTTTTCTGTTTTTCTTCTTGCTTGTGTTCTTTTGTCCACTGCACAAGTAAAGCCGAGGTAACTTCTATAGGGACTCTCCGATCTAATAAAATGATCGAGTTCCTTTCCCATTAGAGACCATAAATATAAAAGGATGGAAATGCATCATAATTGCATACCAAACGGTTCTTGCACCAATTCTGGCAACATGTATCCACAGTTGAATCCATTGCAATATCTGAATTGCTCAATTTCTTTGAAGCATCTTTCCAGACTGCAACTGCATATGCACAAGAGGTAAATAAATGAGATGTAGTTTCATAGTAAACTTGGCATAAAGGACAACGACTTGGGCCGACCCAACCCCGTTTAATCAGATTTTCCCAAGTGAGCAACTTGTCACTTAAGGCAAGCCACGGGACAATTTTTGCTTTTAGTGTACCACCGGACTTCCAAATGGTTGTCCACCACCATTCCTTTTCTCCAGAAAACAAAATGTTTTCTTTTTTACAGAAACGACTGATAAGTATTATATTAAAAAAAAAGAGGTTCTTACAAAAAGGATTGGGAAGACTGTTCCCTACAAAAGGAGGGTTGATGGCACCTCAAAACCAGTCTTACAAGTTCATACATATCTGGAATAACATAAGAAATACTTCATAAGAAAAGAAACAGACAGTTCTAAATGATGATAATATAAAAAAGAACTTCCTAACTGAGATCACTTGTTGTTCATATGTCGGGCCTTGTGCTTGCTTCCTTCTCCCGCATCCTTGGAGGCCATGCTTGCTGCAGGGATGTTACTTTTGCTAGTCCTGATGCAGTCAACCTTTGCCTCTACTATCCTTAAGTAGCTATGCACAAACTCGGCTTTTCCAACCAGTCCTTCGTAATAGTCCTTCATCTTGGAGCAGTTGTTCCTAATGTCGGAATTTGAAATATGGACAAAGGTGGCCAGATGGGAGATTGATTTCTTCATGTCCCCAAATTCCCCTCTCAGTTAGTTAACCTGTGATTCTATGTCCTGCAGATGGGAGAGCACACCAAGAGAAGGACTGTCGGGTTCCTGAGGAGAGTCCAGATTCATCACTCCCCTGATTTCCCCATTCTGGTTCCAGAGCTTTCCATTTTTTAAGTCTCCAGGGCTGCCACGAACTTGCTGCAGAGCTCCACTTTGAACAAGACAGGTACCAGTCTCCACGAGTCGCCAATTCCTGTTATGATCCTGCTCATTTCTGAGATGAACACCATTTGGAGCAGGCTTGAAGTTCTACCCCTGTCCACCATCCAATGGATACCAATTTCTTCCTATGTCCAAATTTCTGGGGCGTCTGCGTCTTACTTGCTTGGCCGACTTGTTGTTCATCCCATGAGCTTCCCTCCCAGTGTTTTCATTGCCCTGTGCCACCTCCAGAGCTGAGAGGTATCTCTTCAATCCAGCCTCCCCAGCATTGAGTTGAATGCAGGCCTTGCAGCGGTTGCATTGCAGAACCGGAAGACAAAAGTTTCCATCATTTCCACAAGCCATGCTACAACGTTCAGGCACAGAGCGGCGAAGATAGCAAAGGGAAGTGAGGAGAATGAAGACAGGTTCACCACCTTGGTCGAAGAAGTAGGAGCTGCATCCCCTGGCACCTGCCTGCATTGAAGTCTTGCATGCGAGACAGGTGGAGTCAGAGTGAGGACACCGCCGGGAATGTCTTGGGGAGTCGGGCGAGGATCCAGCACAGATCGAGCATCAGAGGTGGGGTCTTAAATTCAATGCAGTGGCCCAGTCAGGGTGAGGGAGGGAGTTATGAGTGCTGTGGGGGTCAAGATCACCCCTATGGGACCCAAACATTAACATAATTTTGTCCATTTTTAATCAAAAGGCCACAATTTAAACCTGCTCCAATGTTTTCCATGGAGTCTGCATGGTGGTTGTTTTTTTCTTAGAATGTGAAGGAGGGAAATGGATATTATTCCTTTGAGTTTGTGGAAGAAATGAAAGTGGTCCTTTGAGACGAGCTTGCGGGTGTTATTATCTAAGCCCCTTGCTTCTTTGATCACCAGGAGAGAGTCGCTGATAGTTATCAAGTGCTGCACGTTGTTTTCCTTGGCTATTTCAATTCCTTCGATTTATCTCTGCTTCTGAACCACTTTATAATTGAAGAGTTACGACAGTATTTGGAAATTAGGGCTTTGCCCCACAAGGATTCTGAGTTTGGTCCTAACCTCCAAAGTGATTTTGCAACTAGAGCTTGGCTAAATAAGAGAGGATTCTTTATCCCCCAACCACACAGCTCTTTTAAATTTGCAATTGTAGACCATTTCACAAGTGGAATCCCTTCTTTTTTCTTATTGGTTGTCCAAAGAAAGGAAAATCACTTCTTACGAATCTTGACTAGAATTCCTTTTGGAATATATGTTATTGAAGCCCAGTACACAGGGATGCTCTGGAGCACTGCTTTTAGTAGTGTTAAACACCCACCTCTTGATAAGAACCTGTTTTCCCAACAAGAAATTCGTGCTTCCACTTTCTTAAATAGCCACAACCAATCCTTAAAGGAGTAGGCATTAGGTTTTAGGAGAAATCCTAAGTACTTAAACCTTCTGAAAAGGGACTTAAAGGAAAAGCCATAAAATTTTCCACTCTTTGTTGTAGACCTTCTAGGATCCTATTGAAAACAAGGTTTGATTTTTCTACATTGCTTTCCATTCCTGTGGCTTTTTTATAAAGGGACAAAATCTGAGAAATTGATTCCAGGTTCTCCAAATTTCCTTTGCCAAAGCACATCATCTATGAACAACAAATGAGTCAAAAAAGTTGACTATGAAACCCCTACTCCTTTAAAAGCCCCTGAGCTTTTTTCCTGCTGCATTAGTTTTCTCAAAGCTTCTACTATCAAAAGGAAGAGAAAAGGAGAAAGAGGGCATCCTTGTCTCAAACCTCTCGTAGAGCGAAAGAAGAAGAAGGGGAACCATTAATGAGGATGGGAAAGGAGGTTGAATTTACACAACTCATTATCCAATTTACCAATTCTAGAGAAAAGCCAACTTGGATAAGCAAAAGATGTAGAAAAGTCCAATTAACCTTGTCATATGCCTTAGAAAGGTCTAATTTTAAATCAAAAGCACTCACTGTGTTCTTATTGATTGAGTGAATTGCCTCCTGGGCCAGTGACACTGCATCATGAATTTGGCAATTGAACAGAAAACCAAATTGTTCCTCCGAGATGATCTCACTTAGAATAGGCTTCAGACGGTGTGCAATTACTTTGGCTATTATCTTGTATACCATATTACAACATGAAATTGGTCTAAAGTCAGCAAAGCTATGAGGATTCTGCTTTTTAGGAACTAGAGTTAAAAAGGTTGAGTTAATAGCGCCCAACACCTTTCCAGAATGTTGAGATTCCTGGACTACCAACAGTAAATCGCTCTTTAAGAATTCATAAAAGTCTTGAAAGAATTCAATAGTAAATCCATTTGGACTAAGGCTCTTCCCCTTATGAAAGGAATGTACTATCCACTTGAGTTCATCCTCAAAAACTTCCTTCATTATAGGCAAATTCATTTCCTCTGTTATTTGTTTTGGAAAGAGTCTTAGGACTTATAACATTTCTTGAATGGGGTAGCCCTCTCGTTCCTTAAATAAAGAATTGAAATACTTAACCCCTACCTCAGCTTTTTCCTTGAATGAAGTAACCTTTGAGCCTTGCTCATTCTATATTTCAGCTCTATTGTTGATGTTTCTTCTGTAAGATCCAAAGCGATGAAAGAATTTGGTATTATTATCCCCTTCTGCTATCCAAACTGCTCTGCTTTTGAGTCTCCACAAGGATTCTTCTCCCGCAAGAGGTTTTGTACGTTTGACTTCATAAGACTTCAACCTTTCTAGCTCTTCTGTTGAGAACACTCCAAAATAGTTCTTATTGTATAATTTTGAAATACTTGCTTCCACTTCCTTTAATTGAGCTTGCTGACTTGCTTGATAAGTTTTTGCCCAATATTTGGAAGCATTTTTTACTCTAGATAGATTATCCACCAATTGTTTCATACAAGATACCTGAGAACAAAGACGTACTGGGACCCAAATGTCCTTTATCAGATTCTGATAACTTTCTTCCTTTAGCCAAATAGGGTTGAATTTAAAAGGAGCTTTCGAGTTCCTGTCCTGAAGAGAGATGGAGAGAAGGATAGGTTGATGATTAGATAAACCTCCTTCCTCAACCCAAGAAGAAACAGAGAGATGTCCTGCAAAGAGATTCTCTGAAATAAAAAAATCTATCCAGCCTTTTCGAAATTTCTCTCTCCCCTCTCCTCCTATTCTGTTAGGTAAGTTCAAGCTTTAGAGGAGTGACATCTACAAGGATTTTGGCTTCAAAAAGGGCGTTGAAGTAATTACTTAACAAGTCAGGCCTAGCAAAAACTCCCCAGACTTCTCTTTCATAAACTGTAATATTGAGATCTCCTCCCAGAATCAAATTTTGTTCCTCCCAAATCCCTAAAGCAGAGAAATTTTCCCAAAATTCTCAACGCTTTAAGAATGGCCCACACACATTTAGAACGGTAAAGGTTATTCCTGTGGATATATCCTCCAATACTAACTTGAGAATTGAATCAAACGTATTTGAAGATAATTTCACTAATTCTGGAATCCAAGCATATAATAAACCTCCTGAGTGACCATCCACATCCAAAAAATCGAAGGACCAATCGTTTAACCAATGTCCAAAGATATCCTAGGATTTTATGCCTTCAATCATAGTTTCCTGAATAAGTATAATAGATGGTTTCATAGTATTTATCATCCTCTTGCGGGCATTTTGTTTGGGGGGGACCCCTAACCCCCTTGCATTAAAAGAAAGACACAACATTAAGTAGCCCTAGGGAGGGCTTTGCCTGCTTTAAGGGCCCCAGTGATGGTAGACTGCTTGCCAACTTTTATTTCCAATATTGCTTGCTTCTTTGCCTTCCACAAAAGATACTTTCTGCCCGGGGTAAGTTTTGGAACTGTGTTTAAATCCAAACCACCAGCTATCACTTCGACATTTTTTTCCAAAGAGGCTACCCTGGACCTAGTGTTGTAAATTTTCAGGGGAATTAACTTTGATGTGGAGCTGAGGAAAGGAGTTAAAAGTAATTCCTTTGTCTTGTCCAGGGAAAGAGTCGTACTTGGAGAGGGGTTAGGGGATCAAGAAGGACCTCAAAAATCGGTCACAACAAGAGTACCAAAATCAGGAATAACATAAGGAGGAGTAAGAGGGGACAAGCTTACTAGAGAAAGAAGGTGGATTTTTAGTAAAAGAGCCTGTCTCTCCCTTGAGCATGTTCTCCGACTGCTGATCTTCTTCTTTCGACGATGTAACTGTGTCCTGTGGTTCTTTGCCCGTAACAATCCCCGCATTTTCTAAATCTTTACGTTGTTTTTTGACCCAAATTATTTCCACCCAAGAGAAGGGAGAGGAGACGGACAATCACGAGCCAAGTGTCCCACCTGTCTGCAACTGAAACACCTAAACAAAATTTTCCAATAATCAAGGCGTTGGTTCCATATGCTCCCAAACATTGCAATCTTTATTTCCTCATACAACCCTTCATGTAAATCCAATTCTACCAAAAAATTTGCACATCTTCTGTCAACCTTGAACTCCCAATTTTCCTCTAATGCTATAAAATGTCCTATCTTCCCACCAATTGTTTCCAAAATTTGTTTATGCCAAAACATCATTGGCAGCCCAAGTAAAATAACCCACACCTGTTGAACATTCAGAGGTTCCTTTTTGGCGTCAAAATCAACTTGCCATTCTTTCAAGATTAGCCCTGAAGGACCCCAATGCCAGTTTTGATTTAGTAATCTATGTTTGTCGAGTTCGGAGTGCAATCTGAAAAGGATCCAACCTCGAGTCATAATGTGAAAAGTTGGCATTTGGTCAAGGACTTCCTTCCAATTTGATTCCATCCAAGAATGCAGAGCTGATTCCCCGACAAACTTACCACTGAATCTACCCACCAGAGCAGAAGAAAGATAACCAGGCACCTCCTCAATACCGATCTCTCTCCCAACCACCAGGGAGGCCGCCTCCTTTTTTGCTTTGGCACCTTTCTTACGTCCTGCACCTTTCGCTAAAACGAAATTCGACGTAGTATTGCCATTATTTTCATAAGTGGGTAATAATTCCTGCTCATCATTCAAAGAGCGCAACAACGAGTGATCCATCAACTCAAGTAAATTCTCTTTCTTGCACTTAATTTCATCATTCCTGGAAAAGATAGGTCCTTGCGGGGAGAAACTGTCATAATCCACTTCGTCGAAGTCCATCTTGTATCCCCGAATGCTTGGATGATTAAGAATGACGTGTTTAACTGCAGGTTAAAGGGACACGGTGATCCTCACCATTCCAAGTGCAAGGAAAAAAGGACAGATTAGAAAGGGAATAAATGTTCCATCGTCTTCAAGACCCAAACCTTCAACCTTCGACCTACGGACCGGTTGATGGTGCGCCGCAGACCTCCATCGTGCCCCATATATATATATATATATATATGATATAAAGAAGAAGGGGGGCGATGGAGCTCTACAGCTCGGGAACAGTCCGAGGGTCGAAAGTAACGGAGTCCACATGACGATAGTAGGAAAGAGGACGCGATGGTTTTCTCTTTCCAGTTTTTTCCCTTTCCGTAGGTATCGCAAATTCCAGTCGATTATCACCCTTTTTTTCTGACGAAGTGCGGTGTAGGGATGCCTTCAGCCTCGTTCGAGGCCTCTCTTTTAGTGGATCATTTCTCTCGAAGAGGGTGGCGTCAAAATGATTTTCGATGAAGTGGATTATGAAGACTCGGATTTCGAGCCTATCTTCTGCACGGACGAAGAACTTCGTAACTCATCACGCCGAACAATTATTGATCCTCCTTTCTCCACCATACACAGGATCTCCCCCTTGGAGAACATTGATACCATGACGAAAGCTCACATGAATTCACATGAACCTTAGACGCCCTCCACTGACAATGCTGAAATCCGAAATGCTACGGAGCAACGTCATCGAGCAGGGAAGAAAATCATTAAGCCCAAGAAAGGTTGTCTGGAACTCGTTGTCGGTAGGGATATACATTTATTTGAAATCCCAGATTGTCTTAATTATGCATTGGTCAGACGTTTCTGTGGGAAGGTAACAGGTCGAGCAGCTCTAACATCCTAGATGGAGACGCACTGGCTCCCCTTAATTGGTTATATCCTAGAATTCCATATCCTTCCAAGGGGATGGTTCCTTTTCAGATTCAAAGAGGGGGGGGCAAGTTCCAAATTACTAGACCATCGCTGGAGATGGGGCCCGTTGGGTCTAATCTTGAAGAAAGGGACAATACGCTTTAACGCCCGAAAGGAACCTCATAATATGCAGCATATATGGGTAATTCTACTAGGCTTACCAATGGTTTTCTGGCAAAAACATTTCCTAGAATCAATCGACAACAAACTCAGACAGTTCGTAGCGCTGGAAGAGGATTAGGAGTCCAAACAAGATAGACATTGTGCCTGGGTTCTAGTTGAAATGGATTTAAGAGATGACTTATTCGAAGAAATTAGGCTCGAAATGCACGGAAGTGTATGGGTTCAACGTTTGGATTACTGGACAATGCCTTTTTGATGCTTCGGGTGCAGGAAGGTTGGTCATCTCCAAAAAGATTGTAATTTGCAACAGGTCAGGCAATTGAAACCTCAGTTTAAAAAGGTTTGGATTAGAAAAAGTAAAGCACAGTCAACAGTCCCCCCAGTTCCGACATAAGAGAAGGATGTTGCATGTGTGCAAAGGTTGGTAATCTCGAAACCGGAAGAAAATGTAACATAAACTCCATCACATACAACAAAAAAGGACGTTGCACGCGAAGAGAAGGTGGTAGACTTGGAAGCGGAAGAGAAAGACCTGGAGGAAGAAAGTGGTATCCAAATAAGCAAAGATAAAACCTGACAACCGGTCCCAGCACGAGAAAGGTTGAAGAAGGTATTCTTGTCCTTAACCCCATCCTTTCTTTGAATTTTGCTTCTAATTCTTTAGCCCCAACACTTTTTTCTGTACCCCCACAAGTGGAGGCAAAACTTCTCCCTTCCTCTCCTGTAAATCCACCCTCTCCTTCAGTAAGCGGGAATTCGGCCAATACCCACTTAGTAAGATGGGAGTACGGTTTGAGCTCCAAGTCCAGGCACAACATTGAGCTGGACCAAGTCTCCTCTAGGGGCCTAGATCTTAACCAACCCTAGAAGCCTCAAGCAGGTCGCAAATCTCTCCTCTCAAAGGCCCAACTTCAGGCGGACAAAGATATTAAAGAAGGGAACCAAACAACTATTGGAAGGGCACTTAGAGTAGAAAAATCTCGGTCTCAGGGTGCTTAATGTTAGCCCTCTCCTTCAACATAAGGGGGCTAAGGGGGGCCTCCAAACAAATTGCCCTCAAAATATTACTAGTTACTTTAAAAACAAAAGTTGTGTTCTTACAAGAAACCATGACGGAAGGAAAAAAGGCGAAGGAAATATCAAGTTGCCCTTTAAGAGATTGGAAGATGGAAACATTAGATGCAATTGGCCACTCAGGGGTTTAATTTCAGCATGGATCCCAGAATTACACCTCCTCTCATCTACTTTTTACAACGCAGCTTTGAAAACCGAGTTGGAATATTCTGAAACTGGGCTCATTATATCTTTCTTGAATGTTTATGGGCCTTTTCACAGGAGAAGAGACTTTTGGGAAAATTTGCGCATTTTAGGTGCGCTGGATCTTCCAAATCTCATAATTGCAAGAGACCTAAACCTTACCCTCTGTTTAAGAGAATTTTGGGGAAAAAACGCGTGCAGCGACTCACTAAGCCCTTTCTTCAATAGTCTATTCGAGGAAACGAATTTGGTGGATGTTCAACCCATAAAACTAGATCCCACATTGCGGAATAATCGAAGTGGGGATCAAGCAATCTCAAAAATATTGGACCAGTTCTTAGTAGCAGAAAGCCCGTTTCAGGACCGGCTAAACCTTAGATCCACAGTGGAATTGGGAGGGGTGTCCGATCATAGACCCATTTCCCTTTCGATAACAATTCCAGAGAAGAATCCCCCTTCCCCCTTCAAATTCAATCCTGTCTTGCTAGAAAAGGAAGAATATCGTAACCTTGTAAAGGAAAACTGGAAGACGATTTCAAATTCCTCCACGGACACCTTTATGCAGCAATTTCTAAACAACCTGACAAGAATAAAATTCCTTTCCAAATATTGGGGCCAGAAACACAAAGCTTTCTCTCAAAAAGACTTAAAGGAAACTGAGTCAAAGATGTAGACTATCTATAGCACAAACGAAAAAAGGGATTTTTACCAACGAAGAACTGGAGTCCCTAAAGGCTCTGGAAAAAAAAAAACTTCTCTCCTAGCTAAAGAAGAACAACTTTGGAGATTAAAGAGCAGGGCTCTATGGTTAGCGGAAGGAGACAAGAATACAAAATACTTCCATCGTTTCGCTACACACAGAAAGAACATAAATACCATAGTTGTAATCAAAGATGCACAGGGAAATCTAGCACATTCTTTTTAAGACAAGACCAAAGCAACAGTGGAGCACTTCAAACTTCGGTTTATGGCTCCCCCGGAGTGTCCTATTTTAGAAATCCTGGAGGTTTTAAATTTATTTCCGAGACTCATCACAGAAGAAATGAAGGAGGATTTGACCAAGGAAGTAACATAGGAGGAACTCAACTGGGTCATCCATTCCTTCAAGAAAGGCAAGAGCCTAGGTCCGGATGGCTTCACTCTGGATCTCTTTATTGGCTTTTACGATATTCTAAAGGAAGAGTTGTTGAAGGTAGTCAAAGAATCACAATGTTCTGGAAAAGTTACGGGTGCTCTAAACTCTACATTCATCACCCTAATTCCCAAGAAGCAGAAAGGTGAGACTTTTGAAGACTATAGACCTATAGCCTGTTGCAATTTGGTCTACAAAGTTATAGCCAAGATAATAGCTCAAAGGCTGAAACCAATACTCAGTATGGTGATCTCAGAAGAACAATTCGGGTTCATGTTCAAGAGACAGATACATGATGTCGTGTACCTTGTGCAAGAAGGATAAGCTGTCTACTTTTGCTCTCAAGTTGGATCTCTCTAAAGCATATTATAGGGTGAGTTTGACTTTCATCCATCTTTTACTGATTCAAATAAGAATGTTGATCGAAGTAGTGGAATGGATAATGGGTTGCATTCAATCTACTTCATTTGTAGTCTTAATAAATGGTTCGCCTTCCCACTTCTTAAGACCTTCTCGGGGATTAAGACAAGGTTGTACTCTGTCTCCCTTCCCGTTCCTTCTTGTTACTGATGCCTTAAGTCGTCTTATACACACAAAAAAGGAGGAAGGTGTGATTAAGGGAGTCAGGATATCCAATTCAGTGGTATTAACACATACTCTATTTGTGGATGATGTACTTCTGTTTGGAGAAGGCTCTCAGGGAAATGTTCAAGCATTTGCAGCAATTCTGAATTCTTATAAAAAGGCCACAGAAATGGTCATAAACGCATAAAAGTCAAGTCTAGCTTACAACAACCTCTCATAAGATATTGTGCTCATGATAGAGGAGTATTTCTCCTTCCCTTTAATCCTTATCTCAGAAGGCTTCAAATATCTAGGTTTTTTCCTCAAACCAAATGCTTTCCAGGATTGGCTGTGGCTTTATACGAAAATGCTATGTATATTAAATATTGTATCAAATTAATCATTAAATTATTAATTAGTTTAAGTGAAGGGACATAACCCTTCTTAAGAAATGCTCCAACCTTATAAAAGGCGAGCTCTTGTAAAGCGTTAAGCATCTTATCAATTGAATTATATATATCTTATTAAAAATGGATCTCGCGTCCTAGTTTTCTGCCGCATTTGGTATCAGAGCTTCGTACGATCATCCTCCACCATCTATCGCTCTCCACTCCTGCAGATTCCCAATCGTCATCTTCTCCCACCTTCGTTGCTCTTCCCCACGTCGCCATCTCCTTTCCTGCGCTTCATTCTCCATCTGCCACCTCTCGCAGCTCGCCACCTTTTCCAGCCATCCCATTCCTCCTTCGTTGTGTAGCCCTCACGAATTCCTGCTCCAATTCCCGTGCATCCCCTCACATATCCGATCGCCCTCGTCCACACCCTCCCTCCCTCCGATTTTCTTCCTTCCCTCCCCACAGCCCCTGCACGCACCTCCACCGTCCTCACTTCCCACTCGGCTTCCGCCATCCCTCGCCCTCCAGTCTCTGCGCCTCCCCTCCCTCTCGTCCGCGTCCTTTCCCCTCTCCGCCTTTGTGCGTCCCCAATTCGCGCCCACCTCCCTCTCTACACCAGCCTCCTCACCCACTACGCATCGTTCCCATCCACCCTCTGCTCTGTGCGCCTTACCCTCCGCGCTACCTCCACACTCTCCTCAACGCTGCACTCCATCTCTTCAGCATCCGCTTGGGCTTCCCCCGTCCACCTCTCGTCCATCCCCGGCTCGGCCTCCACGTAAACTCCCTCAAACCTAACCCTAATTTCAAAAAAAAAATTAATATTATATAATATTAATTTTTATAAAAAAAAATAAATTATATATATTAATATAATATTTATTATATATATATATTTTTTAACCACACCAAAATTTTTATAGTAATTCCACTTTTCCACATCATTTTCATTCTTTCCACTCCCAAGCCAAAATTGCGTCCAACTATTCACCACCACACCTTAGAAGCATGACGACAGAATTAAAAGCCCAAATGGAGAAAATAGAGAAGGATTTTCGAACCTTCAAGGAAATGATCACCAAGAGCCAGGAAGCACTTAAGAAAGAAATTAAGGAGGAAGTCATTCAGGTAATGGAGCAGAAAATAGACGACAAGTTCGACATTATAAGCAAGGAACAAAAAATGTTAGATCAAAAAGTGACTGAGAGCCAGAAAGGTATCGAGGAGATATTACAAAAAATGAAGGATGAGGACAAAAATCATAAACAACATGGCTCGGATATGTCGGTTACCCCATCTCCCAATTCTGAGTCACCAGAACGCAACAGGATGAAAGGTACTCAATACCAACCATTTGTAATGTACCCGCCGAGAGCAAAAATAGAAATGACGAAATATAATGGAGGAGAAGACCAATGCGTCGCTTGGTTGAATAAAGCAGAAGAGTATTTCGACATATATAACATTACAATGGACGAGGAAAAGGTCAAGTATGCTTCAATGCACCTTGAAGGATATGCCTACAACTGGTATATGTGGTGGAAGGGAGACAACTTCGCATACACTTGGAACTTATTCAAGAATGATTTCTTAAAAAGGTTTCAAGGAATCACAAAAGATGAATTCTTCTCAAAACTTACCAGATTACAACAAAAAGGAAGCGTCGAAGAATTCACGCATCAATGGGAATCCCTCGCTACCAGAGTATTTGGGCTATCCGACAAACAACGGTTGGAAACCTACTTAGGAGGACTAAAACCATACATACAAAAAGAGTTAAAAATGCATGACATAACAAATGTCGAGGCAGCAAGACGAAAAGCAAAAGCATCCGAGGCCAAATTTGATAGTTTTCAATCAAATAAAGGGAAGTCATACTCACAAAGAAACATCCAGTCGACTCCAGAGGATGATACAAACAAATACATCCCTCCACCTAGAAGGGACGATAGGAAGAGCCTCGAGAATCAACGTATGAGGGAAGGAAAATGTCGACGATGTGGAGACAAATGGAACCCTAAACATAGGTGTCGCCCCGAGGACAACTCAAAGAAATTATATACTTGTGAAGCAGAGGAGAATAGTGAATCAGAAGAAGAAGAAGAAGAAGAAGAGCCAGAAGATGAAGAGGAGGAAACCGCAAATATGGCAGCCGGGAACGACGAGAACCCCAAAATCTCCCTAGCAGCCATAACAGGCATTAGTCAACCACAGACTCTCAAGTTAAAAGGGCATATAAAAAATGAGAATGTTACAGTGCTAGTAGACACTGGAAGCACTCACAACTTTCTTGATATAAGAGTGGCACGAAAACTCAAGTTGTTCGTACATCCAGTTCCAGACATGAAGGTGATGGTTGCAGATGGCAAGAAGATCGAAAAAGTTGGAAAGTGCCACAAGGTGAGACTTCAAATACAAGACTTCGAACTGGAATCAGAACTCTACACCTTACCGTTGGGAGGAGTAGACATCGTTTTGGGAGTCCAATGGTTACAAACATTGGGAACATATTCTGCCAATCATCAAAAGCATTTCATCAAGTTTAAGTGGCAAGGGCAAAATTTTAAGCTATATGGTTTTCATCCACCAAGCACACAAGTAGTTTCATCTCAGCAAATGGAAAAACTCATTCGAAAAGGGGCATCAGCATACGTAATACAATGTCATCAATTGGAAGGAAAAGAGGAGGAACCAAATGAGTTCAAAAAGGAAATCCAAAAATTACTCCAGAAACATGAACACATATTTCAAGACTTACCCATGCAGCTACCACCAGAAAGGAGTATCGAACACATAATCGAGATTAAACCAGGGTCAAATCCTGTCAAGGTTAAACCATATAGGTATCCCCACCACCACAAAACAGAAATAGAAAGGTTGGTTCAAGATCTACTGAATTGTGGTGTCATCACCAAGAGTAGAAGCCCTTGTGCAGCTCCAGTTGTACTAGTACGGAAGAAGGATGGATCGTTTAGATTATGTATAGATTATAGAGGATTAAACAAAATAACAATTAAGAACAAGTTTCCAATCCCTTTCATCGATGACATGCTGGATGAACTTCATGACGCAAAATATTTTTCAAAACTCGATTTAAGGTCAGGGTACTATCAAATCAGGGTCAGATTAGAGGATATCGCAAAGACTGCTTTCCAAACTAATGAAGGACATTATGAATTCAAAGTAATGCCTTTTGGGTTAACTAATGCCCCTGCCACATTCCAGGCAACTATGAATGAACTATTTCAGCCGTACCTAAGGAAATTTGTGTTAGTATTCTTCGATGACATCCTTATATATAGCAAGACATGGAAAGAACATTTGACGCATCTAGAAGAGGTTCTATCTCTTCTGAAGGAAAACCAGTTCTATGCAAAAAAGTCAAAATGCACCTTTGGGAAGCAAGAAGTGGAGTATCTCGGTCATATAATCTCAAAGGAAGGAGTTAAGGTGGACCCAAAGAAGATCCAGGCAATGAAGGAGTGGCCCGAACCAAAGAATGTTTCAAAATTGCGAGGATTTTTGGGATTAACAGGTTACTATCGAAGGTTCATCAGGAACTATGCACATGTCACTGCCCCACTAACAAATCTCCTAAAAAGAAATTCTTTTCAATGGGATGATGAAGCAAGAAGATGCTTTGAAACGTTGAAACAAATTATGTCTTCAACTCCCGTTTTGGCAACACCTGATTTTGCAAAACCATTCGTAATCGAATGTGATGCTTCAAGGTTTGGGATAGGAGCTGTGCTAATGCAAGAAGGTCATCCAATCGCTTTTGAAAGCAGGAAGTTGAACAAAAGAGAATACCTATAGTCTACCTACAACAAGGAAATGCTTGCCATCATGCATGCATTAACTAAATGGCGACAATACCTTTTGGGAAGTAAATTCCTAATCCGAACAGATCATAATAGTCTACAACACTTGTTACAGCAGAAGACATTAACAACCGAGCAACAAAAGTGGATAGAGAAAATCTCTACCTTCGATATGGAGATCCTACATAAAAGAGGGAAGGACAATGTAGTAGCTGATGCTTTATCAAGGAAAGATGAAGAGATACAAGTCTACGCCGTATCCATGGTGATCCCAGAATTTTTGGATGAAATTCGTAAGGAATATGCCAAGAATTCAGAGGTTTGCTCCATAATTAACAACATAAATCAGTATCCGAAGTTTGAATGGAAGAATGAACTGTTATGGTACAAAGGACGTATTTACTTAAGTTCCAATTCCAGTTTTAAGACCAAGGTGCTTAAAGAATCACATGATTGCCCAGCCGCTGGTCATGTAGGAATTTTTAAAACCTACTATAATGCAAGGCAGCCATTCTTTTGGAAGGGTATGTATGCTGACATTCACAAGTATGTTGCAGATTGTGACATTTGTCAGCGGAATAAAACTGAGAATATCTCAAGTCCGGGGTTACTCCATCCGTTACATATTCCGAATAAGAAATGGGAGGAAATTTCAATGGACTTCATTGAAGGTCTACCCATATCAGATGGAAAAGACAAAATACTAGTTGTGGTAGACAGGCTAACCAAATATGCACATTTTGTTGGAGTGAAGAAAACTGATTCGGCAAAAGAAACAGCCGAAGTTTTTTGTAAAAATGTCTACAAATTACATGGTTTTCCGAAGATTATAGTAAGTGATAGGGATGCCAAGTTTAAAGGGAACTTTTGGAGAGAGTTTTGCAAGCAAATTGGAACGTCTCTTAACATGAGCTCAGCTTATCATCCCCAAACAGATGGACAGACAGAAGTTGTCAATAAATGCTTAGAAACCTACCTCCGTTGTTTTGTGACTGATAAGCAAAATAAATGGTTCCAATGGCTACATCTTGCGGAATGGTGGTATAATTCTACTTATCATACATCTGCAAGAATGACACCATTTCAAGCCCTATATGGATATGAACCCCCAAAATGGAAGGATTTCATCACCAACCAAGCAAGGGTCGCATCAGTAAATGACCATTTAGAAGAAAACCAAAAGGTTGTCCAAGTACTTAAAGAGAATTTGAATACTGCCAGGAATAGAATGAGACAACAAGAAGATCGACATCGAACAGAACGAGAATTTGAAATTGGAGATTGGGTATATGTAAGACTACAACCCTATAAACAATTATCTCTTAAACAAGGTGGAAAAAATAAGTTGGCTCCACGTTTTTATGGCCCATATCAAATCAATAAGAAGATTGGTCAGGTGGCATATGCATTGGAATTGCCAACTACAAGTCGCATCCACAACGTCTTTCATGTTTCATGTTTGAAAAAGATGATAGGTCAACACCAGAAGGCACAAACAATACTTCCCTTGTTAGATGAAGAAGGAAGAATCATATTCGAGCCAGAATCTATCATTGCTACTAGAGAGAAGAGATTAAGAACGCGAGTCATTAAAGAATACCTCATTAAATGGAAAAATCTTCCTGAAGAAGATGCAACATGGGAATCAGAACAATTTCGACAGTTACATCCCTCATTACCATTGCTTTGAGGACAAAGCTCTTTAAAAGGGAGTGGCAATGCTATGTATATTAAATATTGTATCAAATTAATCATTAAATTATTAATTAGTTTGAGTGAAGGGACATAACCCTTCTTAAGAAATGCTCCAACCTTATAAAAGGCAAGCTCTTGTAAAGCGTTAAGCATCTTATCAATTGAATTATATATATCTTATTAAAAATGGATCTCGCGTCCTAGTTTTCTGCCGCAGAAAATAGAATCGAGAATCACACACCGGGCAAATTGATTCCTTTCTAGAGGAGGCAGCCTAGTGATGCTCAAAGCAGTACTCCAAAGCATTCCGGTCTATTGGGAATCTATTGCTTACATCCCTAAAGGAATCCTAGTCAAAATAAGGAAAACATGCTTTTCTTTCCTCTAGAGAGCGAGCAAGAAAACATAGGGTATCCCACTGGTCAAATGGTCGACATTAACTCTGCCAAAGTCTTTGGGTGGATGGGGAATAAAGAACCCAGACCTATTCTGCAAATCACTAGTAGCAAAGATGTTATGGAGGCTAACAGAATCCCGAAACTCTGTTGATGTATATGTAACTTCGGAATGTATTTCACATATATGTATATTGTATTCCTATAGAGATGGTATTATTCCTCTATAAGGAAGTGTCGTCATTTATATTGTAAGTGTCGTAACTTATACTTGATGGGTTATTAGACCACCTTGTTTGGGGTCGGCCCTGTATAAGTCATGTGGGTCAAAGGGTTATTAGACCACCCTATTGGGGGTCGGCCATGTGGGTCAAAGGGTTATTAGACCACCCTATTGGGGGTCGGCCCACTCAGCATTATGTTATGTGGTTAAGTTAGAGCCGACATGAGTTAGGTAAAAAGGCAAGTCAAGTCAAGTATAAATAGAGTGCGGGAGGCACTCTATTTGCTCACTCACTTCACACACATGCTCTCAAGGAGGAGAGGCGCACTTATGGAGGAGGAGGATTGCTGCTAGGTTATGGCTATCTCTATTGGTTGGTTGTATCATTGCTCTATCTATCTCTGAGGAAGTTATTGGGGTTTTTCACCTTTATGGTTTTCCCCAAGTAAATCTTTGTGTCTCTTGTGTGCTTGCATTATTGTCTCCATGATTGATATGCTGTAGATATGCTGTACATGTTGTTCTCTCAGTTAAGATCCTAGATCATATTGAAGTAAACTCAGAAAATTTAACATGGTATCAGAGCTAGCCTGAAAGAAGGCATGATATGGCATGTATGACACTTGTTGCACTTACGATGCTAGGGCTTGATATAGCAAAAACCAGTCATCGTAGCACTTTCGCTATAAATCCGTTTTGGCGAAGTTTTCGGATCTGAAATTGTTATAGGCCGAAGCTAAGATCTCCAGGTATCTTTTGTCCAAAGGACAACCTCTAATTCGTTGTACTTTGTGATTTATGATCTGTACAATATAGGGTTTCCGCCTCTTCCAGATCTGAGTCAAAATCAGGTGACCTTGGGAAAAAGGTCATAACTTGGGCTAGGAAGCTCCAAATGAAATTTCGTGAAAAGTGACAGGTAGTACACAGGCCGAGCTATCTCAGAAAACTTTTTCAGAGGCCGAAGGTCAAACAGTGACACGTGGCATGCCGTACAAGTTCGCTCTCCTGTATTATCCCATAAACAGGTCACGTTGCGACACTTGGAATATCTCTCTCTCAGAGAATCCAATTGAGGTCAGACCTATCAGGATGGAAAGATAACAGGCCGAGCTATCTCAAAAAACTTTTTCAGAGGCCGAAGGTCAAACAGTGACACGTGGCACGCCGTACAAGTTCGCTCTCCTGTATTTTCCCAAAACAGGTTACGTTGCGACATTTGGCATAACTCTCTCTCAGAACATCCAATTGAGGTCAGACCTGTCAGGATGGAAAGCTAACAGGTCAGGCTATCTCAGAAAACTTTTTCAGACCCTTTGGATCAAAAATTTCGGAGGCACACCAAGAAGACAAATCATGTTCTGGTTCAAGAACATATGATCATGATGACATGAGGACAAAGATTCATCCATTGCCATGGATCTCATAAGAGATCCATTCTCGAGGTATGTATAACTTGGTTTTATAATGGTTAACTTATGAGACATGCAGGTTACTAGCACAAGTCACTAAAGAGAACCAGAAGACATTATGCGGGTATGTTAGACATAAATAGCTAGCATGCTAATCCAGGTATGTTTTTCCTATATCAAGATAGAATCCTACCTTGGGATAGAATCTTATACTACTGTTGATAATGATTATTCATGAAGTCATAGGTTTGAATAATCATGGTAGTATGCATATTATGTTTCGTACCATAATTGATGATATGACTAACCAGAAGAATCATGAAGGTATAGGTTCGAAGAATCACAGGTTTCATGCATATTATATCTCTTATCTTGAGTGATGATTCAACTAAACAGTCATAGGTTTGAGTAATTATAAGTTTAGACATGTTATGCTTCTTATGATTTGACTAACCATAAGAATCCTACATAAACCTTGAATGATAATGCTTATTATTTCTGTTTGAAATGATCATGACTATACATGCTTGAGATTATTGTGTTTTTAATAGTATACTAATGAATGTATGATTTTATATGAGATCACAAGGATAACACAATCATGATACTAATAAGCATGCATAGGAACCAAAGATGAATGTAAGTTCAAGGACAGGTAATCCAGGAAGCAAAGATCAAGAGGGAGCACACTCCAGTTGTTCCTGCAAGAAAGCAAAGGAGCACACTTCAGTAGTTTATGCAAGGATGCAGATATTCAGAGGGAGTTGACCATCTCTCCACATCCCACAACAGAAAGGTGTAGAAGAAGCTACTTCAGATTAGGACTCCAGCAGCTCCTACAAGGAAGCGAAGACTCAGAGGGAGTCCAACCAACGAACAAACAAAGATAAGTATTTTGAATTGTCATTTCTTAAATAATACTGTTCAATAATGTATATACTGATGTTCCTAGAATTAGGTTGTGTATTATGCATATTAGAATAATTGCATTGATGAACAGTATACTCCTAATTTGCATGGGTAAGTGGCCTATGGCACTGTACAACATTCCATTGCTACTTATCTAGAATGAAACCTCTTTGCTGACATGTTGGGAGTTGTTCACACTCTTAACAATGTTCTGGTAGAGATTGGAAGGCATCTAGAAAGTTACGGAATATGGATAAATGTTGTATTGAAGCATTGGCTAAAATAATTGCATGACTGTATGACATATTTCTTTATGTGTAAGAATTTGTTCTGAAAATTATGAGATATTTCTAATCATGCAATTTAACCTGTTTTGTAGGAAAGACCGTATATCTTCACCTACAGAAGAACTACAACATTTGTTCCAGCAACAAAGATATCTATTGAAGATATTGAAGATATTTAAGTTCCCAGGATCTGGGATAAAGAAATGGAATGCCATGATCCGTCGATCATGAAGAATGATGTTTGGGATGTAGTCCCAAGACATGAAGGGAAGTTTGCTATGACTTCCAAATGGAACTATCAGATCAAGCATGTTGCAGATGGCAGCATTGAGAAATATAAAAGTGATGAAATAGAAGATACACCAGATGGATTTCAAGACGGCATGGTGTAGTCAGATATGTGTGCAGAACTTGGTATGGTAGGATAGACAGCTTTCTATCCAGGCTTTACCAAGAGTAAAGCGGATTCCAACCATTACTACAAGGTTGAGGAAGGAAATCTAGTGATACTACTTTTGTATGCAGATAACCTGTTTGCTACAGGTGAAAATAGATTGATTGCCGACATGCAGCGGAAGCTTACTACCGAGTTCGATATGAAGAACTTGGGAATGATGCACTATTTGTTTTGGCATGGAGGTGTGGCAGAGTGATGGAATCTTCCTTGGACAAGGGAAGTATGCAGTAGAGATCCTGAAGAGGTTCGGGATGATGGACTACAAGGCTATGGCCACACCTATGGCATCGAATCTGAAGCTTCTATGTGATGCTTCATCTGAGCTGGTTGATGTCTCCATGTATCATCAGAGGATTGGGTCCTTGATGTACCTGATGAAAATGAGACCAGATATTTGCTTTGCTATGAGCACATTGAGCCAGTTCCTGACGGATCCGAGGAGTGTTCACCTGGTTGCTGTAAAGCATGTTCTGAGGTACCTGAAGGGTACAGTGGATTATGGGCTCAGGTATGAGGCGAATCAAAAGTTTAACCTGCAGGGTTATGTTGATTCAAATTGGGCTGGCAGTGCTGCAGATAGGAAGAGCACATCTGGGTGTTGCTTCAGTATGGGATCAGGTGTGATCTCTTGGTTTAGCAGGAAGCAGTCCTGCGTAGCACTGAGTACAGCTGAGGCAGAGTATGTTGCAGCCTATTCAGCTAGTTGTGAGGCAGTATGGCTACGGAAGCTACTGTCTGAGTTATTTGATCTCCTGTTGGAAGCTACTGGTATCTTCTGTGATAACCAGAGTTGTGTGAAGCTATCCGAGAACCCAGTGTTTCATGACAGGTCGAAACACATAGAGATCAAATACCACTATATCAGGGATATGGTGCAGAGAGGAGCTGTGAAGCTCCTGTATGTTGCGACGGACGAGCAGATTGCAGATGTGCTGACGAAGCCACTAGCCAGGGTGAAGTTCGAGTACTTCAGAGAGAGGCTTGGCGTTATTCAGATCGAGGACACTTCGAGGAAGAAGTGATGGACACATTTGCTGAAGCCATTCCAAGCATGTTGGAAGGAGGATCCTTCACATGGCTGTGGATGTAAGCGCTGGATGATGAACATCAGGATGATGTTCTAGTTTCTGCTGGATATGATCAGTTGGATCATTTTATGTACGTATGTACGCATCATGTTGGATGCTGGATATGATCAGTTGGATCATTTTATGTATGTACGCATCATGTTGGATGCTGGATATGATCAGTTGGATCATTTTATGTATTTTATATGCATCATGTTGGATGCTTGGACCATGTATCTGTATATGTATCAGGTGGATACATTGTATGATCAGGTGGATCATGTATGGTGATATATATCATATGTTTTGTATTTGTATCAGGTGGATACATTGATGATCAGGAGGATCATGTATGATGATATGTATCAGGTAGATACTTGGCATGCAGCAGGATGTTGCATTGATGATCAGGAGGATCATGTATGATGATATGTATCAGGTAGATACTTGGCATGCAGCAGGATGTTGCATTGATGATCAGGAGGATCATGTATGATGATATGTATCAGGTAGATACTTGGTATGCAGCAGGATGTTGCATTGATGATCAGGATGATCATAGATGACGAGCTTCAGGATGTTGCTCCAAATGACATGCAGCAGGATGTTGCAGTGATGATCAGGATGATCATGGATACATCAGGATGATGTATGGTGAGTATCAGGTTGATACTCTGTGGCCGTGGATCAGGTTGTGCAGATGAGCATGTAATCCGGTGCCCTGGGAGATTTGCAGATGGTCTTTCGAGGTTTTGCCTATGGCATGTAATTCGGTGCCCTGGGACATCTGGCAAATGCTCTTTCGAGGTTTTGCTCTGGGAGGACATGTAATTCGGTGCCCTGGGAGATCTGCAGATAGTCTTTCGAGGTTTTGCCTATGGCATGTAATTCGGTTCCCTGGGATATCTGGCAGATGCTCTTTCGAGGTTTTGTCCTATGGCATGTAATTCGGTTCCCTGGGATATCTGGCAGATGCTCTTGCGAGGTTTTGCCATGACCACATGTAATTCGTTGCCCTGGGAGATCCTATAGGTAGAGCTGTGTGCTCGTAACAGCCTGGGATGCTCTTGCGAGGTTTTGTGGTGAGGTCACATGTAATTCGGTGCCCTGGGAGATCCTATAGGTAGAGCTGTGTGCTCGTAACAGCCTGGGATGCTCTTTCGAGGTTTTGTGACGCACGTAAAAGTCCTGAGGATTCCACAGTATGGCCAGTGATGATGAAGACCTGCAGGTGGTGGGCCTACATCCAGTATGAAAAAGGACTGGCTCTGTAGAACTTCCTATGACGAGTAGATTCAGAGATTGATTGAGATAGCAGCAGCAGTGACGATGATGATGACTCGATGACGATTATCTAGTGACGATGATCCAGAGAAGATGACTTGTGCTAGAAGAACTGTGATGAGAAATACCTTCCTAGTTAAGAGGGAGTGTTGATGTATATGTAACTTCGGAATGTATTTCACATATATGTATATTGTATTCCTATAGAGATGGTATTATTCCTCTATAAGGAAGTGTCGTCATTTATATTGTAAGTGTCGTAACTTATACTTGATGGGTTATTAGACCACCTTGTTTGGGGTCGGCCCTGTATAAGTCATGTGGGTCAAAGGGTTATTAGACCACCCTATTGGGGGTCGGCCATGTGGGTCAAAGGGTTATTAGACCACCCTATTGGGGGTCGGCCCACTCAGCATTATGTTATGTGGTTAAGTTAGAGCCGACATGAGTTAGGTAAAAAGGCAAGTCAAGTCAAGTACAAATAGAGTGCGGGAGGCACTCTATTTGCTCACTCACTTCACACACATGCTCTCAAGGAGGAGAGGCGCACTTATGGAGGAGGAGGATTGCTGCTAGGTTATGGCTATCTCTATTGGTTGGTTGTATCATTGCTCTATCTATCTCTGAGGAAGTTATTGGGGTTTTTCACCTTTATGGTTTTCCCCAAGTAAATCTTTGTGTCTCTTGTGTGCTTGCATTATTGTCTCCATGATTGATATGCTGTAGATATGTTGTACATGTTGTTCTCTCAGTTAAGATCCTAGATCATATTGAAGTAAACTCAGAAAATTTAACAAACTCCCTGTGGGGCAGAAATTTGATCACAAAATATTGCCAATCTTCCTCAATCGTGGAATGGTTCAGACAACCCAATAAAAAATTCAAAAAAATATCCATCGGTTGGAAGGCCCTTGTTCTAGATTTTCCACTAATTGGCAACTGGATAGCGTGGAGGATTGGCGATGGAAAAAGTGTGTGTATAGGAGAAGACCCGTGGGCCGGGTGCAGGGGAAGATTACAAGCTCTCAGACGAACTTATCTCCGATCTTAGAGAAAGGAATATTGTAACATTGGCAGATGCACAAACACATCATTCAGATGCAAGGGGCAGAGCAAGCTAGAAATCATCACAAGATCTGGGTATAACTGGCGTCAAAGCTGAAGCCTGGAATCATTTTATATCCAATCTTGTCAGCTGTTTCATTCATTTGGAAGTAGGAGAACTTGACAAGCTTATCTGGTCCAGAAACAACAAAGATGGAAGCTTCTCTGCAAAACTTGGTTACGAGACCGCTAATAGCTCTTCTGTGACAGGCGAACAACTCCGGTGGTGGAAAAAAATTTGGACCATCCTAGGTCCTTTGAAAACCATAATCACTCTGTGGCTGGCTCTGAGCAATAAATTATTAACATGGGAAAACTTAAAAAAACATGGTTATCAAGGGCTCGGTGTGTGCATGCTCTGCAACAGTGTAGAAGAATCGAATTCTCATCTTTTTTGTTGCTGTCCATATGCAGGATACGTTTGGGAGAAGGCCTCTAAAAGCTTAAACTTTAAAATGATACAGAGTCCTGAGTCCTCGCTGGAACAAAACATTTCAGCCTGGTGGCAAGAGACCAGGGTATGCAATTTTGAAGCCTTCCCTACTTTATTCGTTTACAACATCTAGGAAGTAAGAAATAAGGCGATTTTTCTCAACACCACGATCCTTCCGGATGTAACAGTAAATGTTCCAATGTAAAAAGTCAAAGAACATCATTCTGAGCTTGTTGTGTCCTTTAGAAGAATCTTAACAAGCCCATCAATTAATAATAAAGTGCCATGGGCCTTTTTTGATGGTGCTAGTCAAGGCGATCCACTGCTTGGTGGAGCCAGAGGAATTTTGTATTTCACGGAAGACAAAAAGCTGCTCATTAAATTTGCACCAGGTCAAGCAACATATAGCAAAGCTGAACTTTCAGCTCTTTGGGTAGTCCTAAGGGTGGCCTTCTTAAAACAGGTGAAAAATTTGCAGCTATTTGGATATTCAAAGATGGTTATAGAATGGGCCAATGGAAAAATTCGGATCAATGCTCCTCATCTCCAACATCTATTGATCGCAATCAAAGATCTCATATCAACCTTTGAACAAATTTTCTTTGCCCATGTGTAGAGAGATCTGAACATGGAAGCAGACAAGTTATCCAAATTGGCACTCGCCCTTCTACTAGGCCTTATAGAGGTGGAAGGACGGAACTTTGATCAGATAGAAGAACATTATATGATTATGTAAAAAGAAGTTTCTGTGTAAAACTATTACGAGGCCAAAATGGTTTTTCTGAACTGTATGCAATTTGAAGCATTTTTTAAGCCTTCAAGGCTAAGTTTTGATGTAAGCTCCAAGTGAGCAGTTCAAGTTTATTCAATAAGAATTAAAAAAAAATTCCATTGGAAAAATAAAAAAATAAATTATATATATATCTATATATATATATATATATAATTTTTCCCTACAAACCCATTTGGTGTGTGGAAATGATATGGATGCATTAGTGCATTTAACAATCCAACACACTGCTTTATGGTTTTATGTAAAGAAAGTTGGCCCCCCGACGTGTTATAAATGCAAAGACGCACCCGTGTGGAACATACCACAATGGACTGAATTATAATAAAACACATAATTTAATTTCATTTACTAAAACTAGAATACATAGTGGTGCTCTCTATAACTCGAATTACCCCGGCGCACCACATACACAATGCGCACCGGTGCACCATCAAATCAGGCACATTGGAATAGGGTAAAATTAAAAAATAAATTACAACACCAAAAAATAATTTGTACTCATTTTTCAGTGCTGCATGTTGTCAAAAAATGTGGCAGTCTCTGTATTAGCATACAGTAATGGCCGCTAGACCTCTGAAACCTTGGGACTCTACCCCAAAGTGTCATGCCGAGCAAAATACTCTCTCTTTAGGCTTCCCAAGTCTGTTGAGTGCAGGCCCAAACTAGCCACGAGAGTTGTCCCCAGTCCCACTTTCCTAAGTACTTGTTGATAAACTCAACTTTCCGAAAGTAATCATAGAACCACTTTTTTGGGATAAAAGCAGGGTACTCTGGGAGTTAAGTCAATTTTGTAAATGTGTGCCCTGGGAAAAACTCAATCTAAGGGGAAAAGATAGATGTGAACAACGGATAAAGGAATCCCTAGAGTGACAAAGACATGAACAAACATATAAAGGAACAAATACACAAGTTGCTTGGAATGTAAATGAAACCTCTTGGCACAAAAGATGAATAAACAAGAATTTGAAGATGGTTGCCCTAGAATTTAGGCTTTGAAAACCAACAGACCAATTTGTCAATGATGTCTAGCAGGCTAATATAAGGAATGCCAAGTGAGGTTTGTGCTATAGTAAGTGATCAACTCCCAATCTAATTAGATATTGTTAGCCCCAAACTTACTATGTACAATGGAAATGCATTTGGGGAAATATGAGAGTTGGGTTAATCCTTAACAATGAATCTAACACTTCCCCCACATTGGGTGTTGTCTGGATTCTTCATTTGTGGCATAATCATGACGCATACACGAGCCGAATTATCTGTCCATCGACCTGCATTGTGGATGATTTGCATGTATAAGGTTGATGTTAGCTTGATTGTGCTGGTAATCATGGTTAGACTTGGTAAGCTAGAACCACTCGAGCGACGATCTGCTCCATTATGGACCACCCTCTGTATCCCTCGACAATTACTCTTGTTTTAATGGCACCTACATCTAGCTTCTGTCACTATATGGCTCTAGCCAAAAAAATGATCTAGCTCATTGTCTCTCTCATAAGAGGAATTATTTTATGTAAACTCCGCTCTCATCGCGTCCCAAGTTGGATCTGCCTTTGGATTTTTCCTACTCATCTACTAGCTCCTCACCATCTCTCCTCCCATTGCATTACTATTTTTTCTTGCTCTAAGCCAAACGTGGTGCACTGCAATTGCACGGAGTGTAAAACAACAGTGGGTCCTTGTAGATCTCACATGCCCGGTGCTGTACACGATTAGGAGAAAGCCTAAGCGGGTTATGCCGGTATGATGCTGGATGCTGAAAACAAAATTCAGGGAATGGAGACTCAAATTCGATACTGGTTTCATATGACTAGCCCTTATCAACTCGTCACAGAATTAGGATCTATAGTTGAGGATGTAGGCTCCACCCACACTAGGGAGACTAGATATACCCAAACTTTGGGATTATTTTGGCTCACCAAGACTCTTTTGGGTCAATCTATCTATGAATTTGTCGATGGTCATTTCTAGGATAATCCTCAACACCTGAATTTGGAAGTCTGTATGGAGATATGGGAGGGATGTCTCTGTCGTCTCACTCATGCTCAAATGAAATCATATGCATATCTCAATGCTAATATTAATGTCGTGGCCCATGAATTGATAGGAAAAACCTTCAGCCAGGCTTCGCCTCACAATGCAATGACCTAGTTGATTTTTCATTGGCAACCGTTTTCTCCTTAGATAGGAGAGCCCTCAAGAACCAAGCAGGAACCCCTCTCTCCAGGTGCAAATTGTTTCAACTCCTCTCCCATATTTGTTTTAGATGATGATTCGCCTTGATTAGGGTTGTCTGATTTCTTTTGTCTATATTCCGCTTATGTTTGTCTTTAGTTTTACAAGGATTTTGTGGTCATAAACCCCTCCTATGGAGGAAATCAATGGTTTTGGATGAAGACTCTTAGCATATTATGTATGTTCACGACTGATAAGCTTGCTAGTTTTTAGTTTTTGGGATTGAAAGGTTCATATGGGCCCTTGTACACTCTTGGCTCTAGGTCTCTGCACGGTAGTGACAATGTTTTTTGTACAAATTTTTAATTATAATAGAATTGAATTTATATAAAAAAACAATGACTCTAACACTGATTTAAGCTTGCTGTAACAAAATATTCAAATCTAAAACACTCAATACAATGAGGTGGAACATGCATATAAGGGGAAAAGGGCAATACCCAAGTGGTTGAATTTCGTCATAAGACTAGTGCCTATAAGGGGGGCATTATGGAGTCTCAATGCATACCATTTTAACATGGAAATAAACCCCCTAGGGGAGCATGAAAGCTACATCCAAACAAATATTTTTCAAACCCCCAACATGCAAAAGCATACACAAGGTAAACAGTGAAATATTGATGACAAATGGATTTTAGAGTTTTTTCAATCAATTTTCGGCAGTACTCACCTTGTTCCAAATGGTTGGTGAAGTCTTCTCTCCTCCCCCAACTGGTTTTGAATAAATCTTAGACCTAGGAAAAACACCCCTTCTCTTGCTTGGCGCACTTGAACTCCTTTCCTCCTCAACTTGTCACACAAAGACCAAATTGGTAAGTGAATCACTTGGCATAACAAGATAAAAAAGACATGTAAATCAACTAGAGGAATGGATAGAAATTGAAAGCTAAGAACAAGTCAATTTCAAAGGGTAGAAAACCCCCTTCACTAAGATAACTAGGGAGCTTGGGAAAATTTGTCTCTCTTTATCCTACATGCAAACTCAAATAAAATTGCTCAAAACAAGATGCAATCAAGATCTAACAACTAGCAAGGATTGACAAGAGAACATATTCATCAACGCAACCTCGAAACAAAGAGTTTCGATACCACAAAATTCAGGTTGTTATTTCTGCTGAAAATGAACTAGGAGCCCTTTACAAATGGTGGCTAACTCTCTTTTATAGAGAAAGAGTGAGCAAAATCCCTAGCCTTAAGAATCAATGGCTAGGATTAAAAGATTAGTTCATTGGATCAATGGATGAGAGATTTTCTAACTTACATTTTCATAAATAGCTGGAAATGAATATCATCATGTGTTGGGGGGTGAATTACCTCCATGAGCCCATGTACATTGCAAAAAATGATAAGTGATAACTTTGTTTGGGGCCACTAGGGGATCCCCTTGGTGGTCCCTTTCACATTTTACATAAACTCAAATGCTAAAGTATAAGTCTCAAATGACCAAGTGTGCCCCACTTTGGCATGCCATGCTAGGAATGAAGTGTAAATGTGTTGTTGTGCCATGTATATGATAGGAATGTGTTTAGGAACATAATACAAGGTTTCCCAAGTCACAACTTCAACTTTCCCGAATCTCATTGCTATACATAATGAACCTAAGTCATTTTTTAATTCGGGCTTTAAGATAAAATAAAATAATGCATCATTAATTAGATCCTTGTCTTCCTTTGCCCAAAATGAAAAACTATTGCCATGGATGAATTCCTTGACCCTGAAAACCATAGTGTGGGTTAAATTCATGCCAAAATCCAATCTGCAATATGTCTTTTTAAATAAGCTCCAAATAATTAAATGAGACTTAGGCTAAAATTCCAAACCTAGGAAAATAATTCCATATGTATCCAATTAATCAAATAATTTTTATGAACATAAATAACATTACCAATAATAATAATAAATAAAGAGACATGTTGAAAAGATGTGTCTTATCGAAAATACATGACTATTAGTGAAAGGGCATTCTATCTAGATATATATAATGGACCCCGAGTTGTAATCTGTTAACCCATTTTCAGTCAAATACATTTACTCACTATATTATTTTAAATGGATTGCTTTATATTCTAGATAGTTTGGATAAATTATGTGTGAACGAACTTTGTTCATCTCATTTGGTATTAGAGCAAGTCTGATCCAACCTTTGGCCATAATTCTCAAACCTTGTTTGACCTGTCTTTGGTCACACTCATCAATTATTTAGAGTTTCTTTGAACTAGTCCTTGGCCACCAACCGGATTTTGGCTTTTCAAATTTTAAGTTATGGTTCAATTATTTAGAATTTCTTTGAACTAGTCCTTGGACACTAACCGGATTTTGGCTTTTCAAATTTTAAGTTATGGTTTAGAACTATTTGTTGCACATTTGAAGAAGGAAGTAAACCGCTCCAAATAAAATCAAATAACTGCAGGAATGAAATCTCCAAGGAAGTATCATGTGTTCTCGCTTAAGTGAACTGCAAATTCCAAAACCCTCGAAACAAGCCACCTATGCCAAAGAATTCTACTAAAAATATATCTGTTGCAAATACAACATAAAATAGAAAATCAAAATACATAAATCCATTGCTCTATTTGTTGGCGTTGACTCTACATATACCATCATCGTAGGGCACACTAAGATCTCATGAATATTGTAACTTTTGCATTAAGTATCGGGATTCGGCTTGCCTACTACTCTATTATGGCTTCTACTCAGGGTGTATCTCGATGGTGGTACTCTGCCTGCTGGAAATGGCATCCACCTCCAAAATTGAAGATTTTTATCTAGCTAGCATTGGAAAATAAGTTGCTTACCTGGGACAACTTGCAAAAGAGGGGGTTTATTGGTCCGAATGTTTGTGTTTTATGCGGCTCGGAAGCTGAGACTATCAACCACATATTCTGTTAGTGCTCCTTTGCATCCAGACTGTGGCATGTTGTTCGCGCCATTTTCACTAATCTTGGAGTATGGATTGGGGACTCCATCCATCTTTGTTTTCAGAATTGGATCAAGTTTAACCATAGATATATCTCGCTGCCTGTTTATATTCTTTGGGAGCTATGGCTCGCCAGGAACCTGCTTATTTTTTATGGTAAGTCGACTTCCCATATTCGGATGGCGAGAAAGGTGGTTGCAGTCTTCGTGGCGGCCTCTGATGTTTCTCAACCCCGCTCTGATATTCAGGTTAAGAAACACGACTCTATTTCCTTGAGATCTGATCTTTTAGCATTTTTTGATGGGGCCTCACAGAGTGGGGGGGCTATTTGTGGTGCTGGCCCGGTCATACACTTGAATCAGAACCAAGTCTTTTATATCTGGATGAACGGTGGTATGGGATCCAATACACACAGTGAACTTCTTGCCCTATGGATGACCCTATTCTTTGCCAAGCGGAAATCCATTCCTCTTATGCAAATTGTTAGGGATTCTTTGTCGATTATTGATTGGGTGTGTGGCCGTTGCTCACTACACTCATTGGCGCTTTCCCCTTGGATGGATATGGTGGTTTCGCTTTTAAATGATTATAGGAACCTGTCCATCTCCCATATTTATCGTGAGCACAACTTGCAGGCAGATTTACTTTCTAGTTGTGCTCTGTCGGCGGTTGGTGGATGTATCCATTTTGAGTACTAGTCCCACTTGTTTCTCTCTTCGTGTGGGAGTGTCCCACTTTCAGCGTCCTCTTGCTGGTAGCCTGGGTCTTTTTTGATTGCTGTCGGCTTATAGCGGCTGTATTTTTTGTTGTCGTCCTTTCATTTATATTTTTGCGGCATACATTTTTTGGGCTCTCTACTCCATAAGATGGGCAGGTTTGCCTCTTGTGGTTTGTCTTTTCCCTTGGGTTTTGTTGGTTCATATGGATGTTGTGATTCAATTATTGCTTGTGGCGTCTTGGCCTTTGAGATTGGTGGACAGATTTGGCTATCTCCATGTGGTGGATTGTATTTGACACCTTCTCATATATTTTTAATATAAAGATATAGCTATTTTCCATGTTGAAAAAGAAAAGTATCGGTATTCGGGTCTATAGTAATCAACGATG
This sequence comes from Larix kaempferi, assembly GCA_027924585.1. Lineage (NCBI taxonomy): Eukaryota > Viridiplantae > Streptophyta > Pinopsida > Pinales > Pinaceae > Larix > Larix kaempferi. The sequence continues at coordinate 4,212,695 of BSBM01000394.1, forward strand.
GGGTCGCTCCTTTCCAACAAATCAAGTCGTCATTCGAAAATTTATGTAAAAATCTGCAGTTTCCAAAATCAGCGGAAAGAATCGCCACCATTGTAGGAAATCCAATGATTGCTTTAAAAAGTAAGTCAATGTTCGAAGGTTTATTCAAAGGACTCATTATTTGTTATCCCAACCTGATTTAAATTAACTTTAAAAAGTAAGTCAATGTTCGAAGGTTTATTCAAAGGACTCGTTATTCGTTATCCCAACCTGATTTAAATTAACTTTATTAAAGAGAAAGTATCAAGGTTTAATAGGTGAACATTTTTATATCACGAAAGTTCAAAAGATACAGGTCATAAAAAAAAAGTATTTATATAGGTATATTTTAATAAAGATTCAAAAAGTATATGTTGGAAAAGGAACAAAAGAGGTTTATTATCATCTTTAAATTGAGAAAATTATTAATATCAAGAAGATATAAGTTTTATAATCAAGACTTTTTACGAAATTTTTGATATCAAGTAAATGGAGTCTAATAAAAAAGAGAAAGGAAGATTCCCTAAAATGTTAACAATTTTTGCTTTAGAGATAATTAGAGTCAAAGGGACACTAACCAGAACATATTAATATCAATATTTCCATCTATTCCAAAACATGTAATAATTATTTTAGTATTGAATTCACTAACTAGTTAGTGATTCTTGAGTTAAATATAATTGAAAAACTAGATTAGTGGAACGAAAAACAATATAGCATAAGCAAATTAAAACTAAAGTTGGAGATTATATTGTCGTCTCGCAATTCATTTTTAAATCTTTTTGGAACAATGACAGTGACCTAATTTTGGGATTACTTTGGATAGAAACATTGGGCACTTTCATCTTAAACACCATAAATAAGTTTTTGATGTTTTCCAATAAGAAGAAGAAAAGCACATTGCAGGAGGTCACAACGAAGTTAGATTTAGAAGCTCCATCATCTAAATACTTCAAAGATATATTAAGGGTGATTTCACAGGAAAATCATAAGTTAATATAGAAGATGCATAAAGAATTTGACGAAGTTACCACTAATAAAAATGAAGAAATTTCTTGCTTAAAATACCACAGTAAAAAACTAGTTACACAAATCAAGAAGTCAAAAGATAGAACACAATGCAATCAGAAGTTGGAACAAGAGAATAAAGATCTTGAGAAGAACCTATTTGAAAAAATTGAAGAAAATTCTTGTTTAAAAGAGCTTAATGAAAGGATACTAGAGCAAATCAGAAAGTTAACAGAAGAGCACCTTAAAAAATCGGACATTAAAGATATCAACAAATCAGATAATGAAGAAAATTCGCATGTAGAAAATCATCATAAAAACCTATTGATGCAAATTAAGAAGCTTAAGAATGATATGAGGTTGTTGGAAAACAAGTTAGAGCAAATCCAGAAGGAGGCACCAAATTCCTTAGGAGTAAAAATCCAAGTTGTGGAAAAAGGTACACATATAGATCCAATCCACAACACAGCTCATGAGCATGCCAATATAGTTGAAGAACAAACATATAGGAATGCTCGTACAAACCATGGGAAATCCAAGTGTACGTACTAATAGAAATTCATCAATTAACTAAGCAACATCAAGGTGTGAAGAAAATCATATATCAAAACTAATCCAAGAAAACACTACAAGCATGGCAAGGGAAAATAATGTTATAAGAACTCCTTATCGACATCCAAATCATAAAAGAAAATATCTTAAACAATTAGAGTATCAATATCCCTTAGGTTGGGAACAACTAAATTATCATCTGAGAAATATTGATACCAACACAATTAAGTCTCATGATAACAATTCATCATGGAAGTGCAACGTTCCACAAAGAATTAAATTAGGATGGTTCGATCCTTTTATGGTTCGGAAATTTTGCTCAGCACTCAGAGGTTCATATTGTCTCGTATCATCAACTACAACATAATGGATAATGATGCGACGACAATAAAAGCAAGAGTAAAGACATAAAGTTTTTTCATCAATATGCTTTGAGGAGAAAGCGTGGAGAAAGCATTTCTAAAGAAGAAGGCAATGTTATGAACATAAATAACATTAATATACATAAGATAATATCAATAATAATAAAAATAAATTATTGAAGAGACATATTGAAAATATGTGTCTTATCGAAAAGACATGACTATCAATGAAAGGGCATCCCATTTAGATACATATAACGGGTGTAGTGTACCTGGCGCCAACATCGAATCCAAAGACACCAAAAAACCCAGAGGGAAGGCTGATTGGAGGTAATGCACAACGGAAATAAAGGTAATTAAGGCTAGGACAACATGCAGAAAGCCATCAAAGTAATCATTCATCCCTTTAAAATGAAATGCAAGTATTCAAATGCATAACATTTCCCCAATGCACATGCTAAGATAATGCAGATTTGAACATGATATTTGAACATATATTTAAATTGAGGATTTGGTCTAAGTTGTGCATATTTTGTCATCAATCTGATTGCATATGTCTTATTCTCAATTGTAATTGTTCTCGTTTACAATCTTCAACTTGTTAAGCAAACTATGGTTTAAATAATCCAGTGGTTTATCTTTTTCGAAAGTTGTGTCCAGCATGTGCAATGTATTATTAGTTCACATTAACATGTTGCATTTCTAAGCTTCAAAAGCACAACATAAACCATATGAAAGCACATCTACAGGTTGCCACCTCAACCACATAAACATCGATAGAATTAGATTTAAAGCTACGATTTACAGTTATCTAAGCAACACTAAAATCAAAATACATGGCTACCACCTACATCCATCTAAGCAATACTAAAATCAGAATGCATGGCTGCCACCGACAACCTGGCATTAAAACCATGAAGAAATAGAAGAAAATCATGCCATCTACAGCCAAAAGATCCATGAGAGAGATAAAAGGGATGGCTGCCACTATAGCCATAGAATCCATGAGAGAGAGAGAGAAGAGAAAGCCACCATAGAGACTTAAACAAATTATATTTTGAGATTTTGAAAAGGAAGACCATCCATCCTACATTCAACTATTAACATAACAATCCATAATCATAAACATAAATCAAGTTCGCCTCCAAGGGCGCATTAGCATAACCAAAATATAATGAATAACTATAAAATAAAACACTTATCTCAATGAAGTGCAACTGGCTGCAACGGGGCAACGTTTCACACAACTATAGACATGCCATGCTCATCAATCTCTCAGCATCATAGTCACCCCTGAGTTGAGTCCATGGAATCCATACGTAGAGGTACTCTCAGCTCTAAGCAATAGGAAAAAATCAGGTCATACAACCTGAGAAAACACAACTCATTCCCTCCCCATATGCTTTCCCTTTCATCCTCACTACCCAATGCAATGAGAATCCCTTCACTACACAAGTTCTCAGGACATCACCATCCACCTTTAGTCTTCACGTACAGAATTGGATAGAGATAAGCAATGGATATGAGGAACTCTTGTTGTAGAAGCAAAACCAAAAACCATATGGTATCACAACACAATCACAATATCTCAACAAATAGTCTCACACCCAACATACATGGCACAATGAGATGAGATAAGCTCTCACATCACAAGTCTAGCCAATAATCTCACAAGGCTTCCTCTTCTTCACACATTAGTTCACAAGCTCTAGTTCAAAACAAGGTAGCACATGGATTTATAACATAAAGAGGTCAATTCGAACCCAAAGAGACCAACTCCAATTGGTTATAGAGAGATAGAGTGTGTTTAGGCTCACTAACTCGAATTCATGAAGTGGAGGCTAAAATGAGGGGATTCCTTTACCCGGAATAACACCATAATGATGGGTCATCACAAATCAAGGAGTGGAGGCCAATAATATCTCAAGGAGGGCGCACTAGTCAAGGGAGGTGAGAGAGAGGATCCAATTGGAGTCATAAATCGCCCGAAGCACAAAAATAGGGAGCACCTTCCATGAATAGAGGAGTGGGGCGTACTTGTGGAGGTGGAGGCTAAAATCAAGGAGGTGGAAGCTAAAATCATGCTTCCAGCTCCTATAATATAGGGAGAGGGCACCTTAATGCAAGTGGGGTCCACTAAACCATGAATAAGGCGCAATAGTAACTCCAAGGTCCAAAATAATCAAGAATAAGGTTCGTTGTATAATGTTTGGGTGACCCACAAATCCTAGTCCCCATTCCCCCTCACCTGGTGGAATCCATGTTCCCCCATTCTCGTTTGTTGTACATGTTGATCCAATCATTTTAATAATTACATAATCATGTCCCGGCCCTTAAAGACCATTGTCCCAACACCTAGTGCCACAATAATAAACAAATAATAATTACATATGTTAGGGGCTTAAAAGTTAGGGTATTACAACACGCCCTCAGTTGTAATCTATTAACTCATTTCCATTCATATACATTTACTCATTATATTATTTTAAATGGGTTACTTTATATTCCAGATATTTTGAATAATTTGCGTGTGAGCGAACTTTGTTTGTCTCAATAATGTTGCAAATGTTATTTAGAGGGGTCTAATTGGCCTCCCAAAGGTTGAAACATGATGAATGACGACTGAGTGAAAGTCCAATGATGTTCATTGACTCCTTTGACTAGGTCAATCTCAGATTTGACCAAGTCAAAAAGCCAAACTTTTCTCAAATTTTGACCAACATGCAAAATGGTATGAGGACCATATAGGACCAAAGATACTTAATCATGTGGTCCCATCCTACAACCTAAGATCACCATATGACTCATTGCATAATGTGTCCTCATAGCACAAGAGCTTAACAAAACATAGAGTATTTAAAGTAAATCGGTTATATACATATTATCCTCTAACAAAACCATCACAAAGTATTACATAGATCAACCTTTGCTCATTGGGTGGGGTGGATGGTCAAATAGTCAATAGGTTAGTCAAGTGGGTTGTTGATCAATGGAAGGATTGAGTTACTCTTGGAGATAAGGGAGATGGGAAATCTCTGTGACGTTTGCTAGTTTGTAAAACAATATGGAAAGAGTGTCTCACAAATGAATGACATGCCATATTGAATGGTGCATACTAGACCTTGACACTAGGACTCAACCCCCTTTATCTTTGACTTTGAATTCAAGTTCCCTCTTGGACTTGTCTTTAGTTGATTTCTTGAACCTTCTTGTACTTTCTTTATTTTTCTTCATTTGATTTCTTTTAGTCTTTATAAGATATTGGCCTTTTATTTAGATTTCCTGGCCCATGCAAGTTTAGACTTGCTTCTTTCTTTGTATTTGCTTGATTCTTCATTTTTGGCTTTGGTCTTCATTTCTTTCTTCATGCCGGTACATTGAGGCTCGGACTAGGAGCTGCTATATGTCCCCTCTCTAGGCATTTAAGAGGGGGGGAAATCCTTTCATGCTTAAGTACCTAGACACCACACCCATATAGTGACTGGCCAACCTTAGCTCATGGCCCAACATCGATAGTTCTCTCCGACCATACGTGCACATGGGGTCAGAAGGCGGTAGTCCTAGGATCAAAATACAACATTGATAGTTATTTACGACCATGAGTGCTAAGGATTTGGAAAAACCAACTCTCCTAGAAGTGTGTTTTCATACACATCAGAGCCTAGACACTAGGGGAACACATGGAGGCCATCCTATCGAAGAGGTCACATAGGGGGAATGACCTTGAGCTACTTAGTTGTATTTGGATCAAATGGGATTTTTGTCAATCTAGGTGAATGGGTGAAATGTGGATAAGGAAAGTATGTGGAACCAAGGGTCAAGTGAGGATCAATGCGATACTCCGGATACCTGCCAAAGAAAAAATGGTATATAACACATAAACTAATACTAGATGTAATGCTATGCATTTTTCCTATTCATCATACTTATCAGAAATCACAAGTTATAAGATAAGCCTCACTATCAATCAGTTTATGCCTCACTATCAATCAGTTTATCAATACCAAACATAAACATCCACAAAATGTCCTTTGAACACAACATTTGACACATGACTAAAACTATAGAATAACATCATAGACACATATGTGAAGCATTGCAGACTAGCATCCAAAATCAATGTCCAATAGTGGAGTAGTCCATTGTACAAAGGTTCCAACATGTATAGCAGGGGATCATAGAAGAAGCTTAATAAATGACTCAGGGCCCTGCTCCAAGATCCGACCTGCAAGAACTGATCCAACTGTGATCTCACAATGGTATCAATTTATCAATCATACATGATATGTCTACGGTTCTCATTGTAAAGTGCTGGTCAAAATATGGCCTGCTCCGGAAAAATGAGGGATAAAGCCCCATACAAAATTTGTGATAACATTGCAAACAACCTAGGACCACCTCAACGCTAATGCCACATTTTTTTGCTTGGCGTGCCCCATACTTGGTGCTCCTCAGTTGCCAGATTGCTCTTGTCATTGGGTTCATTATTGGTATTGGAATTTTTTCAAACTGTTGGAAAATATCATTTATTGTGTACGTGGAAACCATGCCTCCTAGGTGGGAAAGGGTCCAAGTATTGTCTTTATTACCTTCTCATTTACATTTTTAGTGGGTTAAAAATCCAAATTTAACTTGAATTTTCCATATTAAAGGAAAAAACTTAGAAAATATGAACGTTATGTTTCTTCACAGGTACCAAATAAAAAAAATGAATGCATCATCGATGGAACGTTAACATAAAAAGGAACACAGTGTTTATGGTGTGTTTTAGTAAACTTAACGCACTGCCAATGAAACCATAAAAATAATTTTTTAAAAACCCGGTGCTCTATAAATATGTTGATGCATTGCTACTAGTGCATCGATATATATAAAAGGCATCGTTTGAACAAAAAAAATACATTTATTTTTCTAAGACATTGGTGTTATAGATATAATGATGCACCACTTCTATGTGTATAGTTATATAAAGAGCACCGAAAATGTATAAATTTAAAACATGATTATGTTTTTTTTTTCAAACTTAATGGTGCTTTGTACATATACAAATGGACTAATTGCTGTGCATCAATATATATATAGTGCACTGTATAAATGCCAAAATTACAATTGTTTCTTTGGACACATTGATGCCATAGATATAATGAAGCACCACCAATAGTATGCATAGTTATACCAAGTGCATTGTAAATATGTAAATACAATTTTTATTTTTATTTTTTCAACAATATCGGAGCTCTGTATGTATACAGACACACCACTAGTGATGTGTTTTATCTCTAAAGAGCATCATAAAAATAACAGAAAACTAAATTTAGTTTTCCAAGATATGGGTGCTCTATATAGAATGACATACTGTCATTGGTGCATATAGTTATATACAACACAATAGAAATATACATATAAAAAATAGCTATATATTTTTAAAGATAATGGTGCTTTGTATATATATGGATGCAGTGGTAGCAGTGCATCAGTGTATATAAATCACACCATATAAAGATAAAATACTATAAATTATTTCTTCGAACACATTAGTGCCCTAATTATGTTTACGCACCGCCATCGGTGCATATTGATATATACAGAGCAACGAAAATAAAAATAAAAATATGTTTCTTGTTTTTGTAAAAATATCAGTGCATTAGATTTATTTAAGTGCACCATTGACGGTTCGTTTTTATGCAAATCAAATACGTCGGTAGGAAATTTTAAGTATAGCGCATTGACTGCGGTGCAGAGTAGTTATTTAGAGCATTGTGAGCGGTGTGATTATGTTTTAAAAGCACCGTAGACTGTGCGTTTCTATTTTTTAGGCACACCGAGTATGTTTGTAATTTGTTCTGAGAAAAAAATTATGTTTTGGTCTTGATAAATATAGATGTACTTAGATAATCATTTTTTTTTATGTTTTATATATGTATATATGTGTCTTTGTCCATGTTTCTAAGGAAAGTTATATGTGAATCAAATATAGGAGTGACGAGAACAACAACAGGACCAACAATAATGGCTTGAATTGTACAATATTGTATGATAATGGGATGCCTGTGAGAGGAAGAGGGATTTAGTCCCTCGCGTATTAAAAACACAAAATATAATATTCTTACAAATTGTTGGCCTCCTCAAGTTTTGTGAGGAGGCTACATCACTGAGGGGGAACTCATGATTATTGAGGTTGTTGATCCATTGTTGGGATCAATGTCAACGAGAATTTATAATGGGTCTTGATCTGTGGTTCCATCCCACATAGGAGGACACTTACTTCATTATTGGGCTATCTAGGAGAGGGGAAGATTTTCCCCATTTATCCTTTGTCCCGCCTAACATTTTGGCAGCCATTCAACTGACATATGTTGAGAGATATGTTAGTGAGGATGCCACTACCCCCAGTGACTTCTAGGTATTTGGTAGTTAGTTGCAGATGACCTCATTTGGTGTAGAGGAGGTTAGGTGCCTCTCGCTCTTGGTCACGAAAGTGTCCCACTACACATCTTATGGGAAACTCATTAGTTTCCCATTATTATACTATGTCGATTCTTTAGTGCAGAGTCTTAAATGCATTAGGTGGTTTGCCATTTTTTTGTGATAATTTTGTTTTGTTCGGGATCGTTGTCACATTATGTTTAAGGGAGGACAAGCTTCCCATTTGCTTTAGAGTTGTTTTGCTTATTTTGAAGTCAGTTGACAATCATTTAACTGCCACTCTCCTAGGTTAATGACTGATGTGCGTATGCACATGATGGGGCAGGTGTTTCCCAAGAGGGGCCATGTAAAGTTCCTATTTAGGATCACTCCAGAGACACTGGAGTTGCTTGCTAATGAGGACAATCTCACCATGGATCTTGTGGTGTACCCATACGCAGGGCTGGATTGGGAAGGTCCTCCCAATAACCTATTTACCTAGGATGAGACACTAGTTGACATAGGTAATATTAGCATTATGCTTCGATTAATCTAGTTGCATTTTATTATCTTATTTATTGCATATGTAATTTATTGTAACATTTTCTTTAAATTATTTAATTAAATTGTCTAATTATTGTTTTGTACTATTTTGCAGATATTATCACTTATGTTGGAGAGGTGCTTTCCCAACATAATGAAGACATGGTTGAGGTTTATGAGGTTCCTGAGTTACGAATACCTTGCTTGAGATGTAGGTAGATAGTAGATTTTGTCAGGAGGTGGCTAATCGATTATCTATATTGTTGGTTCGACAAGGAGTGCACCCTATACGAGTTCACCAGATCCTATGGGACCTAGACCTCTCAAATATATGGAGGAACCTCCTGCGTGATATGACATAATTGATGCATCATATTGTTGGTGTTGTCAACCTACTTGGAGAGGTTCCTCAATAAGGAGTGCGCCCTATACGAGTTAACCAGATCCAATGGGACCTAGACCTCACAAATATATGGAGGACCATCCTGTGTGATATGGCATCATTGATGCATCATATTGTTGGTGTGGTCAACCTATTATGTTGGAGAGGTGCCTCCCAAACATAATGAATACATGGTTGAGGTTTATGAGGTGACTCAATTATGGAGACCTCACTTGTGATGCAGGTTAGATAGTAGATTTCGCCAGGAGGTGATTGATCGATTATCTAGATTGTTGGCTCGACAGGGAGTGTTCCCTATACGAGTTAACCAGATCCTATGGGACGTAGACCTCACAAATATATCGAGGACCCTCCCGCGTGATATGACATCATTGATGCATCATATTGTTGGTGTGGTCAACCTACTTGAGAGGTGGAGGCCTAGTCATAACTCTTTTGATTCATCTAACGAGAGTGGTGATCCTCCAACTCCTCCTTCTCCTCCACCTCCTCGTCCTCCTCATGGATCCAACCAACCACCACCACCACCTCCTCCTCCATTTCCTCCTCCTTCTGGCGGTATCGATCGACCACCATATCTTCCTCCATAGGTCGATTGACCATGCTCTCCTCCTCACTGGGTCAACCCACCACCATATCCTACTCCGTAGGTCGATCGATCACCCTCTCCTTCTCATCGAGTTGACCCACCACCATCTCCTCCTCTATAAGTCGATTGACCACCCTCTACTCCATATTGAGTAGGTCGACCAACATCTCCTCACCTAATCGACCCAACACCACCTCCTACACCATTGCTCATTGTTATAGATATGATAGTTGCATTGGATCATATAGACCCTCGTGGAGAGAGATATCATATGTTGCATTCTACATTTTTATCTAGTGGAGGTATTGATGCTTTCGAATCCGGTGGTGGACCCATTAGCTTATGCAGTTATTGAGCACATGTATATATTTTACTTGAGATGTATATTTGACATATATTATGATTTGGATCTTATTGTACATATATATTATGTTTGTTTCATATCACGTTGATGCTGATGTTGATGCATATAATTTTGATATCATTCATGTATATTTATGTCTTTTGATGTAATGTTCATGTTGTTTGATTTATAAAATGTATTGTGTGTTAGCAATCTAAATTAGAGATGCAATATAATGTTTGTCGGTAGTTAAGATCATTTAATGTCATTTTTCTATAATAAATATTTAATGTTATTATACTATAAATTTTGTATTTATCTAACTATTTGTTTTATAAATGCATTTTTTATTTGATTTATTTAGATGGCTAACTCGTTAAGGTGTGATTTGACTATGTTAATAGTTTATTTCAACAAAATCAAATTTTTTTATTTTAAAATAGTTTAATGAAATTTATATACTAAATTATTTTTATTTAAAAAGAACGAGTATGAATGTAAGTGCAAATTAACTCTTACTTCTTCAACATATAAGAAATAATAGAAATTAAAAAAACAAATACTTATCAAGTTACACATATATTTTGAGGTACCTACTCAATAAATGTATAAAGTAGATGTCTATGTTAATGTGTCGAGTACTACCTAAATGATATAATTAATATATAAAATTTGGTACAAATATAAATGACAAGGATTGGTAAAATATATAACCAAAACATCTAGTAGTATTAAAACTTGATAAAACCCCCATGTCGGGTGCCTCACCCTAGTCATCAGGGTGGATGGGACGTGAGTCTCATCTCCATTCCAGGTGGTAGAAGTGAAGTCCCAAATGGTCATCACGTATATAAGGGAATGTACAGGGAAGATACCCTCCCACGGGAAGCCATGAATGAAGATTGCGTTCCAACCAACTCCAACATAAATAATGAATTCGATGTATGACATCATGGTTCATGTTATGCCTGGTGAGAATTATTAGGATTGTGCAAGCATTATGGCAATGGTCTAGTTAATCATGGCAAAGAAAATACCAAACCATATAACCCGAGGTCATCATCCTGGGAACTAGTTTCTGTTTCATCCCATTCGCGAGCCACCAAGCTCATCTCCTCCTTGGTAGAGAGGACGCTACACAGTGTTGCAAGTACACACGAAGGGAAGTAAAAGGTTATAAACACAAAAAAATGGTAAATCCACACAAATACAGAAAGGAGGATGATGAAAACCACAGTAGACAACAATATAAAGATATGAAATGGGGCTGCAAAACAACCCGATATTTTTCCAAGCAATTCTCAGGCGATGTCAAGAAGGATCTGAACAAAATGGAACAAAAGACTCATGAGGAAAAATAATCCTTTTCTGATGAGCAGTGTTTGGAGGACTTTGAATAGTGGATAATCGTCCCTAGCAAGACTCAGGCTATGATATCCCTCTTCACTAGAATAATGGACATATATTGGAAAACTAAGGTGCTATTCAGAAAGGAAATAGATGAACGGGGAGAGCTAAAGAGTGATGTGGAAGGAATAAGAACGAATTGTATCCTCTGTGCTCCCTCCACTACCACCTTATAGTCATTGAGGATAAACAAAACATTCTAGCAAACTATGTGGGGGTCATATTCAGAGTTTGAAGTACCAATGATGTTCTTCCTGCAGCAAGCCCCAATGTTATCAACTCGATCGGGGATGAAAAGGAGAATCAAGTATCCTATGGCAAGGCAACTTTGTCTTCTTTGCATCCCGAGAGCTAATTGGGTTCTTATGATTTTACTACTCCTTATTAATACCGTTTATGTGTTTTGTCATGTTCTGTTATTTGGATATGTACCTATCTACACTATTGTGCTTATAATTCCGTACCGTTTAGACTATTGCTCTTTCAATGTCAGCGGTCATAAGAATTATGAGGCTCTTGTATTCAACATTTTGTCAAGTTTGAACCCTTAGGCCATAAGCTTGGATAATGTTGGTTTCCCTAGAGCAATTCTGCAAGTTGTATGACAAAAATTGATGATTTTTGGCCACTTATCTAGTAGGTTGGAAACTTGCTAGAGGTCAATCTTTGATGTTTAGAATGCAGACCCATATTCTCATCTCTAGCTTCCTATAAGGCAAAGTCACATGTAATCAGTTTTTGTGATTTCGTGTATATTAATATAAATAATGAAACCTCTCTTATTTAAAAATAAAAAATAAAATCATAAGTTATTTTGGGTTCATGGCTTAAATGTATGTATTTTTTAAGGTTGATTAAGTGTGAATTTATTGTTCATTCAAAAGATTATGTGGAACTATAGTGACAATTTTGTTTAAAATGATTTCACTGCTTTTGTGTGTCATTTACTTTGTCTTTCTCTAAAAGCATTGTTTTGTTTATATAAAAAAAAACATATGGGTTGAAGAATCACTAATGTGGCCATTTCCCTGTCATGGTAAAGTTACAAATAGTATGATTTATCATTGGATGATGTCATTCTAATTCAATTCTTATTTTAAAATTTAGTGAAGAGTTGAACTATTAAAGGTTACACTACAACATGAGCATTCCATTGTTATCCAAGCAATTCAGTTTCAATGAATACTCTTGAACTGTTAGCATAACATTAAAACTATAACACAACATTAAAACATTTAAATTTATTTCAATATTTATAGTAATTTATTTCAATAAATATAGTAACATTTTGTCATTAAAAAAAAAAAACTATGAATATATTCAAGCATTTATTTAACTTTACCCTTTTAATACTATGTTAGATATTAGTGTGCAACATCTTGTTTTTTTTATAACAAAAACGGTTAAGAAGCTTTTATAAAAAGAAAAAAAAGAAGAGAAACAAAGGTTACAAAGTTCTGAAGATAGATTGATCCCAAGAGAGGACTACGTCCATGACTCCTTGTTCATCTTCAACCAGTCTATACTCCTCTATAAGTCGATTGACCACCCTTTACTCCATATTGAGTAGGTCGACCAACATCTCCTCACCTAATCGACCCAACACCACCTCCTACACCATTGCACATTGTTATAGATATGATAGTTGCATTGGATCATATAGACCCTCGTGGAGAGATATATCATATGTTGCATTCTACATTTTTATCTAGTGGAGGTATTGATGCTTTCAACTCCGGTGTTGGACCCATTAGCTTATGCAGTTATTGAGCACATGTATATATTTTACTTGAGATGTATATTTGACATATATTATGATTTGGATCTTATTGTACATATATATTATGTTTGTTTCATATCACGTTGATGCTGATGTTGATGCATATAATTTTGATATCATTCATGTATATTTATGTCTTTTGATGTAATGTTCATTTTGTTTGTTTATAAAATGTAGTGTGTGTTAGCAATCTAAATTAGAGATGCAATATAATGTTTGTCGGTAGTTAAGATCATTTAATGTCATTTTTCTATAATAAATATTTAATGTTTTTTTTTTTTGACAAAAACGGTTAAGATTTATATTAAAGATCTGTGGCAGAGCCACCCACTGTTTTACAAGCCAAAATTACAGCAGGTCTATCAGTCATGCTACCGTTAATTACAAATGCCTGTAACTGATCAGGACTTTTTTGTTTTTTAAAACTGAAAACAGTAAAACTAAAAACAGACAGATAAACAGAGAAGAACCTAGCTAGGATTTAACGATGGCGCGCCCCTGCAGACGAGTTTGCCTTTGGAGGATTCTTGCTCGAACTTGAATTTCCGGCTCCTCGGAGGTTCTCCATAGCTAATTCCAGGTTCTGTAGCCTTTGGTCCAGGTTCTCGATGGCGGCCATGATTTTCATCTCCAGGGTCTCCAGGGCTACCGCAAACTCTTCGCGGGTGCTACCAACTTCATCATCCAGCCTATCCAGTCGCCTTCCTCCTTGCGCGTCCATACGGTTCATAAGTTCACCTTGTCTTCTAACTCGACGACGGAGCACCCGAATTTCCGCCTCCAATTCCAGCAATGGGTCCGGGGAAGAGGCCGCAGAGTCTCCAGTATCGGCCATGATTTTAAGCAGGTGCCAAATGCTAACCGGGTTACACAGATTAACGTCGAGAAGTAACAGCTTCCACCTTCCTGTAGAGACCTCTTTTATCGCAAGGCTGGTAAATCTTTTTGTGCCAGAGCAATGGAAATTGCTGTTTATGATGCTGATGTCCACTCCATGAAATGAATTAGGCATAATTGCCCTTAAATCCTCGCATGCCGCCGAATCCTTCAGCCTTGTTCGGATGGCTCCATTACCCAGAATCGTACTATTCCTTAAATAACAACTCGTACTGCTGAAATTTGTAACCTCCTGAGAATCATGCACCAGCATGTTGTAATAATGAGACGAGGCTTTGAAAACCCCTGTGGCGATGTCGTGCAGACTGAGCTGGGCTGATGAAAGCCAACCCCCGCGCATGGAGACGTCCAGGTGGTAAATTAAAGGCAAGCAAATCTTTCTCCATTGAACACCTTGATCCCTGGTACGAAGACTGGTACAATTCATCATCAGCCTTGGCGAAGCTGCCGTCACCCTTGCTGATGAGGGGCATGCGGAGGAGAGAGGGAGATAATGAATGCTGGTGGGGAGGAAGATGTCCTCGAGGGATAACTTATCACACCCCCAAACGAAATCCATCCGGCAGAGATGGCACAAGACCCGTGCCTGATTATTCCCATGGCAAATGCCCATAACATGCATGTTCGGAGACGAGCTCAAGGAGCTACGGGATAGAGACCCAATTAATTTCTTCATTCATTTTAAGAAATCCTTTCCTTAAGTTAATTGATTCGTTTGCTGCTTTGTGAGCCTTTCCATTATTCTTCCGGAGGACGTGGAAGAATTCGATGTTTTGGAAAAGAGGGATGAGCAGAGCTATTCTTTGGAGAACCTGACGAAGTCGCATGGATGCTGGTAAATTCATAGTGTTAATGCATTGGATAATCATCCTGGAGTCCCCTACTACCGTTACTTGCTTTGCGCCATGGAGAAGAGCTTGGTTTAATCCTTGCCAAAGGGCCAGGGCTTCCGCCATGTTGTTGGATTCTACTCCTAAATTCCAGGAATAAGTGAATATCTGATGTCCATCGGGGCTAATGAAAACCCCTCCCCCTCCTGCCTCCCCTATAATAAATATTTAATGTTATTATACTATAAATTTTGTATTTATCTAACTATTTGTTTTATAAATGCATTTTTTATTTGATTTATTTAGATGGCTAACTCGTTAAGGTGTGAGTTGACTATGTTAATAGTTTATTTCAACAAAATCAAATTTTTTTATTTTAAAATAGTTTAATGAAATTTATATACTAAATTATTTTTATTTAAAAAGAACGAGTATGAATGTAAGTGCAAATTAACTCTTCTTCAACATATAAGAAATAATAGAAATTAAAAAAACAAATACTTATCAAGTTACACATATATTTTGAGGTACCTACTCAATAAATGTATAAAGTAGATGTCTATGTTAATGTGTCGAGTACTACCTAAATGATATAATTCATATATAAAATTTGGTACAAATATAAATGACAAGGATTGGTAAAATATATAACCAAAACATCTAGTAGTATTAAAACTTGATAAAACCCCCATGTCGGGTGCCTCACCCTAGTCATCAGGGTGGATGGGACGTGAGTCTCATCTCCATTCCAGGTGGTAGAAGTGAAGTCCCAAATGGTCATCACGTATATAAGGGAATGTACAGGGAAGATACCCTCCCACGGGAAGCCATGAATGAAGATTGCGTTCCAACCAACTCCAACATAAATAATGAATTCGATGTATGACATCATGGTTCATGTTATGCCTGGTGAGAATTATTAGGATTGTGCGAGCATTATGGCAATGGTCTAGTTAATCATGGCAAAGAAAATACCAAACCATATAACCCGAGGTCATCATCCTGGGAACTAGTTTCTGTTTCATCCCATTCGCGAGCCACCAAGCTCATCTCCTCCTTGGTAGAGAGGACGCTACACAGTGTTGCAAGTACACACGAAGGGAAGTAAAAGGTTATAAACACAAAAAATGGTAAATCCACACAAATACAGAAAGGAGGATGATGAAAACCACAGTAGACAACAATATAAAGATATGAAATGGGGCTGCAAAACAACCCGATATTTTTCCAAGCAATTCTCGGGCGATGTCAAGAAGGATCTGAAAAAAATGGAACAAAAGACTCATGAGGAAAAATAATCCTTTTCTGATGAGCAGTGTTTGGAGGACTTTGAATAGTGGATAATCGTCCCTGGCAAGACTCAGGCTATGATATCCCTCTTCACTAGAATAATGGACATATATTGGAAAACTAAGGTGCTATTCAGAAAGGAAATAGATGAACGGGGAGAGCTAAAGAGTGATGTGGAAGGAATAAGAACGAATTGTATCCTCTGTGCTCCCTCCACTACCACCTTATAGTCATTGAGGATAAACAAAACATTCTAGCAAACTATGTGGGGGTCATATTCAGAGTTTGAAGTACCAATGATGTTCTTCCTGCAGCAAGCCCCAATGTTATCAACTCGATCGGGGACGAAAAGGAGAATCAAGTATCCTATGGCAAGGCAACTTTGTCTTCTCTGCATCCCGAGAGCTAATTGGGTTCTTATGCTTTTACTACTCCTTATTAATACCGTTTATGTGTTTTGTCATGTTCTGTTATTTGGATATGTACCTATCTACACTACTGTTCTTAGAATTCCGTACCGTTTAGACTACTGCTCTTTCAATGTCAGCGGTCATAAGAATTATGAGGCTCTTGTATTCAACATTTTGTCAAGTTTGAACCCTTAGGCCATAAGCTTGGATAATGTTGGTTTCCCTAGAGCAGTTCTGCAAGTTGTATGACAAAAATTGATGATTTTTGGCCACTTATCTAGTAGGTTGGAAACTTGCTAGAGGTCAATCTTTGATGTTTAGAATGCAGACCCATATTCTCATCTCTAGCTTCCTATAAGGCAAAGTCACATGTAATCAGTTTTTGTGATTTCGTGTATATTAATATAAATAATGAAACCTCTCTTATTTAAAAACAATAAAATAAAATCATAAGTTATTTTGGGTTCATGGCTTAAATGTATGTATTTTTTAAGGTTGATTAAGTGTGAATTTATTGTTCATTCAAAAGATTATGTGGAACTATAGTGACAATTTTGTTTAAAATGATTTCACTGTTTTTGTGTGTCATTTACTTTGTCTTTCTCTAAAAGCATTGTTTTGTTTATATAAAAAAAAACATATGGGTTGAAGAATCACTAATGTGGCCATTTCCCTGTCATAGTAAAGTTACAAATAGTATGATTTATCATTGGATGATGTCATTCTAATTCAATTCTTATTTTAAAATTTAGTGAAGAGTTGAACTATTAAAGGTTACACTACAACATGAGCATTCCATTGTTATCCAAGCAATTCAGTTTCAATGAATACTCTTGAACTGTTAGCATAACATTAAAACTATAACACAACATTAAAACATTTAAATTTATTTCAATATTTATAGTAATTTATTTCAATAAATATAGTAACATTTTGTCATTTAAAAAAAAAAACTTTGAATATATTCAAGCATTTATTTAACTTTACCCTTTCAATACTATGTTAGATATTAGTGTGCAACATCTTGTTTTTTTTATAACAAAAACGGTTAAGAAGCCTTTATAAAAAGAAAAAAAGAAGAGAAACAAAGGTTACAAAGTTCTGAAGATAGATTGATCCCAAGAGAGGACTACGTCCATGACTCCTTGTTCATCTTCAACCAGTCTATACTTATCCTGATACTTTCCTATTCTATGGAGATTGTGTCTCCTTTACAAACTGCCCAAGAAGGATTTCTGAGCTACATCTACTACTAGCAAGACCAAAATTGTTGCTGTCCTAATTCTTACATACAAATCTTGATGCAATCCAAAGATTAACGATTTGAAGTTTGATGGCTTCTTGTTTGTCTTAGAGAGATTGAATTTTCTTTGGGATTCAAAGAGGGTAAAGCTCATTTTTTTCTTTTTTCCAAGTTTGGTCCAATCTGAAGGCTCGACATAAGCTTCAAGAATGGGCATTGGATCTTCGGGTGCATCCTGTGGAGCTGGAGTATTCGGGTCCATCTATTGGATCGCACTATCCCGTGAAGCTGCAGGTGGATTCTTATCGATGTCGGGGATCCTTTGTCCTTCTAGTAGGTCCTCTTTTTTAGCCGGAGGAGATTCCTTATCTTGTGATGATGCCTCTTCGGATAGATCTTCATTTATGCTTACTGTATACTGCTCAGTGTTTGCTCCAACCCACCAGGTAGATTTGCGATGAAACTTTTTGGATTCGGGGATTTGAGAGGCTTTTGGACAATCTTTGACAAGATGTCCTGTTGCAAAGCAAGATCTGAATCTGAACATCACATTTTCATAATCTAGCTTTTGAACCCACACATAATCCTTACTGGTCAAATGGATCTCAGCAGGAAAGCCATGGATGAAATCCATTTCCACACAGATGCGAGCAAAGGTAGTTTTTATGTAATCCTTTGTTTCTAGACTTTGATCGTAGAAGGATCCCAACGCATTGCCAATATCTTCAAGCGAGGCAGAGTTCCATAGATGCAAGGGCAAATTTGGAAGCTGAACCCAAACTGGAGCAGATGAGATCTGGTCAGTAGTTGGGTCAAAAAGAGGGCTACAGGGTTTCATAAAGAGCCCAACACTTCCCCAAAATCACGGACCTGAATCTAAAATGATCTATTTTTCCTCAGGAGAATCGAAATCCACAACAAAAAAACCCCGCGCAAAGGGGTAAATAGAAATTTCCTCAGAAACAAGGGGCTTCCATACCTCATAAATCCACTTATGGAGATCAACCACTCAAGGCCAGAACCCATTGAAATGACAAACCAAAGCTGACTCTATGAAATTCCTTGCTTCCACCAAATATTTTGCTACTACCGCAATGGAGGGCACTGGTATTTCTTGAACAATCAAGGGTGGATGGTCGTCGACAGACTTTCCCCCTTTGAAGAGCAAAACCGAGATTGAAGGAACTCCCTCGGCTGGAGACGAACAGGAGGCACGAGCAACAGAGAGGTAGCTGGCCGCCATTCTCCTGCGTGTAGACCAGGCTTCGGTGGCCAACGGATTGCCTCACGGGCACGTGGAGGCGCGAAGACGAACATGAGGCTTCGGTGGCCAGCGGACTGCCTCACAGGGCAGCCGTCTTTAGATAGCTCAGAGGCAACGAAGTCGGTCTGACTCCGAGTGTGCAACATCTTGTTACTATGAGTGTAACATATATATATCTATATATATATAGATGGATGAGGAATGAAATAGTTACAAGAAAAACATTAACAACCTTAACGAGTAATGTTACAAGAAAGTAAATAGATAAATCAAAAGAAGAACAATATTATTTCTTTTAAAATGATATATTTGTAGTATAATAGGTCTTTATGTGTTTACAATTTCATCACTTATGAATATGTTACTGCATGCTTTGATTAAAAAAAGACAATTGAATTTGTTATATTTTATGCATTGCATAAAACATGTTTGGTTACTACAAACTTAAATTCAAAGTAACCACATAAAAAAGAAATGACACATAATACATGATACATGGATTAGATAAATGTTATTTAAAACACAACAACATAAATTGGGAGATAACATCTAACACATGAACAGTGGATGAGATAAGTGTTATTAATCATAAGCTTTATTTTAAAATATTCAAATTTGCCACATATACCTCCGCATGGAGTTTGAATTAAATTAAAACAAATTATGTGTTGTAGTAACATATTATATGTAAATAAGGTAATGTTATATAACATGATATGTAACACATATTCATTATTATTCACATTAAAAATATGTTGCTCTACATTCAATACACAATAACAATATACAATCTACTTGCATTACATAATAAAAAACATTAATCATAATTTTACATCCATACATAAAATAAATGTGTGAACACCCAAGATTGGATCCAACTACAAATAAAATTATTACTCACAATTACAAAGTTATTGAGAAAATATATTATTATACACAATATAGGTCTCTCTATAAAGATTTTGATGCCTAGGGGTAATATGTTTGTGATGTATATATCTATGGCTTAGATGGTAGTTAACTTGTCATATCCAACATCATAAAATGAAGAAAAATAAAATTCAACAATTATAGATACCCATAATAAAATGCCACGACCATAACATAAATGTCAAAATAAAACATGTACATATCACTATTCATTGCCATCCCCGTATTATATTTCTTTCTTTGTGTTGCCGTAGGGATCCACACGTGAACGCGAGAAAAAATCTCAACCCATTGAGATCGTCCTTAGGGGAAAGTCAATGAGTCGGGTGTCAACTATCATCACAACACTTGACTCCTTCCGTACACAAAACTCAGAATTGCGAAAATGCAACTGCTCCGCCAACTTACCCTTTTGCAATCCGCAGCCCGCATTGCGGAACTCAGAATTGCGGAAGTCCAATCACACAACTCCAAGGATGGTTCCCGACACCCGGAACCCACAATCCGCATTGCGGATGCCGAAATGCAGAACCACTTCCCTTATACCTGAAACTTCCCAGACTTATTTCTCCTTCATCTTTAAGCCAAATAAGGAAAGTCCGGTACCGTTGGAAAGATCTTAGAGAACTATACCCATTGATGCGATTCTCCACTCCATCTGGGCACTCCAACCATGCCAATTTTCTGATTGAGAATCTATTCATAATTTCCCACCTAAGTGGTTTATCCTCCACAGGGGACTCTTCCTCGTTTCTACTATCACTTCTCCATACCCCTCTGTCACTCAGAGGGGTCCTGACAGTCATTAGGGGTTATCTCTTTCCTTCCAAGACTAGATGAAGCCAAGATCCATCCTCTTGAAGGGTGAAAACATTACATAACAACACATATAATGAACTAAACTAGTTAACATATCCACAACCTGCAAGGTTAGTCATACATGTCATTCAAGTAATTAATGGAGTATTGTAATGACCCTTTTTCAAAATTCTATTAAAATGCCAATTTTTCTACTTTTCCCCAATTTCGACCTTTGACTAGTTTAACTGTTTTGACCTCCAAATCAACCCAAATGCTCCCAAATCTTCTGTAGGAGTGTATGAATGGTATTTAGACTTGAATATCAGGTTCAGGGATGTTTTATGGCCCTCCAAATACTGCTGCAAACTTGATTTTTATTCTGATCAATATAGGTAATTTTGACTAGTAATTTGTGAATCAAATCCCCCCCGGGTAACACTGAAAATGGCCTTCCAAATGCCTCCAAACTCCCACAAATTTATGAACAGAGGTATATAATGTGTTAAGTATGTGATTAAGGTCTCATATGCACCATTAATTGATTTTTACTACTGTTCTAACTCTCTCACATTCAACAGCAAAAACCCCCAATTCGACCCTCGGGGAAATGGCACTATTTCATCTCCCAATACGCCTAAATTGAGTAAAAATGCTTCAAATGATCAAGTACAGTACATGAAACTTGTAGAAGACATCCATGGAATTATATTGATCACAAATATATCATAGAATCATCCATCCATTCGAAATAATCAACATTATAGTGTCATACATCAATGCATTGGGGAAATGGACATTGTTTGCTCATTAATCAATAGTTTTGCATACAACCATTGGGTATTTCGACCTGAGAATTTCTAAATATTAATAACAGAGGATATGAAGCTATTACAATCAGAAATATATAATGAGAATCTCTCTCAAGAAGCACAAGTGCTCACCAAAAACGCCCTCCCTCAAGGAGCATGAATATGCTTTCAAAACTGGAAACGGTGGAGAGAAAGTGCTGCACTAAACCAAACCATGAAACTTCCTGTAGCTGCTACCTGCAAATACAAACTCCATTAAAGCACCATGAAAGACCTGATTGGCCTCTCCAAACACCAACTTGGATGGGAATCTTTCACCCTCGAAATTGGCTAAGGCAAGAAACTAGTCATCCACTAGCTCTCTCTTCACAAATGCAATTTTTCTCAAATCATAAAAAATCCATTCTCATACTTCATTTCTACATTTTATAACCAACATTAGCATTCTAAGGGTCGAAATCCTCTCAATAGATTCAATAGATTTGCATTTAGGAAATATTCCACATTTGCCACTTGTCTCCTAGTTCCAACCTTCCATCTTCTCCCAAATTCGATTTTGAGTCTCTTTGGCTTCTCCAACTCCCAAATTCACCTTCCTTGAGCCTATTTTTGGTGCTGACATGTCATAGTGGTCAGATGTCAGAGGTCAGGTCTGCAATTTGTCATATTTGTCATAGATGCTCCATCATTGGTGTCATAGGGGCTAGGGAATCTAGCCCAAGTGTCCACAAACTTCCACTTTGACTCTTTATCTTCCATGGAGGTTACCAATCCTTCCCAATTCGACCTAAGATGCTCAATAACATGTGTTATGACTTACCAACTCACCCAAGAGTGTTCACATTCCCATTAATTCAAATTTGCAAAAGAGAGATACCATGTATTATGAAAAATCAATCTAGTGTGGGTCCCACATCCTCCATATGTCTCCAAAACCATTTGTCACCTAGGATTTCTCTTGAATTTCTTTATTCACTATATTTATTAAATACTTGAACCCTTCTAATGTCTAAACATCATTTATTAGCTTCCTTATTACCATTCCACATGTGCCCATCCAACCTAGGAAACTAGTAGGATTGATGGGATTGTCTTACTATGAAATTATTGGAATGGGGACATTACAAGTATTCAACAGGCAATCAACTTTATCTTCAATATCACACATAGCTTCCTACTGATTTAATCCATGTAATTATTCAATCAATATTCTAAATCATGACAAGCATAACATATCAAATGGACATAACACATGCATTAACATCATTTAACAACATGGAACACTTATTTTGGAACTGAAGCTTCCAAGCAACTGGCTAAGTGAGGACAACGTTCCACCCAACCTTAGATATCTGTCTAACCTGTACTCTTTCAGCTGAGAGATTACCCCCGAGCTAGGATGTGTATCCACTAAGGAGGGATAAGGAACTCTCTCTCATAGTCAAGGTCTCATCTTCATGCTAAGCCATCCCGCAGTTGGGTTTATCAAGCATATACATGCTAAGCTAATCTGCAGTTGGGTTTATCAAGCATGCAAAGGAAACATGGAGGATGGTGCTAAGCAAGTGAGCTCAACCACAGAGTATTAGGAATCTCAACACTCAGCAGACATGGAACCCACAATACCTACCTCACCCAACACAAGGAAGGCTCTCTTCTCTGTTGCACAGTCCCTCAAGGCCCCTTCCCTCCAGTGTTATTCAAGGTGGGCATAGAAAGGTCCAACTGCTAGTTCTATGAGATGACAACCTTCACTAGGTTTATCAAGCAATCCAACCCTAATTTGACCTTCTACTTCTGCTAATAAATCGGGCTCTTCACAAGGTTGCAGACTGAACTCTATTCCGCAACTCGACTTCTCAGCAGACCAAACCAAATCTTCTCATGACTTCACTGAGCTACTCACGCTCCGTAACTCATCTCAGGGTTTACTTTCATGGTTTTTTCAACAGATGTGGCTTACGCGTCAGGTTTCTATGGGCATCCCACTGCATAAATTCGACTTACACAAAATTCACGTTCTTTCCTTCTCCGCTCTACGACTTCACTCTCCGACCAGTGGTGAATTCCTCTATGCGTGTATGAATCCCCCTTCCCCTCGTTCTGGGTCAACCACGGGATAGTCATTCGGGTCTGCGAATTCCCAAGTGGTTAAGTGTATTAAGGGACAAGTAAACATAGGCCATACCCCGCTATATGGATTCGCAGGGCATACTCCATACTCAATCTGCCTCACGAACATGCTTCTCAAATACCCTATGTAACAACATTAAATGTCATCAGGGGAAGTCAAACAAGTTCATAAACATACAAGTGGTAGTATGGGTTCCAATCCCACAACCCCCTCACCTCTCCCTAGTGGATACACACGACCCCTTCTCATTGGTTGCCTCCTTAGCCAGTTCCTTGGATATTTTATTGCATGATAATAATAATTACATCATTTCCAATTCTTCATGGATTAACAGCTCATGGATAATTGATTGTCAAATACTTGCCTATGCAATTAACTTGAACATCCACCATTGGGGGCCTTGGCCTTGAGCTCCACACTAGGAAAATTACACACTGTATTTACACAATATTTACCTTAAGGCCAATAAACCATAAGGTCAAATAAGGGTATTACACACTAAAAACATCCGCTATGACCTTCGATACAGGGCCTTTTCCTTGTAGTGTGAAGAGTTTGCCACAATAGCCTACTTTTTACAATTCCAAGATATTGTTGTTAAACCTTGACAACGGGGAAAAATGCCCAACATCAACGACAAGGGTTATCCCTATAAAGGATGCCCAATTATACTCTCTACTGTTTGGTATAGGAGAATCCAATTGGATTCTATCCCAATAACCATTCTTGGTTTTGATGTTTTATTGGTTACGACTCATGACACTATTTAAGATTTTTCTAATGCGAGGAATGAAATGCGACTAAACTAGGATACACGTTAGAATAATTTAGACTAATTAAATAAGAAACTAAATATACAAAGCCAATATAAATTGGTGTAATCAATAACAATGAATTAATTCGCTTAGCTAAATAATACATAACCTCATAATTACTACAAATTGTTGAGAATAACCTACATTTGAAACCAAAAAACTACAACCTCATATCCAACTAATTTACCCTAACAAAAATGAGCAAAGCATCAAATTGGTTGGAGCAAATATAAGATAATATTTTAGAAATAATTCACAATAGTATTCTTACCTAAACCCCAAATTACAAACAACAAGCTGCGGATAGCCCACAAGCATAACTGAAAATAGTAATACCATACTCCAACCAACCAAAAGAAGCAATAGAAAGCATAAACAAATACGAGGTTGGGAAGTAATCCCCAATAGAAATATACCATTACCACAACCTTCCAAAGTAACAAAGAACAACAAGAATAGTCTATGCCAACTCCATATCACATCATAAAACTATAGTAGTAGTTTTGGCTAGTAAACGACTTCTCCCATTAAGAAATAAAGGATTTACTCAAGAAGTTAGAGCCAACATTGGTATCTCGTGAGAGAAAAAATATCTTCCATCTCTAAAAGGGAAAAAGCCATCTCTTATTTTCCTTCATTACATTTATAACAATTTTCTCCATAATTACTTTTTTCTTTATTCCCTTGCCATGTGGTAATTTAGGGTTTTAATTGGTATTTTTACATTTTATACTTCTCCTTTAAAGGGTATGTACATAATCTTCCCTTTTGAATGGTATATTTTAAGTAATAAAGGATGTATTCAAAACCCTTTTACAAAACCAATTCAGGTTCATATAGTGACAATAATTATACTTACGCAAGTTGGATTTTATAATAAATGTGTTTTCTTTGAGCTATGTCATGTTATTGATTTTGTATTTGATGTCATTTAGACTTTGTTCTCTCATTATTTAGACTTTTGTATTTTCCTTTGGTGACACAAGCAAGGTTAGTCACTAACTCTAGTTAAAGCCAACAAAAAAGATCAAATTCAGGTTTCTTCATGTCATTATCTTTTTTTTTTTCATGTGGTTCACAGCCTTAGAAGATGGAGGGATCGCTACATCCACGGTAATAATTCTCAGGGGTCCCACCCAAAGGGGCCTCACCCCGTCGGCTCCAGGTTCAAGAGCCTAACCTTCAAGGATCCAGATATTTGAACATCTGACCTCGACTACTTCAGTTTTGGACTTAGAAGCTCCAACCAACTGAGCTACCCCTCATGGCTACTTCATGTCATTATATAATAAGACATGTAATCATTTAGCAATAAAATTTAATTATCAGGAATGTGGGAATGGATTTATTGATTGATTATTGGGATGGGAACATAGATGCCTTGTCCAATATCTACAAACGAAATACAAAAGATAAGAATAATATTCAAATAGTCTTATTTTTTAATATTGATTTTACAAATATATTCACTCACTAATTATAGTTGGATAAATATGACCATAAATGAATTCATGTAGGTAACTCAAGAATATAGAGATATACCAAATAAGACATTACAAACACTATCACCACACTTAAAACTAATGGAAGTCATTGTCTCACTGTAAATATTTTGTTCACCACAAACAAATCTTAAAAAATATTGACTTTCAAGAAATTTTAAAATCTTACTTTTAAACCAAGCCTCCAATGCTTTGCAATAATTTTTGAAAATTTATGCCAAGGATATTTGTTTGCGACAACTTTCCAAACTTTTTTACCTCTAATTTTGAAAACTAAACACGTGACGTGTTTGAACAAACATGGAAAAATGGTGGAGAGATTTAAAACATGAACTTTGAGTGTTAGGTTAACCTTGACTCGGTGAATGAGTTATTGAGTTAATCTTGGCTTGGGTCAAAGAAAATGGTATTTGGTAACCAATAGTATTTGGTATCCCATGGTATTTGGTGGCTAATGATGCTTGGTGGCCCATGGTATTTGGTGTCCCATGATATTTGGTGGCCCATGGTATTGGACCAAGGTATTGCATGTAATGAAGCCTATAAATAGCTTGGCATACTTCATTGTAATGTGGCCTGGAGGTGAGTGGGTGACCTCACTTGGCCCGGTTGGCTGATTTTGACCAAGGTAATGAAGATCTTCATTGGCTAGTTTTTCCCCTCATGGGGTTTTCTAGGATAAATGGTTGTGTTCAATGTTGTTGTTGCTATGGTTATGATTATGGTTGTTCTCTCATTATTATATATGCTCATTTAAATCTAACATTGAGCTCATTGTTAGATCAAGGTTTGAACTTTAAGCTTATTGTGGGGAAGAGCCCTCCCACTTTGATTAGGGCGAGGTTTGAATTTTGATGGGAGTTAAACTTGAAATGTAAGTGCTCCCACTTTCATCATAGCAAATTTTGAAATTTTCCCTTCCCTCGGAGTAAGGTTTGAACTTTGTGCTTATTTTTGGGTAGTGCTCCCACTTCTACAACTAAATTTCTCCCTCAGTTAAACATTCAATAATTGGTAAATTTTTGGAAGTTTGAAAGTTCAACAATTTGGGTATGTACTTCAATGTTTCATCAATATCCAACTAAAATTATTTTCCATGTGAATGAACTTATTTCCCCTCATAAATTTATGAAAAGTGCTCCCTTAAAACAATTCTTAAAACTCACGACAAAAGTAAAAATCGTTAATTTTGAAAAATCACCACAAAGATGAAAACATGAATCTTGAAAAATTACCTCAAGAATTATAAAATAAAATTTGAAGGCCAAAACCAAACTCTTAATGAAAATAAGGTAAAGTGTGTTATCTAAATCATGAATTTTTTTGGAGAAAGTTTATAATTAAAAACTTTTCAAATCCCTTTGAAGATTTTACAGTTAAATTGGATTCATGCATGGACCTTGAGGTAGTTTTACATGAGTATAACTTCAAACTTCATCTTTTTCAATGTCAAGAGAATGGAAAGAAATTTCAATGAGTGGTTGCAAGCCCAACTTCAATGTAAACTTCAAGGTGTCCATAATTGATAAAATACAGTGTGTTTAACTAGCAAGGGAGTCAAACTACATATTCTCATAGTTGTGGATGTCAAAATTAGATTTCGAGAGTTGCCTTGAGTTTGTAATCCAGGATAAATTACTTGCAGACTATCATAGAGGTTAAATTGCCATTTTTATTGGGAGTGAAAAATGCACAACATATTTTTTTTTAATGAAAGTATGAGCTTCATTAAAAACATTGTTTTACCCAAATTGAATTAGGTCACTTGATATTACATCTTTATTATATGTCTTCCAGTATGTTGAATGGCATTGGCCTAATTCATCATCATTTGAGAAATTTTCTTTTATGAAAATGGTCAATTGACAATAGGGACACCCAATACCAAACACTTGGTGAGCTTGTTGATTCTTCCTAGAATGTAGTTTTGAGTTAGCCAAAGATGTAGGGGATTGTCAACAAGATTAGATAATGCTATGCATACTCTTACATGGGCTAGAGCTAATTAAATCTACCGTACACAACCTCAAAATTAAGTGTGATAAAGAAAAATTACGAGGTGAATGAAAATTCAGTAATGCAATTGAAGCAAGATTTCATGATTACACATTAAAACTAGAAAACCGGACATGCATTAGGAAATGTTAATGCAAGTTAGAAACATACAATCATCAACTAAATCCAAAAGAATGAAGACTTGAAAAACAAAACTTGGACTGAAAATGCTTGATTTAAAAGTTTAAAAAATGTGGTCCCCAAGTTGATTAGCTTAAGACATGTTGATGCCTCAACAAACCCATATTCATTAAATAATCCAAAGTTGATGTTCTATCATCAATATCATTAGAAAAATCTACATATGAATATACAACATGTGCAAAGTTGTCATTCTTCTTATAGAAAAGACCAAAATCCTTTTTACCTTGAATGCACTAGAGGACCTTTTTGTTGCATTCTAGTTAATTTCTCTAGGTTCCTATATGATTCTAGAAACAATGTTGACTACATATTACACATATGGATGAGTATTTGTTTGGAAAATTAGGCTACTAACTAACTATCTATAACTAGTGTTGTTCACCAACTCCCCCCTGTTCAAAATTTGAAAGTTTTAAGTTTTGGTCCATAGGTATAAGAGATGGGTTACAATCCTCCATGCTAAACTTCAACAATTATGTTGCATACTTGGTTTGACTAATGAAGATTTGATGAGGTTGTTAAAAAAATTCCACTCCACTAATATAGTATCGAAGTGGCCCCAGGTCAATCATTTTGAATCCTTTTTGAAGTTCCCATTTCACCCGTTTGATGTGAACTTCACGATTCCTTGTAATGATTAAGTCATCAATGTAAAGAACAATGACTACCAATTTTTGACCTTGCAATTTTAAATGCAAAGTATTATTAGACCATGAAAACCAAATGTCCAAGGTATTCATCCATTTTAGCATAGAATGCTTCAGGTGCCCATTTCAAGTCATATAAAGCCTTGATTAATTTACAAGCTTTTGTTCTTGTCCTTTAAATTCAAAACCTAGGGATTGAGTCATATACTTATTCTTTCAAATCACCATTAAGAAAGCCACTTTTGACATCCATTTGATGAAGTGTTGAACCTTTGTAACCAAATTGATGACCATTTTGATAGTATTCCGCTTTGTTGTTGGTGCAAATGTTTTTTCATAGTCTATGCTTTCTTTCTGAACAAAGCCCTTTGCCACAAGCCTTTCTTTATACTTATCAACCTCACTATTTACTTTATATTTGATTTTTTAAAATCCATTTGCAACCATTAGGTTTAACATTTGTTGGGCAATCAACAAATTCCCATGTTCCATTTGCAATTACTTAATCTTATTCATCCACCATAGCTTGTTTCCATTTGTTATGTTTTATTGCTTCTACAAAAGTAGTGAGTTCAATGAAAAAATGGGTGATTAAGTAAAAATTGGATTGAGATTTGTGGGAACTTCTAGTTCTTGTCTTGTTTTGTTCATCTCGGTGTGATGAATATGGTTGTCATTGATGACACACCATTAATGACAAAGGAAGTCAAATATTGATGATATGGACAAATGGCATTGGATGGCTTGAAAACAAGAAGGTTGATGACTAGTTGGTGACTAGGCACAAAGACAAAGCCAATGGACAAAGAGAAAGGCTGACTTGGTGGACAAGATGATGGGCATTGGAGCCATTGGCACACCTAATGAGCCAATAGTCAAATGACCCATACTGTGGTCATTTGAAGATGGCTTGGAGAAGGCAAATAAGATGAATGGAGGACAAGGTCATGGTTGGACAAAGATAAACAAAGATGGACTTGATATAAAGCACATGGCATGGAGGACATGGCTCGGAAACAACATGACTTATGAAGGATAAGCAAAGATGACATGGCAATATGCCAAGCAAGCATAAAGCTTGCGGGCGTGAAAATGGAAAGTGGACATTGGATGGAAAACTTGATGATTGCGGGCATGTGTTAACACCAGCTGCGGCCACATTTGAAGGCAAGAAATGGGTCCATACGGGTATCCTAAAAGACCATATGCGGGCATCTGAAAACACCTTCCTTGCGGGCATTTCTGGAGGTTGTGCGAGCATCACAGTGGGACTCTTTCAAGCCCATTGTGGGCATAAGAATGGAAGCCAGTGCAGGCATGATTAGGAGACATTGTGTGCATTTTGGAAGGTCAAGTTAGAAGGGGTATAATGGTGTTATGTCCACCGTGGCTATGTGGCAAGAAAGCCAAAATAAATACATATAAATATATTTGTGTTGATGATAACGTGGAGACTTGTAAAGGTGAATTAAAATGTCATTTAATTTATTAAATGATAAAATAAAAAATTACATTGTGACAAGTCGGCCTCCTTGATAAATGAATGAACTTTGATGAATCAGCCTCCATCAATGGTTAAAGAAAAATTATAATATATATATTTTTGTACATGTCGGCCTCCATAAATTGAGGAAATTTTGGACAAGTGAATGTATATATAGAAGACAAAGTCGTGAAAAAGAAGGTGTGTGTGGTTCGATGGAGAAGAGTAGCTCTGAGTTCGGGGGTCTCATGCAATGAGACAATTCGGTGAGGAGCAGAGAAGCAACAGTTTGATGATCAAGTTTCAATCTTTTTCTGGGATGTCTGGCTGGTTGTGACATGATGTTGGAGCAACATGAAGACTGTGTTTTCTGGGTCTCATCAAGACAGTGACAAAAAAACATAGGAAGAATGATGAGATCATATGTATGGACAAAATGAAGCTTTTTTGGGTAGCAGCATTGAACATGAGAACAGAACTATAATGGTTAGAATGATACTGGACAGTTTGATAATGATTGTGAATGAACTGGTGCATAAACTGAGATGCTGATGGACATAATTTAAATATGTTTGATTTTGGGACAGTCAGAAATGCAAGGATAATTATGATGATGATATACTGAGACAGAGACATGTAATGATGCTGTTGATATGACAGTAAGTGATGATATGATATACGTTGATGAGAGAAGTTGTTTCTTGTTTGAGAGGGTATGTAATTTGTAATCTGAAATTTGTATAGGGAGGTAGGGTGGAGCTGGGGAAAGACTTATTGGTCTTTTGGCAAGTTGAATCTTATCTGGATGTTGAAGCATCCCAGTCAGTTGTAGATGACTGAACCATTCTGGTGGGTGGTGCCACCTTATGGGTTGTAGCCCATATTGGAGATTGAAGTCTCCACTTATATAAAATTTACAAAGCTACATCTTGTGCAATGTGTTGATGTG
Organism: Larix kaempferi; assembly: GCA_027924585.1. NCBI lineage: Eukaryota > Viridiplantae > Streptophyta > Pinopsida > Pinales > Pinaceae > Larix > Larix kaempferi. The sequence continues at coordinate 4,244,308 of BSBM01000394.1, forward strand.
GATACGTTTAAGTTGATAATTCAAAGATGAACATGATATTGATGTGCATGAGAAATACTTTTTTAAGATTTAAAGTTTGAAGAAGTAGAAATTTGGATTTAGTGTAGGCTCACTGATTCATCCCCCCTCTCAGTGAGCCATTGTGTCTAACAATTGGTATTAGAGCAGGCCTTCTGCAGAAGCCTAACAAGCTTGAAGGAAATCAATAGACACAAGTGAAGGAAAGCCATGGAGGAAATTCTTCCATTATTCAATGAATCAAGTTATGAATTCTAGAGCTTCAAAATGAAGTATTGCTTACAGGGATAAGGGGTTGACATCTGGAAATCAGTTGAAGGAGCAATAACTAAGAACCCACAAGAAAGCAATGAAAAGGCACTAAGGTTGATCATGAGGAGCTTGCCTCAATCAGAGAAGGAAAGGTCAATCTTGGAAGGTACACTTCGGCCAAAGATCTTTGGAGCACTCTTGAAGGTAAGAACAAAAGAAAGGATCAAAATATTAACAAAGAAAAGGGAGTCAAGATATATGAAGATGAAAATCAAGAAGAGAAGAAGGCTCAAGCATCAAGCACTAGTGAAGTTAAGAACTCTTCTATTTGCAATAACTCTGAAATTAATGAAGTTTCTCTAGTTAAGGTTGAAGAAGATGAGTTGTCAAAACTCAAAGAGCCATTTGCAAAAACTCTATTGGATAAGGATGTCAAATCCAATATAAGGATTAAGAAGAAGATTATGGGAGCATTTGAAAAATACCAAGAGGAGACAAAATCTCTGTTCATGAGCTTGAAGATCAAGAACAAAGACTTGCAAAGTGAGTTAGAAGATAAACAACTTGAGGTCAAAAGGTTGAAGGATGAACTAGGAAATGAACAAGAAAAGACCGATGTGGATCCTAGAGAACTTGAAGAGACAAGATGGGCTAATCTTGACTTGAAGGTTCAGTTGGATGAGTACAAGAGAATTGAAGAAGTCTTAAAAAATCAGTTAGATGAAAAGGAGAAGAAAAATGAAGAGCTTGAGATGGAAGTTGTTGGACTCAAGAAGAAAATTGAAAAATCAAACTATCATGAGAAGTTCAATAGCAGCTCCGTCATGTTGGATAAATTATTGGATTTCCAAAGGTCTCCCCATGACAAAACTGGCCTTGGGTATAAAAAGGTAGAAGACAAGTGGTCTTCAAAGACTCCAGAAGCTGGTCCATCAATGACCAAGGATGCATCTCATGACAACAAAGATGTTGGTTGTTCAAGGACACACCAAGGAGTCAGTTGTGCACCTCAAAGAAATTTCAGAGAAGAGACAACACCATGTTGGAATCAAAGTCCAAGGTATGAAAACAAGTTCAATGGTTATTGTTTTTCTTGCTCAAATTTTGGTCTCAAGGCAATAGATTGTGTAGAGAATATTGGAAGACAAAAGAACTCGGTTAGATGCTAGACATGCAACAAAGATGGACATGTTGCTGCCAACTGTCATACATTAAGATGCTACGACTGTAGTGGGTTTGGACATAAGGCCCAAGAATTTGCAAGCCAAAGAAGTCAACCAAGAGGGAGTTCCTTGTACGCATCAGCAAGAAGAAACAATGTACCTTGGACCAATTGTCACACATTGAAATGCTTTACATGCGGTGGTATTGGCCATAAATCTGAAGCATGTGCAAGTCCAAGGAGGCAGTCAATAAGCAACTTGTCATGCATATCAGCAAGGAGGTCAAATGAAGCTTGGAAGAAAAATGACACTAGGAAAATTGAAGATCAGGAGACAAACAATCTCAGCCAAGAACATCCTAAGGTATGGGTAAGAAAAAACATCTTGCTAGATCTAAATAAAGTGGAGGATCAATGCACAAAAGGTGGAGGTGGCTGCCATTTGGAAAGCCAAAATTAAGATCTTTCAAAAGGTCTTAAGACACTTTGAGTTCATCTTTGGAGAATGGACTCAAATGGTGAATAATGGCTCTCCAAGAAGCAAAACAGGTCCAAGGATCATGGTTGAAGCTGAAAAACTGACAAAGTTTATTAAGTAATGAAGTTGGCATGCTGATAGGGGGAGCAATGTGATAAAACAACTCTATATAGGTGCCATTTATGCAATGAATGTAGAAGCCTGTTGACATGGTATATAGTTTCCCTCATAGTATCATCACACCTTTGCATAAAGTTCTTATTGTAAAGTTCTCGAATAGCAAGCTTAATCTCTATCTAAGCCAATGTCTAAGTTGTAGAACAATGAACTGCAGTAGCAGTAAGACCATCTTTGAATCTCGATACAACAGTAAAAGTAAATGTGAAGTCTCTGGAAATTTATAACTATCCAAAGGCATATTTGGAAAGGAGTAACAATGATTACAAGCTAAGTTATTAGTTGATACATAATTGATTGAGTGTGACTTGGAACTTGGCAAATATTTGAGCATTCAAAGAAGCAACATCTTGGAAATGTTATGAAAAACATGATTGAAATTTTTGAAGAGAATATTATTAATTTTGATGATTGACAAGGGATGTTAATAACTGCTTCGAGCAAGCAACAGGTCCTAGGATCTAATTTGCACACAGATAACTCTGGGATTTTCTTTTTCGATGAAGAAAACAACTACAGTTGAGGACAAGTTTTCCAGCACTAAGGCAGATGAAGGATGAAGGGCGTTGCAAGTTGAGCTTTGATAGCTCTGATAATTTCTAGTCATAGGTAGTGAAGGATTAAGGCTTGCATGGAAGCCTCTACAGTACACAAAAAGATTGATTGGCACAAGGCAGTAAGATCATTTGAAGTTCCTTGTGAAGTCAATTACATAAGCCATCCAAAATTTGTTCAATTTTAGAAGTCTCCTTGGCATTCAAACCTGTCCTAATACATAGTCTTGTGAAGAATTTGAAGTTACAATTGGAAATCAGCCTGATGAAAACCTTATATTGACAACATCTATGGCAGTAGTATCTTGTGATTGAAGTGGCTTAGACATTTGACATGATAATGACCTTGATGGTGATTTTGGTATCTTGAAGACCACTCAGGTTGAATTTTTTTTGATGATGACAGTAGCATAAGCTCAGGGGGAGTTTGGAAAGCTTGAAATATCTATATTGAAAAAAAGAAGAAGGAAGTAATATCAATCTTGAAGACACTTGTGGAAGCCAAAGCACTTGCCTCACATATCCTTCAAAAATCTGAGTTATCCTGAAGTTGATCAAGTTTTGAAATTGATGTCAGAGATTTATGGGAAGCCAAAATGCAGAAATGAAGTAGCGGATAGATCAACAAATGAAGAAGTCTAAATGTAAGGGGGAGTATGTATACTTCACAAAACCTAAAGATGGAAAAAACTCAACAAAGAAGGGGGACCAACCAGCTAAATAAAAAGTCAAATTCAGGAATAATCAGATCAACATGATGTCAAGCAAAATTCAAGGAGGAGAGATGATATGCATACATTTCCAGAATTCGTTTTTTGAACATTTTGACCCTTTGTCATTAATGTCAAAGGGGGAGAAAAAAAAATGTAGGTTGCCATCAATGACAAAGGGGGAGATTGATGAATATGGTTGTCATTGATGACACACCATTAATGACAAAGGAAGTCAAATATTGATGATATGGACAAATGGCATTGGATGGCTTGAAAACAAGAAGGTTGGTGACTAGGCACAAAGACAATGGACAAAGAGAAAGGCTGACTTGGTGGACAAGATGATGGGCATTGGAGCCATTGGCACACCTAATGAGCCAAGAGTCAAATGAACCATATTGTGGTCATTTGAAGATGGCTTGGGGAAGGCAAACAAGATGAATGGAGGACAAGGTCATGGTTGGACAAAGATAAACAAAGATGGACTTGATATAAAGCACATGGCATGAAGGACATGGCTCGGCAACAACATGACTTATGAAGGATAAGCAAAGATGACATGGCAATATGCCAAGCAAGCATAAAGCTTGCGAGCATGAAAATGGCAAGTGGACATTGGATGGAAAACTTGATGATTGCGGGCATGTGTTAACACCAGCTGCGAGCACATTTGAAGGCAAGAAAAGGGTTCGTACGGGTATCCTAAAAGACCATATGCGAGCATCTGAAAACACCTTCCTTGTGGGCATTTCTAGAGGTTGTGCAAGCATCACAGTGGGACTCTTTGAATCCCATTGCAGGCATAAGAATGGAAGCCAATGTGGGCATGATTAGGAGACATTGTGTGCATTCTGGAAGATCAAGTTAGAAGGGGTATAATGGTGTTATGTCCACTGTGACTGTGTGGCAAGAAAGCCAAAATAAATACATATAAATATATTTGTGTAGAGGATAACGTGGAGACTTATAAAGGTGAATTAAAATGTCATTTGATTTATTAAATGATAAAATAAAAAACTACATTGTGACATGTCGGCCTCCTTGATAAATGAATGAACTTTGATGAATCGGCTTCCATCAATGGTTAAAGAAAAATTATAATATATATATTTTTGTACATGTCGGCCTCCATAAATTGAGGAAATTTTGGACAAGTGAATATATATATAGAAGACAAAGTCATGAAAAAGAAGGTGTGTGTGGTTCGGTGGAGAAGAGTAGCTTTGAGTTTGGGGGTCTCATGCAATGAGACAGTTCAGTGAGGAGCAGAGAAGCAACAATTTGATGATCAAGTTTCAATATTTTTCTGGGATAACTGGCTAGTTGTGACATGATGCTGGAGCAGCATGAAGACTGTGTTTTCTGGGTCTCATCAAGACAGTGACAAAAACACACAGGCATAATGATGATGAACACACAGGCAGAATGATGAGATCATATGTATGGACATAATGAAGCTTTTCTGGGAAGCAACATTGAACATGAGTACAGAACTATAATGGTTAGAATGATACTGGACAGTTTGATAATGATTGTGAATGAGCTGGTGCATAAACTGAGATGTTGATGGACATAATTTAAATATGTTTGATACTGGGACAGTCAGAAATACAAGGATAATTATGATGATGATATACTGAGACAGAGACATGTGATGATGATGTTGATATGACAGTAAGTGATGATATGATATATGTTGATGAGAGAAGTTGTTTCTTGTTTGAGAGGGTATGCAATTTGTAATCCGAAATTTGTAATATAGGGAGGTAGGGTGGAGCTGGGGAAAGACTTATAGGTCTTTTGGCAAGTTGAATCTTGTTTGGATGTTGAAGCATCCCAGTCATTTGTAGCTGACTGAACCATTCTGGTGGGTGGTGCCACCTTATGGGTTGTAGCCCATATTGGAGATTGAAGTCTCCACTTATATAAAATTTACAAAGCTACATCTTGTGCAATGTGTTGATGTTGATATGTTTAAGTTGATAATTCAAAGATGAACATGATATTGATGTGAATGAGAAATAATGTTCTAATATTTAAAGTTTGAAGAAGTAGAAATTTGGATTTAGTGTAGGCTCACTGATTCATCCCCCCCTCTTAGTGAGCCATTGTGTTTGAACATATTCGAGTAGTTGCATGGACCATTTTGGTTTATTGTGGTGCATCTGGTGCATTTTCTACATTTGATTTGTCCTTTGTTGAAGAAAAATAATCATGTGGAGAATTTAATTATATAAATCTTGAACATTCCTGTTGGGGCCTAAGTCTTTTTCAATTCAATAGGAACACAATTGTCACTACGTATAAGTGTTAAACATTTTTTTTCTTGCCATATACTTGGGAGAACATGATCTCTCTTTTGTTTGCTTCACACTTTACAATTTCCTTTTTGAAAGTAGGCAACCCTTTGACCATCTCTTCTTGTTTTAAGTTTACTAAATCTTTTAAAGTTCAAATGTCATCTACATTGCTATAATATTAAGGAACCAAGGGTTAAATCTATTGATGCTGCAAATTCTTCTTGTGAGGAATGATAGTGCCATGTTTCCTTAGGAGTTTTTCATATTCATAACCCTTAATTACTATCTTGAAATTTTCTTTTACTAAATTGATTTTGAGGTCATCAAACCCTTCATTACTAACCCTCCATAACATTCAATTCACTTGTTCCTTCGACAATGACTACATGACCTCGATATATACCTTTTCACTCATTACACATGTGGGGCCTTCATTATTCTAACCCTATTACCTATAACAATAAATTCTTTGCAATATATACATTTTGGATCATATATTTGAGGTAGTGATCGTGAGAATGAAGCTTCTACTTTCCTTTTCCTGATAATTTGATTTTGGGCACTCCCACACCTTAGTGCTTAGAGAGATACACAAATATTTTCATGAATGCTTCAAGAAATTTCCATTTTCCATGACCATTTATGTATAAATTGGACCACTTCAAACATTAGGTGAACTAACAAATGATTCTATAAGAACCACTTGATGGAAGAACAAGCAATGTTGCGTATGCTCTGTTGTGGGAAAATTTGCACAAAGGTGTGCAGCCCTTCCCACTTGAGGGGTGAAAGCCTTGGAGGTTGTTAACAAGGCCCAATATTGTGTTACTAAAGAAAATGTGAAAGACTCCAAATTGATCCTACAAGCAGTTGTTAGCAAAACAAAACAAAAACAAAACCAAATAACTTGAAGATAACTTGAAATAAACAAAGGGAGTGAGGATATGCAGACCACAACAAGAAGCAAATGCTAGAACCAATTTAGATTGCCCAATGGTCAAGATTGTTACATGTAGTGTCACCTAGGAGGTGTGGGCTTCAAGGGAAGCCAATAATCTCCCTTAGGGAGGTCCTTTTTGTCCACACTAAATGCTAAATAACTTGAAGAACAAATAGGAGAAGTACGTACCCCTTAGATGAAGATGGCAATGGAGCTTGAGGAATGCCAATAGGTGGAGGAAGAGGTGGAAGAACTTACAACACAATTCCAACAGCATAACCTTACTCTATTTTTCTCTACTTAGATGCATGCCCATGGATTGCTTTTATAGGCCAAGAGGTGGCCAAGAAACATCTATATCCATGTGTGAAACCCATCACCTCATGAACTAGCTCCAAAGTACACAAAGGGTGCTATTCAATGCTTGAAGAGACAAATTCAAATTTTAGTTGGTGAGGGAGCTTTCATGAGCCTTCAATGCGCGGTTGGTTGTTGAGATCCCACTATTTTTCACAGTAGCATAGATCTCAAAGGATAATCCACGCTAGGCTAGCATTGTCATAGAACTATTAACACGTGTTGTAGCGTGGGCTAACATGGCTTTGCTTATGCTACCTCTTAGTTTGACTGCTTTTTGGCATTTTTGGACTCATGTTGTTTTTTGGATCTGATGAGGATGTCTTCGGTGAGCTGCATGTTATATGTTGATGATGCCTTACTGCAAGATTAGCTAAAATATCGCATGTGTGTGGAATTTGACCATTAACAAATGCCCCTTGATATATGAGGTTCGGAGGGTACTGTAGATCCAATATTGCATCATCATTTCTTTTTTTCTCTCTTGTTCTTATAAGTTGTGAAGCAATTGTGGACGAAAAGTTTCTGGAAGATTGCTGGTAATGACCGGTGAAACTGTAACAAAGAATGGTGTTTTATACGAACGAGGCGGGTATACCCATGCTCATGAAAATATGTCAAGCTACAATGAGAGGAGATCAAGGAGTCAATTCATAATACTATTGGTCCATGGATGAAGGTGGCTTCAATCCATATAAGAGTAAATGAACCTGTAAATGATGTTACTGGTGCCAAATAAGTGAAACTGACGATGATCTTGATAATCCCACTAGGGTGGGGGACTTAAATATTGGTGAGGTTTCTGGATGGAGGACCTCACTGTATTACTGCTACCATGATTTGTAAATGTGAACACTGCTACCTTCGAAATGTATGACTCTCCCTGATGTGATAGATGTGTTGACACTGAGCATAGGAGAGACCACTAAGTTAGGGAGCATAGATGACACTCCCTACTTAGTTCGAGGTGATCCTTATGTTGATTGAAAATGACCCCAAGGTACAACCGTAACCACTGCAAATATCAGAATATGGTGATTTGATGTCAATGAGAGCTTAAGTACATGATAAGACGAGGGTCTTATCAAGTGAGAACTAATATCATTGTGTTACCAACTGTAAGACAGACAGACCTGGCACAAGAATAGCTGATAAGCATGGGGCTCATAACTTCCTTTGATCGATGTCGACTTGGGGAATAATTGATGGAAACATTCTTCAAATAAAGGTATAGCGTGGAAAAAAGGTAAACAAACTTTAGATGAAGGGTTTTGTTGTAGACACGACATTGAGGGTGATGGTGACTGACAAAAATGACAATTTATAAAGTGCCATACGCAGGGATAAGGAGACTCGATGACATCGATCAAAGGCGACCAGGGGTTGCTGCAAAAAGAATAAGGGTTCCCACAATTTTGTGTGGATCGGAGAAGTGCTTGTACTTAAAGAATAATTGGTGGGGTCCCCATAGTTTTGAGGGTGTCGGGGGACCAATTTGATGATGAGTGGGATTCCCATGGTTTTGGGTCAATGAAGGAATCAATTTGATGATAAGGGTTCCCAAGGTTTTGAGTGGGTTGAGGAACTTTTTCCATGATGCTATGAGGGTTGTTTGCAAATGGGAAGATGAGTGCCCCATGAATCAATGCCATACAGATTGTCCCTGCAGGAATAACTGAATAGATTTGGTTTCTTCAAAGGGCGTGGGTCCCATTGTTTCCTTCACAAGGGTGATGATACGAGGAAGAGTTCATATGGTAGACTACTCATGGGGGTATGAGTAGTACACTGTGAGTCTTAATTGTAACATGTGCCGAGGAGTCTGATGGCATGAATTTTTGAAGGTGGGGGAGTAAATACACAACTATAAAATGATTCACTATGGGTTGATCTTATTAAAGTGGATCAAATTCACCAGACTTGTGGGGGGTCAACATCATGGGTGCCGAAGCCTAACCCGAATAGCAACAGAGTGGAGAGTGGATCTACACTCTGGTTTGTTGTCATGACTATGAGTTGAAGAGGAAACTAGAGGACGTAAATGCTATGCATTCCTCTATTGATATAGGCATCAAAGTGGTATAAGATCACCTAGCCATTAGCTTGAGGCTGAACATCCTGAAATCGTGTTGAATACCTGCATGATAGAGTCTGTACCAAGTGGTCTGAGTCAAACTATTAGAGTGGTGAAGCTTTGAGAATCCTCAGTCGTGCGCCTGAGAAGTCATGTTTCCTTAATGTTGAGTCAACCTGAGTGTGGTTTCCTGTGAATCCTGTTATAACGGAGTGTTATGTTAGATCGTGACCGAAGTGATTCCCCGGAGCCATTGGTTGTGCACAACCTAGATTTGTAAGCCCTAAGAAAACAAAGTTTGTAGGTAGACAATATGAGGTTTGGGTGGTCTTTCTATGCACACTCTAGTTTAGAACATGGAGGAAGGTGACGCTTGAGGGACCATTGAGAGGTGAAGGGGTACCTTCTTAGAATTGTGTGGGGTGGGTATTGTGGACCTAAAGCTAGCTTATTTTATGCGAGGCATCAATGATTATGAAGGTAAACCAAATCTGGTTGTTTGTCATAGTTAATTTGTTGTAATCCCTGAAAGGTGAATAGAGTGTTGAGCAGTGAGTGGATTGAGATCCAATAGAAGTTGTGTGATCTTTCAGCAAAATAACAGGGTTTGGGTGGTCTTTCTACGCACACACTAGTATAACACCTATGTAGTGTTGTGTGGAGAGGGTATAGTGGACCCCAAACTAACCGAGTCTGGGCAAGGTTGATTGTTGGTATTGAGTACTAGAGTGGTGTAGAGCGTGGATTTGGCTAAGAGACTAGTGAAGGCTGTGACCTCCTGGTGGAACAGTGGGGTTTGGGTGGTCTTTCTACACACACATTGGTGTAGCACCTAGAGGAAGGTGATTCCTGAGGGACCTTTGAGCGGTGAAGGGATGCATTCTTGGTGTTCTGTGGGGTGGGTAATGTGGACTCCAAGATAACCAAGTCTGTGCATGGTGCCTGTAACTTTGTAGTGAGTCACCAGTTAGCATTTCTCCTCTAGTACCTAGAAAATCCTGTTAACCCAACAGAGGATGGCTTGGCTTGAGATTGATTTTATGTGAGGACAACCTGTTAATCGAGCAAAGGCTGGCTTGGCTGTGGCCTTGCACCAATTTGACTGTGAGTATGCTCTGGATAGTTCCCCTTTCATTAAGGTAATCATGCTCAACATGGGGTTGGCCTCTTAGCATAAAGACTATATGCCAGACAGAGTGCCTACGGTTGGGTGGAATGTTGCTATTGTGCATTTAGTCACTTGGAGAATATTCATTCAAGTTAAGTGTTATGTGATGTTTCACTGTTGATATTCATTTCCAATGTATGAAAGTTGATCTAAATGAATGATGAGATGCATGCAGTATATAATGATAATGAATGTGAATTTCTTGCATATAGATGATTGTATGTATATGAAGTCCCATTATGTATATAGCACTAACTATGTAGGTAGCTAGTGATCTGGCATTGCGAGAAGCCAAGTTGCCACAAAGTGGCTATGTTGCACGATGGTAGACATGCAGTGATTGAAGGCAATTGCCAATGGATTTTTTTTTTTTGCACGCAATGTAGCTACGTAATAAAGAAATTTATAAGCGCAGAAGTGTGCGTAGACTAAAGTATGATGTGCGTAGAGTGTCACACAATGAGTTAAGAGTATGTGGGGTAGATTGTTGCATGGTGAATTAACTCAATATTAGATAGTAATGTCTTGGTATTAGAAGTAGAAAGAGACGAAAAAGATCTCCCGTGGTCACGATAAGCCACAAAGGCTGCCGGGGATGTGAAGAATTGTACTATCACAATCCACTGTCTTGATTGCCCATGTTAGGATTCAACCCCTCAATTGCTTGTTGGAAGCCATCCACCTCTACCACCACTTGAATGCATATGTTTTAAAGACATTTTATCATTAACCAATATCTAGACTTAAATATTTTGAGTACATGGTCAAATATGTATAAGTATATGCCAAATATATGTACGAAATGCATATTTATCCCCTTAATTGAACTAAGGCCCTCTCTATTGCCTTGTGACAACTTTGATCACATCCTCACTTTCACCACATCCCTATTTTAGATTATTCTGAGAGAGCAAAGTGAAGGTATAAATATAAATGGAAACACATAGAGATATTGTAGAGAACACAATACTATAATGAAACCCAAATTCTATTAATGAATGAAATATCAAAAGGTTGTAAATTACAAAGTAATACAAACTAACTAGAATGGTGGTAGCTTATCTATGAGGAGAGACGCGCCGACTATGCTCATTCACAAGAAGACATTACAAGAGGCCAAAATTTCCTTTAACATAAAGTATGATGCCCTAATATGTAGAAAAATGTAAAGCTACAAAACCCTAACCCTATGAATTAATGTGGCAAAAGGAATGTGGGTCCCGAGGAGGCTAGTCGATATGTCAACTTCTCGAGGCCACAACTTTTGCATACAAAGTCCATTTAGGTTGTTTCTTGGATAATTACAAAGCTTAATCCATGCTTTATGTGTTTCCTAGGTCACTCAAAGGCTGCGTGGCCTGCAACAACTAACAAAAATGCAAGGGAAATGCTTGAAAAATGTGAGAAGTTTGAGATTTGGAAAAATGTAGTAGAAATACCAAGACATGGAACCATTATGAGTCAGTGGAATGGATGGGTGGCCACCAGTTTCCACCTAGATCAAGCCTTTTCATTGGCCTCATGATCCCCTTGATTGGTCTCATGAACCCTTTAATTTGACCATGACTAGTAATTGTGTGACCTACACAATGATTGTTGAAGTTGACACAACACTGACACTCAAACTTGAACATACATGATGATTATTGGTGGTTGTGATAGGTAAACAATATCCACCATGTAGTCTCCTAATGATTGTTGCTCGTAAATGGGTGGAACCATGAATGAGGTAGGTTGAAACCATGAATCAATGATGGTTCCAACTTAAGCATGCGCCTACATCTTGTTTCTTTGTCTAATAGTGGAAGCACATTGAATCAAACATCTATGAGGTCCACCTAACATCTCTACCCTTCTAAGCACACCTTTAAGAGCCAAAGTAAACGAGTAAACTCATTCTAGGAATCTTGCAACATTATAGAAGAGATTCATCCATGAACTTTGCATATTATGTTTGTGTAGATTTTCAATTTAAGTTGGCAAAGGTCAAGGTTTAAACATAACTGGATGCTTATTAAGTATTTACATTTAATTTTTTTTTTTATGGCTCACTATTATTCATAATACACCTAATAACTTTCGGTATAGTACAAATATTCTATGTTTTCAACGTTTTGTCCAGAGTCTGATTAGAAATCTGTAAAAATTTTAGAATCACATATATTAGGGATGGAAATTGCATAATCTAGGTGCCATGGGGTATTCAAGGGTGATGCATCTATTTATCGATTAAAAAAACAATTTGAACACTTCCAAATTTAGATTTTACCAAGTGATCAAAACCCACTCGAAAGTCCAAAACGTAGAATAAATAAACTACTCCATAACTTTGAGTACCTTCTTGCTTAAACTTCTACAAATTAATTGTTTTCCAAGTGTTTAAAATAATAAGAAGAGAAATTGATATTTCCAACTAACATTGAAAATAATCATTTTGAAATGATGGAATCATAAATATAAGATATTAATTTTTATGTTTTTCATTTAAAAAAAACATTTTCATCAATCTAAAATTACAGCATCCAGAATTTACCTACCAAATTCTAAATTCTAATGATAATAAATTGGAAAACATCAAAATCATAAAATATTTAACATTCCATATATATAATACTCAAATCACCTTGTTATCATCTCCTTTGGTGAATAGTGAAAGCTCATCGCTAATTCAAGACGAACCCAACTATACGGACATTTGACTAAATTAGAATCTTTGTCATGTGGACTAACATGGCAACCAACAACAACGGCTAATGGAGCCTTCTTGGCACAGGCTTTTAGAAAGTTCTGATTAAATTTTATTTTATTTTATATTTTTAAAGAAAATCCAAACGGTCACGTAGAGATTTGAATTTGAATATAAACGGATGAAGAGCCTCAAGATTTCAAGCCTGTTCAAAACCCATGTTTTCTTGGCATTAATCAGTTTGTTAGATAATCACCAGGGCTTCTTCAGGTCATCTCCAGAGCAGATAATCTTCATTTGCAGGGCGTCTTAGCGATTTTTTAAGGTCAGGATCTAGCAATTCTACTCTGGCTTGCAGTTTAACTTAACTTCACTTAAAGTTCTGTGTTCATAGAGGGTTTTAATCTATTCTGTTGATCCAGTTGGCTATTTTAGGGTTTTATATTAAGACTACAGTTTTTTTTTTGTGGGGTGTCTTCGTTTATTAGTTTTGGTTATTCTGTTTTGCATTCTATGCAAGGGTTTAATCCATTCTGTTGATTTGGTTGGTCAATTTAGTGTTTGATTTTAAGACTTTACTGCTGTTTCTGTCGTTGCACGCCTATCAGTTTTGGCTATTCTGGTTTGCGATTTCTTTACAAGGGTTGTAAAGCACCCGTAGCCTGAGGGTTTTGAATGTTTTGCATGATTTGCTAGGGTTTTTAAAGAGCTTGTACCATTAAATTTAAAGGGAAGGTTTATGAAAAGTCGTAGCGTTGTGGTCTAGAAACGGGTTTTGCAGGATTTTCTCGGCTTAGTAAAAGCTTTTGCAGGTTAAATATTTCGTATGATTTTTATGAAATAGGAATCGGAAGTATTTGCAGGATCTGTTTGGGATTTTAAGAACTTTTACGGTTATGTTGTGTTAGCCGTTTTTGCAGGATTTGCTGGGTCATTAAGGTTTAGGTTCTCTTTTTATATTCTTTTGGTTTGCCAGTGAAAGCCCTCTGTTTGGATGGAGGGACAATGAAACTCTGTTTTGTGCACAATGGGAACAACCGGGATGTGTAGATGCGGTCTCTCCTTACATGCTTTCACTCAGTCCTTTTGTGGGCAGGGCACGCCTGCTGGGATTTGAACCTGGGTTTTTGCGGTCACAAAACCAGCGTATTAGTCATTTTAATACTTTTAAGTGAACATTCCCCTGGCTGATCTACGACCATGTGAGTTATGTACATTGGCCAAACCGGATTTATTTTGTGGTCTTTTTTAATTTGGGGTTTAGATCTCCTCTCCATGGAGCACTTCACTGAAATGCACTTAACTGCCAGTAGCCCTTTATGCTTTGCAACTTTATTTTGTTTTTCAAGAGTCTTCATATGTCTTGCCAGCAGATGGCAGTTAGCTTGTCATCTTTGTACGGTAGGTATCTTTTTGGATCATTCAATGGGGCTTATCTTTAAAGTATAAACATCTGCACCAATTTTTGAGACAAGTTAATTCAGTCTCTCAAATTTGCCTTAATGATTTTGCCCTTGCTGATCTATGCCCAAATGTTGGTGGGAGACATGCCATGTAAGATAGCCAAACTGGATATATTTCATTGTCTTCTTTTGATTTGGGGAGCCATGTAAGTGAGCACAATCTCAGAGAAGGTTTTAGCAATATGGTTTGGACATTTTGGAAGGAGAATCTGTTAGCGTTGAATTCCTTACGTTTCTCATTATATTTAGGAATTTAATTTTTCATCCAGAAGATAGCCAGCTTGCCATCTTTTTATCGTAGCTATCTTTTTGGATCATTCAATGGAGCTTAACTTTTAAGTAAACATTTTCACCAATTTTTGAGACAAGTTATTTCAGTATCCCAAATTTGCCTTAACGGTCATGTCCCTTGCTAATCTGTGCCAATACTTTTAGCAAATCTAAGTCAAACTGGATATATTTCATGGTCTTTTATTGATTTGGGGTTTAGATATCCTCTCCAGGGAGTGGTTCATAAATGCACTTTAGTGCCAGTAGTCCTTTATGCTTTGCAACTATATTTGGCTGCTGATTTGTTGGTTTTGATTTTGAGGTGGTAAGACTTGGGACTCAAGGTAGCTAAGCATTTTGTATCTTTCGCTTTAAGCAAGGTTCTAATTGTTTAAGGTTCTCTGAATTTATATTGGATTGTTTGGTGAATTTCTTATCTAGAACAAGTTTTGTCCTTCTTCCAAGTGTTCTCGAAGATCTTTCTGATTATCTAGATTCTAATCCATATGTGTTCCATGTGTTGCCCCTCTTTGGTTCTAGTCGAGCTTTATTGTTCAGAAAATTTATGTATGACTTCTGACGTCTCATCTTGGTGTGCAGCTTTTCTTGACTACGAAATTCAAGCAATGGAGACTCCTTCTTCTGAAAGACAGCTGTCAAGAACTTCAGCATTTGGCTCTGTTAACAATGCTGTAAAGGCAGGTAATTTGTCACAGTTCCTCAGTCATTAGCATCGTAGAATTCAGTTTAGGGTTTAAGCTTTCTTTTCCAAGCTATATCTTGCAGGGTTTAAGCTTTCCTTTGGGAAATATCCTCGGATTTGATGGGGTGATTGTCCCTGAGACTTCAGAATGCTTCAATTTTCACAACACTTTTTTTCTTGTTTGTTCAGGAAAAGGAAGTGCTACGAGAGTAGGTGGCAGCAGACGTCAGCCCCTTCTGGACCTCACAAATGATTCCCCTATTGCTGGCCTCGCTCTTGATAGGGATGATGAGCCAGAAACTCCTACACTTAATATTACACGTCGCTACCTTCGTGATCCATTACAGACACCTGGGACAGGTGAGTCGTTGCTCCGCCACCAAGTGAGGTCACTTCTTACAAAGGTTGAAGCTGATACACTTAAACCTGCTTCGAACCTTAGAAGCCTATGCCATCTGAATGGTTATATACCCTCTCCAAGCAGACTCCTGGCCCCCACTCCTCTAAATACACCTGACTCTGCTGGTGTTCCTAATCCCTTTGCAACTGGCAACTATGGCTTGCTCTCCAATGAATCTGATCAAACCATTGAGTCCAGAAAGAACTCCTTATTTAACTCTACTGAGGAAAGAACTCCTCACCCAGAGGTAAGTGTAATTTTTTGGTGTAAGTGACATCTGTCATTCTATATTAAGTTTGATCTGTAACCTTGTCTTTGAAAATAGTGATCAGGTATTATGTTGGAAAACAAAACCAATTCTGTTTGATGTCTTTGTAGGTAATTGATGCAGTGGCGTTGAATGCTGCATCACCTGAAAAGCCTATTCCTCGTACATTAATGTTCGATTCCACAGAGGAGACTGATGTCGAAGCTTCAATTTCATCACCAAGCTCAGTCATCTCATCTGAAGATGGCCAGAAATTGAGAAATTTGGAAGATGATAATGTTTCAGAGTGGTCCATGCAGGTGAACATAAGCTCACCTTGTCCAGAGCAAGGTGATGACTATGCTCCTGGAGAGAATGATGGGGATGCCCTGGCTGATAAATTTTCTGAAAGGGAGGATGATGAAGACGATGAGGAAGAGGATGAACAAGAAGGTGAGCTTGTTGAAAATCAAGAATGTGAAGAGCTTTGTCAAGAATTGAGCCAGGTTTCTGTGCATGATGATGGTGTTCACTTGGAAGAAATTCCTCCATTTGCTGGGAAGCACACTCGCTTTGTCTACAACAGTGATGATGACTTTGAAGTAGTGGTAGTCTCTGAGCTGCCTCAGGTTGAAGGGCATGCCCAGTCCAAAGAGGAAACATCTTCGTGATTGTACCAAAATGATTATTTTTTGGACTTGCTTTTGTCTAATTAATATCTATCATGGCTAGGAACTTGGGCTAATTGGTATGTTTTTGGTGTCTTCTTGGCACAGTATGAAGCCCATTACATTTTTTGATTTATCAGATGTGATACAATTGCGATTTGCAAAAATAAAATTTGTTTTGGAATGCTTATTGCATTTTATGATTTATCACAAGTAATGGTTGTAAATTGAAAATTAAAGATGTTTTGGAATGGTGCGTATGTTTTGGAATGCCCTTAGAGTAACTTGAGAAAGATATTTTTCATTTATTTCTTCTGTTATCTTGTTTACAAAATACAGTTCTGAATATTCTTCCAAGTTCCAAACTGTATATTATTCTTATTAAGGAATTTTTTATATAATGTTTTCCCCAAATTTGTGGTATATTTATATCCTTTTTTAAATTTTTTCCTAAGTAAAACCTTGAGGGAAACCCAACTGATGCTTCCCCACATTTGTGGATGGAATCCACAGATGTTGGTGAAGAGCAGAGTGCTCCTTACCCAAGGGGATTGGAACTGGGTGTTTGGTTCGTTCAAAGAGGAAAGAAGAAACCAATGAATGATTTTTGTACCAGAAAGAGACGGATATATAATTGAACAAGAGGGTCATCGTTATAAGGATCAATCAGTTTCCAAAATGTTGTACAATAAAATACTTCCTCTATTGAATTATCGCAATGCTAAATTTAACAGAAAAAAGCCTTTGGGATGAGGCCTAAAACCCTTTGAAAATCCTTTTGCAAAGTCCCTTTGTGTTAGCTATACAAATACTTTTAAAAGTGCAAATCCTTCAATTTTATAAGTGAATCATGAAAGGGGGAATTTTTATCCTGCTGGCACTGAACTAACCAATTGCCCAGCAACATTGGCAACAACAGTTTGAGCTAAACCCTTGGAGTCATATATTTCGACCCTTTGAAAATCCTTTTGCAAAGTCCCTTTGTTAGCTATACAAATCCTTTTCAAATACTTTTATAAGTGAGAATCCTTCAATTTTATAAGTGAAAATCATTAAAGGGGGAATTTTTATCCTGCTGGTACTGAACTAACCAATTGCCCAGCAACATTGGCAACAACAGTTTGAGCTAAATCCTTTTGCCCCTTTGTTAGCTATACAAATCCTTTTCAAATACTTTTATAAGTGAGAATCCTTCAATTTTATAAGTGAAAATCATTAAAGGGGGAATTTTTATCCTGCTGGTACTGAACTAACCAATTGCCCAGCAACATTGGCAACAACAGTTTGAGCTAAACCCTTGGAGTCATATTTCGAAGGAGCATAGATCATACATTTTGAAGTTGCGAACTCAGAACTATATGGTTTCTGCTTTTTACTTTCAAGACAATTTAGTACTCTAGTGATATATAATGCCTATGATCTGGTTGACTAAGCATTGAGTTTCTTTCTGTGGGATTTTTATCCTGCTGGCACTGAACTAACCAATTGCCCAGCAACATTAGCCACAACAGTTTGAGCTCTAAACTCTTGGGAGTCATATGTTTATGGAAGGAGCATATTGGATCATATATTTTGAAGTTGTGAACTCAGAACTATATGGTTTCTGCTTTTTTCTTTCAAGACAGTTTAGTACTCTAGTGATATATAAATGCCTATGATCTGTTTGACTAAGCATTGAGTTTCTTTCTGTTCTCTTCTTGGCAAGAGATTTCAACATTTCAACGTGATTTACATTCAATGAAACATTGGAGTTCTCTTCTTGACAAGACACATAGCTGTTCTAGGATGGAGTAGGTCGGATGATATGTTGTCATGGCCATCTTCACATAGCTGTGTCAATGTTGTCATAGCCATCAACCCATAGCTCTGTAAATGTGCGTGTACATGTTTCCTGTTACCCCTGATGAGTGTAATCTAGCTGATGATTGTGATTGCTTAGGTTCCTTTGGGGTGATTTTCATGTTATATTATTGTAAAGTATTATTTGATGGGATGTACATACTATGTGGAATGCTCTGCTTAAGAAATGTCGGGTGCACTCCATTTAGACCAATTTAACTCCTCAAACTATGCTAGGTGCATCCCCTAGAAGAATCCCCTATTTGTTGGCTTCTGAAAACAAGATTCCCTGCTTTATGGGATTTATGTCTGGAAATCCCTGATTTTTGGATTTTAGTTGGGGATTTCCTCTTTGGATTTGCTCCCTCATGTGGGATAATTAAATTGAGTGGTGCACTCTTCTCTATGCATGTGCTTGGCACTTGGATAGGCACCACCCCTCTTGCTTCATGAGGCTATATAAGAAGGCCTCATCATTGTAAAACATGGTTGGACTTTTGGGGTTCCTTCTCTCTTGAGCTTGATTGATGTATCTTATCTTGGAGCAAATTTTGTAAGGATTCCCTTCTTCCGCATGTATGGCACACTTATCTTGCTTGGAGCTTCATGGTTGTAAGTTTATTAGTGCTTTTACGTTATCATTTCTTATTTGGGCCTTTGGGAAAGGTGTTACCACCTCATTGGAGAAAGATGTCTTAAGTTAATCTCTTCCATCATTTCTTGCATATTTATTTATATGGGATTTACCTTCGTTTGGATTGTGCAACCATAAACCCTTATTTATAAGGTGCACCCCAAGAGCTAGAAAGGAAGTGGATATTCTTCGATCCCTTCCCTTGTCAAGGATTCCTTTCTTATTTTGCTTGGAGGCTTCAGCTGTAAGTTTATTTGTGCGTTTACATTGTTATTTCTTTGCTTCTTATTTGGGCCTTTGGGAAAGGTGTTACCACCTCAATCGAGAAAGATGTCTTAAGTTAATCTCTATTTCATCATTTCTTGCAAATTTATTTTTATGAGATTTACCTTCTTAATGATCGTGCAACCATAAACCCTTATTTATAAGGTGTACCCCAAAAGCTAGAAATGAAGTGGATACTTTTTGATCCCTTCCCTCGTAAACCTTGGTTTGTCTTCAATTCCATCAAGTAGGGTATGGGTTAGCGGTTGCAATTCTTTCCATCTTAGTGATCTGCATAGCAAGGCCCTCTTATTGGTGATCCTTCTTTGACTCCATTTGCCCGTGATTGGATTGGCACTAGCCCCTTGAGTGATCCCTTTATCCTCTCATCACCTATTTTTTATGTGCTACATAAGACATGTTTTGCTAGAGTTACTCCATTTCACCTTGCACTCATTGCCTATTTTTCTAGTAATCCTAGTTTAGGGAAGCCCCCCTTGAGTTGAAGAAGAGCCAACTAGAAGTGTAAAGGGGATTGGTGTGGTTACATTGGTCTTTTCCTCTTGGTTCACCTTGTCTAGCTTGCTTCTTCGGGACTTTAATCACACATGGGAGGTAGCACTTCCAAGTCCAACATTTGTTTATGATCTCTTCTTGACAAGTCTCAAAACATATAGCTCTCTAGGATGGAGTAGGCCAGATAATATGTTGTCATGGCCATCAACCCATAGCTGTGTAAATGTTTGTGTACATGCTTCCAACATTTGTTTTTGGTCTCTTCTTGTCATAGCCATAAACCAATAGCTGTATGAATGTTCATGTACATGCTTCCTAAAACTCAATACTTACTAATAGTGGTGAGCTCAGTACTGTGAATAAATTGTTTCCAATCACTTACATAAAATAACATTAATCCAACCTCCAACTTGAGTATAAGATCTGTTGAGGTTGAAAGCTGAAGCCAAGTTTAATATTAAGACATTGATGAAAGCCTAAATGCTGGAAATTAGGTTATAGGATACACTTAGGATTTGCTGGACTTACTGCAATTTTGCATAATTAAACAAAGTGTCCGCAATTTTGCATAATTAAACTGAGTGGACACTCAGTTTAATAGTGTTGAGTATATGAGTTGTGAGTATTGATAGTGTTGCTTAATTTTGTTGTGTCATCTAGGTTCCATTTTCTTGCAAAATTTTGTTGTAGCAAAATTACCAAAGAATTCTCACTGGCGGTACACTTCACAGTACCCTTTTCACATGTCTTACTAAAAACTAAAAAGTGCCCCTTGCTATTTCGGATATGCCTAAAATATGTGCATCTTGGAATTGTTTCTATGACATAAATGCCACTCTACACCCTAAGTTCAACACAAATCCTTAGTCAAAATATTTTAGTGTATCATTCACGCTGTATAAGTGTTGTGAATCCTCGTAGTGTTGCTGCTCTATGGGTCACTACAACTGCCATGATCGAAACCTTGAATATGTAGACAATATGGAAGATTTTTAAGTGGCATGTGCAAAACCTTAAGTGATAGCAATTTGCAAAAACATGGATGCCTAATAAGTAATAAGCATTGATTTATGGTGATGATGAAAACATAGATGCCAAATAAGCAGGGAGTTAGAGTAATAGCGAAAACATAGATGCCTAATAAGCACAGAGTGGGAAACTTTTAAGTGGATTATGCAAAACCTTAAGAGATGGAAATAACAAGAGTTAGAGCGATGACAAAAACATAGATGCCTAATAAGTATGGAGTTGTGATAGCGAAAACATAGTAAGCACAGAGCTAGGTTTAAACTCCAAGTTAGCAAACTCAAATCAATTTTTACGATATTCATTATGAGGTTTGTTTTGGGTCCCAAAAGCATGTCGATGGAGTCATTCTGGATTCTATTTCATATTCTCCTACATGTTTTTTAGTGAGATGTCTTGTACTTATCTATTTCCACTTACAAATCTTCACCAAAAACATCTTAGTGCAATTCTTTTGTGTTGTGATGTAGATAGATCATGGGCACCTCTCTATTTATGATTGAGCACACATCTCCAAGAAGTATAATATTAAATTAAGCATGTTAGAATCTCTGTGCATTGTTAGTTAGGGTTTAAGTTGCCTTGGTGCTCAATCCAATGGTTATGTCAGATTTGAGTTTTCATGCTTTCCATTTACTATTGACGATTGTTTTGTTTGAATCTCCGTACATACGGTGAACAGGTGAAATTAAAAGCAGATTAGTTCCTAGTCTTTTGCCATTTTTTGGGGAATGTTTGCCTGTGCAAGAGGTCCAAATGTGGTGAAACATGGGAAAACCATGGCAAAGGGTCAAGAATTGATAGGAAAAATGTATCTGACCATGTAAGCTCAAAGATTCCTCGTATTTTCATAGAAATTGATTTAAGAGGAAAATAATTGGTTTATTTGATTAGATATGGCCCTTAAATGAAAGCCCTTAACCCCTACCAATCCCATACCATCTTCTTCCGATATTGAAACATGGGAAAACCATGGCAAAGGGTCAATAATTGATAGGGAAAATGTATCTGACCATGTAAGCTCAAAGATTCCTCGTATTTTCATAGAAATTGATTTAAGAGGAAAATAATTTGTTTATTTGATTAGATATGGCCCTTAAATGAAATCCCTTAACCCCTACCAATCCCATACCATCTTCTTCTAAAAATGAAACATGGGAAAACCATGGCAAAGGGTCAAGAATTGATAGGAAAAATGTATCTGACCATGTAAGCTCAAAGATTCCTCGTATTTTAAGGGCTTAAATGAAAGCCCTTAACCCCTACTAATCCCATACCATCTTCTTCTGATATTGAAATCCTGGTTGACCATCATGCTGACATTTTTGACCCTCATATTTCCATTCAGACACCAGGTAGACTAAGTAGTTGCCTTTAGGGAAATTCCAGACTGGGAAGGACCATATTCCTTCTTGGACCAGTGGTTAGGCTCGGGCTATTGTCCTCTCTTCCTACCATTCACTAGATTTGGTTGTTACCTCTGCAAGATTGTATAATCCTCAAAGCCAAATGGTCTTATCAGCTGATGATTCCCATAATTGTTTTCAGTGATAGCCACTTCAATTTCTGAAATGCTCTGCCTTCATGAAGGAGACTCTCATATGAGCAATGATGAATTAGCTTCAAAAGTTTAGTAGTATGTCTCTGCACTCCAAGCAAGATATATGTCTGACAAATCCTCAATTCCAAATTCAAAGCAACCCCTTCAGGTTTTAGTCTTTCCAAAAGCTTCTCGAGAAGTAGTATCCATGATGGCTTTGATATATGCCTGACAAATCCTCAATTCCAAATTCAAAGCAACCCCTTCAGGTTTTAGTCTTTCCAAAAGCTTCTCGAGAAGTAGTATCCATGATGGCTTTGATACTTTGGTTATGATGATGACTTTATTGCGGTTGAAGCCATTTTAGGCTCAATGGACAGAATCTTTCCTGCTCTAAGTTCACCGCTCGCTAAGTTTAAATTCCTTGATTATCTGCTAGAGTTAATCCATGAACAATTATGTAACTTTCATACCTTTAAGCTCTCTAGATATCAATTCTATGTAGTCCATTTGCTCTTGTAATTTCAAGAAACGTAATTTGAGCATTTGAATTCAATTTTGATGAAGGTGGTAATCCCTTACACGTGGTTGAATGGACGTCATTGGTAGTCAAGTCTAATGATGGCTTAAAAGATTTTGTGGATTATTTTCTTTTTCATACTCACACCATCTTTTATGGAATTCCCCCCTAGAATCCCTGATGAATTGAGTAAATTACTCCAGAAACAAGGGTAGGAGATTGGTTTATTTTCCAACACCATAATGTTATTCAAAGTTATGGAACAAAAGTGCAGCCATAACTCCTTTTAGTTTATCTTTCCTTGAATTTGTGCTCTTGAATTTATAGGCAAAGGTTGTCTTCTGATCAGTTGCATTTTTCTTCTAAGCATCGGAAGGTGACTTTTATCTTGCTTGTTGAAGCTTGTTTTTTCATTGTTAAGAATAAATCAACATTACAAGTGGTTAACAGAATGGAGTGTTCATTTGGTCTCCGCATGAGGTCGATTTGGCCATATGATCCACATCATATAATACCTAACCTGAGAGTTTCCTATAAGTCATATATTTATATACAGTCCTTGCAGATGGAGCATGCACAATTCGATCAATCAAAACTTTTTGAAAGAGAAGCAAAATCGTTGATTTGAGTATCAATGATTTTACAGAGAAATGATATAGAAATCATTGATATAGATGGAGGTGATGTGCCAAATATAGTGGAGCAAGTGACAAAATCAATAGCAACAATGGCAATCACTAATGGAGCAAAGTCTGAGAAGAAGCAAAACCAATATCCTCCAAAATCGATCCTACCAGTTCACACCCCCGAACAGAGGGAATTAGGAAATAAAAAAAGAACAAACGAAAAGGAAAGTGAGCCTGAACTCAAGAAATTTAAAACCCTCAACCCAGTAACTTAGTTGGTGAAGTTCGCATCAAAACTTTCATATGAAGAATTAGAGGAAATTTGTGAAAAAAATTTATCTGAAGAAGTGGGGATTCTTCTTGAAAACCGAGAATATTTAGAATCAACTATGCCAATGGTAGATGTAAAAGTCTCTTCAACTCTAGTGTCTCGCAATTTTATAAAAGGAAAGGGTTTTCCAACAAATGTTTCAACAATGTGTCTAGTTTATGAAATGAAGAAGAAAGAGAAATTTTTATCACAGATTCTTCCTGCAGATTTAGCCGTCCCAAGACTATTGAATATGGTTTTTCTCCAACTTGATATATCCAAGACGAATGTTGATTTGGGTAAAGATAACTTTAAGTCAACGACAATTCAAATAAATATTGATTAAACGAATGTTGTTGACATGATAGAATGACATAGACAGACCATGAAGATGGTTTCTAAAATTAATACCGTCAACAGTTAATATTAAAAAACTTCAAGCTATGTATCTTATATTAGATAAACAATTGAAACACGAGAGAATCATTAACAAGGAAAGGATGACTAAAGCAAAAGAATTAGAAGACAAATTTGTTGTCTTGGGGTACTGGATCCAAAGGAGCAAAGAGTGTTAAATATTTGTTAGAATCTATGGGCAGATAGATTAATATCCTGAAGCCAAAATTAAAGATGCCTCAGTCAGAACCCATGAAATCACAAGAGTTGATCGTAGTCAATGAAGAGAAGGAATTAGTGATCTAGGAGAGCATGAGTTTAAAGGAGCATAATGCTTGACTTGCACAAAGGGTTGATCAATTGACAACTTAGAGAAGTAAAATGATATAAGTAATAAGACCATTCAATCAAATTAGAAAAGCTTCAAAAGGAAATTACCGAGAAATTTTCTCAATCTAAGTCTTTGTCCGAGTTATCTCAAATGTTTGAAGAACTCAATAATGATGATAAAATGATGGATATGTCCAGCAATGGAGAAAATGTTGATAAAATGCTAGAACATATAACATTTTATAAAGCCAAGGTTCTTGACTTGTCTGAAAAATTTCATAAAGTGTAGAAAAGAAGATGAAAGTAGAAGAAGAAAAAACCTAATAGTTTGAATGCCTCATTCAGGAGAAAGAGTTATCCATTCAAATTCCACAACATCAAATTGAGCAGGAGGAGTCAAAACTAAGGGCAATGATCCAATCTTCTACAGAGACGAAGAGAATGTTAGAGGATGCTCAAAGGCAAATATCGAGAAAACAATGTTTAATTGTTGCATAAACTGAAATATGGGATCGGATAATTCATGAGATGACTGAATTCAAGTCATATTTCAATTTCTTTCATCAAACTGAAGGACACATGAAAAATGTACAGACTGACATTGATAAAGTTTGGTCAGAAATGA
Source organism: Larix kaempferi (assembly GCA_027924585.1). Classification (NCBI taxonomy): domain Eukaryota; kingdom Viridiplantae; phylum Streptophyta; class Pinopsida; order Pinales; family Pinaceae; genus Larix; species Larix kaempferi. The sequence continues at coordinate 4,269,564 of BSBM01000394.1, forward strand.
TCGAGCAAGATGACACTGTAGGTCAAGTTGTTCAATTTTTGAATAGCCTTAACCAACAGGCGTTAACTTTCCTTGGCATCCCTCAATGTAATTTGGGTTTACCTTCTCTATGGACTAAATAAATGAAATTATATGTGACCCATGTATATGAGGAAGGTTGAATGGCTTGTCGGAATGATTTGAGATCTTTAGAGCGAGTTCTGGGAGTTCTTACAGGAAAACACATTGTTGATAAGTTACTCTTCGACTTTGAAAACTTGTTACTGTGAACAGATTGTTTAAAGCACAACCTCCAATTTGTTTCAATTTATTTACTGAATTAGACATAGCTCACATAAAGATGCATAAGTTTTCTTTTCCCATTGGTGAAACTTTGGAATAAAATAGCTCGATTAAGGTGCAAGATTTTGTTGACATTTGGCATCGAAGTTGGAGCATCATGGAGCCAAGGAGAAACTCCACCGCCAACGAAGCTAAAGATAAAGAAGAAAAATAATGAAAAGAAAGTGTAAATGTTCATTTTTTTGGGAGAAACAAAAGCAATTACTTCTCAAGGTTCCACTTCATTATATGATGATTTTGGCTTATTTTCTAGGATAAGCAGTTGGAAAACAAGAAACGGTTAGAGTGAAGGATCTATAATAGAAATTGAAAGGCTTGGCTCCGCAGTAAATGAAAGCTTGTACTAGCTAGATACAATTTTATTTTATTTGAGAGGATTCATCCCTCCATTTTGTTAGTCTATAATTTTCCAGTTCCTATGAAAACTCTTTTCATTTTATCAAAATTCTTTTCATCATGATTATCACGGTTCATTTTCAGATTTTTTATGTTCGTGTCAATGACCTATGAGATTTACTCATGTTTTATTATGTGATTGTCATTTTATTTCCGAAAGATTGATGCAATATACGCTGATACAGAAGTTGATACTTATAATCTTAATGTTTAGTTTGTAAATCATGGAAGTTATATAAAGATCTTGAGATAGTATTCTGGGAAATTTTATACAATGTTCCAGTATTTATTACTGCTTTGTGATTGAATATTAACTTTCATCTTTGGAGTTTCTTGTATCTCGATTTATCATGGTTGCTAAAGTGTTGTAAGACTGCCACTCCTCTTTGACATGCAGGCCATATTTGTTGAGAGATGGGTAAAAGCGCTTTATGAAATCAAAGTATACGCTGCCACTCCTCTTAGACATGTAGGCCATATTTGTTGAGAGATGGGTAAAAACGCTTTATGAAATCAAAGTATACGCTTTAAAATAATATAGATTTATCGAAGGTTACCTCCTCTTGTTACTAGATTGTTTTAATTTAACCTACAGCGGGGAGGTTCTTTAGGGTGACTTGGCGATGTTCTAACTTAGAACGGGGAGGTTCTTTACCTCCATAGAGTGACTTGGCAATGTTTTATATGAATGTTTGAATGTCTCAAGGAACCATATATCTTAAAGTTTATGTTGTGAAGAATTTGAGTTATAAATTGTTTCTAATTTTTTTTCAATTGTATATTTGTTACATATCATGTTATATAATGAAATTTGAATTTGGGTGGAAAGAATAACAACTTTCCTCCTAACTACCAGATTTACACATACACATTTCTCCTAACTATCAAATCTACACATATATATATACCTATGTTGCATGGGAAGCCGTACCCCCTAAAATTTCATTTGTTTCCTGTGTTCCCGCATTCCAGGGACTTTGGAACTCCTTAGAAATGTCCCCAATTCATCGGGGACTCCATTAGGAACTTGGGGACTTCTTGACTGTACCCTAACCGTACTCGTCAAAATCGGGGACTTTTTAGGAACGTCCCAAAAGTCCCTCGACCAATCGGGGACTCCTGGACGTCCCTCGACCAATCGGGGACTCTTGGACGTCCCTCGACCTGCATAATTTAAAAAAAATAAAAATAAATTGAGTTACGGAATTCAAAGACTTCCTTTTTTGTTGTCTTGAGGTTTCAACGAGTTGATGACAATTTTGAGGAATTTGATATATATCGTTGTGATTTTATTAATTCTCATCCTGGGCAAAGGCTTTGGACCAAATACTATATATTCATTGCCATTAATAGACCGGTGCAACCATTTGCACGTTTGGAAGAACATATTGGTTATTCTGTCTTCTCCTTCCCAGAATTCCTACTTGTAATGACAACTGCAGTTAAAAAGAAATAAAGAGATTGATGTTGATGATGTTGTTTGAACCATGGTTATAGATTGAAGAGTGTAATTGACATGTTTTAGCCATCGCTCAATATTGGAGGCCATACGTGGGGTAAGATGTGCACGTCAAGCTATAGTTCATGGATGTTTTGTTAATCCCAAGCTACATAGAGTTGACATTAGGGGAAAGGTGGGTCAAGTGTTAAGATTCAATATGCTAAGATAGATAACATCAGTATTCCATTCAATTTCACAACAATAACATATACAGGATCACTGAAAGAACAACAAGCACATCATAAACACAAGAGACACAATTTATCCTGGGAAACCCTCATGGGGTAGAAAACCCAACAAAGCTTCCTCAATATAGATGACCAACAAATACAAAGATGTAATCCCCAAATAAGAGCTCCTTCTCCTCCTTTGCAGATCTCTCTCTCTCCTATGTGCAATTCACAAGTGAGTGAGTGTGTGTTAAATGAGGAACACACCTCCTCTATTTATACCTTACTTCTCTTGACTTTTAACTCTAACTAGGTCGGCCCCAACAACTTAACCACTCAACTTAATGCTGACTGGGCCAACTCCTCTAGGAGACTTAAACACCCCATTACAAATGATTCTTAGGGGGTCTATTGCCCCGATTTACATGGGAGGATTTACCTCAATGACTTTACATAATAATAACATCCCGACGGAGGAATAAAACATCTCCGGATGAATAATAATAAAGTACAAATAGAATATTCTTAGAAGTTACAATATTTCAACATTCCCCCTTAATGAGAAGGATGTTCTAACAACATCTGCAGGAGCAAGGAGTCATCAACATCATACATGATACATCTATAAATCATTGGAAGCTTTCTTTAATCATCATCAGTAACTCAACCAGTTACTGGAACATAATCAATATTGGATCATCAACATCGTCAGTACTAAGTCTTCATCTTCTGCAACACTTGATTAGCTACAACATCATCAACATTTGGATCTTCTCGATCAACAACATCATCATCTGGATCTCTCGATCAACAACATCATCATCTGGATCTTCCAATCAACAACATCATCTGGATCTCTCGATCAACATCATCATCTGGATCTCTCGATCAACAACGTCATCATCTGGATCTTCCGATCAACAACATCATCTGGATCTCTCGATCAACATCATAATCTGGATTTCTCGATCAACAACATCATAACCTACAACACACATGATCCTTCCTTTCGGAATTATGGGATCACTGTCTAGGGTGATCAATCCCACCACAATCAGTATTTAAGACTATCCTTCCTTTCAGAATTACAGGATTTACTGTCTAAGGATGATTAATCCTATCACAATCAACATTTAAGACTATCCTTCCTTTCGGAATTACGGGATTTACTGTCTAAGGATGATTAATCCTATCACAATCAGTATTTAAGAGTATCCGTCCTTTCAGAATTACGGGATTTACTGTCTAAGGATGATTAATCCAATCACAATCAACATTTAATACTATCCTTCCTTTTGAAATTATGGGATTTACGGTCTAAGGATGATTAATCCTATCACAATCAACATTTAAGACTATCCTTCCTTTTAGAATTACGGGATTTACTGTCTAAGGATGATTAATCCTATCACAATCAACATTTAAGACTATCCTTCCTTTCAGAATTACGGGATTTACTGTCTAAGGATGATTAATCCTATCACAATAAGCATTTAAGACTATCCTTCCTTTCGAAATTACTAGATTTACTGTCTAAGGATGATTAACTCAACCACTTACAGGATGGTTAATCTTGATCTCTTTAGGACATAAAGTCCAGGGATGATACAATCCACTCGTCCACTTAGACAAAGTCTAAGGACCACACATCGACCTCATCGTCGGTACAGGTATCCTCATCATCGACCTCATCGTCGGTACATGTATCCTCATCATCGAACTCAATGTCGGTACTGGTATCCTTTATCATCGATACGGGTATCCTCATCATCGATACAAGTATCCTCATCATCGACACAAGTATCCACATCATTAATACAGGTATCCTCATCATCGATACAAGTATCCTCATCATCAACACAAGTATCCACATCATTGACCTCATCGTCGGTACATGCATCCTCATCATTGATACAAGTATCCACATCATCGATACAAGTATCCTCATCATCGACACAAGTATCCACATCATCGACCTCATCATGGGTACATGCATCCTCATCATCAATACAAGTATCCACATCATCGATACACGTATCCTCATCGTCGGAATAGGTAACCTCATCATCGATACAGGTATCCACATCGATACTAGTATCCAAATATCATCATCGACCACATCACTCCCCCTTTCGAGGAGGGTCCTTCTGAACTACACCAAGCTTGTCTCGGAAATACTCAAACTTTACTCGAGATAGAGGTTTGGTCAATACATCAGTTCTCACATACTCGAGCTTTATAGCTCCTTTCTGCACCATATCCCGTATATAGAAATATCAGATCTCTATGTGCTTTGACTTATCATGGAACACTGGATTCTTTGTCATTTTGATACAACTCTGGTTGTCACATAGGATCACAGTGGGTCCATGTCTAAGTCAAATAGTCCTGATAACAACTTCAGAATCCATATGGCTTCACAACTAGCAGAGCAAGCTGCTATATATTCCGCTTCAGCCATGCTGAGAGCCACACTAGACTGCTTCCTACTAAACCACAAGATCATAGCAGATCCCAGAAAATAACATCCATCTGATGTGTTCTTTTTGTCTGAGACACTTCCGGCCCAAGCTGCATCTATATAACCATACAATCTGAAGTCATGATCTCCAAGATAATACAAACCAGAGTCTATCGTACCTTTTAGGTACCTCATTACATGCTTTGCAGCTATCAGGTGAACACGTCTAGGTTCCACTAGATACTGACTCAAGGTGTTCACAGCAAAGCATATATCTGGCCTGGTATCCGTCAGATACATCACTGACCCAATAATCTGTCTGTACTGAGTTACATCAACCAATTCTGACGATTCATATGCCAACAACTTCAAGTTGGAATCCACGGGAGTGGTTATGTCCTTACATTCCAACATATCAAATCTTTTCAATATTTCCACAGCATACTTTCCCTGGTTGAGAAAGATTCCTTTTGGGCCTTGCCATACTTCCAGACCTAGGAAGTAATGCATCAATCCGAGATATTTCATCTCAAATTCTATAGCCAACTTCTTCTTGCTTTCCATGATTTGTTTCTCATTCCCTGTCAGAAAGAGATCATCCACATACAGTAATAGTATGACAGGTTCATCATACATAACCTTAAGGTAAAGGTTAGTATCAACTTTACTTTTGGTAAAGCCCAAGCTTGTCAAGAAGCTATCAATTCTCCCTCTGTGACTGAACATCATTCACACTCTGCATTGAGTGATATTCTGCATATCTATCCGTGCCATCTCCCGTTAGATGGGTCTACTGATATGAGCCTCAAGATCATTCGAACTCTGTGGTGAGTTCTTTCTTGCATCCATCTAAGAGAAGAATGTCATTTGTATATAGAAACCATCTTCAACCTTGTAGCAAAGGTTGAAATCCGCATCACCCATGGTGATCATTAAGCTCATGAAACGACTATCGATCCTGGGTGCCCGTACAGAGCTTTCTTCAACTGTGTGATTCTCTATTGAATTCTGGGAGTTTGATTCGCACTTCTTCTTCAATTACACCATTAAGAGAACAGTCTTGTCTAGCCACTTGGAGCAGACATCTCGTCATGATTCTCTCTCTTTCTAAGAGAATCCTCTAGCCACGAGCCTTCTATAGTACGTTTGATTTGTAAGTCTTTTTGTTGAACATCCATCACTTGTTCTTTGGAACAAGTGTTCATCATCCTTCTTTTGTAGATCATAACACATGATCTTTCCTACAAATCAAGGTTAATTACTAATTACATGATTAGTAATACTTCATAATCATCAAATCATGCTGACATGATAACCTATTATGCATACTGATATGATTCACATAGTTATGCAACTATATTGACCAATACTTTGGCACAACACTTTTCCATATCCTGTATGCATACAATGGTTATCTAGATGCCTTCCATCTCTACCAGAACATACTATCAAGAGCGTGCATAGCTCTCAGCATGTCAGCAAAGAGGTTTCATTCTAGACAAGCAACAATGGAATGTTTGTCCAACTTACCCATCATATGCATATTAGTAATATACTGTTCAATGCTATATGAATCCTTACACTATGCATGATATATTGCCTGATTCTAGGAATACAAATATGCATACAACTATTATGAGCAATATCATTTACTATTCAGAAATTCAAGAGGTAATTCAAATAACAACTCAAATACTTATCTTTTATGTTTGTGTGGTTCCCCCCTCTTGATCTCTAATTTTCCCTTTATGATAGCATCATGATTATATGTCTTTGAACTTCTATCCATCCTGGACCACTATGCATGCTTAAGTGTGCACTAGTGTTATCATTGTGTCATCCTCAAGATCTCATACATAATCATACATACATTAGTATAATCTCAATATTATCAAAACATTATGATTCTAAATAATCTTAAGCATGTATGTTCATGATCATTTCATACACAGGTATACTTATCTAAGATCCTAACACAAAGTAGGATTCCAACTTGATATAGGAAAAACATACCTGGATTAGTATGCATGCCTAGTTATGTCTAACATACCCAAACAATATCTTCTTTGTTCTCTTCAATAATTTAGAGACCTTGTGCTAGTAACCTGCATATCTCATAAGTTAAGCATAGTAGAAACAAATCATACATACCTTGTAAGTAGAGCTTCTATGTGATCAAAGACTATGGATGAGTCTTTGTCTTCATGTCATCATGGTCATATATTCTTGATCTAGAACTTGATTTGTCTTTTTTGATGTACCTTTGATGTTAGCAGACAACATCATCCTCCTACAAAACCACAAGTGCATTAGTACAATCATAAGTGTCATAACCCTAATCAATGAATGTCTTCTATCATTCATACACATTCATACTTTTACTAAGGTGATCAAACAATCTAAAATTAATCATGATTGTACTAACCTCAATAATATGAAGACAAACATATTATGAACTTAATCATGAAACAGATTTCAAAACATACCTGTATCTTCTCAAGTCATACCTGTCGAGTAGTCTTCTCTATAAGGGTAAAATCCTAACCATCCAATGTAGATCACTTGTAAACATATTATATATGTTCATGGTTCTAGGATGATAGAATATCAGTGCCATTTAAACCTCCTTCATTGCTGCCCTATGAGTCTCCCAGCTTTGCTAGGGTTTCTTCTTACTTGGAAACCCTAATTTTCAATCTCCTTCCTCCCACAACATTTTGATGGAGGATTAATATCTATGTTGAATGGATTCCAAGTCAATTATCAAAGTTTCCAATTTTGCATGAGGTGTCTCCAATATTGTATTAGGTCCTTCCATACCTAAAAATTGAAAACCCTAAGTGAGAGCTTCTTCCTCCTCTTCCTTGATTTCCTCCGTTGAGCCATTTCAGATGTGCCATATTGTTTTTGGTGTATCTCTAAAATTTTGAATCTGCAGAGTTTGAAACTCCAGTCTGTGGTAGCCAGACCTGTCATCTTTCCAACCCCATAGGTTTGAGCTTCATTGGATTCTCCATAAGAGAGATATGCTCATTTTCCCAACATGACCTGTTTAAGAGATGAAACAACATAACGAATTTGTACGGAGTTCCATGTGTCACTGTTTCATCTTTGGCCTCTGAAACTTGGACCTGTGAAACTACATTCCATGCACTAACTGTCACTTTTTACGGAATTCCATTTGGAGCTTCCAATCCCGAGATATGACCTTTTTCCCTAGGTCCCCTGTTTAGGATTGCATTCTGGAAGAGGTAGAAACCCTAACTTGTACGGATAATATCTCACAAAGTACAATGAATCTGAGGCTGAAACTCGGAAACAAGGTACATGAAAATTTCAGCTTCGACCTGTCCAATTTTCAGATCCTGAGACTTCGCCAAAATTGATTTATAGCGAAAGTTCCACAATGACTAGGGTTTTGCTATACAAAACCCTAACTTTCAAATTGTCGCAAGTGAAACAAGTGTCGTAAGTTCCATACATTGCCTTCCTTCAGGTTAGCTCTGATACCATGTTAATATTCAATATGCTAAGATAGATAACATCAGTGTTCCATTCAATTTCACAACAATAGAATATACAGGATCACTGAAAGAACAACAAGCACAACATAAACACAAGAGACACAATTTATCCTGGGAAACCCTCATGGGGTAGAAAACCCAACAAAGCTTCCTCAATATAGATGAACAACAAATACAAAGATGTAATCCCCAAACAAGAGCTCCTTCTCCTCCTTTGCAGATCTCTCTCTCCTATGCGCAATTCACAAGTGAGTGTGTGTGTGTTAAATGAGGAACACACCTCCTCTATTTATACCTTACTTCACTTGACTTTTAACTCTAACTAGGTCGCCCCCAACAACTTAACCACTAAAATTAATGCTGACTGGGCCGACCCCTCTAGGGGACTTAAACACCCCATTACAAATGATCTTAGGGGATCTATTGCTCCGACTTACATGGGAGGATTTGCCTCAATGAATTTACATAATAATAACATCCCGACGGAGGAATAAAACATCTCCGAATGAATAATAATAAAGTACAAATAGAATATTCTTAGAAATTACAATATTTCAACGTCAAGCACCCCAGGTCATGGGGCGACCATGCTTTAATACACCTATAAAAAGGTTTTCTAACGACCTGTCAACCCTTTGGAGTGTTTGTCTACATATCCATTGTGGCCATTTCTTGGACTTTGGCATGTCATTTCCTTTTCACGTGGCAATTGCATGTCAATTTCCTTTCAAACTTTCCTGCAGGCTGTAAACATGAACCGTGGTCACCAAAGGAAATGCTAAAAACATGAACTGTGGTCACCTAAGTGAAGAAACACATCATAACCAATATATCTTCTACACAAAATATGACGATCAACAATAAAATATTTTATATTTCATTTTGTAATTTGAATTTCATAATTAGTTTGTAATTTGAATTTCATAATTAGTTCTAATTTTTATCTCATTGTTTTTAATTATATATATTATAATTTATTATATATATATATATATAGATAATTATATATATTTATTTATATTATATAATTGCCATCCCCTGAAAAATTGGGGGCATGATCTAGCCGTCCTAGAAACTTGTCCCCACGTCCCCTCGTCCCTGAGGCCAGTGCAACATAGATACACACTCATATATTCTTGTCCCTCAATGACCATTTTCCCACCACAATCTATAGTGTGAGCACAACCCTTTGCCACACCAACAGGTTATGCATCAGACACTGGTGAACAAGCACTTCTGTTCTATTCGAGCTTGTCTGATCCTTGGTAAAAGCAACTAGTCCAAGATTACATAAATCGTCATTCGATCTAGGGTTTCACGATTCAATATTTCCTATTCTTTGAAATGCAATGCAAACACTCACCAAACTAATTGGATGGACATAAAGGTTGGTCCTTCACCTTCCTTTATGTGGTTGGAAATACAGACTCAACTCCGCGCTTAGGTAACATTATAGCCTCCTGCTCTAGTAGATGCCAATATCTCTCCCATGGATATGTGGATTTCTCTCCTATTTCAAGTACGAATTGCAATGGACTATGATGCTCTTACAAAGAGAAAGTATTTTCTCTCACAATTGGCCTTCCTCTAGTGGATTTCATTGAATCCGATGTCTCTTTAATAACCATGATAGAAGCTTTGGATTCATTGCCTATTTTATTGGGCTCGCTCTAATCTTCAGTGCGACAATTCCCTCTATTGGTAAGTATTCTCCCATCTACTGAGAAAACTCTTCAATTCAACAAGCAACAAAGATCACGTTGAAGGTTTCCTTCCAACTTAGCATTCTATAGATGCTTATATATCTCTTCATTTACTGGTAATAACATAGATCAATCAAACATCCAGAGGATCCAATTTCTTGAAGTGTAATTTTTTCTTTCTATGATTACACATGCTCTAGATATTTTCATACCTAGCTCTGCATTTGAGCCTACATGCATTGCTTATTTACACTTGCTTTGAATCATATTTAAGTGATCCATACCTTTGGTTTTTGTTTTTCCATTTGCACTTAGTGGTCATTTTACTCATTGTGATCGTTTGCATTTACTCAAAGCCTTAGCCCTCCCTTAAATGACCTGGAGACATTTTGTGACTACCTCACGGATCAAAGATACCCTTTGTTTTATGATCAAATTTTTTTGGATACCTTGGTCAATGTCTATTTTTCACCCACGGTCAACACACCGATGTTTTCTGGACATTCTCGTTGCTTCCCTACAGTTGTATGCTAATATCTCTTTCATATATACCTTGTGTTGAAATTATTACAACACTACTTGTAACCAACTTCTGTTATCATTGGCCTCTATTGTAATATCCTTGGGAAACCCATCTTTTCTTGTATGAGATATCTCTCACCATTGGCTAGCATCAAATCAAATCTGCCCTTATAGCTTGCAGTTTTAGCTTTGATGATTTAGTTGCATTGCTATAAATTCACAAAAGTAGAAAAAAGACTCATACACATACACATTTTCACACAACAACACTAGCATCAACAACTCTTATGCTTAACAATGTTTCAAGGGTTTGACATATCTTGAGTTGCTTTTCATGGGCTCAAGGTCATGAGTAGGCCCCAATTTTGTAATAAGGGAATTGGGTATTTCGCTACCCATTAGCGCTTTCACGAGGACATATATATGTTGTTGAACCTAACTCATCCATTGATAAATGTTTTAATCAATACTCATGCATATGAAGATATTTGGATCATTATCACTCACACTACTAGAAGGTTGGTGTTGAACGCATGCTTATACTGAGAGGGGGGTGAATCTGTATAAGATATATGTATATACATATATATTAATCAATCATCCATTTATTTTGAAACAATAAATATACATAAAATCAAATCATAGTACATAAAATTTAACATGGAAACCCTTTTGGAAGAAAACCACAAAAGATTATATTTATAAATTCATGTAGGCACCAACCTACTGTTACAAAGTTTGTAGGAACCAATCAACTGGAGACACCAATCCCTAGTAGGTTGGTGCCTACTAGAGACACCAAACCCCTCAAATGAGCACCAACTCAACAATAGGTAGGCACCAACCTACTGAAGACACCAATATCCTCAACTAAGCACCTACTCAGTAATATGTAGGCACCAACCTACTATATCATACTAACAATATCACCTCGAAGATAACTTTATAATTAGCTTCAATTTACTACACAATCAACCTTAGATTAACTCCATAATATGCATTTGATCTGCTTTATAATTTGCCTCTAATTTGTTTCACAATCTGCCTTTGGTCTGCTTCACAATCTAACCCTGATCTGCTTCACAATCTTACCCTGATCTGCTTCACAATCTTACCCTGATCTTCTTCATAATTTGCCTTTGATCTGCACCACAATTATCCCTAATTATGTCATATGTTCACCTTCAAGTCAATTCCAAAATCTGCCATAAACACCTTCTACCTTAGCCTCATCCAAAGAAGAACCTGCAAGAAAACATCCCTTCCTCTTCATAAGGTGTACCTCATCCTCCTTAGAGAACCTTAGAAAACCTTCAAAAGAATCTTCAAGAATCTTTCAAGAACCTAGAACATCCTCAAGAAAACCTAAGAAATCATCTTCAAGAAACCCTAGAAAATCCTCAAGAGACTTTGCTTCATCTTCTCCTTGCAATGGCGCACCTTTTTTAGAGTTCCATGAGTGAATAAAAAAATGAGGAGTGTCTCCTTTTATTTATACTATTTTTAAATCACTTTATGGGCCGACCTAACATTGTTCAATATCCTAGCAGGGCCGACCTAAAATTCTAGTTGGGTTGACTTTATAAATCCTTTCATGTCTCCTCATTCCTATGGAGTTAGAGGGACTTCCATATCCTGTTGGAAAGGTATCAGAATAATATTTTCAACCACATAGTTTATACCCCCATTTGAATTACGTATCTAGAGTAAAAATGCCTTCAAAGATAGGGTATCCAAACTAAACATCAAAAATCCAAAAATAATATTTCCAACAATCTCCATCTTGCAATCTTTATATTGGGCATTTGTAGTCTTCTCTTTCCTTTGACATCAATGACAACAATATTTCCAACAATTGGATCATCTATATGGAATACACTGGAATTTATTGTTTAAATATAGTTCCTTGGAGTATGTCATCCCACCTAAATCTAAGAAAGGCACCTACTCTTAGTTATTCATCACGGGTACATCTGATTTCTTGGCTCCATGCCCCACCGAGACTACATGTTTTAGTGTTCTATTATGCAATGATTTATGTTGGAACCTACTTACGACTCAGGCCATGCTTCTCTGTTGAAGGGAAATGGAAGTCTTTCTCTGGTAGGAAGTCACCAATGAATTTGATTTCTTGAGGTCATCCCTCCCTCCCAAATCCCTTGACACTTTATTTTCAGTCCCTGCTTCAGTTTTGAACTGAAGTGGAAGCCTTGCTTTGGCAAGAAGATGCAAAATCGACTACCGAAAACTTAATACAAATTCACAAGATATTCCTTCTATAGTGTGTGAGTAATAATGGTTCAACATCATCTATTAGCTCAGGAAACCTCCTTATAGTAGTTGCAACTACAGATTCTAACCTCCATTCAACAACATGCAATGTTCTAATAGTAAGTGTATCCCTCCCTAGAAGCATTCTTAAACTAAGAGGCATTGGTGGACATCACCATTTATTTATGCCACAATTTTGAGTAGCAACAATCAGTTCAATATCAACTTTTCCACAACACTTCAACATTCCAACATTCCTCTTGGAGTTTCACAGAGGTACAACATGCTTTTTGACCATCGCAAGATTGTTTGTTGCAAGTGGGTCTATAGAACCAAGTTTTTAACAGATGGAAGCATGAATAAGTTTAAAGCTTACCTTGTTTTCAAGTTTGATCATAGATTGAAGATATTGATTATTCAAAAAAAAGTCCATGTTGAAAAGATGCATTTAGTCCAACTTGTTATTTCACGTATTGCTTCTAAAGGTTGGGAAGTACATCATATGGATGCAAAGGAACCTTTCTATATAGGGACTTGAATTAATAAATCTACATAAAATTCCTCCAAGTTTTTTTAGAATGAATCCTACATTGTTTTCTTCCTTAAGAATTCCCTTTATGATACATCATTTTTGGGATTATTTGCATCAATTAAGTCATTAATATATGACTAGTATCCATAAGTATTAGTCACAACTCCCAATACTTAAATCACTTTATAGTCTAAAGCGATCTCCCCAAGCTTGGTATGGAAACATGGACAATTTCCTTCTTGGTCCTAGTTTCTCCAGGTGTCAATATTATCCAATGTCTGCACTAAACATGAATGTTTAACTCCTTCTCCTTGTTCTCTATGTTGATGAGTTACTTGTCACTAGAAGTAATCACCATTGTACTAACTATGTGAAGTCTAGTGATCATGTTTGAGATGTTTGACGTAGGTCTCCTTCATTGTTTCCTTGGTATTTAAATCCAACAATTCAATATCTCCGAGCCTAAGTATTCTCTTAACCTTCTTCATTAGTTTCACATGGAAGACTACTTACTTGACCCAACTCCATATCTTTTATACTTGACTCATACTAGACCAAACCACTCCTTTGTTGTTAGTTTAATATCTTGCTTCATGAAATATCCTCATGGGACTCATTGAAAGACATCAAAGTGTATCCTTCGCTACATCAAGGGTACTTATCAATTTGGCGTCGAGTATACTAAAGGGGTATCCTATTCCTTAGTGGGATTTACATATTTAAATTGGGTAGGTGTTGTTGATGATCGAAAGTCTACCTCTGGTTACAAAAATTTCAACCTTGGTTTGGGTCGTATCACTTGGTATATTAAACTAAAGGCACCATTAAAATGGAAAACCTTTTATGGATTACCTTATATAATAAATATCTTACATGGGATAACTTGCATACGAGATCTTGGTCTAGTCTTACCATGTGATTTTTATGGAAGAAAAGAGGATAAAGTGTAGTTCACCTCTTCATTAATTTCCATTTTTCCAAATCTATATGGGTGTTGTAAATACCTTAATATGAGGTACATGAAATTAGAATGGATAAAAACTCAAGGCATCCTTTGAAAATTTGGCAGGTGACATGAACAACTAGAACCTTTGAGCATAGTACTATGGACTATTTGAATAGAGAGGAAGAAAACAATATTTCAAGATATTTCTCTCTCTCCCTCTCAAGTTTTTTACATGATTAATTACAGTATGATGATTTACCAAGGGTTTAGATAAAGAATAAACATACACTTTTACCGTTGTTTACATAGACAAAATCCATCTATAAGGATGTTTTAATGGATCTCCAAGGGTAACCTAGACTCATATGGAGAAGGTAGATGTGTATAATTTTTTGGTAATACTTGGATCTCTTACTATTATGGATTAGGAAAAGGCACCAATATATGGGAATAACTCAAAGTTGTCTTCTTATTACTAGCCTTAGAGGTTAGGGACTCGATACCTCATTTTCTAGTTTATCTTCCAAGCATTTATATCATGAAACAATGCTATGGTATATGAGCTGTCCAAAAGTGTAGTATAACCATAGGAATGAATCTTACATATGACTGCATTTTCATGGAGGTGAGGTCATCCCTATACATCCAACATATTCGATATATAAATATCTCATTTCTTTTATTCTCACCTAGACTGGGATCTGAATTTTGGAAGTTTGTTGATTATGGTTTTTAGTGACATAATGTTAATGTTACAATGGATAAATGCCAAGAAATTAGATTTTTTTACTTATAGTCCTTTGTAGGAGGCTATTCTTTTATTTATACCTGTCAAGGTAGTGAAATATTTTACAAAATGTATCATTACTATTTCTGGTTGAAAAAAAAATGATATTTTTCCAAGGAAAAAAGATAGCTAGGTCATATTATTGTATGATTCCTTCTAACCCTCTTCATATCCTATATATACATCAAGGGGACTCATTTGAATAACTATATTGTGTTGTGTATTTGGTTATGTTGTAATGAAAGGTACCGCCCTCAAAGTGGCTTCCTCTTAAATCATTCTTTCATTTCATTTAGTCATGGAATTAGTAAATTGGTTGTTTTTTTGCTTATGTGGTTATTTGTTTCATAACATATTGTATCAAAGAGGACGATCCTCGAGTTTAACCATCTCATCATTTTATCTATAAAAAGAATTGGTATAGTGGAATTATGTGAACTTAGAGGGATGAAAATAAAAAACATGAAGATGTATCTAGTCAAAATTCTAGACTTTGAGCTACTATACTTTGGATAGCCATACAAGTTAGGTTTTTTGTCTAGTCCTAAAACCAAACTTAAATAAGAAGTTTCAATAAAAAAATCACATCTGAATATTTTTAGTCATAAATTGAGTTCCACCTATGAATTGGAAAGAATAAACCAGGGTATTTCAAATCCAAATTTAGAGGAAGAACTAGAAAAAATTAGCCTTGTGGAAATCTATGCAAGTTTTCTCACCTAATAGGTACAAAAATAATTTTGGTACATTAGGCATAACATTTTTGGCGCATCCAAATTTAGAGAGGCATATGGCATTGCAACGAAGAAATACCAAGATATTACAAGCTAAAATTTCAGACTTAGTAGTGTATAAATTTTGAAGATACACCCGTTACAGGGTTGACTTGTAGAGGAGTCCCCTAACAACAATTTAAAAGGTAGGTAAGCTTAAATTTCACATAAATTTTATTTGAAAGGGTTGATAGATGTGATTCAAAATATGTGGGAAAGATAAAGAGAGGAGAAAATATTGGTCAAATTTGTATTACAATTTGGATATTAAAGTTTGTTTTGAAATGGAGTAATGTCCATATAGACATTTTTAACCTAAGTTTCTCAACGAGCAAGTTGACCATCAATTATGGCCAAAGGTAATAAGAGAAAAAATACTCAATCTAAGATTCCCCAAGACTCATACATGACTCGAGAAGAGAGTAAATATTTTTAGTTTCATTTTTTAAATTGGAAAGGAAAATAACAACCATGGAAAGTAAAATGCAAAACAAGGTTAAAACACATATTTCATTAAAATTAGAAAGATTTTATTACAAGAAGAATGCCAGAATTGAGTTTTTTGGTTATTTTGAAATTCTAGATCCACTCTTTCACTCCAAATTTAATGAAACATGTGTTTTAACCTACAAAATACTATGAGTATAACACAATTTCAAGATACTAACTAGTCAAACTTTTAAGACCTCGAAACAAACATTGAAAACAATGAGTCTTTTGAATAGCTCAAGACAGACATGACATGCAAGCCGGGGGATTTGGAAACATGAGGGAAGACATTAAGAAGCTAACACATCAAGTTTAACACAATTCCTCCTCCTGAAAAGAGAATAAGGGTGAATTATTAGCACATCAAGAAAGCAAGAGGATCTAGTCCCAATCATAGGAGTATCTATCACACCAAGGTCCATGAAATCATGAATGATAGCTTTGAACTATAAAATTACTTTTTTTCCCAATATAGATATGAGCCTAGTTGTTTGATGGAAATGACCACGTGACATAGATATTCCAAAAGGAGAAATTATATGATCTACATCAAGTATCGACTCTACAAAAGGTAATGATTCCATCCTTACATTTATAGCCTAATCAATTTTTGTGGTACCGATGGATTTTTGATGAGAAAAAGGACTTATTGTCTCTTGGTTTATATTTATGTAATGAATGATAGTATACTATGGATATAGTATGAACAACTCATTCTTTAGTTGATTGACAAATCTTAGGAAAATAAGTTCAATTATGGAGTATACGCAACAATTTCAAAAGTTGAGTCTTAGAGAAGGATATTATAGATGATCCCAATCCTAACCTCACTCAACATACAAGGTTGACACCTTAATAAATAGATGAAAGAATAGAAAAAGAAATATGTTCCAATTGTGACAATAAGTACAATAAAGGGCATAAGTGTGGCAAAAAGAAATGATTTTATATATCTTGTGAATAGGAAGATAACAAGGGTTGGAACGTGGTTGGAACCTTATCAAGGTCCAAAACTAAAGGATACTTTTCCCACCACATTTTGTCATGATTTGGATGGAATTATCACTCTCCAAACTCTTAAGGTAAAGGGATATATTATCATTAACCAAAGGTAATATAGATGATTAACTATGGTAGTGCCCACAATTTCATTAACCTCATATTAGAAAATATTATCAATTGCTTGATATATTTAAGACTAAAGTTCTAAGTAATAATTATAGATGGAGGTACCATAAATTGTTAAAAGAAATACCATTGTATTAATCTCACTATAGGGAATAATTGGTTGGATAACCCAATGATCATAATCCCAATGGGTGGTAATGGTGTGTTCTTAGGGTCCCAATGGTTAAATCCATTGGAATAGTAGCTATGAATTTTCAAGAATTATCCATGATATTTTTCTCAAAAGGTGAGGAAATTGATCTTATATGTATTATAGGGAAACCAACTAAGTTTCAACTTCCAATTATATGACAAAACTAATAAAAAAGGGGCACTCATGAGAAATTGCATAGTTTTTGTCACTAGAGTTTCAATCATATAATCCCTCTTAACTATGGATATCAGCCCACATGGGTGTGGCTCATTGGCGGTTTAGTTGTTATGAAGTCACAGTTGTAAATGGAGGTCACGAGTTCAAATCACACCCGGCTTTACCCGTGTCCCATGCTTGTGGGGTGTGTGGGGCACCTGGGGGTATAGTGGTAGCGGGATTGGATCCCTGGACCCCGTGTCACACGAGTACCAGCCCAGTCTCCAGTTGTCGATTCCCCTAGTTACAAAAAAAAAACAAAAAAAAAACTATGGATATGAAATATTTATTTATAATCATTTCAAGGTAATCTCCAAAAAGACCCAAAGATCTTCCTCCTACCTAAATACATGATAATGCACGATTCTCCTTTTACAGATTAATGAATTATGTCTTCGAATCCTTCCTTTGAAAAATTATGCTAGTATTTTAAGCTTAATGAATTAAATGTCTTCAAATCCTTCCTTTGAAAAAATATGGTATTTTTTATGATGTACTAATTTACAACAAATCCTATGAAGGGATGTACAACATGTCAAAAATTCCTTGAATTTGTTGGAGGAACAAAAATTATATGCTAATTATTCCAAGTGTACTTTTGGGGTTCAAGAAGTGGAATATTTGGGGCATACTGTATCTCATGTGGGAATTAAAGTGAACCTTAATATAATTAAGGCTATAGTGGAATGGCCAATTCCAAAAAAATTGAATAATATAGGGGATTCTTAAATTAACAAGATATCACTGCAAGTTTGTTAAGATATATGGTTGAATAACAAAATCTCTAACAACATTACTTGAAAAATCATGCATATTCTTGGAATTGGAAAGCAACCCAAGCCTTTAAAAACTTAAGGAGATCATGTGTGGCACTCTAGTCTTGGCCATGCTTGACTTCACGAGAACATTTATTCTAGAGTATGATGCCTTGGGGCATGGAATTGATGTAGTTTTAATGCAAGCAGGAAGTCCTTTTACTTTCGAAACATGCCACTTTAAATGAAAGGTCTTATTTAGACCTTGAGAAGGAAATGTGAACCATACTACATGCAATTAAGCAATGACACACTCACCTAATGGGTAAACACTTCAAAGTTAAAAATTGTGATAGTTTGAAGTATTTCTCGGAACAATGCTTATCTTCAAAGGAAAAACAAAAGCGGTTTACCAAGATACTAGGCTATGAATTTGAAACTATCTAGAAGAAAGGTAAAGAGAATGTGTCAATTAATGTACTTTTAAAGAAAGAAGAGGATACAAAGACGACCAGATTTTCTGTCATAGGCCAACTAAGGAGAATCAACCCACACAAGTCACTTAATACAGCTTCCGGTGTGTTTGGATTATTTTGATTATGGCAGGTTTGAGGTCGTGCTACCTTCTAATTGATACTCTTGAAAGAGTCTCTAGAATTTTAGGATTTTTTCTATATTTTAGATGACCTAATTTAATCTTAATAATTTGCAGCTTCTAACTATGACTAAGAATTAATTAACTAATCTATGAACTATTTTTCCTATCATGGCCAGAGCAAAGAAAACATAACCTACATAACCTTAATATAAAGCACAATCATTGATTCGAGGAATGATAATGTAAATCGTCATTAACTCTAAACAAATATATCGATACAAAGATAACATATTTAAATGTTTAGATTAATGATCACTCATAAAAGAACAACTATACAAATAGGTCTTTTTCAAAGTAAACCATTGAAAGTATAATATACAAAATCACAATTAAATAACTACAGTTGTTATTATAACATGACTAAAGACAATGTATTGATCAGAAATGAATATTGTGTATGTTCAAATGCATTTAAATAAGCTTAGATCCAAATCCTAGGCTCTATCAAGCCCCGAGAGGTACAAACCTCTCCTTGAATAGCTCCTTGAGTGCAATAACTGAGCCACCTAATCCTAAGCTCTAAAGTCTCTATTTTAAGTCTCATATTTACTTTTTACTTTGTATTATTCTTTTTTGTTTATGGCCGACATAATATTTATTACTTTTTACTTTGTATTATTATTTTTTGTTTACTTTGTATTATTTTGTTACTTGACAAACTCGACAAACACTGTAAAGTCTCATATTTACTTTTTACTTTGTATTAAAAGTAAAAAGTAAAGTCTTTAGTTTAAGTCTGATATTTACTTTTTACTTTGTATTATTTTTTTTTGTTTATGGCCACATAATATTTACCACCTAATCCTAAGCTCTAAAGTGTCTAGTTTAAGTCTCATAATTACTTTTTACTTTGTATTATTCTTTTTTGTTTATGGCCGATATAATATTTATTATTTTTTACTTTGTATTATTATTTTTTGTTTACTTTGTATTATTTTGTTACTCGACAAACTCGACACCTCTGGGCGCAATAATTAACGTATTACAACCAAGTATAACAACATAACATTAACGTAGCAGAAACATGGAAATATGAAAGAGTCATATATGTATATATAAAAAAAACTAAAACCAAACATGATACCAACTTCCCAAAAATCCATAAAGGTCTGTCAACGAGGAATTCTCAGAGGAAGCGAGTCTTTTAGGGATTGAGAGATGTTTTAACTCCAATAATACCAACTTCTACCATATCTTCGAATCACAGGAGAAAACTATACATAGATTTTGAAAAGAGTTTTCAAAAATTCTGAAGCGTTCCCCCTTTTTACAACTAATAGTCAGCTCTTTATATAGACCCTGAAAATGAATAACAACCTGCTTCCATTTTTGTTTGTTGTTCAGTAAGATAACTGAGATTATCTGGCAATATGTTCTCAACAAATTCCTGCTATTTGGTGCTCCTCCTGCGCACTAAATTACTAGAGTGATGACACATCTCTGCCTTCTTCGCTATTCAGGGAATCTGGTGATAACGTTTTTATTCACCACAGCGGTCATAGCAGAATTTTACAGCAATAACAGTTACTCCAATGAAATGACTAGTTCGAATCATTGTTTTTAATGTTTTGGTTACATTTTTCGACTTCTTCTTGACAATGATTCTTTCGTAACTCCATTATTGGTGACTTCGTGCAAGTAAATTAGTATAGATCCATCTTAACCTGTGGATCCAATTTATTGAGATGTATTTCTTTTTTTAAATTTAAACTCAAGAAATTTGATCTCTCATTAATAGATGAGATTTAAGTTTTAAGTTTTTATTTTATAAACTAACATCGATTAGTTAATTACTTTTCATAATATTTTTTAATTATTTTGTTAGTAACAAACAACATTACAAATAAACGTTACAACATCTCCCCCATATTAAGTTGTAGAGCACCTATTCAGTACAAAGATAAAAGTAATAACAATAAAAAAATATAAATTCTTCCTCCACGAAGTAGTAATTAAATGTGTGTTTGTTCTGCTATATTAACGCCTTGACTTGACTTGAGTTGAGAGACACCTTACAACAGAATATTCATCGTAACAAAAACCTGCTATGCACATGCGAGGCATCATTATCCTCGTATGGCTTGCTTTTCTGTAGATAGATGGTGTACTACAGTTATGGTGAAATTATTGCTGGCGACCCTAGAGGCTCCATAAATTAATGCACCGCATTATTCAGGCCACTAATGCTCAATATAATGATCCATTAACTGTTTTCATAATATTATAATTGAATTCTTTAACACGTCAGGTTAGAAAGTAGCAAGGCATATGGGTTTCAGAGTTAAAATTCTCAATGATCTCCCTAATATGATTGAATAATTGTCAAATGCATAAGCATTGGTGTTCCAATGATTTTCTAGCTTATCTCTTGAATGGTGATAGCAGCGGATGGATAAGCCATAATTTGATGCGATTCCCACAAAGTCTCATGCATTAACTTCGTCAAAATTGATCAAAAACGTGTAAATTCTTAAGAATTCAAGCCTCCACCGTGACAGAGAACGGAGAAATCTTAGCATGTTTGCATTCTTTTCCGTTGTGCATTTAAGAATTAGAGCAACTGCAATTTTATTCCAATCCGACGTGGCCTTTAAACCAATATTCGCCATTGTTGAGTTTTTCAAATGAGATTAAGCAACAGCCATCTATTACGAGATTGTAGAGATTCGCTGCTATGCCTCCTACAATTTTAATAAGCTTTTGTTTCATACAAAATGTCAGTAGTCACTACTACATCAATCCAAAAGAAGATGTCAGCGATGTCAGCTTCATTAGTGTAAAGAGCTGAATATTATTCAGCCAAACAATTTGAGATTCAAGAACCCATAGGCCTAGTGCAGTCGCATTAAATGACTTGCAGCAAACTAAATATTAATCGTCTTCAACAATCTCTTCTATAATTGGAAAACTCGTATCCATCCCAATCATTGCGAGATATTGATCTTATGGTGAAAACGTCGTCCATATCTGGCGCGATCCCATGCTTATTCTACGCGTTGCCATTGGTGTTGAAATCTTCATAATTTCTGGGTCTTGAATCTGGAATGGAGCTTCTGTCAATTAAATGACGTGATAAAATGGTGATAAATGGCTCATTCCATATAACTTATGATTTTTTTTTTAAATTCAAATTAACTTTACGGAAGATGTGATATAATTTGTCGAGAAACAAGGCAACACAGACACGTTTTGCTTCCGGTAAGCTTCCCCTTTCCACGTGATCTTACGGATGTAAACTTGTGTTCAAGCTGTTCTTGATGCTTGATATGCCATGAAAATATTAGTCCAACGTCCCAATTCCACTTTACTCATGTCAAATAAAAATAAATAATTTATATCGAAAAAATAGTAAAGGTGTTTCAAACAAAAAAATTCCTCATTTTTAAAACAATGTTGGGCATAAACATTCCTTACGTGGAGAGGTAAAAAGTTGGGATGTGAAAGGTTTATAATACCAAGGCGGAGAATGAATCTAAAAACCAGCATATGATGCATTTATTTTAAACATGATGGAGGACAAATATCAAGAAACTCATTTAAAGTAAGATATATGAGAGAAAAATACCCTTTTGAAGTTCTAATGTAGATCTTAAATTGTGAGTAAGGTTTTAAAAGATTTTTAAGATAAAGAAAAACCATAAACTATAACCACCAAAATAATATGATAAAAATAAATGTAATCTTTGTTAGGGAATATTTTCCTCAAAGCATATAAATTCAAATGATTTGATGAAGTTATATACCATTGATATTATCAAAAGAATATACATATATCAACTTATTATTAATATTTTGATTATGTAAGTAAAATCTTTAAGAGAATGAATACTTATTTTAAAAATGAGGAAAATCATAAAGTGGAAATACTTGTCCTAAGTTAAGAATTTCATAATGTCTTTTATTTAAATTAAAATTCCAATTTTATAGATTTTAATATATACTCTTTTAAGGTGTATAGTTAATTAACCATAATTGAATTATTTTAATTTACCCAAACGTGTGTAAGGCGAAAAGATATTATTATTATTATTATTATTTTTAAATGAAAGATCATGGCTTAGAAAATTCGATAAATCGTCCAAATTCAAAAGTAAGGGGTTGGTTCCATTATTTGATTTACACTTTGTCAAGACATGAATCAAAATTATCAAAAGTAAGCATTTTAATGATTTATCTTGACTCGCCAAAATACTAATTAATTCCTTGATGTATTGAAAGGTTATCGAAAAATCAAGATAATTCAATTCTTTCAAAGCGATACATATAGTGAATTTGGCTAAGGTTAAATGAGAAGATGCAAGTATTGTTGAGATTTTGCAAACCAAAGCATGTTGTTACCTCAAAAGGACTCAACAAAGGCATGCAATCAACTCTAAGCATCCAAAAGGCCAAAAGGGTTCAAGCAACTAAGGTCATCCAAATCACCCAATCCTCATGAAAAGAAGAACTAATCTAAATAGCAAGCAACACAAGGAGTGAGTGATCAAAGAAAGGAAGCCATGAAACCAAAATCAAACCAGATAAAAATAAAAGAAAACCAAAAACAAACTATTTACAAAATTTACATGGGGGGAAGTTGTTGGGGTGCCAACAAGGCCTTACTTTGTGTTATTTCCATTTTGTAATATGATTGGGTGAAAGAAGCAAGGATCAAATGGAATCAATACCAAAGCACATGGAATCTCTTTCAATGACTGCAACATGACCCTAGTGGAATAATGATTCACTCTATCATAAGGATTGCTTATATCTATGTAAGGAATCCCAATTGAAACATAGGATATTTTATGAACTTCATACTTTTCCTATAGGTGGATACTCAAAATGACTGAAAAATTAACACACTTAAGTAGGATTTTTCAAGGAAGGTCTTAAAACTTATATTCTAAATTTCGTGGCAGTGTTTGGTTTTCCAGTAGAACAAAGGAGACACAATCAAGACCTTGAATCCCCTTATTTATACCAAGATAGCATTGGGAATACAGGCTTAATGGATTTTTTCATATGTATGCTAAAATATGAAGGGGATAATGTCATGATCATGATTGTGGATAAAATCCCATAGAATGCCTATTTTTTCTTACATTTTCATCCTTTCAAAGCAAGTAAGATACCTACTTATTTTCACTAGCAATTTTTTAACCAAATTATTTTCTTGTTTGGGTACTAAACTAGTTCATATCTCCTCTTACCACCCCCAATATGATGGACAATTTGAGATTGTGAATACATTTATGGAAGGTTGTCTATGCTACTTTTCATCCAATAAAAAGAAGCATAGGGACAAGTGGTTACCTTTCAAAGAATGGTGGTACAACATTTATTTCCATTCTTCTTCCAAAATGGCCCTATTTATGGCACTTTATGGGTATCATCCTTGTTGAACATTGGTTGTCATGGATGTCAATTAAATATGATGTCAAGTGTTTGAATGTCATCTAATGTCAAAGAGGATGTCAACTGATTCAGTATGAGCCATTGATATCATCCTAAGTGAAAGTGGATACATCATTCCAACAGAAGTATGAAGAAGCCACTTTGAGGTAGTCTACGTGCATGATGAAGAAAGAATGAATACCAGAAGTATATGCACAAATGGTGAAGGTGACATATATGTATGCAAATTTGGAGTATATCTAAGAGTGCATTCTATCTAAAGATGTATATTCAAGGATACAACGCTCAAGCTACTTTGGAGTATATCTAAGAGTGCATCAAGGATACTTCTTGCAGGTCAAGTTTGAAGAAGTACATAAGATGGTACATCATGCATATATAGAAGATACTTCATGAAGATCCAGTTCAAGAAGAAACACAAGTAATGGATCCTACATCATGTGGCCCTTGTGCATAAATCAATTCCACCAAGTCATACTCTCTCATGCTAGAAAATCAAGGAGTTGGTTGGACAATGGTCCAAGTGCTCAAACTGCCAAGAAGTTGATTGAACAAATGGGACAAGTAAGCAACCAGGCCTAAGCATTTCTTAGTTGATGGTTGGGAGTGGGCAGGAAGAAAGGAACAATAGATGGCTAGACAATCCTGAAAACGTGCAAGTAAATCCAATAAGAAGATACTTTCAGCAAGTGGAACATGTACAAACTCCTAGAATGGTACAATAGTTGAAGATCATATATGTTCTAATTCCATAGATGACGAACAACAAGTCTGCAAGTCCCACAAGTGATGACAAGGAAGAATTCAAAGTCCTACCAAGTAAAAGTCAGAGTATGTGCAGATTCCATAAAGTATCAATACACCAAGAGTGCATCACCCAAATGCAATGGTGAAGCGCGGGTCAACATCTTACTAAGAAGAAGCTGGAGAAAGCACAGATTACGCGGAGTATTGATATCCCAAGGGAAAATTACCCACAAAGGATGGTACATAAAAGGTAATGGATATATCAAGATGAAGTGGAATATTGCGCACATACCGTAATGCAAAGGTACATCAAGATAGCAATGGTACACCACCAATGTGTAAAATCCCACTAAGTTGTGGACCTTATGGGCACTTGATATATCATATATGACACATCAATAGCACATATGATGACATGTGGCATATGCACAATCCGTGAAGTATGGAAGAAGGGATGCCACGACCAACTTGCGAACATACAATCTGTGGAGGAAATGTATAAATAGAGATGCAAGTTGAAGATTTGAAGTAAGCTTGATGGCAAGAACATAAGTGTTTTTGTGTGAAAGTTTCGGTTTTTTTTCCAGGGCATCAAGGGGCTCATGGACAGAAGAGAATGATCTAGCGAAGAGTTGAATGCGCAGATGCAACAAAATGTAGTTTTGATGGTGCACAAAAATATTTTGTAGACCTGTGACAGTTACGCAAACAGTTAAAGAAAGAGATACTGAAGAATGCGCAAGTGTTGGATATCTCAAAGGACATTATCACACTCAGCGCGTTGATAGTCACATACGTTGAAGAGACAGAAGCGCATAGATAGAACTAAAGTTTATTAGATATTGCGATGATGTCTAGTTGATGCATATGAACATAAGTGAAAGTGTGCGAAGTTGAAGACTCCATCTGATGCACAACAACAGAACATCAGCAAAATTCGATTGACCAATCACGATGCAAATGATCTGAGACAAGTGCATTAAACTGAAAGGACCAACTATTTGATGCATAGGACATCGTATATTATCTGAGAAACTGCCGCACTTAATAAGAATGGACACATAAAAAAGTGTGCAATTAATTCTGTTACTAGTGCTTCATCTCTAAATAACATAATATCAATTGAAAGCAAGATATTAGTTGATCATTGTGGTCATGTAGAGGAGAACGTTAAACCAAAAGCACAAACTGCAATACCAACCGAGCACACAATATAAGAATCGAGTCATCAACATAAGTGTGATTTGAGAAGAATGAGAAGTCAAGTAATGTATGTAGTGCAGTAACAGAGTATAGTCTGCATACGAAGGTAGTGCACAGTAGAATCATAATCAGAAGACTTGAAGAAGTGCGCAGAGTTGAAGATCAAAAAGGCAGTAAAATATATTGGACATGATCAGGGTGGTTGGATGGAGCAAGGAGACAGGGATTTGGAGCTTCCTTAAGGTTGGTGCCTACAAAACAAAGGAGACAGGGAGTTGCAACTTCCTTCAGGTTGGTTCCTGTAAAACAAGTGACAGGGGGTCAGTTTCTCCTTCAAGTTGGTGTTGGAGAAAACACAGGGGGTTGGTGCCTCCCTCTAGTTGGTACTGGTAAACACAGGAAGTTGGTGCTTCCTTGAATGTATTCTTTCTCACTATAAAGAAGCATTCTGTGGTTTTCTTCCATTTGGGTTTCCACGTAAAATTATGTGTGTTATGTGTTGATGATGTGGTGTATATATGTGTGAATTCTTATTTATTGATGCATAACAAAAGACAACGATTAAGTAAAGGGTAATCTCTAAAAGATGGTAAAATTTGCTAATAATTGCGCTAATATTGATTCACACCACCTATCAGTATGAAATCAATTATAGCAATTGGTATCAGAGTGGGTGGATATTCAGTAACATATTAACATCTAGAAGATAGATCATTGCGCAGAAATGGACAAGCAGGAAGGCCTTTCTACAAGTAGAGCACCAAGGTTCAACGACACCAATTACATTTTCTGGACGTATGTATGGAAGTCTATTTGGAATCATTGGGAGCAGATGTTTGGAAATCTATAGTTGATGGTTATGATGTCCAAGTAATGGTACCAATCAATCCAGTGTAATGGAGACTCTATGAAAGCAATGCTAGAGACAAAAATGCTCTACTATGTGGTCTGACAGGTGACGAATTTGTCAAGGTTATGCACCATACATCAGCTAAATAAGTTTGGGACAAACACAGAGGTATATACGAAGGCTATGATAAAGTAAAAAAAACAAAGATTCAAAACTACTATGGGCAGTTTGAATATCTCAGAATGAAAGATGAAGAGAACATTACATCTTACTCCTTAAGAGTTGATGAGATAGTTAATGCTATCAAAAGTCTTGGGTCACTCTAGATGAAGAATCAATTGTACATAATATATTAAGAACTTTGCCTCAAAGATTCAATTCGAAGGTATCTATGTTAGAAGACCAAGCTAATATTGAGGAACTAACAAAGGATGAACTTCAGGGGATCCTCATTGCATATGAGATGAGAAAAAAGAAAGAGACTCCCATCGGAAAGGAAGTCGCCTTCAAAGCCACGGGAAAATACAAGCATGATCATGACAAAAACTGTTGTGATGAATCAAATGATGAAGAACAAAACTTTGTCAAGAAGCTGAAAAATGACGAGGTGAGTATAAGAACAAGCTACCCTTTAAATGCTTCAGATGTGGAGGAATAGGTCATTATGCCTCAAAATGTCCTTACAAGAAAGAAGAAGACGACAATAATGAGGAATCTAGTGCACATGATTGGAATGTTGCGCATTCTCAATACAAACCTGAGAATAAAAGGAGGATTCCAAAATAGAGAAAGAGTCTGTACACTGAGGAAGGAAGCAATGCGTCTGAAGAAAGTGACTGCGACGAAGAACCAAAAGAAGTACTTTTTATGTCTCATGCAGTGGAAGAAAGCAAAAAGAACAGTTCAAAGAACACTCCAGTTGTACAGAGCAAGCTTGGGTCACTAGAAAAATATTTTTTCAATGGATCATTCAAAACGCCTCCGAAGAAATTCACACCTCCAAAACCTGTTGAAGAGGTTAAGACTGATATTCAATCCGAAGATGAAGAAGCTGTAGATATTGACTGGGAAGGTGAACTGATAAGTTCCTTAGATGAATTAAATAAGTCTAAGAATAAGAATAAGTTATTGCGGGAATGCCTGTCAAAGTATGAAGAACATGACATGCCATGTCGAGAATCTATTGACGCAGACATTCGTGAAAGGATAACCAGTTATGAGTTTCAATTAAATTGCGCACAAGAAAAGGTTATAATACTTGATAAATAAAAATATATACTAAGAACTTCACTTGAGGAATTGGCGTAGGAAATCAGAAAGATGACTTATCAACTTGAAGAAAAGAATAAAGAGGTACTCCATCTAACAGACAAGCTGATTGAGATAAAGGGAAAGAGACAAGTTCACATTGATCAATCTACGCACAATTAGAAGTCAAAGATGAAGTGAGGAACAAGTTAAAAGATAGCACACCAATGTTGAACAGGATTCTAAAGGATCAGAGATCACCAGAAGACAAAACTGGTATGGGTTTTGTAAAGACACCTAACTAGATCTGCGACGGAGAACAATGCTCAAGTCATGACAAAACCTTCAGGTATGATGACTCCTTCATCTACAATTCTTTTTGATATAATAACCAAAGAAGGATCAATAGAGTGAAGTGCGCAAGATGCAATCGTTTTGGCCATATTGAAAAATATTGTCAAACCGTAAGATGTTATGCATGCGATCACTTTGGACACAAAGCTATGCATTATCGAAGAGCAGTAAACTGTCCGGATGAAGAACTGTTGCACAAATGATATTACACCCAAAGAGTCTTTAGTCAGAAATCTCCTTAGCAGAATCAAAACAGAAGTGTGCACAACAAAACTTGGATCAAGAAAAATCCCTAGAAGTGCGTTGAAGATGCAGAAGATCTAGGTGCAACAAGCAATTGTTGCCTCTCTAGCTAGTCCAATAAGGACTATGGGAGACCCTTGAGTTTAACACGAAGCATCTTAAGGAATTCCAGGGAATATTAGTTCGGTGTGCAGTTAGGTTTGTGAGAAGTATTTAAAGTCATAATATGATTCATTATGTTCGCAGACATTCAATGTTTATGTCGTAGATAAGGAAGATTGCATACAAACATAGTCATACACTTATCTTGCATATCATAGAACAGAGAAGCATCATATTGGTTTCAGTTGCACAAATTCAAGCAGAAGATCTTGTATGAAGAATTAAAACACTGCTAAAGAAATGAAATTGCAAAAAATAGATATTTTTCATTATATTCAAAATTGGGGCATGATTACAAAATTGCATGAGTTAAGACTCCACGCCGAAGCCATGCATGGCATATATAAAGAAAGGGAGAAAAATTGAAAACACTGAAGCATCCAACAACCAAATTTCAATGTTGAGATAAGATTCTGGTCGGTTCACAAGACGTAGTTCCACCTCCACCTGAGCTAGGAAAGTGCATTCGGAAGCAGAGTGCATAGGAAGAAGTTGCATAGTTACAAACGAAGACGAGTCATCATGTTGAGGCCGTAGACGAGACAATTCTTGCAGAATTTGTTGTTGTTGATGCTCCAAATTGTCTACCTTGCGAATTAGAAGATTCAGCTGCTCAGAATGATGATACTGGTGGAGAATTTGGGTATTCTGCATTTGTTTTTGCCAAGAACCCATATCCATTCTCAAGCACGAAAATTCAGCTTGCTGAGACTGAACGACATGTTGCACATTCTCAAGGGAATTGGTTACACTACGGTGATAGGAGGCCATTGGAAGGAAAAGGAAGATTAAGCAGCAAAGGACTAGACAACAATCAAGGATGCAAGAAGCGATGAACCAGGCATTGCTCACAGAGATCTTAAGAATCCATTAAAGGAAATTCGCACGCATGCAGTTAATTGATGAGAAAAGCATTCAATGTCGCACAAGTTGGAAAGGATGGTGGGGTCTCCAAAAATAAATGTTGAGCTTAATGAGTTTTTGGAAAGAGTACAAAAAGGGAGAAGTTCGATTCATTGCACCCTACAATAAAGATTGTTTCCTCAAAAAGTTCTAGCATGGAAGCGACATGTCATTCCTGCCACATGAACTGAGTGTCATATCCGATTTTGTGCCAATTTGGTCGATGAATGAAAACGTGCCATATATTTTATTGTCTTAGCAAAGGATGTGACTATATTAAATGTGACAAGGCTCTGTCACAGTGCAGTAAATGCGACAGGTGAAGCAATCAGGCACATAAAGAATAATGCAAAATCAATAGAGAACAGACTTATGCATTGCGCAATAAGGATAACAACATGGATAATTGTGCAAGGTAAGGTGATGCATTATGATAGAAATATAATACCAAGATGAAATAGAAATATAACATCTATATTAGAAAAGCAATCAAATATAATGAGGTATGAAGACAGGGGGAGTTATCCCAGGAAACAGTCAGGACATGTTCATGTGCAAAACATAAAGGAAAGAATCCACATCGTGCAATGGACATCAATTCCATAATGTCAAAGGGGGTGAGATGCATGAAGCTGAGGAGAGATGCATAAAGCTGAAGACATCAAAGGCATCCGAAGCTTAGAAATACATAAAAATGATAAATACATAAAGTTGAGGCATGAAATTATTATTAGTGCTGACATGAAGAAGTAAAAATATGAATGAAGTCTGCAGGACAACACGAAAGGGGAATAATTGCAGACATCAAAAGAAACAACTTAAAGTCCTAGAAGTTTTGAAAGAGAATGAAGCATGAATCTACAACAGACGTGAAAGAGTATGAAGAAGACTGAACATGAAGTCAGTAGGACAACATGAAAGGGGAAGAATTGCAGACATCAAATGAAACAACATATAGTCCTAGTAGTTATGCAAGAACATGAAGCATGAAGCTACAACATATGTGAATGAGCGTGAAGAAGAACAATCGAAGACGTGGTCTGCGTAGATACAACATGAAGCAACATAGTTTGAGCATAGATGAAATAAGTATTGAAAGAGAGCACAATAGATAAAATCCCAAAGAACTCAGGGGAGCACATACACAGGGGGAGCACTGCGACCAAACATAGATGAAGCATACGACTCAATAATATTAGGTACAACTTCATAAGTTGTTGACATCAATGCCAAATGAGGAGATTGTTGAACATTGGTTATCATTGATGTCAACTAAAGATGATGTCAAGGGTTTGGCTATCATGTAATGTCAAAGAGGATGTCAACTGATTTAGCACGAGCCATTGATATCAGCCTAAGTCAAACTGGATACAACATTCCAGCAGAAGTATGAAGAAGCCACTTTGAGTTAGTCTATGTGCATGATGAAGAAAGCATGAATACCAGAAGTATATGCACAAATGGTGAAGGTGACAGATATGTATGCAAATTTGGAGTATATCTAAGAGTGCATCAAGGATACATCTTGCAGTTCAAGTTTGAAGAAGTACATAAGATGATACATCATGCAGATCCAAAAGATACTTCATTAAGATCCAGTTCAAGAAGAAACACAAGTAATGTATCCTACATCATGTGGCCCTTGCGCAGAAATCAAGTCCACCAAGTCATACTCTCTCATGCCATCAAATTGAAGGAGTTGGTTGGACAATGGTACAAGTTATCAAACTGCCAAGAAGTTGGTTGAACAAATGGGACAAGTAAGCAAGCAATCCTAAGCATTGATTAGTTGATGGTTAGGAGTGCGCAAGAAGAAAGGAATAATAGATGGTCGGACAATCCTGAAAGCACGCAATACAAGCCAATAAGAAGATACTTTCAGCAAGTGGAACGCGCAAAAAATCCTAGAAGGGTACAACAATTGAAGATCATATATGTGCAAATTCCACATCCGAGGAACAACAAGTGTGCAAGTCCCACAAGTGATGATAAGGCAGAAGTCAAATTCCCACCAAGTAAAAGTCAGAGTATGCACAGATTCCGTAAAGTATCAATACAGCAAGGGCGCATCACCCAAATGCAATGATGAAGCATGGGTCAAAATCCCACTAAGCAGAAGCTGGAGAATGCACAGATTACACAGAGTATTGATATCACAAGGGCGCATTACCCACAAAGGATGGTACAAAAAAGTTCATGGACAGATCAAGATGAAGTGGAAGATTGCACACACACCGTAACACAAAGGTACATCAAGAGCATAATGGTACACCACCAAGGTGTAAAGTATCACTAAGTTGTGGACCTTGAGGGCGCTTGATACATCAGAGATGACACATCAATAGCGTAGATGATGACATGTGGCATATGCACAATTCGTGAAGTATGGAAGAAGGGATTCCACGACCAACTTGCGTACATACAATCTGTGTAGGACATGTATAAATAGAGATGCAAGTTGAAGATTTTATGTAAGTTTGATGGCAAGAACATATTGTTTTTTGTGTGAAAGTTTTAGTTTGTTTTTCAGGGTATCAGGGGGCTTGTGGAAAGAACATATTGATCTAGTGAAGAGCTGAATGCGCACATGCAACAAAATGAATTTTTGATGGTGTGCAGAAAGATGTTGTATACCTGTGATAGTTGCGCGAACACTGAACCAAATTTTATCAGATATTGCGTTGATTCTTAGCTGATGCATATGCACAGAAGTAAAAGTGTGCGAAGTTGAAGACTCCTAATGCACAACAACAGAACTCGATAGGTGCATCACGATGTAGTTGATTTGAGACAAGTGCGTTAAACTGAATGGACCAACTATTTGATGCACAAGACGTCACAGATTATCTGTGAAACTGCCACACTTAATCAGAACAGACACATCAGAAAGTGCGCAGGTACTTCTGTTACTAGTGCTTCATCTCTAAACAACAAACTCTCAATTGAAAGCACAGTATTAGTTGATCATTGTGGTCACGTAAAGGAGAACGTTAAACCAAAAGCGCAGACTGCAGTAATAGTAGAGCACACAATATAAGAAGCAAGTCATCAACAAAAGTGTGATTTGAGAAGAATGAGAAGTCAAGTGATGTATGCAGTGTAGTGATAGAGTATAGTTTGCATACCAAGGTAGCGCACAATAGAATCATCATTAGAAGACCTGAAGAAGTGTGCAGAGTTGAAGATCAGCAAGGCAGTAAAATATATTGGAAATCAGGGCGGTTGAACGGGGCAAGGAGACAGGGAGTTGGAGCTTCCTTCAGGTTGGTGCATGTAAAACAAAGGAGACAGGGAGTCGCAACATCCTTCAGGTTGGTGCCTATAAAACAAAGCGACAGGGGGTCGGTTACTCCTTCCAGTTGGTGCTGGAGAAAACATAGGGGGTTGGTGTCTCCTTCCAGTTGGTGTTGGTAAACACAGGAAGTTGGTGCTTCCTTGAATGTATTCTTTCTTACTATAAAGAAGCATTCTGTGTTTTTCTTCCTTTAGGGTTTCCACGTAAAATTATGTGTTGATGATGTGGTGCATATATGTGTGAATGTTTATTTACTAAAGTATAACAAAAGATAAATATTAAGTAAAGAGTAATCTCTAAAAGAAGGTAAAATCTTCTAATAATTGCGCTAATAATGATTCACCCCCCCTCTCTGTATTAAATCGATTCTAACAATCCTCCATCTATTTCATCACCTTTGAGAGGGAAATCTAAGGTTGAAATTTGGAGAATCACATCTAGCACTAACAAGAGGTTCTCCAACTATTGAAGGAAATATTTTCTTATATAGAAAAAAACATGATGAATAACAAGCAATCAACAATATTAATACAACAAATGATTAATGAGACTTGGTGCACACAAGAAATCAACAATATTAAGGTTTGAACAAAGACAATGCAAGTGAAAAACAAAAGAAGACAAGAATGTTGGGAACACTACAGTCAAAAAGGAGAAAAATGAAAGAAGAATGTGGTGATAGGAATGAAGGGACAAGGACACTTGGCCTTCCATCTACCTAAGTGCAGACTATATCATCTTTCAATTCAAATAAAAAATGGCATTTTGGCAAAGTAGGACATGATGCAGAAGAGGATCATGGTAATGTAAATTGTTAAATTGTCCAGAGAGCCATGAGATTGCATTATAACTCTACAATTGTTAAGAATAAAGACTAGAACCACCATTCAAATATGGTTTTCTTGTTTGGGTTTCCAAGGTAAAAATATTTGTGCCTATTGTATGTTTGAATTCTATGTACTTGATAAATTGTTGTGTGATTTTTTTTTTCATTACATAATTGGTGCATTCTATTAATTTAATAAATGAATTACATTGCAATTACTTGCGTGAAAATTGTTTAGCCTATTTTCCACCCATAATTTCACTTTCCCACCATGATGGGATATCCCACTCCTTTCATTCAAATAAATTGTGATATCTCACTCCTTCCATTCAAATAAATGAGGAAATTAATGGTGGGGAAGATAGAGTTGTTACTCCACAACTTCTATTTTCAGTTGCACTGTTAAAATTGCTCCTATGACTCAACATTGGGCATTTTACATGAACTACATATAGTATAATTAAACAAGTGAAATTAACACCAAAGGTGCTTATACCTGCCTTTTAGAAATGTTGTAAAATATTAGTTATTCATAATTCAAAAGTGAAATTAGCAGCAAAGCTGCTTATACCTACCTCTTAAAAATATTTAAATGGAATAGTTGTACATAGTTTAACACTAAAAGCTAAAATAGTTATTAGCAACAAAAAGTAGATAAGAGAAAGATATTGTCAAGAAATAACAAGTAAATAAGAGATCAATATTGTCATTTAAAATTACCGTTATTTAAGATTTTGCAAAATTTGAACTACCAACTAAAAGGCATATGTATATTGTGTGTAAGAGAGACGACTACTTAAGTTAATAAAACTTGTATTTTTTTTTTTGGCAAGTGGTAGTACCCCTCACTAGCAGGGTTCACCATTGGCTGAGAGACCACGAACCAGGGGCATCTAAGCCGTCAAAATCACATGGGGATTGCACCAACCTTTAGCATGGTTGGATTTTTAGTATCCGTGAGGTTTGGAACCAACAACCTTTCCGCTTAGGGGCGTCTTAACCATCACTTGCCACCGACTGTTCTACATTTCACAGATAATAAAACTTGTACTTAATATAATATAAATAAAAATAAATAAGTACTACTTTATAAAAATATGAAAATCTATCTTAATTTTATTATAAAACATGTACATAAAAAATTATGGATAAATATTACATAGTGCATAAGTTTTTGTATTGCAATGGGTAATTCAAATTTGTAAAACATCACACCTTGTAATTTTAAGAAAGATTAGCTTATATTGTAATATTAAGAAATATTAATAATTTAGTATGTATATTTTTTTAGAATTTTAGTATAGAAATTAAAAATGAAAATAAAAGTGTAATGTTAATTAAAAAAATATATATTAATTTCAATTAAATTAATGTATAAATACAAAATATAAATAAAAAATTATAGAATTATAATTAAATAATAATAAAAAATTAAAAAAATAAATTAAATTTATTTAATTTTTTCTATATTTAAAATTTAAACAAATTATATATAATAAAAAAATAAAAAAATGAAAATATTCGTATAATATAAAAAAAACAAAAAACAAAATATAGATAATAAAAAAATAAAAACAAAATATATATAATAAAAAAATAAATGAAAATAATCTTATACGAAATGAAAAATATAACAAAATATAAAAAAATGAAAATATTCGTATAATAAATAATAAAAAAAACACAAAATATAGATAATAAAAAAATAAAAACAAAATATATATAATAAAAAAATAAATGAAAATAATCTTATACGAAATGAAAAATATAACAAAATATAGATAATAAAAAATAGAAGAATGAAAATAATTTTATAAGAAATGAAAAATATTAAATCAAAATTTATTATTAAAATATAATAAAAAATAATTTATTATTAAAAAAATAAAGTTCATTCTTTAAAAAACAATATAATTGTTTTGTAATAAAAAATTATAAATTTGAAAAGAGTAATAAATTATTTTATGATAAAAAGTGTAAAATTAAAAACCATTTTAAAGTGATTGACATGAAATAGTTTGAAATAAATTTCCTTTTAATAATTCAAATCTTCAATAAGATAACACCTAGCAATTCAAACCTAAAAATCAATTGAAAAAATGATTTAATCTAGTCCCTTACTTCCTCAATCCGAGTCCTTATTTTGAATTTGAAAAAGCTTTTGTTTATCCAGCCCAATGGTCAACATAAAAATATTAATACTAGCAATTGCCCCAGAAGGTGCAAAGGAACGCCGAAAGGAAAAAAATTGGTAAGTAAAGCGAATGTGATGAAATGACAAAGAAAACAAAAAGATGTGATGAAGAGCTTCCTCCTCACCATTGGAATGTCATGAAGAGAATAATAAATTAAAAGAAAATTTTGGGCGATTCACTTCATTTATTAGAAGATCTCAAGACAAATGTTTCAGTAATAATAATTTATTGATAACCATGCACAAATCAAGAAATGATAAAATGGGGATGCAAACAAAGGGAATACCAAATCTCCACTTGATGGTGAGGGCAAAGAGAGTAGTGCACTTGATTATCTTCACTTCTTGTTATTTAGTCTTGCACCCAACTTCTCTCAAATGTGATTGTTGTTATTACTGGAAACCAAATTTGCTTTAAATACAAGCTTAATTACCTTGACAATTAGCCCATAAGTAACAATTCTAAAAGGTACGTTGATTGTACAATTCTAGTAGAATTTATTGCAACGCACCATTGACTATAATTTAGATTTGAAAATTTATTGAGGGATGGGACAAATATAGATTTGAAAATGTTGTGTTATGTTTGTCCCATAGTTAATCCAATTATGCCATAAACAATTTTTTTATTAGCTATGAATTAAGACCTATGCAAGATTCAAATGTTATACCAAGGAGCTCTTTTAAAATGTCACATGTAATTTAATCATAACTTCTTCTTTTTTAACCTGTAAAAGAGCCGGTGTGGGCACATGGCTTAATTGCCTCAAGAGCACGAGTCATGGGTTCGATCCGGGGTGGGGACGACCATAGTCGACCGCCCCAGCCACCCCGCCTACAACAAGAGACCCTAATTCAATCATATCTATAACATTTATGCCAGACTTTGTCAAAATAAAGAAGAAGAAAATCTATTTTCAATTTTCATTGCAATGATTATCCCATACAATTACTAATTGGACTATCTATCATAATTGCTTTGTTTTCTTTAGATGAATATACTTGTACTTAAAGGAATACAAAAGTATATTATATAGAGAGGGCATGTGGTTTAGTCAATAAAACAATTATATATATTTTTGTTTCCGCAAAATAAAGAACATAGGGGGCATTGGATTATCAGTCGAGACTTTTTCATCATGAAGAATATAGAGATAATCATTTGCCTGAGGTGAGATAATTATCCAATGAAAACAATTATATATATATATATATATATATATATATATATATATATATATATATATATATATATGTTTGTTTCCTCAAATTAAAGAATATATGTATATGTTTGTTCTATGTTAGTACCTTGTCATGGAATTTATTTATGTTGTATCAACGATATCTGGATTATTGGACTGGTAGTATGGGGCTTATTGTTTGGCTCTATGTTATTTGGTATGATCCTTTATGTTGGGAAGTTATTCCCTTGGTTTGTTTCGGTTTGCATGGAACCTTTACTATTTCACATTATTAATAGTAAGTTAATTTTTTCATGGAAAAATGAAAGAATATAGAGGGCACTGGATTATCAAGCAGGGCTTTTCCATCATGAAAAAATATAGAGATAATCATTTGGCTAAGGTGGGATCGTACCAGATTGTCCAATGATTGTTTTTTTCTAGATAGTTGAAGTGCTTTCCTCACATTTTTTTGCACTGCAACTTTTTGACCTGATTTTCAGAAGTTATGTAAAATTTTAGTTATAAGTTTTTTGAAAACAACAATATGACATAATGTATTTTTCTTGTAAGATCGGACATGGAAAACGATAGTTTTTTACATGTTTCAATCAGTATATATTGAGAAACAATCGATATGCACATCAAAAGATAATGTTATCATGATGATGGCTCAGAGGTTGTGAACCTAGTTTTGTATTGTTACTTTTGGTTGATAGTCTTGAATAGCAAAATAGTAGCCTTTTTCCTTGAGTGAAAAAAAATTATATGTTTGTTTCATAAAAAAATCTAAACTAAAACATTAAATTGTCTATATAAAAGCTATATGTTTCAATCAAATTGTTTATTTTCCTATGATTAGAATTATTTAGTAGAAGTAATATACCCT
The DNA here is from genome assembly GCA_027924585.1 of Larix kaempferi. Classification (NCBI taxonomy): domain Eukaryota; kingdom Viridiplantae; phylum Streptophyta; class Pinopsida; order Pinales; family Pinaceae; genus Larix; species Larix kaempferi. The sequence continues at coordinate 4,308,423 of BSBM01000394.1, forward strand.
CTCCAATAAGGATTTAGATATAATTAAAAGGAGTTGGGAAAAAATTGATTGAGAAGAATAGTGTAGAGGTGTGATTTTTTAAAGTAAAGAAAATGACGGTTGATCCATTAGATTTTATAAAACAATGAAAATAGTGGTTGATACATTAACCACACACATGATTTAAAAACAAGTTTATATTATTTGCATAAAATCTTTTTGATGAATAAATGTAAGCAAAAAAATTGCATCGATATTTTTTTGGTTCGATGCTATGTCCCATTGAAACTAACCATTTCTTTGTTTGACAAGTGACAAGCTGAGGGTTATGGCCAGAAATACTCAAATAGAAAACAAACTAAAACTGTGGAAATCAGTCCAGGGGTTGTTCATCATTAGACATAAAGGTAGAGAAAGGGCTTACACCTGGCATAGCGCATGTGTCCTTGTTGCTTGTGGTGGCTAGATTGCAGGTGAAGAAGGTTGTCAAATTAGGTCTAAAGGTTGGCATAACCTTCATTTTCTATTTAATGTGAAGTCTTGTCGGCGTTCCAAGAGGTTAAATAACATAATTTTAACTATGTTTTCACTGGCATTGTTGGAGGAGGAACGCTCGATGGCACAAACAAATGTGGAAAAATAAATTCGTGTGGCATTGTATGTAGATTTAGATTTTGTTATTACTTGTTCTGATTTTTTTTGTTCTTTTAGTTCTATTCTCCTAGAACAATTGGTTGAATTTCATTATCATAGTTGATGTGATTTTGTCATATTCTCACTGAGTATAAGTTAATTCATCTCTTTCTTTTGAATGGCTTTAAAGTCAAAATGTTTGCCAAAAACCATTGAAAGTTTTAGCAGGAATTCCCTACAAGTACCAAAGCTTACAATTAGGTTAGCATACAATTTGGATTGGAAAGCTTTATATAGCTCTTATGTTAGCTTAACTCTTTGTTGCTTTGAGGAAATACAAAAGCTTAAAGGTTAGCTTACAATGAGGAATGCTTACGATTAACAACCCTACACTTCATGTATTCCCTGTTCTTTCAACTCTATGCTTTCAGTTTGAGAGATGATGAGATGCTTGAAGAAAGGTCCCTCCATTTCTTTGTGTTTGAATGATATATCCATGGCTTTGATTCTTAGTTTATTTGCATTTTATGTCTTCTTATTACTTATTTGATGGTTTTATATTCTTATGAGATATGAAATCCATTATATTCTTAAGTTCACCTTCGTAAAGTTAAAAGAAGTTTGCAAAGTAATTTGTATGAAGTGCGAAGCTTATGAAAAGTAAAGTATTCCGCAAAGTATTTTTGTGAAGTTAAGAATTTCCGCAAGGTTAGAGAACTGCGCAATAGAAAGTCAAAATGCGCAGGTAATCACTGCACAGTAAAAGTGAATCGTGCAAGTAATCACGACGAAGGTAATTTGTGAAGAAAAGTATTCACAAAAATAATTAAGAGCAAAGTATTTGCTAAGTGAAGCGCAGTTCCTAAAGCAAAAGAAAAATAAATTTATTTATTCTACCGCGCAGGTCAATTCTTTTTTATTGTGCAATTTGCCCTCCTTTTCCCTTGAGAACATACATAATCTGGGCTGATATAGATTCATCAAGTAAGTGGATATCTTGATTTAGTGATGTTTACAGCTTTGGTATTGTTTTGTTGGAGCTACTTACAGGGGGAGAGCTGTTATTTTTATCAAAGATGAAGATGCTGGGGAGGATAATGTGAGTGGGTGAAGAGGCAGTTACTGACAAGGTAAATATCAAAATTGTTTGATCATACCCGTTTGGAACTTGATCCAGAGTCCGGGGAAATTCGTTCTAGCAAAATAGCACTACTTTGCATCGTTATTGATCCTCTTAATAGACCTTCAATCACTAAGTTGTCTTGTTGCTTAAGGGTTGCAAGGTTGGCTCATATATGCCATCTTCAAATCCTACTTCTCAAACTTCTCAAATTTGAATATCTCAAATGATTATCACGGGAAAAATATGCAATGGGATAATGTAAAAACATAAAACTTGAGAAACATTGAATTGTTAAGTTTGGCAATGTATTTTTCTTGCCTTTTGTTAGATAAATTCCATATGGCTTTGTGCCTTTTGTCTTTTGTAATAGAGAATTTATTCTCTAAAAACTAGAGAGATATAGATCAATGTCAAGAAAATTTGGAAAGAGATTCAAGTAAAGGATCTATAGAAATGGCAGATAGGATAGAATTGAATGTCCTTAGCAAGTTATTTTATTGTCATTTTATTTCCCCTGTGGTTAGGAAGCACTAAACTTAAATGTGGGGAGACTATTCAAAGTGAAAATACATATCTCTAGTAACCCTGGAACCATTCCATCTTTAAGCACTAACACATACCTTTTTAGGCATCTAATGCCTATGTTGTTCCATTTCAACTGCTTGTGAATAGAAACCTTTAGAGCACAATTGTGTCCCTTTCTTCTAATGATAATAGTTTTTCAAACTCACATCTTCTATTTCTTTGTTTGAAGCATATATAGCAAAATCTATTTAACCACCTTCCTATTGTTCTAATTGGGGGCCTCAACTTCATCTCTTTGCCCCAGGCACAATTGATGCCACTGCTTTGATTTAGAATAATGAGTGAGCCTGATAAAGGAATGGGAAGCCATTAAAAAATGTTGAAAATTATAAGCCATGCTATTTAAATAAAATACAGGTAATTGTGAAAAAAAATGTTCCTCTTTGCAAAAAAATGAAGAAGAGAAGGATCTAGCAAATAATAAGCGAGATCAAATCAAAGACCTAAATCTCAAAGTCAAAGATTGGTGCATATATGGAGGTTGTAAACAAAGAAGATACTATCTCAGTCGAGAGTAATCATAATAATTGATAACATTATATTTAACACTGCAATGCAAAACAACTTTGTCAATAACACGTGGACGTTAATTAATTGATTGCAGTGATACTGTGGAGAGGTATGCACTTGAGGTGGAAAGAGTCGCTCAAGAGGTGCTGAGTCTGTTCGTTGAAAACTTGCATGTGAGGCCAATTATTTCAAGGAGAAGTTTGGGTCGGAGCCCATGAACGTGATGCGCATAGATTTGTATCCGCTGTGCCATAGACCTGAACTTGTTCTGGGATTGAGTCCTCACTCGGGATTGAGCCCTCACTCAGATGGAGGGGAATCACATTTCTCCTTCAGGATGAAAAAATAGAAGGCTTGCATGTACGCGAGAAAAATCAATGGATTCCAGTGCACCTCATTCCATAAGCGCTTTTTGTAAACATTGGGGACTTGGTCAAGGTGATCATCCCATCGGCGTAAAGAAGTTAAAACACAATTTCATTTCGTAGAAATTGATAGTTATTACATCGATAGGTGTTTATATATTAGATTTTGGGGTGGACTAGGGTATATACTTTTCGGAGATAGCATGAGGATGAGACAAGTGTACTGTCCAAATGATTTTGTGGCAATAGTTCCAAATTCAAAATAAACAATTATATAACTAGTAGCTATGCATAGATAACTGAGAGTTGATGTTGCAATCTATTCTAAAGGTTCAGAAAATAAGACAAAACATAATCGCATTACAAGCATTCTAATGTTTCTTACACTTTGCAAAGTACTGTTGGCAATTATAGTAAGACATCTTTATGTCTAATCCAACTTACCAATCCTAACTTAAGAATTGATGAAGCCTAACTTAAGAATTGATGCTATGCAAGGAGGGGTATAACAGGTACAATTAATCACACCATTTTTATTACAGCTGCTCAGTCCCACCCCTTATCATAGATGGCTCAAGCCATTAAGGTGATGCAATAGATCTTGTAAGCATGCTTTTAATGGCAACAAGAAATAAGAGCACCTCTTTAGTATGGGATCATGACACATTCATGGATATTTATTATTTTATTTGGTTATGGATATTTATTATTTTATTTAAGAAGCTTCAGCATCACTTATCATCAACATGATTGAATCAACTCTAGATGTTTTATTAAACCTATGTTTTTTTGCAATTAGATTTTTTTAGGCTTGACTTGGAAAAATTTCCTGTAGTTGAAAATGACAAATTTATTTGCATTATATTCTTCCGATATAAAAACACTAGGGAATACCAACACATGTTAAGGGATATTCTACCCTCTCACTAAAATCTAGAGACAACCAAAGTATATGACAAACTTCCCAAGAAAAATATCAAAATTGTTTCCTGGTGTGTATGAACCCCCTCAAATGTGTCTATTGCAATATATGAGTTTCATATTGCAATATATGAGTTTCATAGTAAAAAATGTAAAAAGTTACAACACCACAATGAAACACATATTCAAAGTGGCTTCTACAAACAATGAGTTAGGCATGCGCCAATAGCAATGTGAATGTTCCTTTCATTTAATATTTATGGGATGCATGAACTAAACATAAAACATATAGGCTTTAAAAAAAAGCGAAAGCTAATAATGAAAACCAAATGGAATCATTACTAAATATAACACATAGCAGACCTATTCTATTGGGCCGACTCAATCCAAATGAGGAAGGCGGGATAATTCGTGAATTCTTTGTACATGAACTGATTGTCAAATGATTACACAAATTAAGATAGCACCCAATTCAAAGGCAATTTTGTTGATGTTTGACTAGAGAATACATTGGTTATATGCTTTTTACATCTGAAATAAGCTGAAATCGTGAGCTGTAAGTGAAAATGTTTTTATGATTCATCACTTCAACATAATTTCTCACCAAATTATGATTTGATCACTTTGTGATTCATCTCACCACAGAATGGTCTTTCTTAGTGGTCTTTCTTCTTTGAAAAAGGCTCGCTCACATTCTTGTTCTTGCATCAGTTTCTCTTCAGCTTGCAACTTTCTCAACCTCTTAGAGTAACGTTTTCAACTTCTTTGCGTTGTTTTTGCTTGCTTCTGATAAGAACGCAATCTTAGTCTAACACATGGAAACAACCCGAAAATGGTCTATGATGTCAAATTTTATATGATAAATGAACTTTACCAGGTCACTTTCTTTTGGCGTTGAACTGATCAATGTCTACCCTCTCCTGCGCACATGATCTCAGGTGAGACGGAGATGTCAACTGACAAGATACATATGCACTCGATAGATCGGAAGTAAATAAATCCAAAATTAAATAGAGAGATCAATGGATTTAAATTTTAAACCGTATATTAATTATAATTAAACCATATGATCAATTAGTATCGATCTCAATTCATAGATTTGAGGTTAAATCTTTAAATATTTTTGTCACTGAGCCCCAAATTTAGCCATTAAACTTTTTAAAATTGCTTCTGGTACAGGTCTGCTCTGGAAAAACGACTTTAAAAAACTCTAAACAGAGAAAATTTGTAACAACAACCATGGCTAGCATGGTCGTTTGCTAAAGAAATTGATATACGGCTAGAATGGTCGTTTGCTAAAGAAATTGATATCTTTTAAATCTTTCAAAAGCCATTATTTTTCATCAAGTTTTCAGCGTTTGTCTGTTTAAATAGGACAAAACATTTGCTAAAGAAACTGATATCTTTCAAAAGCGCCTGGATATTGCATGAGTTTTCAACGTATGTCCTTCTAGATAGGACAAAACAAGTCACTTCGGAGAAAACAAGGGCATAACACCAATAATGCTCAACGAAAATGCCAAATGTATGCATAAACAAATGAGAGCGGGTGGATATTGGATGAGTGCCACCAACAACACTGTTTATATTCACTAAGCTTAAAAAATATATATGTTCAAAGATTTTGAAACTGTAAAATGCAGCCTGCAAACACAATGTACATCATCAGCGCAGTTCGGCATAAAGCTACATAAAATTTTCAAAAATTTTATTGGTATTATCACTCCACCTTAAATTGCATAAAATTCTCCACATATTTAGTGTTATCGTCACTCCACTTTACAACTGCATAAAATATTTACTATTATTATCACTCCATCTTAAACATGCAGAAAATTTCAAAATATTTACAAGTTGATATGGGAGAGATGGGACCTATGAGCAGAATGAGCAAGAAAAGATAAATAATTTCTTCATGGTATGCAAGAGGATAAATAATTTCTTCATGGTATGCAAGAGATGGGTTCATATATCTCTAAAGTGAATGTAAATTAGTTTTTATGGTATGCAATAAGTTGAATAACAATGATAAACCTATCATTAAACCTTGTTGGCACTAGTTACAATGGCGATCTACTATTATCTTCATCATTTGAGTATTTGCTATGGCCTCATCTAAAATTAACCTTATCACTATTTCAAATAACTACGCTCATGTCATTAAGGCCTACAAAGCAAAACCAAGCATATTGCCACATGATATTTACAACAATCTTATAAATGAGAACCTTAAGACCATAAATTCATAGCATGGTCTAAATACAAACAACATAATTGTTATGGTTTGTGAAGTTCAAGATGGATATTTTCAAGCAGCCAATTGAAGATACATGATACAAGATTTCCTAAGGCTTGCCAAAGACAGATCAAAATATGTATTATGCCTCATAAGAATCTATTGGGATAAATATATCTATTGGAACTAGTATTAAGGCCAGAGACAACAGCCTGAATCAACAACTTTCATTGATGCCAATAAGACCAGGCAAACTATACAAACAAAGAGCCAAGAAATATTGTAAACTATGATCAGAACCTGGAGTATAGCTACTCAGGTGTTATAGAAGTGATATAACTAAAATTTCAAGTAAAAATACTAGGTTGAACTTAACTTTGAATGTAGTTGTATGGAAGATAATGGTATTTCTCCACTAAATTTGTTTACCTTCTTTTGTATTTGAATATATTTTCCTTTAAACCTTTCAGATTTCTCTCTGTCTAAATGAAAATAGAGGCAATGGATGACAGAAGCTACAGAAGTCCCAAAATGCAGGCACAGAAAAGCATGATGCAAAATGACAGAAAAAAGGACCAACAACATTTTATATTTACTCTCATATCATTACTTCTTTGGATACACTTCCACAACTAACTCTAGCTCAAGAATCAATTCTTATCTATCATTTGATGCAAAAAAATTCAATATACTTGTAACTACACACGAGATCCACCTATTCGAAATGCAGCTCAATCCCATTCATATCAGAGCGATGTGGAGGCTCCACTCCGAATTTCAAAAGATGCCCAGATTCATAAGCTGGACGTAATTGTGCAATCACTTGTGCATCTAAATACGCATCGCATGAAAAGCACCACACTGAAAGATCGCTGCAAAAGATAAAGGAAAATCTTCCATATAGTTTCAGAGAAACCTAATTACATGCAAACAGAGGAATTATTGAAAATGTACTTTTTTATACCTGTAGCTTATAGCCAAGCAATGCCCAGTTTTTTCATAGTGTTCAAGCATGTGGCCATTGATGAAGCGGCTGCACAGAACCTCTTTACAGCTAAGGCAAATCCAGTTTTCTGCAGGATGGTCACACCTGAAGAACAATAAAGAACAACAATAAAGAACGTATGCAAGAATTTTCATAAAATATTAGTATGTATTCAGGCTTGGAGACAGAATGTCAATATCCCATTTTCCTTATTCCATCAAAAGCTAATAGAGCATAATACTTACACATCTTCCTTTCAAGATTATAAATTTATAATTTAATCATCAATTCTGGTTATAATTTATAAGTAATAAGAGCATATTTCTACATTGTTGATTTTGTTTGACTGACGATAATGCAAAATACTTAAGCATGGAAAGACTCGAAGAGTCGAAAATATCTCCCACTAGAAATTTTGAGAATTGCAATCTCAAACAAGAAAGAAAGCAACATAATCATTTCAGCTGATCATCCAATTTGTCCATGGCCTTTGACATAGTATAAAGTCCTTTCATTCTGATACCAAATTGTATCTCAGACAAATACCCAAATTTCATACAGCCTTTCAGTTCAATATGATTTAATGTCCAGTAATCATAAAAGGTCCTTTTGAAGGTCAAATATGATATTGAAATGATTAAACAAGGGGCAGAATATCCCAAGAACATATATATTCCATTGAGGACCAAAGTCTCTAGACATATACCTAATTATGCCCACAAGACTGTATGAAGAGCAACTGAAACAAACATTGCAAAACTTCCAAAGAGGAGCAGCAATTTGATAACTCCAGATTGCAGGGTTGGTTTGAATTATGCTGAATGAAGAACTTCGCACCAATATCTAACAACCATACTCGATTTAAGCAGCATGGGTGCAGGTGCAGGTACGGATAAACACAGTAACCACTTATTAGATCACCACTTATTAGATCACCACTTAGTAGATCTAAAGAGTAATAAACTATTAAAAAAAGTTTGCATATTGGGTGTGAATATATCAATTATGGTAACATTGCCATTGAGTAAGATTTCATTTTTATTTTTCTAATTAATGCTGGAGTGATATCATTCTCCAGTTAGTAGATCTAAAGAGTAATAAACTAAAAAAAAAATTGCATATTGGGTGTGAATATATCAATTATGGTAACATGTTTTATTTTTCTAATTAATTTTGGAGTGATATCATCCTTTTGATTTTGTTGTTGGAGTATTGTGAAAAAGTGTTGGGTAAAACTTTTTGTGTAAGTAGCATTGGCATTTGGTTAGTATAGTTAAGAATCGAGCACATCATTATAATTATATCTACGCTCTCCTTCATTGCCTTGTCTCCCCATTCAGAAATTGGAGACTTAGTGTAAAGTGTTGTCTTGAGCAGAGTGTTTATTCTGGTGTTTTTTGTTTAATTGAATAATAGATATAGTTGTTCATTCATTTGATTAATGAGCTTCGAAGTGTTGGTGTATTATTTAAATAAGAGGTTAGGTTGATTTTTTTTTATAAGAAGATATGTTTTGGGATGACATTACATACATTGGGTTGGATTTTTACTGGGTCTTATTTGAATCTGCACAAATAAACTCATGTATTTGGAATCAATTATAAAACAAAGTGTGTGTGTGTGTGCGTGTAATTGTCACTTTAAACTAAAATGTACTCAAATTTGTGTTGGTTGTATTGCTTAAATGTATATTGAATGGGGAGAAATAGTTGAACCCAAACCAAGTTTTGTGACTGTACATTACAATACACGAATTAAATGATGTAATTGGAATGGAAATAGACCCTAGTAAATATAATTAAATAGATCCATTGATTCATGGTTGTGAATCTATTTTGGTGATAAACGATTTGAACACTGATTGTTGATAGTGATTGTAGAGACAACCAAAGTATTTTTAACTTCATAGAGGATCTGTGTTGGCAAAATAGATAGGTCATTTATAAATCACCATACAAAAAAATGAATGTTAAGAAGCAAAAGAAGGATAATAAATTAACATCCACGTACTGTGGTCCCTCTAAGGTGTTGCAAAGGATTGACAAAACGACTTACATATTGGAGTTGTATCCTTATTAATGCGCCGACTAGGGAAAATTTTAAGGATCCATAAATTTCTAAAAGTGTAGAAACCTAGGCGAATCTTACTAATTATTAAATCAACAACAAGAAAATGTTTGGTGATTTTTTTGTAAAAATATTCAAATTTCTAAGGAATTTATATAGTTTTTGGATAATTTTGGCGATTTTAAGAGTAAAAAAATTCCCATGGAATTTGGGCAAATCATTTTAGACAAAAATGGAAATTGGTGAATCTCGTTTTGGAAAAATACTTAGAAAAATAACCCATGGTATAAATTTCACCCCTAAAATTTTCCTTGGTGTCGACCCATTCTTCCATTTTTCATGTTTAAAAAAGATAATTGGTGGCAAGATCCTAGTTCAAATTATTCCATCTAAGTTCATGAAGAGGGATACCATCTACTAACTAGCATAGATCCATCTTAACTCCGGATCTATCATGTGTCGATAGGGATCAAATCCCTTGAGGTGTGTGTAAAAGCTTAAGGAAAAGTTTGCACCTTGAGGTTATTTGATCCCTATCAATGCATGATAGATCCGGAATTAAGATAGATCTATGCTAGTGATAAAACTATATCAAATGAAATCATAAAATATGAATGCCATCACCATTTAAATTTCAAATACGTAAAAAAACCATGTAACTTGCAAAGAGGTAAAGATGTGTAAATTCTATAATATTCATATCAAGTAATTAATTAGATATAGTCAAACTTGCAATGTTGAAAGCTATATCAATTAGTAAATTGGATAGTATATGACATGTGGTTGAAAATAGGGAGAACTTCATACTTGGATAGTGAAAATGTTCCCTAATCACGCAGGATCCTATAGCAAGAAGTATCCAAGTTTCGTTAATTTTATGAGTTTTAGTTCATTGGAATATATATCTTTTTATTTTGAACTTTAGGTTAGGGTCGACATTGTAAATTTTTTAACTTAATATTTTATTATTTTATTAAAGTGCCACAATGTTGGAATCTTATTAATTCTTTTAATTTTTTGTTTATGTCAATGAATTTATAAGTAGGGAGCATTGTACATAGATTTAGTAGGTTTAGAAATCACACTGGGAGTAATTAGATGCATCTAGAATCATCATGTGTCACATAAGTACCTTAATAAATTAAATAGGAAAAATTTGACCTCAAAAAAGAAAAAAAGAAAAGAAAAGAAAGCAATCATTATAATAAAATAAACCAACATAGATCCATTTAACTACAGATGTACCAACCACCAAGAGGGATCAAATCCATTAAGGTGAAAAGCTTTCCTCAAGTTTTTCACTCTGAAAAAGGTTCACACCTCAAGAATTTGATACCTCTCGGCACTTGGTAGATATGGGGATAGATGGAATTATGTTGGAGTTAAAGGATTAACTCTATTATTACAACTTTTGTCAACTAAATATCAATTTAAATCACCTAAAGACCGACCTCGTCAATGAAAAACCAATTTTCATTTTATCACTAACTTTATTAACTCAACCAACAACATACCCTTATATACAAACACACACAACCCTATGGGATAGCTCAAGTTATGTGAGCCACAAGTAGGAATTCACGAGGTCAAGCCCCCATGTTGGATATCTATGTGAATGTTGAAGGCCTCAATTGATGTCATTTGATTCATTATACATACATACATGATGTGTGTGTGTGTGTGCGCACAAGCATTTTTATTTCAATTAAAAAACTCAACTATTCTTGATTTAGAAAATATGGCCCATTAACAAGACCAACATTGTATGACATGCTCAATACTTAAAAAATTATTCAATATAAAAATATTATGTAAGAAATTGAAATTATATATATATATATATATATATATATATATATATATATATATATATATATATATATATTATATAATTCCATCCGTGAGATGTAGATTAGTTGGTGGCGGGTGATGGTTAAGACACCCCTAAGCGAAAAGGTCGTTGGTTCGAAACCCCACGGATACTAAAATTCAACCATGTTAAGGGTTGGTGCGGTCCAAGCGTTCGAGTGCGATCCCCAGGTGATTTTGACGGCTTAGATGCCCCTGGTTCGTGGTCTCTCAGCCAATGGCTAACCCTGCTAGTCAAGGGTACTACCACTTGCCAACAATATATATATAATTCCCAAATATAAATACAATTACTAAATATATTCATATTAATTTCTAAATTCTGATATTGAATAGATTGTAAGATCATTTCCCATATGTTGATCCAATATAATATTTTATAAAAATAAAAATAAAGTATCAATAATAATGTTGAATTCTCAGTGGTTCTTTTCTTTTCTGTTTATATGAATGAATTTGTAGTATGGAGCATTGTACATAGAGTAAGTAGGTGTATAAATTGCACTGGGAGTAATTAAATGCATCTAGAATCATCATGTGTCACACATCTAACATTAATAAATTAAATAGAACAAAATTGAACTCAAAAAAGAAAGAAAAAGAATCATTATAATAAAATAAACCATCATAGATCTATTAACTCAAAATTTTCCAAGCACCATGAGAGATCAAATCCCTTGAGGTGAACAAATTTACTTAGGTTTCTCACTCTAAAAAATGTTTGCACCTGAAGGAATTGTATCCCTCTCCGCACTTGGTAGATCCGGCGTTAAATGGATCTATGTTGGAGTTAAAGGTTTGACTCCGTTATTCTAATTTTTTTGACTAAATTATATCAACTTACATTAGCTAAAGATTGACCTCATCAATGAAAAACCAATTTTCATTTTATGAATGACTTGATTAACTCAAGTAACAACACACGCGTGCACACACACACATAGTAGGCTAGCTCGAGTGATGTGAGCTACAAGTAGGGGTCATTGTGTCAAGTCCCTGGGCTGGTTATGTGTGTAAATCTTGAAGGTCTCAATTAATGTCCCCCAATTCATTCCACAGACACATTTTTTTTTCACAATTGACACTAGAAATACTCATTTTCAACTATAAAACTCAACTAATTAAACTAATTTCTTAAAACTCAACTAATTAAACTAATTTCTTAAAACTCAACTAACTTAACTAATTCCTTCATGTAATATTTTATACATATAACTAAATCAATTTACAAAATATGACCCATTAACATGGCCATCATTTATGACAAACTCGATACTTAAAAATATCAATTAATATAAAAATATTAGGTAAGCTCACAATTGAAATTAAAAATATATTATTAAATTATCCAAACATAAATACAATTACTGAATAGATACACATCAAATTCCATAGTTCAATTTAGGGTAAACATATTCATAGTAAATTCTAGAGGCCAATACTCAATAGATTGTGAGATCATTTCTCATATGTTGACCCAATATAATATTCTACAAAATTAAAAATAAAGTAACAATAATAATGTTGGAATCTCATTGATTCTTTTTTTATCAATGAATGTGGAAGTATGGAGCAGTGCACAAAGTAAGTAGATGTATAAATTGCATTGGAAGTAATTAGATGCATATAAAATCATCATGTGTTACACATGTAACATTGATAAATTAAATAGAAAAAAATTGACATAAAAAAAGAAAAAGAAAAAATCAACATATATATGTTCCACTTCAGATCCACCAAGAACCAAGAGGGATTTCAAGGCTGGTCATAAATCCTAACTTCCTGAAATCATATATCCAAAAATATATTTCACTAGCATCTAAAACTCATCCCACAAGTTCTTCAAGATCTCTACTTTACCTCCACCATTTTTCATGGTCTAAAACATCCCATAACAAAAATTATAACCAAAATTCCATGCTAACCTAAACTATCTCATTTTTCCTCATCTTCTTCTTCAAATGTTGCAACCCTTTTCAAAAATTCACGTCTCTTATCGGATATCCATGTCTTGGATAAGTGAATGAATGAATGAGGAAGTTATCCACTTAAATATATCCTTATATGGGTCTTTTAGGGGCTCCCTCTTCTACTAGGACCGATAGGTTCAATATCTTTGTTGGGATGACCCACAATTTTGGTTGGGTTGTCTTTACAAATCCTTCCATGTCTCCTCATTCCTATGGAGTTAGAGGGAGTTCCATATACCATTGGAAATGTCTCAGAATAATATTTCCAACCATCCAGCCTATACTCTCATTTTATCTAGGTACATAGAGTAAGCGTTTCTTCAAAAATAGGGTATTCAAACTGGGCATCAATGACAACATTTCCAATAATCTTCATATTCCTTTTTGTTTTCTTCTCTCCACAAGTGGTAAAGTGAGGTGTAAATTAATATATTCACTTGGGAATCATCATTACATGTCCTTGAAGTGGGGTCACACCAATATATTCACTTGGGCATCATCATTACCTATGGGGGCACATCAATTACTTTATTGGGGCTTCCTGTTAAGGCCATCTTTCATTTTTAAAGCTTCTTCAAGGTATTTCATGTGCACACATCATCATCACTTTAGGGGCTTCATCATAATGGATTAGATACATCATCATCACTTTAGGGGCTTCTTCACACTTCTCAACATGGTATTTATGGGATTCTTTAATGAATCCACAGCATCATCACTTTAAGGGATTCTTTATTTGCTTCTTCAACACTTCTTCAAGACACTTTAGATGGACATATCATCATTGCTTTAGGTGATTATTTGATGGATTTAGGGGCTTTATCAATTTGTGTACAAGTCAAAGTGGGCATGTGGGAACAACCACATGTTATCTCATCCTGTGAGGGCCATGCTTAACAATTACGCCATAAGGGGACCACTTGGATTTATATACACTTATGTCAAGGCTCCTTCAAAGTTATTCAAACAATATCCCTTTATCACTGCCATATCATCATCATCATTGCCACATCATCATTACCATTTTTGCATCACATCATCAATATCAATGACAACATCACTCAACAATCTTATAAGTTCATGACACAAATCTCTTGACCCTATTGACATCAATGACAACTTTATACAACAATATCCCCCTTTGTCATTGATGGAAACAACTTCAATTGTCTCTCCCCCTTTGAAATTAATTATAAAGTGTTGAAGTAACTTTGTTCACTTGCTCCCCCCAGTATTATGTTGCCCCCCCCTTTCAATATGCTTATTTTCTATAACTTTGTTTTGCAGAACATTCTTTCCCCTTGCAAATGATAACTTTACTTAACTGTGAATGCCTTCTAAGAATAACTTTCCTTGCTGCTAATGCTCCCCCCTTAATTGTGTTGACTCGCCCTTAAACTGTATTATTTACCAAGCCATTGTATTTTTCTCTATACAATCCTTAAGTTGTTGTCCTTTCTTTGGTATTCCTTGCCTGCTACTTGGAATCCCCATCAACATTATCCACGATACTTGGGAGTCTCTACACCAAATTGTTTAGAAATCTCTACATGATATAATGTTGTTCTGCTACAGGATAATCATCCGTAATCCTAACACCTTCCTTTTTACATGTTGATTTATATTTATTACTTGAATCAACTTGTTGTAGGTATGTCCTCTGAGAATTATATATTGACATGTTCTTATTGTTTTTCTTTCACATTTTCAAAATGTAACATCGATTCTTTTTTGTCTCCAGTTATATTCTTTGAGAATCCATTGTTAATATACCATTGGCTTCTTATATTTTGGGCGTGTATGGTAGACCCACATTCCTCAATTTGCAAGTCTTCTTGCTTATTTTTCCAAATTCTTTGTTGTTCTGGAATATGTCTAGTTTCCCTTGAAGACATTGTCAAACCACTTCTACAATTTCTGGCTATGTGACAAAAATTATTATATTTGTAACATTCAATTTCATAATTAAGAGCTCCAAATCTGTTATAACTTCTATCAAAAGCTTCATGAAGACTTCTGAGATAATTTCCTTCATAATGATTCCTGGATTTTTCATAGCCATTTATATTCCATGTGTTTCTACAACGTGCATAGGCTCTACAATTTATAGCCTTATGCCCAAAATTATTACAAGAATAACACAAACCGAGAAAATTATTTTGGTACATGGATGTGAGTGGTATTATGAAATCATGGTCTTCATTTTGAGTCTTCTTCATTGTCAGTTATTACTTCCATGTTTCTCCAAATGCACAATCTTCCTATAAACTCTTCGTTATTTCCAGTTTTTGTATATCCTCCTTTAGAGGCTTGGAACCCTTGATAGCATCTTCATAACTTCCTTGTTCTACTTCACTTCTAGTCATCATAGATATTGAACCCTCATCATTTTGTTTGTATCCAAGCCTAGACTTATCATAGAATGTTATTTGGCTACTGATGATTTCATCCAGTATTTTGGTGTTGTTGCCAAAGTTCTACTAGACGTACTTCTTCTTTAATTCTCTTATGAGTGAGACTACTTCAGCTTCCAACTCTTTGTGTATCTTCTATGTTTCTTCTAGTTGTCTTTTGAGTGTTTCTTCAATCACTTTGGCCTCTTCCAACTGAACGCTTAGATATATGAAAATCTGCTTGGTTTCCTCAGGATTTTTGCTAGAGCTCTGAGAGTCTTCCTTTAGTTTGCTTATATCTTCCTTGAGTGACTTGTTTTTCTTCCTTTATTTTCTTAGATCAATTAAGGCATTGAGAAATTCTGCCTCAAGATTCACTTCTCCTTCTTCATAGTCTTCCTCATTATCTTTGGCAATTTTCTCTAATGCCATGAAGAGCACTCTTCCTTAGTCATTATCACTGTCATCATCTTCATCGAATGAGGAACTATCCTCAATTGAATAGAGACTTTTCTTTTTAAAAAATATTCTTTTATTTCTTTCATTGTCTTTATGCTAATATTTATTTTCTTTCTTGGGAACTTATTTTTCATCACTATCTGAACCCTTTGCATAAGGACATTTGGAAGCAACATGACCAATTTTACCATAATTAAAACATTTGAAAGGAAGCTTACCTTTGTACTTGTCAGTTCTCTTTTTCAATTTTCTCACAAAGTTGGATTCTTCTTCATTGTCTAAATCATCCCTGCAGCTGGAGCACGAGCATGACTTTGACTTTTGCTTGTTCTTCCTTGTCATCTTGGAGGCCTTGAAATTTGTTTCCCTTCTAGATGGATTTTCCTATTTCATTCTCATTTTGTATGTTGTAAGATTTCCATGTAATTCATCCATGATCAATTTATATAGACCTTGTCTTTCCTCTAGAGATGATATTTTAGGATCAAACCTCATCACGAGAGATCCGAGTATCTTTTTGAACAATTACTGAACTTTCAATATTTTCTCCCAGTCCTCTCATGGTATTCACAAGTTCATCTACTCAATAAAATAAGCTGCAATATCTTCATCTTCCTTCATTTTCAAGTGTTCAAACTATTTTCTGTAGGTTTGAACCTTGGCCCCTTTGACTTTGACATCTCCTTCATACACATTCTTTAGCTTGTCCCGATTTTTTTTTGTTGAGGTACAATGCATAACCTTGACAAATTCAGATCATGCTAAACCACCCATAATAGCATGCACGGCCTTTGAATTACATTCAAAGAGTCTTCTTTTAGTTGTACCTTCTACTAGTGTACTATCTAGTATAATGTATCCATTCACTACAGTCTACCAAACATCAAGTCCTTGTAATTGCAAAAACAGTTTCATCCTTACGCTCTAGAAAGCATAATTCAGCTCATCAAACAATGGAAATCCATGCTTGTTATATTCATCATTCATATCCATTATTCTTACTAGGATCTACCTTCCAGTGGTTAAATTGTTCCTGAAGGAACCTGCTTTTATACCATTTTTGGAATATTCACCAATACTGAGAGGGAGTGGGGTGAATCTGTCAGAGATATGGATCTATCTAAACTATCTTACCTATCTATGCAAAAAAATAATATATCAACAATAAGTAAATAAAGAGAACGAGAGAAAAGAGTACACCAGATATACGTGGTTCACCCGATTGGGCTACGTCCATGGGAAGGTAGTCTTCTATTATCTCCAGAATATCTCCCTCAAGCTTACACGAGAGCAATTCCAATAACCACAATACAATATAGCAATACTTGTGTTGAATAAGTAAAGATCATGATGAGTGATGTGACTCCCTTGACTCTATTATATACTAAGAGATGAGGAGGAATTACTCTCACATATTACATGTGGGATAATATAATTCTCCATAATAACATCTCTTTATATAATAATGAATATCAAGAGTATACTTTACCATAATGAATATGGGATATAATGTATTACTCTTTTACATACGATTGTGGATATCTTCCGACATAATACAAAGAAATTATTACCTTCCAAGGAATATAAAATATTCCAACACTCTCCCTTAATAATGGCTGAGAGAAAATCCCACTAACAAAGGAAGGAAGGAGTCATTACTGCTCCCCTTGATGACAACTTCCCTCCTCCCAAGTAAGGAACGAAGATGCACATACTTCACGGCTGTTAAGGATTTGTTGAAGATATCAGTTGCCTGCTGCTCTGTAGGACAATACTCAAGAGAAAGAACACCATCTGCAATGAGACTTCGAATGTAATGAGCATCAAGATCGAGATGCTTTGTCTTGGAGTGATATACCGGATTATATTCAAGCTGAATTGCACCCTGATTGTCACACTTCAACAGAGTGGACGATTTCGGAACCAGACCAAGCTCAGTGAGAACATGTCGTAACCAAACTGCTTCTTTTGTTGCTTCTTTGGATGCTCTATACTCTGCTTCACACGAAGATAAAGAAAGAGTCTTCACCTTTTTGCTGGACCAAGAAATCGGACCTGAACCAAGTTGAAATATATAACCAGCAGTTGGCCGTCAATCAGAACTGTCACCTTCCCAATCAAAATCTATATAACCAGAAAGTGAAACTGTAGCACTTCTCGAATAAAAAACACCATAGTACAATGTCCCCTGTAAATATTTCAGAATTCTCTTGGCTTCCTGCCAATGACTTTCACGAGGTTGTTGCATGAACCTTGAAACAACACTGACAGTGAAAGAGAGATCTATTTTGCTGTGTTTAATATATAAAACTTCCCACGAGCTGGCGATAAAGCGTAGCATCAACAAGAGGAGTAGTACACCCAACGGTTAACTTTACATCGGACTGAAAAGGCGTAGGAGCAAGTTTACAATCACTCATGTGGAAACGAGCCAATAAATCTGTAGCATGCTTCAGTTGAGAGAGAAAAATACCATCTTCTAGATGCCAAATTTGAAGACCCAAGAAATAATGCAATATACTGAGATCAATCATTTCAAACTGCTTTTGAAGATCACTTTTCATACTTTGAATGAGAACAAGTTGGCTTCCAGTGATAATAAGATCATCCACATATAAATAATAACAATGATATTATCATCAACATGCTTGACATACAGGTTAGGATCAGATATACAACGCTTAAAACCATTATTCAATAAATATGAATCAATTTTATCATACCAAGTCCTAGGTGCTTGTTTAAGACCATATAAAGACTTTGTGAGTATTTTGATCACAGTAGATCGAGGAGCTATGGAGAACCTCACAAAATCGAATTAATTTGCAAATACAGTGGAAAAACTTGAAAAAAAGAGATAAATTTACACACAATGTATGCTGAAACCTTTGATTAACTGACTGTCTAACATGTGAAAATGTTAGTAACAGGTTTTTATTACATCCATGAGAAAATCGAGAGCATTAGGTGGCTCAAGCTGAGTGTACAAGTCATCAATGCCAAATTGGCCTCAATCCCCCCTAGGTGGGTCCAACTCAATCCCAATCATCCCAAAACAGCTACGAATTCTGGTGTGGAGGTGGCTGAAGCATGCTGAGTCATTAATTAGCTCAAGGCAGGCGTGGGTGAGCAAATAGAGGAGGTTTGGGGGCCCAAGGGAGCATTAAATGCTCCAAATCTAGCCAAAAGTGGGCAAAAATCCACCCTAGCGCCCTTGGTCAACTAAATTCCCCAAAACAAGGAGAGAGGGCGCACCAGCAATAAATGAGGGCGCACTTGTGGACAAAACTGGAGGCTGGGTGAACTGGTTTGCTCAGAAGTGGGTGTGAACACTCTCAAAGTGGGTTTTTGACCAACTATAGTCACTTAATCCAAAACATGGTTTAATTAAGCACATGGGCAATTAAAAATTTATGGATTATGGTACTAAGTGTGGTTACTGTTCTAACACCCCCCCTTAACCATAACTTTGTACATCTCATGAAAGATAAGTGGGAGGCCTTGGCAACAAAGGCTCAAGTCACCTCAATACAAACAGAAATTTTATTTGTCCATATGAACCGAGGAAAAGAAGTAAAACCTCATGGGATAAAAACTTCCCTCAAAAATGGACATGGGGCTGAACCTGCAATTAAATTGCAGCAATCACCATCCATCACTCACTCCAAGCAAAGCTCTCAGGTGAGTGAAGGTCTTCTCAGTAAAGCACTTGGTGAAAATATCAGCAGTTTGCTCGGTGGATGGGCAATACTGCAGTGAAATCACCCTGTCATGCACCAAGCCCCGAATGTAGTGCATGTGGATCTCAATGTGCTTTGTTCTCTGCCTCTGTACTGGATCAGTAGATATATTGATGGCACTTTGATTATCCACCCAAATATTGGTTGGAGAATCAATAGCAACACCAAACTCCCGAAGAATGCCTTGCAACCAAACACACTGTGTGGCTGCGTTCACTGCTGCCCTGTACTCGGCCTCTGCTGATGAAAGAGAAATTGTATGTTGTTTCTTACTTGACCAGCAAATAGGACCTTCAGCAAACATAAACACAAAACCTGAAGTGGACTTCTATCGATGGGATCTCCCGCCCAATCGGAATCAGAAAATCCAGCTAGTTGAAGTGAAGAACCAGCTGCATAATGTACCCCGAAGCTCTTTGTTCCTTGGACATAATGAAGGATCCTTTTGGCTGCCTTCCAATGGATCTCATGTGGCTGCTGCATATACCTTGCTACAGCACTTACAACATAAGACAAATCAGGTCTTGTATGTGTAAGGTACAGCAAACTTCCAACTAGCTGCCTATAGAGAGTGCAATCCACCACCGGAGAGTCTTCAAATTCACCTAGTTTTATGCCTGAAAGGAATGGGCACTTGGCTGCCTTACATTCAGCCATTTTGAACTTGAATAACAGGTCTGAAGCATACTTAGATTGACTCAGCAATATACCTCTCTCAGATTGCTCAATTTCCAAACCCAAAAATTGCCTTAGCAATCCTAGGTCGCTCATGGCAAATTCACTGTGCAAAGAAGCTTTAATTGAGCCAATTTGTTTGGTGCAGCTCCCTGTAATTAAGAGATCATCAACATACAGTACAATGACCTACAAATTATCATCACAATGCTGCAAATAAACATTTGGATCAGACTTGCATCGACAGAAACCAATTGAGAGCAAAAAAGCATCCATTTTGGCATACCAAGCCCTGGGGGCTTGCTTGAGTCCATAGAGTGACTTCTTCAACCTGCATACAAGTGTGGGATCCTCTTGGAATCCTTCAGGCTGCTGCATATATATCTCTTCCTGTAGCTCACCATGCAAGAATGCACTTTTGACATCCATGTGGTGAACTTCCCAACCTTTACTAGCTGCCATGGCTAGAGCTAGTCTAATTGAGTCCATCTTTGCAACCGGTGCAAAGGTCTCTGTATAATCCACACCATGGATTTGTGAGTAGCCCTTAGCCACTAACCTAGCCTTATATTTCAGATCAGAACCATCAGCAACAGGTTTGGTTCGGAAAATCCACTTACATTGCACTAGTTTCCTCTTGGGAGGAAGAGGCACCAAATCCCATGTTTTGTTCTCTTGGAGAGATTGGAATTCTTCTTGCATTGCTGCCCTCCACCTTGGATCATGATGAGCTTCCTGATATGATGTTGGATCAGATCCAATCATCATATAACAGTGATCAGCAAGCTCACTCTCATTTGCAAAGGAAGCATTGATTGTTTGGGATCTAGTCTTCCTAGGCTCTTGGGGATTGCCTGCCAATTCACCTGCAGCTTCTATGATTTTTTCAGCCCACTTGGGCCTTGATGGTGACTCATGTACAGTAATGTCATCTTCAGCCATGTCATCTTCAGCAATATCAGAAAAATCAGAGGTAGAATCATCACTAATCTCATTAAGGTGTGGAGGAGAGGAGCTTTCCCCCGGTGCAAGCTCAAAATCTGGAATTGGTTCTTCTTCGAATTGCACACTTCTCTCAATGAAAGTTTTAAGTGTGGATGTGTCAAAGAGATTGTAGCCCTTTGTGTCCTCACCATATCCAACCATGATACATTCCCTGCTCTGTGGCTCCAAAGCCTTCCTCTTTTCTGATGGAATTCGAGCCCATGCTCTAGACCCAAAAATCCTGAAATTTGACACATTTGGTTTTTGGCCAAACCATGCCTCATAGGGGGTTTTTCCTTTGACTGATTTGTGAAAGGCTCTGTTCTGAATATGAGCAGCACAATTGATGGCTTCAACCCATAGCTTAGGGCTTAGATCCCTAGCTTCAATCATGCAAGTAGCCATCTCCTTGAGAGATCTATTTTTCCTCTCTGCCACACCATTTTGCTGAGGTGTGTAGGGGATTGAATGTTGCATTTGGATGCCACATTCCTCACAAAGGTGCTGAATGTTATTATTCACATATTCCTTTCCATTATCAGTCCTAAGGATCTTTATCTTATGACCACTATGGTTCTCCACTAGGGCTTTCCAAATCTTCAGTTTCTCAAACACTTCTGACTTCAATTTAAGGAAGTAAACCCAGCAGAATCGAGAGTAGTCATCTATGAATGTAAGTACATACCTTGATCCACCATATGATGGAGTGGGAAGAGGACCAATAAGGTCTGAATGTACCAATCCAAGTGGTTGAGTGGCTCTCCTTGCCATTCCCTTCTCATAGCTGCGCTCAGGATGCTTTCCAACTACACACCCAATGCATGCACCATTTGATGATCTGATTTCTGGAAGCCCTTCCACCATCTCGTCCTTGTGCAATTGCTGGAGGTATTTGTAGTTCATGTGGCCAAATCTTTCATGCCACAACTTGGAGGTCTCGTTGGCATGAGAGACAAGAGCATGGTCACTAGAATTTGGAATGAAATTTGAGAATTTGTACATTCTCTCATCATGATCTGCATATCCTACAGCCACAACTTGATTTGAGGAGATTTCTGAGATTTCTACCAAATCTGGAGTGAATGTCACTCTCTTGGCTTCTCCTGTATGGGTCATTTGATAGACTGATAGCAAATTTTCAGCCAATGAAGGTACATAGAGCACATCACTGAAATAGCCATGCTCCATGTCAATCCTACCAATTCCCTTGGTTTGGAGTTCTGAATCATCTCCCATTCGAACTGTTGGGCCACCATTCGAATGCAAAGAGGAGAAGAGCTCTCTGGATGAAACCATATGTCTGGAAGCTCCTGAATCAATGATGAAGGAAGAGGGATTCGAAGTACCTGCTACCAAAGCATGACACTTCTCCTTATTGTCAGGGTTTGAGGTGCTCTCCTTCTTCCTTGCGCCCTCAGGGACTGGGATGTTGTTCTTCTCCAGCAGCTGCGCCATTGAGTCAATGGTTTTCTTCATACATGAGCTCTCTGGATGCCATCCCCTATGACAATAGGTGCATTTGGTCTTTTCCTTTCCCTTCTTGTCCTTCTCCTTTGACAGATTCGAACCCCCATCTGCAGACTTGGTCTTGTCAAACTTCCTCTTCTCTTGCTGCTTCGAATTCTTGGCTTTCTGCTTTCCTTTGCTTGCATTTGAAACACCCATTGCCAATGCTTGGTCCTTTGATTTTATGGTGCCCATCTGAACTAGTTTGTCTTGCTCCTGAGTGAGACACTCCATGAAGGTAGCTAGTGATGGCATCTGCCAATTTCGAAGGGTCATTTTGGCTGAGTGAAATGTGCTAACAAATACTGAAAACTCTGGGCCTAGCTTCGAAAGGATGGACAGAATCAGTTGTTCCTCCTTCTTAACAATTCCACATTGTTGCAGTTGAAGCACCAGTGACTTGAATTTCGTGAAGAACTCCTGGATGGTTTCAAAATGCGCTGGGCTCAAGCTAATGAGCTCATTTTCAAGCTGGTGGCCTCTCAGTTCATCAGTTTTCCCAAAGAGTGATTCTAGCTTCACCCATACTTCATTGGGAGTTGTCAAACTGTCTGTATGAAACAAGAGTTCCCTTGAAATGCTCAGGCATAGCAATCCATAAGCTTCATCAAGTCGATTGTAGTACTTTGCTTTCTCCACAGCAGAATTTGGCTCCACTTCTGTGCCCATGGTTACTCTATAGAGACCCTTAGATCTCAGCTTGATAACCATCTCAGCCTTCCAATCGAAAAAATTGAAGGGTGTGAGCAACATTTGGTTTGCTTCCATGACTGCTGCGTTAATGGTGAGAAAACTACTGAAACACCTGCAAAAAACACTCAATTTTTATCTGGAAATCCTCTCTAGAATGCAGTTCAACGCTCAATGTTGGCCTGCAACTTACTAAATCCACGATGGCTCTGATACCATGTGAGTATTTTGATCACAGTAGATCGAGGAGCTATGGAGAACCTCACAAAATCGAATTAATTTGCAAATACAGTGGAAAAACTTGAAAAAAAGAGATAAATTTACACACAATGTATGCTGAAACCTTTGATTAACTGACTGTCTAACATGTGAAAATGTTAGTAACAGGTTTTTATTACATCCATGAGAAAATCGAGAGCATTAGGTGGCTCAAGCTGAGTGTACAAGTCATCAATGCCAAATTGGCCTCAATCCCCCCTAGGTGGGTCCAACTCAATCCCAATCATCCCAAAACAGCTACGAATTCTGGTGTGGAGGTGGCTGAAGCATGCTGAGTCATTAATTATCTCAAGGCAGGCGTGGGTGAGCAAATAGAGGAGGTTTGGGGGCCCAAGGGAGCATTAAATGCTCCAAATCTAGCCAAAAGTGGGCAAAAATCCACCCTAGCGCCCTTGGTCAACTAAATTCCCCAAAACAAGGAGAGAGGGCGCACCAGCAATAAATGAGGGCGCACTTGTGGACAAAACTGGAGGCTGGGTGAACTGGTTTGCTCAGAAGTGGGTGTGAACACTCTCAAAGTGGGTTTTTGACCAACTATAGTCACTTAATCCAAAACATGGTTTAATTAAGCACATGGGCAATTAAAAATTTATGGATTATGGTACTAAGTGTGGTTACTGTTCTAACAGACTTGTCTAATTTACATACTAAACTTGATTATTCAACATTAATAAAACCAAGAGGTTGTTGCATATAAATGTTTTCATTAAGATCACCATTTAAAAAAGCACTTTTAACATCCATTTGGTGTATTTCCCATTTATAAGATGCAACAATAGATAAAATGGTTCTTATTGTATTCATTTTAGCAACATGAGCAAAGGTTTCATTATAATCTATACCTTCAAGTTGATTAAAACCTTTTGCAACTAATCTAGCTTTATACTTTTCAATCAGTGCTTTTGCAGTAAATTTAGTTTTATAAACTCATTTACAACCAACTAAATTCTTTCTTGAAGGAAGAGGAACAAGAGACCAAGTCTTGTTCTTCATAAGAGAATCATACCTAGCAGGCATAGCTTGTTCCCAATGAGGTTTACCCTTAGCTTGAGCATAAGTAGTAGGATCATCTGTGGCCAAAACTTTGGTCATAAGAGCAAAGTTAGATCTAGTTCTACGACTATCAGAAGGGATTCTGATATCACTTCATGTAGATTCAAGAGTTTTTCAGTCCCAAAAAGGAAGGTTAGAAGGGACAGAAGTCATTTCAGGAGATTCGAGACATTCGGGTGGAATACTTGAAGAAGAAGAAGAAGGTGAACTAAGATCAGTCACAGAAATGGAAGGAGCAATTGAGATAGGAGTAATAGGTGATAAGGAAATATTCAGAGTAACATGAGGTTCGACAAACTTAGGTGGTGGAGAGACTTCAAAAAACTGAACATCTCTTATGATGACGACACTTTGATTAGGAGGGTCAAACAACCTATAAGCCTTAGAATCCTCAGAATAACCAATGAATATACACTTGTGAGACTTGGGTTCTAACTTTTTCCGTTTGTCATCAGGAATATGAGCCCAACATTGACAACCAAACACTTTAAAGTTACTAATATCAGGTTTTCTACCATTCCATTTTTCCTTAGGGGTAACATGCTTAACAGCTTTTGTAGAAAATCTATTTAAAATAAAGTTAGCACAACTGATGGCTTTAACCAAAAATTTCTTATGTAATCCTTTAGAATAAAGCATACATCTAGCCATTTCAACTAAAGTGCTGTTTCTTCTTTCAGCAATACCATTTTGTTGAGGTGTGTAAGTGTTAACACCTAAAAAGTGCTCACTAGCTCATTCCCTTACTCACATGACCCATTTGTCCACTTTTCCACCATCTGAGCCTCTGAAACCAACAAAAGGTCACCAAAAGACCTTAGTACACCCCTTTTTCCATTAAAAAAGATTATTTTTCCAAGAAAATCATAAAAAACCCTCAAAAAGGGTCCAAATTCCCAAAAATATTAAAAAGGGAATTAAAATATTATTTTTATTCAAAAAAGGAAAAAGGAGGGAAAAATACCTAAACTATGTTGGTCAATACCATTGGTTTCCACAAAACCACAAATGGTATTCCTCACCACCAAAACCTATAAAAAGGTGGTAGGGGCTCCTCATTTCAGATCCTTCCATTATCTCATCCTTATGCTGCTGAAATCTCCTCTGAGCACTTTTAGCCATTGAAGCAACCTTGGAGAAAGAGACCTATTGGAGTTTGGAGCTACTCATCTTGGGAGTTGCTCAACATCAACCTTCACCATTGAAGGTAATATCGCAAGCACTTGCTTGCCCCCCACTTTTCAATACAAAAAATTATTTATTATGTTTCTTGTTCTTGATTTTGAAATGTTTACATTATTTGCTTAGATTCTTGCTTAGATCCATGAAAAGTATTGTTTATTTAGTTTATTGTTTTTATTTCTATTGAAACTGCTACTACTAGTTAGTAGGTGCCCATAGCACTAAGCTTGGTTGCAAAACCGAGCCAACAGTTTTGGCGACTCCGCTTTGGTTTGAACTTTAGATCTCTAGCTTTGCCATTAAATCTTAGTTTTTATGAGTTTTTAACCATTAGATCCATAGATCTGCCATCTTAGACAGCAGATCCATTGCTGTTCTGAGATTTGGCCCCAAAAAACAGCCCTAAATTTTAAATTTCCGCGGTCGTTTCTCGGTTTCCGTGCACGACTTCCGCCTCGCGGCTTTTTGCCAGACAGTCGCGCGGTCCATCGCGACTTTTCTGCATTTTTCCGCGCGGTCCATCGCGACTTTTCTGCATTTTTCCGCGCGGTCCATCGCGGCCTTTTTCCAGACTGTCGCGCGGTCCATCGCGACTTTTCTGTGTTTTTCCGCGCTGCACACCGCGGCTTCGCGGCCTTTTTCCGCGCTGTCCATCGCGACTGTGCGCCCAAAACCTGCGCGGTCCATCGCGACTGTGCGCCCAAAACCTGCGCGGTCCATCGCGACTGTGCGCCCAAAACCTGCGCGGTCCATCGCGACTGTGCGCCCAAAACCTGCGCGGTCCATCGCGACTGTGCGTCCAAAACCCGCGCGGTCCATCGCGACTGTTCGGCCAAAACCCGCGCGGCCCATCGCGGCTGTTCGTCCAAAACCCGCGCGGCTGAATTTTTTCATTCGGCCATCCCGATTTTGAAAAATATTTTTTACTGTACTTTCTGCCCATAGCACATTTTTTACAGTACTAAATTCTGCATAGTTTACAGATTTAAAATTTTTTTTACTATTTAAAAGTGCATACCTAGAAATCTTTTTAAAAATTTTCAAGAAAGTGAAAGAAAGACTCATTTTGCATTCTTTATCTAGATTCAAATTTTTTCTTGTTTACTTCTTTAGAATCTTGCCCTTAGCAATTTTTTATTGAAACGAAGAAATCCATTTATTTCTTTTAAAAAAGGAGTTTATTATTTGCTTTCATAAATCCAAGAAATCCTTTATTTTTTTTGAGTTTGAAAAGCACATTAATTCCTTTTAGTGAAAAAAAAGTCTTAAATATTTGCTTTGTATTTTCGAAAAGTCCTTTATTTTTTGAAAATTTCCCTTAAATCATTTAATTTTTTCAAGTTCAGTTTACAACACCTCACGTGCACTCACACGATCACTTAATTGAACTAAGACTTAAAACTTACCCTAATTTGAACACACTCTTAACCCCACTTGGGGAACACGAAAAGAATTCTTGTAGCTAGGTAGTATTGGGGGGATAGGTGTTCCAATAACACCCCTCAGTTCATACATCTGAGACATAGAAGTTGTCCAATTAGGGAGCTAAAATCTCTTAGTACTTTTTGGCGCGGTCACAACCGGTTTGTGGGAAGGCCTCTCCCCTAGGAGGGTTGAAGTCGCGAGGATGGTTCCGGAAGCCTGAGTGGGATACCGAAACCCATTCAGTAACCGAAGGGCTACCATTCGCAGTTCTCGGGATATCCCTGTATTGGGATATTGCGATCAAAGGACCAAACGACAGATTTACCTTTTCTCGACGCGTCATGAACGGAGTATCCTAGTAGCCTGTCTTTTTAGGATTGATTACCCAGTGTCCCTCCCGGTAGGGGGATATCTAGCCGTTGTCTCTACATTCATATTGTCTGACTTGGATTTCATCACCTTGCAGGGGATATCGTCTGTTTGAGTCACAATACTTTTAGATTAGGTGTTTGCATGATCTTTACCACCTTTTGAGTCTAGTTACACCTATTTTTTCTAGGAGCCGCTTGCATGTTGGTATTCTGACCGGTTGTTGCATTCCTCCACTTATTGTAGCACAGCTGCTAGAATAAGTGCATTTTTTGAGGATTGATTTTTTGGCCTGTGAGCCTTCTTTTTTCACTCCCCTTTTTGCACCCTTGGTTGCATTAGGGTTTTGAGTCTTTTACATATATATCACCACCTGATACTTAAAACAAATTTTTACATAAAAAACATTTTCTCACCATTGAGAATTCTAGACGTTCTCGTCGTCTACAGGGCGAACTCCCAGAGTTTAGTCCACTTGGCTCTCCACGTCACAGACGAAGAGCATTATCCCTTGATTCGACACATCGTCGATCATCTAGACGGTCATCCGATTCTGACATACCCCACTTCACCTTTGATTTGGAGGTAGAATCCGAAAACCCCACAGAGTTACCACCAACCACAATTATGTCTGGAACACCAGATGATCCACAATTTACATTAACCATAGGTCAGACATCAGCAGACCTTTCTGCGGGAATACCATCCATGACAACATCCACCCCCTTGGGTATGCCCAATATGGGTACCACTCCACATTCAGGAATGCCTAACACAGGACCACCACCTGTCATGGGCATGCCCAACATGGGGGTCATACCCCCTTCGGTTTCCACAAACCCTATCCCAGGAATCCCTAGTACGATTCCTAACCCAAGTGTAACTCCTGTTGCACTTGGGAATGCTATACCAGGAATCCCTAGTGCGATTCCTAACCCAAGTGTAACCCAAGTTGCACTTGGGAGTGCTAACCCATATCAGGCCACACCTTTTGGAGGGCACATACCCTCCATACCTAGCATACCTATAGGCGCTACTGGACCCCTACACCATACCACAATGGCTAGGCAGGTCCCGGTTCCGGTCACCACATCCGCTAGTCTACCATACATGGCAAGTCTCAACCTGCCAGATTTAGCTAGGCTCACAAATGACCCCATCAGGCATGACCCTGCTTGGCCCCATATGCCAACTAAGCTTCCCTCTGACATCCCTAAGTTTGAGGGAAAGGCCGGAGAAGACCCCCAGAACCACATCATGTCTTTCCACTTATGGTGTTCCTCCAACTCCATAGTGGACGACTCTGTCCGCCTCCGTTTATTACAGCGCACCTTCACTGGCTCTGCAGCCAAATGGTATATCGAGCAACCCCATGGGACGCATTCCACATTTACCTCCCTTGCCTCGACCTTCCTGCAGTTCTTTCAGCTACCGGTCCGCTATGATGCGGGCGTCGAAATCCTACTGTCTTGCAGACAGAACACGGCCACGCACATCACTGACCATATCCATGATTGGCGTCGGCGCCGAAGCCTATGCAAGATCAAATTAGACGACCGAATCTTTTTAGACTGGTTCCTTAAATCCCTCCTTCCTCTCATTGCGAAGGATGTAGCATCCGAAAGACCCCAGTCTGAAGAGGAGGCCATCCTTAAGGCCCAACAGTTTGACCTTATCTATGCCCAGTCAGGTTACCTATACACCATCATACCTGACGCCCCACGAGGTGACTTTGCACGCGGTGACACACCGGGGGCATCCCATGCCGCTGATGGCATTATTGGCCAAATTACACCGCAAGCAAAACCTTTCAGTATGGTGAGCACCATGCCCGCCCCAGACCTTTCTAGGGCTACATCCAGTTCCAGAGCGACAACTTCTTATGCTCCAACAAACCAGACCCATCATGTTCATGGACCCTCTTGTCCACAACATTGTTATGGCCAAGCGCCATCAGCATATGTACCTCCTACATACTATGCTCAACCTACGGTACAAAACCCCATGCAGTTTCCACAACAGCCCATGCATTACCCACAACCGGTTGCACCGGCTAACCTCACACCTCCACCAGCTCAGGGGTACCAACAACCCCAACAGGCAACTGGACCACCTCCAGCTCCACCTGCATACTATCCACCGCAACCTGCTCCCGCACCTGCGGCTCCTCAGAATCCCCCCAATGCTCAAGGGCATGTGTACGCACAACAACAGCAGCCCCAATATCAAAATAACCAACGCAACCAGGGTGGACAACCCAACCGCGGAAGAGGACGCAACCGTGGAAACAATCAAAACCGCAACCAAGCTCCACAGCCTACCCAGCCCCCGCAAAACAATAACGCGGCGCCCGCTCATCAGAATCCTGATCGGCCACCTAAGCAACCTAAAAATGCTAATTTACGGACAAACCATCCTTGTTCCATTTGCGGTGTCTATGGCCACTATACCCACGCTTGTCCACATCTCGAGCGAGCTCGACAACTATGGACAAATGACGCCCATCGTCAAGGGCAGGCGGCTCCTTAGCCACCACCCAACCCCCCACCACCTCCACAACAACCTCTGGTTCTCCAAAACCCCTTTCCAACACAGGGAGTGGTAAACACCCAGCCGTTAGCCCCCCAACAGGGCAACGTGCAACCACAACAAATAACTTACACAGCTCCTGATCAACCCATGTTTGATTCAGGCACCCACCACTTATTGATGATGTCCACTGCTGACGTCAATATCCAAACCCGTCGAAATCAATACGGACCGACTACTGAAGCCCCCCCCGCTGAAAAGGATACTAATGCTCATCCCACTGATCAGACATTGCGTATACCTCAGCTTCCACTCGATGGCGCTTCTAAAGCACCTCGCTTTCCCCTTCGCCGAATCAACAACAACCCCAATGCACGGGCTGCGTCCAATTACAACATCGTAGATGACTTAGCTCAATCTCCCGCAGCCATGTCTGCGTTAGAAGTCTTAAAAACCTGTCCTACTCAGCGCAAGACTTTACTTTCCGCCATTGGGGCGATTGACCCAAATGATTCGAACTTGATGACCTTTGATTTAGACCAATCTGAACCACGGCTGCCTTCTACCATAGCAGTCCAAGTTTCCGTTTCTATTCGGAATCTTGTCATCCATCGATGTATCATCGACGAGGGTGCCTCCACATGCGTCATGTCCACTTTTGTTTGGCAAAAGTTGGGCTCCCCTGCTCTCCAGCAATCCACCACTGCATTGCGGGCCTACGACGGCCGGTCAGCTCAACCTCAAGGTTTATTACCCAAGGTACCCGTCCAATTAAGTGGGAAGACTGTGCTCATCGACATAGAGGTCATTAACTCCCAGCTGGACTATAACCTTTTACTTGGCCGCAGTTACATGTATGCCATGAAAGCGGTCGCCTCCTCCGTCTTCCGCACCATGATGTTCCCCCATGAGGGCCGCGTGGTCAAAATTGACCAACTCACCTACTATGACCCCAACGCCCCTGCAGCACCGGAGAATGTTCTCCCCATGATTGAACAACCCGCTTCTAGTGCAGTTACCTCCTTTGTGTCTTCTGTGGCACCCGGACTGTATTCGGATACACCAATGACCTCTACATTCCAGGCCATCCCACCACCGTCACCGGAGACCCAGGTCGCAAATCTCTGTACTGTTTCGAAGAATACGCAAACATCCGGCGGTCAACCACCATTGATCCCCAGTCACATTGGTGTTACACCCATCCACACCATCCCCTTCCTATTTCCTCCTTCGGGTGTAGTAAGCGCCCCGGTTATGGCTACCCTTAGCCTACCCGGGCTAACATTGGGATTACCCGTGTGGTATATTCCGCCTCCCGTTCGATTACCGACACCAGACGTCATCCTCCAACCGGTACAACCTATTGTTACCACAAATCAGCCTCCTCCTGGCGTCGTGATCCCTTCGTCGGCAACGACACCCCCTCCTAACCTCAATATTCCTTCGTCGTCAATAAAACCTCCTCCCGGTCTCACGATTGCTTCGGCGTCAAACGATCCCCCTCTCCTGCCTAAGCCCACTAGGGGCAGAGGTCCACAACCCTACACTGCCATACCACCTCCTAAGGCAGCCAAACCCCCACCGGTGTTTCGAGCTCCCCCCAAATGTTCATTATGCGATGAAATTGGCCATCCAACTCACCAATGCCCACATTTACCGGCACTCCAAGAACATATGAATATGTTGGACGATGACATAGGAATCCCAGTAGTCAAATTAGAGCCACCTCTACAGCCTCGCGACAAATCACTGCGCACTAACCATCCTTGTGCTATATGCAGTGTTTACGGCCACTACTCTCACCATTGCCCTGATCTACCTGACTATAGAGCAGCGTTGTACGAGTTAAACAATGCCGACTTAGAGATCTCTCCTCCCCTTATCGAGGAGATTCACCCTCCACCATCATCCTCGTCAGAAGAAGTCAATACGATATATATGATTTCGACAACCTTCAAACCAGAACCCCTCGATTTATGGTCTGATTACTTCAGTACTGACGAGCAGATTTTGGAGACACTCACTGCACCCGACTACCCTTGGGATGACATGCATCATCGCTCGTACTTCCTACCGGAGACATCTACCTCCACCGCATCCGACCAGCTATCAGTCGAGTCGAAAGACTTCATACCTGCTAAGGTCGATTGGTTAAAGGACCCCATCCCAGCACCAGATGCCTTTGAAGAAGGGAACATGTCCAACATTTCCCCCACTATCCAGATAGACATTTCCACAACACCAGGGAAACCTGAGCTCATCTCGCTGGGCGCATCTTGCACTCAAGCAGAAACTTAGGCGTACAGAAAGCTCTTTCAGGAGTTCCGCGATGTCTTCGCCTGGTCCTATACCGAGATGCCTGGTCTCGACCCCGCCATTATTGAACACCACATCGATACATGGCCCGAAGTACCCCCTGTTCGTCAGAAACAGCGACCTATTCACCCTGCCAAGCTCCCCGCTGTTAAGGCTGAAGTCGAAAAACTTCGAAAAGCAGGTTTCATCTACCCTATCCCGTACACCACATGGGTGTCGAACCCCGTTCCTGTCAACAAAAAACAAGGCACCCTTAGAGTATGCACTGATTTCCGCGATCTAAACCATGCTTGTCCAAAAGACAATTTCCCCACGCCATTCATTGACCAACTCATTGATGAGTGTGCGGGCCATGAGGTCCTATCCTTCATGGACGGTTTTTCCGGATATAACCAGATCCACATCCGCAAGGAGGATCAGTACAAGACTGCCTTTACCACCCCATGGGGCACCTTTGCCTATCGCGTCATGCCATTTGGCCTTAAAAATGCTGGTGCCACTTTCCAGCGAGCCATGACCTATTGCTTTCACGACTTAGTCCATATCCTGCGAGTCTATCTTGACGACCTCACAGCGCGTTCCCGAAAACGATCAGACCACCTTAGCGACCTCCGGCAAGTTTTCCTGCGTTGTCGCAAATATAAAATCCGCTTGAACCCACACAAGTGTGTCTTTTGCGTCCCAGCAGGCCGGTTGTTGGGTTTCATTGTTTCCCAAGATGGGATAACTGTCGACCCCCTGAAGGTCAAAGCCATCTTAGAACTCCCCCCTCCTCGCACGCTTCGACAGCTTCAGAGCTTGCAAGGGCGGTCCAATTTTCTTAGGTGCTTTGTCCCTGATTATGCCACCAAAGTCCACGGGTTCTTACGCTTGCTTCGTACCCACATACCCTTTGTTTGGGACGAACAAGCAGACACGGCATTTGAAGCCCTCAAGAAGGCTCTCACACAAGCCCCCTTGATATCCCCACCGGATTTCTCCCAAGACTTCACCCTTTACGTCTCGGCATCCGAATATGCCGTATCCGGAGTTTTGGTCCAAGAAGATGCTTCCCACAAAGAGCATGTAATTTATTACGTCAGCTAGACCTTGTCTGGCCCACCGCTACGTTACCCATACGAGGAAAGATTAGCCCTAGCTGTAGTCTTTTCCGTACAAAAACTACGACACTACATTTTGCTTAGTCATACCACGGTCGTGGCCGACTCCAACCCCATGGTCTACCTCCTCACCAGGAGGCTCCTGCAGGGTCGTGTCGCTAAATGGGTCATTATCCTCCAGGAATATGACCTCACTTTCAAGACTCCCAAAAGCACCAAAGCCCTCGCGCTTGCTCACCTAATTACAGATCTCCCGTCCTCTTCGACATCACCCGTTATCCATACGGACCTGATTGACGAGCAGATCTTCGTCATTTCGTCGGACGACCCTTGGTACGGAGACATTTTGACTTACCTTCGTACGCAAAAATTCCGACCACACATCGATCGTGATGGACGCCGTCGCATACGACACCACGCACCCCGATACCTACTTATTGGAGATGTACTTTACCGACGCGGCGTTGATACTATCTTACGCCGCTGCCTATCCCATAGTGAGGCAGAACAAGTCCTCAATGATTGTCATAGCGGTGCCTGTGGAGGCCATTTCTCCGGCATGGCTACCGCCCAGAAAATCATTCGGGCAGGTTATTTTTGGCCATCGTTGTTTACTGATTGCATCATCGCAGTCAAGCATTGCCAAAACTGCCAGCTCTTTGCCCCCAAAGCAAGAACCCCCCCTGCCCCCCTTCATCCAGTTATCACTGTTGGACCATTCTGCAAATGGGCCATAGATTTCCTCGACTGCAACCCCCCGTCAGCCGGCGGTCACAAACATATAATCGTGGCCGTAGATTATTTCACCAAGTGGGCAGAAGCCATGCCGACCTATAACTGCAAAGCCGACACTGCAGCGCGGTTTTTCTTCAACCACGCCATCGCTCGTTTCGGAGTACCACAACAGTTAGTCTCTGACCACGGCTCTCACTTCGAAGATACCGTCTGGAAGGAATTATCAACCATGTTGAAATTCGAACACCATTTCTCTTCCGCTTACTACCCCCAAGGAAACGGCCAAGTCGAAGCGATCAATAAAATCTTGAAGACCATTCTCCAACGCACTGTAGACAAGCACAAATCCAATTGGCATCACATGCTTTTCCCAGCACTCTGGGCTTACCGCACATCAACCAAAACCGCCACCGGCTTTACCCCTTTCCATTTAGTTCACGGTGTCGAATCTGTCCTCCCTATTGAGTGCCAGATCCCAGCTTTACACATCGCCGTTGAGCTCCTACCGGATACTTCCCCGATCGAGCAACGTTTACTGCTCCTAGAGCAGGCCGATGAAGATCGGCGCACAGCCATTCAAAACATGGAAGCTGCTAAACAACGATCGAAACTAAGTTACGACAAACGCGTCCACCCAAGAACCTTTTCGGAGGGAGACCTTGTCCTCGCTTACGATCAAGCTCATGATAAAACCGGCAAAGGAAAGTTCGTGTCTATGTGGCAAGGCCCCTACATCATACACACCTGCCTCGGGCAGGGGGCATACATTCTGACCGATTCAGAAGGCAACACCTTACGCAACCCACGCAACGGGTTGTACCTTAAAAGATTTTACCCATAGAAAATCTCATGGACACCATCGTCCATTTTTTAGTATAGGCATACGTTTTTTCGTTCACAAATTTTTTTCAAAAAACCTAAATATTTGTTTTCCCTGCATGACCACAGATGGAGCCTCTTCCACTCTGCCATATCGGTTTCGCTGATGGTGAAAGCCATTGGTCTCCCAATCTCGCCTCCGCAGCTTGGGTAATATACTCCCCTTCACATGATTTAATTCACATTGATGGAGTATGTTTAGGTGCCGCCACCAATAATCAAGCTGAATACGATGCCGTGACCGGTCTCCTGGCCGCTGCTCTCCAGATGAGCATACGTCACCTCAACGTTTTCTTGGACTCACAGCTCCTAGTTTCCCAGCTCAACAATGATTACCAGGTACGCGATCCCTGTCTGTTCAGAAAATTCCTGCGCACTAAACAAATGGTTAGACAGTTTGAATCCATTACATTCACACATGTCCCAAGACACCTCAATAGTGTAGCAGATAATATGGCCAACAGTGTCCTCGACTGGCACACCAATCACATCATGTCATATCCATAAACAAACATGCATCCAGGTGCAAAACATGTGCCTCCACGGGCATATACAAAAAACCAATATTGCATCCACGTGCATAACATGTGCCTCCACGGGCATAAAAACAAACAAACCAAAATAATGCATCCATGTGCATAGCATGTGCCTCCACGGGCATATATAAATCTACAAACACACTGCATCCACGTGCATAACATGTGCCTCCATGGGCATATACAAAAGACAAAGTGCATCCACGTGCATACACAACAAAATATCCAAAATATATATCCACATATATATACGAACCAAATAGTCCACATGTCATAAGTGCCCTCAGCACTCGATATACACAAAATACATCTGTCATACAAAAAATGCTTCCCCATATGCTCATGAGCATTTGGGGGAAAGTACAATGACGTCTAATCATCAGGATCCTCCGGATCCTAAGGCTCCTCCTCCGGCTCCTCCTCCGACTCCACCTCCGCTGGCCCAGCCGGGTCAGGACGACCCCGAACTCGCCGCTCGGCTGGCCCTGCTGGGTCGTCCCTCAGACGTATCCTCCCCGGTGCCGGCTCTGCCGGAGCATCTCCTCCACCACCCCCGTGTCTCGCAGCAAGCACCGCTGCCCTCAACAACAGTGACTGCCACTCAGGCGGTGCACCGAGACATCCCTGCAAAATGTCCCGATCAAGGTCCCTCCAGCCATCCTCCGGAAGTCTAGCTACGATCCGGGCTAAAGTCCGTCGAACACCATCTATAGCATCGTCCTGAGGGCCAGCCCCTCGCCCACGGGCTCCATATCCTCCACCACGAGGAGGACGTACAGGTACTGGGGGACGAGCAACCACCATCGCCCGCCCCTGCCGAGCCACATAGTCAGGTGGTGGTACCGGACCAATATCTGCACAAAGCAAGTACAACCATCAGATACTATACAACAGATATCATCATGATCAATCATAATACATATGGTATAAACATCACATAAGGCACAAAAACATACCGTCTAAGCTCCAGGCCTGTCCTGGGGCACGTGGCATCTCTGGGTCTCCCCGGTAGTCCATGCCGGCGTATGGATAGTCCTCGATCACCAGTGGCATCTGCTCCCACTGCTGGAAAAAATCCTCTGTGAAGAAGCCACGGATACCACCGCCAGCACGGGGCATCATCTGCCCCCACCTCATCATACGAGGCTCGCTAGGAAGACCAGCACGAACGGGTACGTGTGGCCGTAAGGTCGGCACCCGCTCAAAGAAAAAACAACATAAAAAAGAGGCGTAACAGAACTCACCTCCCTCTCTCACGGCCTTGTCCAGATCTCTCCGGACACCGGCCAAGAACATCTGAGCCCAAGCATAGTAAGTACCCCGTAGAACGGAGTCCACCATCACCGTCTGCCCCCCAGACATACGATGTGGTGCAGCAGCACCCAAAACCCTCAGAACACAGGCACCAACGGCCCGCATATCCCACTCACGTAGGAACTTCAGACTGATAGAGCTGTTTACCAAAACAGCGTCATCCCCACAAAAGGTCTGTAAAAGGTCCTCCATATCCACGCCTGGAGGCAACCTCGGAGAGATATCACCCACCTCACCCAAGCGAGGCAAACCGGTCAAAAAATATACATCAGTGAGAGTAATCTCCAACCTCTCACCACCAATAATAAAGGCACCCTCTGCCGGCACCCACCACTGCACGAGCTTGTTCAGGAGTCTCCTCACTGAACGGATATAAGGTATCTGAGCGAACTTCAAGAGTCCGCTCATGGCTAGGGTCTGTCTCACCCCCCCATCATTCTCGATCCTTGCCACAATCTCGGCATCAATATCTCTCTCCCGCCATACGGACTGAGCCCTCCGCAACATCCTGCCAAGAAAACACAGAAAATTTTAGCCCCAGCATAAAAATTTTAGAAAAAAATCCCATCGCGGCTTTTTCACAAAAAGCCGCGATGACCATCGCGGCTTTTCCACAAAAGCCGCGATGACCATCGCGGGTTCCATGAAAAAACTCGCGATGAACATCGCGAGTTTCGTCCAGACAGTCGCGATGAACATCGCGACTGTCACCCATGAACACGCGATGAACATCGCGGGTTCCGACCTCACAGTCGCGATGATCATCGCGACTGTGATCCTGAAACCCGCGCGGTTCATCGCGGGTTCCGCCCCGAAACCCGCGCGGTTCCACGTTGGAGAGTCAACGTGGAGTTTCGCGGCCTTCGGGGGCCCACCGCCAAATAAAAAAGACATAATTGACTAGGTTAAGGCGAATAGAGTTACCTGCAACTCGCTAAATCGAAAACCAACGGTGAAATCTCCCATAAATCGAGAAATAGCTCTGACTACTCTATCAAACTCGCACGTGACAATGACAAGTCATTTTGGGCCCCACGTCCTATTTATAGAAATTCCACAAATTTCAAACAACCATTACGGTGTCATACGAAGTCCATTTCTCAAACCGTTGGTACCGTTGGGATCAGCACAGCAAGAACTTCATAAAGGTTCCTTCCGTTTCCCCTTTTTAACGGGGTCATTTTTTGACCATTTTTTAGCCCCTCTCGTGGCCTCGGTTTGCGTGCCACATCGGCCGTTCACCGTTTTCGATGTGTCTTATATCGCCGGATTCAGTTTCCGCGCTCTTGATGATGCTAGAGATCATTTCTCGCTCTCACCTTTAGATTTTTCGGACATTTTTTCCACGCCCCCTCGTCGCCTCGGTTTGCGTGCCACATCGGCCGTTCTCCGTTTTCGATGTGTCTTATATCGCCGGATTCAGTTTTCCGCGCTCTTGATGATGCTAGAGATCATTTCTCGCCCTCACCTTTAGATTTTCCGGGCATTTTTTCCACGCCCCCTCGTCACCTCGGTTTGCGTGCCACATCGGTCGTTCTCCGTTTTCGACAATCCTTATGTCACCGGATCCAGTTTTCCAAACAGATGACGATGCTGGAGACCTTTTCTCTCCCTCATCAATCCATTTTTGTTCGGTATAATTTTATCCCTTTTTCGGGCCGAGCAACCCCTCTTACGAAAAAGGCACTTAGGGAGTTTCTGTTAAGCTCTTTTCTGACTCCTAAAACAATGAAAAGATCGCCGAGCAATCTTGCTTCCTTTCATGCTCGTTAAACGTATCTGAAAGGGCGTCTACCTGGTATAAGTTTACCCCTTTTCCGGACCTCGTAGACTAATTACGAAAAAGGTATACTCTAGTCACATCGGCTAGAAGAGTTCTCCATCCGCATCATTTTATGCTTTTTTGGGCCTTGGAGACTAAACCACGAAAAAGAAACAACAACAGTGTCCACTTACCGTTTTCAGACTCTCTAAACATGAAAACAACCATGAGCATGAGCCGTCTTGGGCTCACACAATCCACAGGACCGTACCATTTCAGAGCACACTTTTATCCCTTCTTGGAGCTCATTAAAACTACGAAGAAGGAATCAATGGTACCTCTTGGCGCCACGACAGATCATATCTACTCACATAGCAGCTTCCCCATTCTGGTCGCCTTTGTTCAGAGTATTCTGCAGTATGTCACCCGGAAACTCCCTCGACAGCTACCATCAGCTTCACCCCCCCAGAGTCAGTACATACCCTTCAGTCCCTAAAAGATGATACCCACACCTACAAGTCAGTTCCCTACGCTGCCAGGTCAACCATGTCATCATGCTCTGAACAAAGGAAGTTTGAGTCTACCCATTTTTCTGACCCAGTTATTTCCCATCCCCACAAGTATGTCAGTCCTACCAGCAGTACTACATCACTTCAGTTCTAAACCTCGTGCTCCTAGCAAGGAAACATCATTGCCTTGTTAGTTGTTGGTCTCCCTCTGTCGACGACAACCACATTGATTCCAGAGGATAGACCTAGAGGTCCCTGTGTCTTGGACTCATTACCATTCATGATGAGTGCTTCCGAATCATTTCGAGAGGAATCCTCAGTGCCTCTCCAAATGGTTGTTTCTCACATGCTCGACTTCAACACCTTCATCGCATCGTTGAGACTCGCACAGGGTATTGGTACGTTCAGTTATTAGTTGAAGACCCCGGATACCACCTGACTCCTCCACATATGAGAGTCTACCTATGGATACAACCAGTTCACTCGTTCTATAGATATCCGGGTTGCGCATGGCGACAGCATTCAGATTTACCCCTGTTTCATACTCCCTTGAGTATACAGTTACATTATTTCTCAGAGATGACTCATAGTCTCTGAGTCCCTACAGATGTTGGACACCTTCCGTTTCAGCAGTTTCACAGTTATTCCAGTGTATCAGTTATTGAGATCAGTCATGATCATGAGTATATCCCACAATCATGTCCCCTCTGGACCATTATGATGTACCAGTATATTTCCTTACGTATTAGATCCCCCTTCTTGGGACTAATTGTTTTGTATATGTCTTGATACGAGCATGGGAATGCCCGCCTCGTCCTTTATCAGAGATTATACCTCATTCATATTGAGGCAATGTAATATTTTTTGTTTTTGCAGCTTCCAAGGGCCGTGGCTCCAGTCTCCAACCGGTCTCTTCTCTCCCCTAAAACCCAGAAAAAGGACAAAAGAACTATGATGTCTATCGGCCATACGATGAGCTCCTGCCCTCACACATCAGGGGGCAATCTGTTAACACCTAAAAAGTGCTCACTAGCTCATTCCCTTACTCACATGACCCATTTGTCCACT
Organism: Larix kaempferi; assembly: GCA_027924585.1. Lineage (NCBI taxonomy): Eukaryota > Viridiplantae > Streptophyta > Pinopsida > Pinales > Pinaceae > Larix > Larix kaempferi. The sequence continues at coordinate 4,349,169 of BSBM01000394.1, forward strand.
TTTCCACCATCTGAGCCTCTGAAACCAACAAAAGGTCACCAAAAGACCTTAGTACACCCCTTTTTCCATTAAAAAAGATTATTTTTCCAAGAAAATCATAAAAAACCCTCAAAAAGGGTCCAAATTCCCAAAAATATTAAAAAGGGAATTAAAATATTATTTTTATTCAAAAAAGGAAAAAGGAGGGAAAAATACCTAAACTATGTTGGTCAATACCATTGGTTTCCACAAAACCACAAATGGTATTCCTCACCACCAAAACCTATAAAAAGGTGGTAGGGGCTCCTCATTTCAGATCCTTCCATTATCTCATCCTTATGCTGCTGAAATCTCCCCTGAGCACTTTTAGCCATTGAAGCAACCTTGGAGAAAGAGACCTATTGGAGTTTGGAGCTACTCATCTTGGGAGTTGCTCAACATCAACCTTCACCATTGAAGGTAATATCGCAAGCACTTGCTTGCCCCCCACTTTTCAATACAAAAAATTATTTATTATGTTTCTTGTTCTTGATTTTGAAATGTTTACATTATTTGCTTAGATTCTTTCTTAGATCCATGAAAAGTATTGTTTATTTAGTTTATTGTTTTTATTTCTATTGAAACTGCTACTACTAGTTAGTAGGTGCCCATAGCACTAAGCTTGGTTGCAAAACCGAGCCAACAGTAAGGAACAATCTTTTGATGTCGAATGCCATGTTTAGATAAAAAAGCTTCAAATTCTTTCTTAATGAATTCCCCCCCATTATCAATTCTTAAAGTCTTAATCTTTTTACCAAAATCATTTTCAACCAATGATTTAAAAGTTTGAAACATAGAAAAAGTATCACTTTTATTTTTCAAGAAAGAAACCCATGATTTTCTACTAAATTCATCAATAAAGGTAAGAAAATAGACTGCATGTGATATAGAAGGAACTTCAAGATGACCACAAATGTCACTATGAATTAATTGCAAAGGTTCTTTAGTACGCCAAGCTTTACCTGTATCAAACATCTCTCGATGATGTTTACCAAGAACACAACATTCACAAACACCGTTAGTAGACGAAATATGAGGTAAGCCATGTACCATTTTAGTTAACATTTTCATTTTACCATAATTCAAATGACCTAATATTTCATGCCATAATTTACTTAGCTCATCAGCATGAGCAATGTAGGAATAAAAAGGTTGTATGTTAGTTGAATTAAAACCAACAAATTTATATAAACCAACAGTATGATCAATAGGACCAGAAGAAACTACTTAAAAATTTTGATTGATATCTTTAAGAAGGTATTTATCAAGCCAAGCTTCAAAGTTAAATCCTTTTTGACATGAACGATAAATAGAAAGTAAGTTGATGGGCATATTTTCAACATGAAAAAACATCTTCCAATTTACCATTAGCAACATTAACATTACCAGAACCAATTACGGAAAGTTGTTTACCATCACCTATAGATACTTTCTGAGATGTATTTTTATTATTGTCATAAGATGTAAATAAAAAAGCATTACCAGTCATATGTTTAGAAGCACCAGAATCCATTATCCATTCCACAATAGAAGAATAATTACTAGAATAAACAACAGATGCACATAAAGCTACTTGGGATTCATCAGAACCTTTCTTTTTAGCCTTAGACATTAAACGTTTCAATTTAAAGCAATTCTTTTCAGGATGATTAGTTTTACCACAATGCTTACAAAGATCATACACTTTCTTCTTCTTACTAGATTCATGATGTGCATTAGAAGCATTACTAGAATTATTAGTAGGTTTTGAAGTGTGTGAACAAGAACCTTTAGCATTATTAAAACTCTTCTTAGGATTCTTATTATGTGCCATTAGAGCTTTATTAGGCGAGACTTGTCCTGAAACAATTAACCTTTTTTGCTCATTTATCAACCCTTTACAAAAATCATCAAAAGTAGGTTTCGTGGTATTTGAAGACAATTCAAGAGCTCTATTCCTAGTTTGAATGAACATATCAAAACAAGATGGCAATTTTTGTTCTACAAGAATTATAAGAGCAGTGTTTGTTTTATTGTAATCTTTACCACAATTGTTTAATTTTTTATTTAAGGTTTTCACTTCAGCAAGATATAATTCTACTCTTTCAAAGTTAGTAAGATCTAGCTCAAAAATCTTCTTTTCAAGGTAATAAGCAGAAACATCATCAGATTTATCAAATAAAGAAGCAAGAATTTTCCATACCTCAATAGGGCTGTCTTTTGCCTCTATACTTTCCTGCAGACTATCTGAAATTGTTTGACTGCAATACCCCCATTGCGACCCTTAGAGGATATTTTGGGCTATAATGTAAATATTGTATGCATGTTATGTATGATTCCTAGCTTGGAGCTCAAGGCCAACGCCCCACTAGTGAATGATCGACCTTGAAGAGGCAAGTATTTGGTATTATGCTACTTGTGTGCTAGTGAGCCATGGAAATTGTAAATATGCATTTTAACATAAATGCCCACAAATAGCTATGCAATGCAACAAGAGATGAGGGCATGATTTTTACAAGGAATTGGGAGGGAAATATTCAAACCCTTGAGCAAATCAAGTCAAGCCAAATGTCAATGAGAGAACCCATGAACCCTCAACTACCCATGTTGACTTTTGTGCCCAATCATTCATTTCTCTAAAGAGTTGGTTGAGGTAGTTAATGCCTTGGGGAATGGAGAGGTATGGCTGTCCAAATTCGGGTATGGGAAAGCCACCCTTCATGGAAATTCGTGTTTGAATTCTTGGGCAAGAAAAGAGCCACGAAATTGATCCCCAAGCAATTCTTCACCCATGTTCTTTGCTCCCTCACGCAGTCTGAGCTAGCTGGGGCGTTTTCCATCATTTTCCAGAGCTAGGAACTCGTTTTTGTGTTGCACAATGGCTGGGAGGGAGAGAGTCATGGTTTGGGGGTTTATAGAGGTCATTTCTGCCCCTTGAATGTTGATAAACGTTTTCTGAAATCGATTTTTTTCCTCCTAGGGTTGATTCCCCATCTAACATTTCGTTTTTGGGTGTGCCACGATTTGAAAAAAACCCATGGACCCTATTTTGTAAACTCTATTGTTGAATGTTGGGGTTGAGATGGGTATCCATTGCTTTGGGTTGTGCTGAGCTTGAGAGTTCCCTTTTCCTTGTAGATATCATACCCAGCTCGGGGGTGGTCTCTGAGTGTTGAAAGAATATAGGTTGGGCAGAGACCTATGGTTGGGTGGAACGTTGTAGCGACATAGCTAGTTTCTTGGGACAACATTACTTCAAGATGAGTATTTTATTTAGGTGCTTTACTTCTACAAGGTTTTAATTTTTGATGAATGTTATCAATATGCTAGAATTTCCATGATATATGTGTGTAGAAGAATTTTACTTCCACTGTGTTTGATAGATCTGCACATACATATGATTTTATTTGTATGGATCTAATGAATGGGGTTGAGTTTATGTAAAAGCCCAAGATCTATAGTCATGTTCCCTTCCCTGTGTTGGATTCAAGGGAGGGGACGTGACATTGACCAATGAGACCTCTTGCTTGATCACATTTATCTTCCCATATAGCCACAGCTTGAGAATCAACAGATTTTGTGTGTTCACCATTAACAATCCTCCATAGATTCTTACTCCTGAGAACATCAATCATTTTTATATTCCATGCAAGATAGTTAGGACCAACAAGTTCAGGAACATAAGCTACTTCTGAAGTCATAATGGTAGAAAAATAAAACCCAAATGTTATAAATGACAAGAGAAAAAAAGTGAATAACTGAAAACTGAAACACTTTTACCTGTACTGAACTGCAGAAACACAGTAGAAAAAATAGTAAAGGAAAGAAACTTTTACTTACATCCCTTTTGAAAAAAGTGCCAAGAATAGCCACTCGCGAGTTTCGCCACAATGGACTCACGAACAACACTGAAAAAATGTGGGTTTTGCACGGCAAAGGTCGTGGTTACTTGCGGGTTTACAGTAGAGTCAGCCCTGGGTTCATGGGTCTGTAAAGGAGAATTTCAAGGTTCTGATCGGGGTGTTCACGGGTGTCTGTGCAGTAAATTCGTTGCTATGTCGAAGCACTCGTGGGTCTCTGCATAGGAGGGTAGCGAGTAGACTGAAGTAAACGCGAGTTAGCAGTGAGAACAGTCGTGAGTATGCCGTAGCACACGCGGGTCTGCTCACTGGAAGTTGCAGGTATGCAGTATACTTGTAGGTTCATAGTAGGCACAGTCGCGGTTAACTGCGGGTTCTGCAAAGAAAAAATCGTGAACGTCAAGTTTGAGGCCGAAAACAGTGTTGAATCTGTTGAAGACGGAAACATGCACAAAGTCTACCAAAATTGGACAAAAAATGTCAATCTGATAACCGGAAGATAGATTTGCTTGAGGAGAATCAGAAAACCATATAGATCTACAAAAAAGCAATCAAGAAACCCTTGAAAAAATTTTGAAAAAAAAAAAAATTACAACAAGGTTAGGGTTAGAAAGAAACCTGCAGAAACATGCCCAAATATGAAGAGAATCCTAATGGCTACCAGATAGAAACCAAATCTACAAAATAAACAATACCCAAATGATAAAATATTGTTTGAAAGCAATAGAAGGTGCTAGATCATAGCAACTAGCTCTATTACCATGTCATAGATATGGATCTAGCTAAACTAGCTTACCTATCTATGCAAAACAATAATATATCAACAATAAGTACAGAAAGAGAACAAGAGAAAAGAGTACACCAGATATACATGGTTCACCCAGTTGGGCTATGTCCACGGAAATGTAGTCTTCCATTATCTCAAGAATATCTCCCTCAACCTTACAAGAGAGCAATGCCAATAACCCCAATACAATATAGCAATACTTGTGTTGAATAAGTAAAGATCACGATGAGTGATGCGACTCCCTTGACTCTATTCTATACTAAGAGATGAGGAATTACTCTCACATATTACATGTGGGATAATATAATTCTCCATAATAACATCTCTTTATATAAAATGAATATCAAGAGTATACTTTACCATAATGAATATGGGATATAATGTATTACTCTTTTACATAAGATTGTGGATATCTTCCGACATAATACAAAGACATTATTACCTTCCAAGGTATATAAAATATTCCAACAGAATCAGTACTTAGCACTTTTTACCATTTTTGACCTTAAGCAAATCATGAAAAAATTAACCATTAACAATGTTACTCATCATCACATAAAACCATACATCAATGCATAAGATATTTTTACTTGGAAACCCAAATGGCAGAAAACCACATAATGCTTTTCTTATATCATGCCAAGATTACATTCATAGGAATCAAAAACTTCCAAGATTATCTAGAACCAAATAGAAGGAGGCACCAATCCCCTAATTCACAGGCTCAAACTTGAAGGAAGCTCCAAATCCCTGATTTACTGGTGCCCGCTAGAAAAAGGCACCAACCGCTTGATTTATAGGCTCCAACCTGAAGGAGATCTAACTCCCCGATTTACCAGCACTGACTGGAAGGAGGCTCCAAACCCCTCATATCACAAGAACCAACCTTCCCTAGCACCACCCTACCACCCTAATATGAGTAAAAGTATCAACCTGTCACTGTCTTCACACTATCACTGTCACTATTTTCACACTGTCATTGTCTTCATACTATCACTGTCACTACTGTCGCTTGTTTTCACACTTTCACTATCGCTACTACACTGGTTTGAACACTGTCATTGTCATTGTCTTCACACTATCACTGTCAATGTCTTCATATTGTCACTGTCACTATTGTCACTTGTCTTCATACTATACAAAAACCATTACTTCCAAAGGGAATATCTCTAAAAATATAGAAAACTAGTATCTAAAACTTGCACCTCGGGTACTTCAAGGTCTCTATTTCATCTCATCCAAGGTTCACTATCTGAAAAATCTTATAACAAAAGGTATAGAGAAAATACCAAACTAAACTTTTTAAATTTGATTCCAGAATCATTCAAAAACCCTAACTTACTAAGGTCATATCTATGAGAATATACAATACCAGCATTTGAAACTCATACCACAATTTAATCAAAATATATACTTCATATCCTCCAAGGGGAACTATCTAAAACTTTTTAAAACAAAAGATATAGCAAAAATTTTAAACCGACCTATTTAAAGTTGATTTCGGGATCATTCAAAAACCCTAACTTCCTGAGGTCATATCTCCAAAAATATAGCATATCATAATCTGAAACTTGTAATACATATTAATCAAGACCTTTAATTCATATCCTCCAAGGGGCACTATATGAAGCGTTTTAGAACAAAAAATATAGCAAAAATTCCAAACTGACATGTTTAAATATGATTTCAGGATCATTCAGAAGCCTTGACTTCCCGAGGTCACATCTCCGAAAATACAGCAGTTCGACATCTGAAACTTGTGTCACATGTTCCAAAAGATCTCTAATTAGTCTCCTCTAAGAGGAAATATCTGAATCTTTCTAAAACAAAATATATAGATAAAATTCCACATAGACCTATTTGAGGTAGGACCAATAAAATACCCTAAATTCCTAAGATCATATCTCCAAAAATACGGTGAACCAAAATATGAAACTCGTACCACAAGTTATTTAAGATCTATACTTATTCTACACCATATTTAATGGTTTGAAATATCTTAGAACATAATTTATAACCAAAATTCCATAGTGACCTTAAAATATCCCTTTTTCTCATCGTCTTTTTCAAATGTTGCAACCCTTTACACAAATTCGCCTCTCCTATCATATATCCATGTCTTGGATGAGTGAAGGAATGAATGAGGAAGCAATACACTTATTTATACCCTTATAGGGTAATTTTAGGGGCTCCTTCTTCTTCTAGTGCTGACATGTTCAAGATCTTAGCAGGGCTAACCTACAATTCTGGTTGGGTTGTCTTTACAAATCCTTGCATAACTCTTCATTCCTATGGAGTTAGAGGGAGTTCCATATACCATTAGAAAGGTCTAGGAACAATATTTCCAAACATTCAACCTATATTCTCATTAGATCTAGGTATATCAAGTAAAAAGTTCTTCAAATATAGGGTATTCAAACTGGGAATCAATGACAACATTTACAACAATCTTAATTTTCCTTTGGTTTTCTCCTCTCCACAAGTGGGAAAGTGAGGTGTAAATTAATATATTCACCTGGGAATCATAATTACATGTATTTGAAGTGGGGGCACACTGATATATTCACTTGGGAATCATCATTACCTATGGGGGCACATCAATATCTTTATCGGGGCTTCTTATTAAGCTCGACTTTCATTTTTAAAACTTCTTCAAGGTATTTCATGTGGACACATCATCATCACTTGAGGGGATTCATTATCATGGCTTGGAAACACCATAATCACTTTAGGGGGTTATTCACACTTCTCATCATGGAATTTAGGGGCTTCTTTAATGAATCCACACCATCATCACTTTAGGGGCTTCTTTACACTTCACTTCATGTGGACACATCATCAACACTTTAGGGGCTTCTTTACACTTCACTTCATGTGGACACATCATCAACACTTTAGGGGCTTCTTTATTGGCTTCTTCAACACTTCTTCAAGACAATTTAGGTGGACATATCATCATTGATTTAGGTGATTCTTCGATGGATTTAGGTGCTTGCTCCATTTGTGTGCAGATATAAGTGGGCATGTGGGAACAACCACATGTTATCTCATCCATGAGAGCCATGCTTAACAGCTACACCATAAGGGGACCACTTGGAGTTATATACACTTATGTCAAGGATCCTTCAAAGCTATTAAAGGATTCAAGCAATATCCCTTTATCATTGCCATATCATCATCATCATCATCATCATTGCCACATCATCATTACCATTACCACATCATCATCATCATCATTATCAATCACAACATCACTCAACAATCTTATAAGCTCATGACACAAATATCTTGACCCTGTTGACATCAATAACAAGTTTACTCAACAATATCTCACTTTTTCATTGATAGAAGAAACTTCAACTTTCTCTCCCCCTTTGATATTAATGAAAAAGGGTTGAAGTAACTTTGTTGACCTTCTCTCCCTGGGATTATGTTGGATCCTCATATCAATAAGCTTCTTTTCAATGACTTTTTTTGTTGATCTTTATTTCCCCTTGCAAAGGATAAATTTACTTAACTATGAATTCCTTTTGATAAGAACTTTCATTGCTGACAATGCTCCCCCTTTGATTGTGCTGACTCCCCCTTAGACTGTATGATTTACTAAGCCATTATATTTTTCTTTGTACAATCCTTAAGTTGTTTTCCTTTCTTCGGTCTTCCTTGCCTGCTACTTAGACTCCCTCTCAACATTATCCATGATACTTGGTAGTCTCTACACCAAATGGTTTAGAAGAATATATAATGTTGTTTTGTTGCAAGATCATCATCTGTAATCATCACACCTTCCTTTTAACTTGCAAATTTATCTTTATTATTTGACTCAACAACTATTGTAGGTATGTCCTCTAGGAATTATCTATTGAATTATTATTCTTGTTTTTCTTTCACATTTTCAACATGTCACATCAACCTTTTTGTCTTTGGTCATATGCTTTGAGCATCCACTATCAACATAACAATGGCTTCTTATATTTTGGGCTTGTAAGGCAGACCTGCATTCCTCAACCTACAAGTATTCTTGCTTCTTTTTCCAAATTCTTTGTTGTTTCAGAATCTACCTAGTTCCCCTTAAAGACATTGTTAAAACACTTCTGCAATTTATGGTTGTGTGTCCAAAATTGTTACATTTGTAACAACCAGTTTCATAATTAAGAGCTCCAAATATGTTATAACTTCTATCAAAATCCTCACGAGGATTTCCGAGATAATTTCCTTTATAATGATTCCTGGAGTTTTTATAACCATTTATATTCCATGTGTTTCTATCACATGCATAGGCTCTACAATTTATGGCCTTGATCCAAAAATTATTACAATAATAACACAAACCAAGAAAAATATTTTGGTACCTGGATGTGAGTGGTCTTCTAAAATCATGGTTTTCATTTTGAGTCTTCTTCATTGCCGGTGGTTGCTTCCATGTTTCTTTGAATGCATGATCTTCTTCTAAACTCTTCTTTATTGTCGGTTTTTGTATATCCTCCTTTAGAGGCTTGGAACCTTTGATAGAATCTACATAACATATTTGTTCTACTTTACTTCTAGTCATCATAGAGCTTGAACCCTCATAATTTTGTTTGTATCCAAGACCAGACTTATCATATAATTTTCTTTGGCTACTAATGATTTCATCTAGTATTTTGGTGTTGTTGCCAAAGTTCTACTAGATGTCCTTCTTTAATTCTTTTCTAAGTGAGTCTACATCAGATTCCATCTCTTCTTGTATCTTCTCCTTTTCTCCTAATTGTCTTTTGAGTGTTTATTCAATCACCTTTGACTCTTCTCAGTGAACCCTTATATCTATGAAAATATGCTTGGTTTCTTCAGGATTTCTGCTAAAGCTCTGAGAGTCTTCCTTTAGTTTTCTTATCTCTTCCTTGAGAGACTTTTTATTCTTTCTTTTCTTAGATCACTTAAGGCATTGAGAAATTTTACCTCAAGATTCACTTCTCCTTCTTCATAGTCTTCCTCATTATATTTGGCATTTTTCTCTAATGTTGTGAAGAGCACTCTTCCTAAGTCACTATCACTATCATCATCTTCATCAGATGAGGAACTATCCTCTTTTGAATAAAGAGTTTTATTTTTCAAAAATATTCTTTTATTTCTTTCCTTGTCTCTCTTATGATATTTCTTTTCTTTCTTGGGAACTTCTTATTCATCACTATGTTGATGTATATGTAACTTCGTAATGTATTTCATATATGCATATTGTATCCCTATGGAGAGGTTATTATTCCTCTGTACGGAAGTGTCGTCATTTGTATTTACAAGTGTCGTAACTTATACTTGATGGGTTATTAGACCACCTCTATGGGGTCGACCCTGTATGAGTCTTGTGGGTTAAAGGGTTATTAGAGCACCCTAGTGGGGTTGGCCCAGTTAGTATTATGTTAAGTGGTTAAGTTGGGGCCGGCCTAGTTAGAGTTAAAATGCAAGTCAAGTTGTGTATAAATAGAGTGAGGGTGTCACTCTATTTGATCATTCACTTATTCATCTACCTCTCTCATTGAGTGATGCGCACTAGTGGAGGAGGAGAAGCTGCTAGGAGTCTATGTCTTATGCTTGGGTTTTGTATCATTGTTCTATCTATCTCTGAGGAAGTTATTGGGGTTTTTCACCTTCTTGGTTTTCCCCAAGGAAACTCTGTGTCTTTTGTCTCTTGTGATTGATATACTGTGCTTGTTATTCTCTCAGATAAGATCCTAGATCATATTAAATTAATGCTCAAAATCTAACATGGTATTAGAGCTAACTTGAGAAGAAGACACTATGTAGTTGTGGAAGCTAGGGCTTCTTTTTTTGGGTTTCTCTCCACAGATCTTGAAATTCAGGAGGTTAGATTGACTCTCCTCAGTAAGGTGCATCTTTCTGTCGAAACATAATTCAATTCTGAGCACTTTCAGTTTTTGACCTAAACATTAGGGTTTCTACAAAAATTGGAATTTCTGAATTCCGAGACCACGGTTGGAAGCTCCTCAGAAAAATCGAAGTTTAGAGCTTTGGATCGAACTTTTTGGTTGGGTAAAACTCCGAGAAAATCAAACCCTAATTCAGGGCCCTCCCTAGTAAATCTGGAAGTTTCAAAAGCAATTATGAGGGGTTAAACTTTGCAGTTTTCAAATTCTGAGTATACCAGCTTGATTAGCACATCAAGGTGCATCTTTCTATCCTTCAGAAGTTTGAAATTCAAAGTTTGAATTTTTAGGGTTTCTCTGACAAACCCTAATCCAGCACCAGATCCAGTTTTCAACAAATCAAGTGGTAAGACCTAAATCCTTTCTATTTCCATTTGAAGTACTCTTTAAAGATGTCTCACCACACCAATCTTGGAAGAGAATGAGTTGGACACTTACATAAGTGAAGAGATCCCTGTCCCAGAGGGAGAAGAGGCTAAGGCCTTACACAAGAGGAACTTGGTCAAGGCTAAGAGGATCATTGTTGATTCTATCAAAGACCATCTCATACCACATGTATCATCTCTGAAGACACCCATGGAGATATTTGATTCCTTGACCAAGCTATTTGAAGGGAAGAACATAAATCGAAAGATGACCTTGAGAAATCAATTGAAAAATATCAAGATCCAGAATACGGAGACCATGCAGTCTTATTTCTCAAGGGTCTCCCAGATAAAAGAACAACTTGAAGCTGTGGGAGAAGATATAGAGAATGGAGAAGTGGTAATGACCACTCTTAATGGCCTTCCTAGGTCATGGGATTCCTTCATCCAAGGAATTTGTGCTAGGAGGAAACTTATCACATTCAGTAGGTTGTGGGAAGAATGCTCACAAGAAGAAGCTCGAATTGTAGCTCAAGAAGAGAAGATGGGTAATGAAGAGCAAGCTCTCACAGCACACTCCAAGAGGCATGGTGACAAGAAGACTCATCACCATGATAAGAAAGAAAGACATCACCACCAGAAGGGTGATTTCAAACCTCAAAGGAACATGTCTTATGTCCGTTGCTATACTTGTGATGAAAGGGGACACATTTCCAGAAATTGTCCTAGGAACAAAAAGAAGAAGAACAAGAAAATACATCATGCTCATACTGTTGAGGATGATGAACGTCCTAGGAAGAAGACTAGAGAAGAAAGTGAAGACTCTTCAAGTGATGAAGAGTATGTTTTAATTTCTGCTCTCACTGGTACCATTACTCATGGGAGTAATGATTGGCTTATAGACAGTGGGGCTTCCAAATATTTGACAGGATTCAAGGAATCCTTTATGAATCTATCTGAACATGAATCACCCCACAAGGTGAAACTTGGGGATGACTACTAGTATCCCATAAAAGGAAGTGGTGAAGCCTCCTATAAGCTAGACTATGGAAAGTCTATGAAAATGAAAGATGTACTATATGTTCCAGGTCTCAAGAAGAACCTACTCTCCATATCTGCATTGGATGCAAAAGGCATGAGGGTTTCATTTATAGATGGCCAAGTCCTTATGTGGCCAAAGGGTAAAGCTATAGGTGATGCAGTGGTGATTGGAGAGAAAGAGGGAGGATTATACAAGCTGAAGGGATAAACTGAACGAGCCATGGTACATGAATCCATGGAGCCAAATGAACTTTGGCACAAAAGGCTTGCACATATGCACTACCAATTGCAAGCAAAGTAGTAGAAGGTCTTCCTGAAATCCAGTCAAAGATGAAGTGTTTTGATAAGTTCAAGGAATTCAAAGCCTTGATAGAAAATCAAACTAATAAGAAGATCAAGATCTTTAGATCCGACAATGGCGGAGAATTCACTTCAAGGGACTTCAAGAAGTTATGCAGTAATTCAAGGATTAAGAGGGAGTTTACCAATCCTTACAATCCACAACAGAAAGGAGTAGAACAAGCTACTTCAAAGTCAGACTCCAGCAGCTTCTGCAAGGAAGCAAAGATTCAGAGGGAGTCCACCCAACAAACAAACAAAGATAAGCATTTGAATTCCCATTTCTTGTATATTCTGTTTGTTTAAATAATGTTATTCAATGATGTATATGCTTATGTTCCTAGACTTAGGTTGTGTATTATGCATATTAGAATAATTGCATTAATGAACATGATACTACTAATATGCAAGTAATGGGTAAGTGGCCTATGGTACTGTACAACATTCCATTGCTACTTATCTAGAATGAAACCTCTTTGCTGACATGTTGGGCATTGTGCACACTCTTAACAATGTGCTGGTAGAGATGGAAGGCATCTAGAGAGTTACGAGATATGGATAAATGTTTTATTGAAGCATTGGCTAAGATAATTGCATGACTGTATGGCATATGTCTTTATGCATAAGAAGTTGTTTTTTGAAAACAATGAGAAGTTTCTAATCATGCAATTGAATTTGACTTGTAGGAAAGATCGTGTACAATCACCTACAAAAGAAGGACTACAACATTTGTTCCAACAACGAAGTTCAAGAAAACTATCTATTGAAGATATTGAAGAATCTGAAGTTCCCAGGATTCCGGGATGCAGTAATGGAAGGATGCCATGGTCAAGGAATACCAGTCGATCATGAAGAATGATGTTTGGGATGTGGTCCCAAGACTTGAAGGGAAGTCTGTTGTAACTTCCAAGTGGATCTATAAGATCAAGCATGCTGCAGATGGCAGCATAGAGAAATACAAGGCCAAGTTGTGGCTCATGATTTTTGTTCCTGTAGCTAGGTACACTTCCATCAGAACGGTACTTGCTCTGGCTGTAGTGATGAAGTGGAAGATACACTAGATGGATGTGAAGACAAATTTCTTGAATGGTGTAGTCGAAGAGGAAAGTGTATGTGGAGTAGCGGCTCGGGTTTGAGACACATGACAGAGGGATTCATGTGTGCAAATTGAAGAAAGCCCTGTATGGTTTGAAATAGGCACCCAGGACCTAGTACGATAGGATAGATGTCTTCCTATCTAGTTGGGGCTTTACTAAAAGTAAAGCGGACTCCAACCTTTACTACAAGGTTGAGGAAGGCAATCCAATGATACTACTTATGTATGTGGATGACATGTTTGTTACAGGTGAGGATAGATTGTCGATACGAAGAGGTAGTTTGCTGCCGAGTTCGAGATGAAGGACTTGGGTATGATGCATTACTTTCTAGGTATGGAGGTGTGGCAGAGCACAGATGTAATCTTCCTTGGACAAGGGAAGTATGCAGTAGAGATCCTGAAGAGGTTCGAGATGATGGACTACAAAGCCATGGCCACACCTATGGCATCAAACCTGAAGCTTCTGTGTGATGCTTCATCTGAGCCGGTTGATGTCACGGTGTATTGTCAGATGATTGGGTCCTTGATGTACCTGACGAACATGAGACCAGATATTTGCTTTGCTGTGAACACATTGAGCTAGTTCCTGACGGATCCGAGAAGTGTTCACATGGTTACTATAAAGCATATTCTGAGGTACCTGAAGGGTACGGTTGATTATGGGCTCAAGTATGATGCGAATCAAAAGTTTAACCTAGAGGGTTATGTTGATTTAGATTGAGAAGGCAGTGCCATTGATCGGAAGAGAACTTCAAGGTGCTGCTTCAGTATGGGATTCGGTATGATCCCTTGGTTTAGCAGGAAGCAGTCCTATGTGGCACTCAGTACAGTCGAAGCAGAGTATGTTGCAGCTTGTTTGGCTAGTTGTGAGGAAGTATGGCTTAGGAAGCTACTGTCTGATTTATTTTATCTCCCATTGGGTGCTACTGGTATCTTTTGTGACAACCAGAGTTGTGTGAAGCTGTTTGAGAACCCAGTGTTCCATGACAGGTTTAAGCACATTGATATCAAATATCACTATATCAGGGATATGGTGCAGAGAAGAGCAGTGAAGCTCCTATATGTTGCAATGGACGAGCAGATAGTCGATGTGTTGACCAAGCCACTGGCCAGAGTGAAGTTTGAGTACTTCAGAGAGATACTTGGTGTAATTCAGATCGAGATTCCTTCCAAGGGGAAGTGATGAGTCTGGAAACACAGATGCACATGAGCCATTCTCACATGATGGCAGGTGTGTCCTCCCATGGTGCATATATAAGGGCTGGGGCCATGCCGACATGGTTGAAGTGTGTCTTCCCATGGTCATTGATGTAAGAGCTCTGCCATTCGAGCATGGTTGAAGTGTGTCTTCCCATGGCTGCGATATAAGTGTTGTGCCATTCGATCATTGTTGAAGTGTGTCTTCCCATGTCTGCGATATAAGTGTTGTGCCATTCCTAACATGGTTGAAGTGTGTCTTCCCATGGCTATGGATATAAGTGTGATGCCATTCTCGCATGGTTGAAGTGTGTCTTCCCATGGCATAGATATAAGTGTTGAGCCTTTCACGGATGGTTCAAGTGTGTCTTCCCATTCCGGTGAATGTAAGTGCTGTGTGATGTGCATCTGGGTTGTGCTCCGTTGACTATGAGGTGATCTGAAGACGATGAGGTGACAGTATGGTACACAGGTTTTGCATAGGCATATAATCAGTCATGAGATGCTCTTGTAGGTTTTGCAGAGGTAGTGTAATCAGTCCTGAGAGATCTTGCAGGTTTTGCAGAGGCAGTGTAATCAATCCTGAGGTGTACTTACTTGATGGCTTGCTCGCAGAGATTATGAAGACCTACATGGAGGCTAGGCCTACAACCAACATGAAAAAGGGATGGCTCTGTAGAACTTCCTATGACGAGTAGATTGGATATTGATTGAGATAGCAGCAGTGATGATGACGATGATCTGTGCTAGAAGATCTGTGTCGAGAAATACCTTCCTAGTTAAGAGGGAGTGTTGATGTATATGTAACTTCGGAATGTATTTCATATATGTATATTGTATCCCTATAGAGAGGTTATTATTCCTCTGTACGGAAGTGTCATCATTTGTATTTACAAGTGTCATAACTTATACTTGATGGGTTATTAGACCACCTTGATGGGTTCGACCCTGTATGAGTCTTGTGGGTTAAAGGGTTATTAGAGCACCATGGTGGGGTTGGCCCAGTTAGTATTATGTTAAGTGGTTAAGTTGGGGCTGACCTAGTTAGAGTTAAAAGGCAAGTCAAGTTGTGTATAAATAGAGTGAGGGTGTCACTCTATTTGATCATTCACTTATTCATCTATCTCTCTCATTGAGTGATGCGCACTGGTGGAGGAGGAGAAGCTGCTAGGAGTCTATCTCTTATGCTTGGGTTTTGTATCATTGCTCTATCTATCTCTGAGGAAGTTATTGGGGTTTTTCACCTTCTTGGTTTTCCCCAAGGAAACTCTGTGTCTATTGTCTCTTGTGATTGATATACTGTGCTTGTTATTCTCTCAGATAAGATCCTAGATCATATTAAATTAATGCTCAAAATCTAACACACTATCTGATCCCTTTGCATAGGGACATTTGGAAGCAAACTAACCAATTTTACGATAATTAAAACATTTGAAAGGATGCTTACCTTTGTACTTCTCGGTTCCCTTTTTCAATTTTCTCACAAAGTTGGCTTCTTCTTCATTGTCTAAATCATCGCTGCAGCTGGAGCACGAGCATGATTTTGACTTTTGCTTGTTCTTCTTTGTCTTCTTGGAGGCCTTGAAAATTGCTTCCCTTCTGGATGGATTTTCCTGTTTCGTTCTCATTTTGTATGCTGTAATATTTCCAAGTAATTTATCCATGCTCAATTTATTTAGATCTTGTCTTTCCTCTACAACTGATATTTTAGGATCAAACCTCATTTGGAGATATCTGAGTATATTCTGAACAATTACTGAACTTTCGATCTTTTCTCCCATTCCTCTCATGGTTTTCACAATTTCATCAACTCAGATAAATTAAGCTGCAATATCTTCATCTTCCTTCATTTTCAAGTGTTCAAACTGTTTTATGTAGGTTTGAAGCTTGGCCTCTTTGAATTTGACATCTCCTTCATAGACATTCTTGAGCTTGCCCATATTTATTTTGTTGAGGTACAATGCATAACCTTCAAAAAATTTGATCCCATTAAACCACCCATAATAGCATACATGGCCTTTGAATTACATTCAAAGAGTCTTCTTTCAGTTGTACCTTCCACTGAAGTAATATTTGGTATAGTTTATCCATTCACAACGACCTGCCAAACATCAAGTCCTTGTGATTGCAAAAACAATTTCACCCTTACAATCCAGAAAGCATAATTCAACCCATCAAACAATGGTAATCTATGCTTGGTATATTCATCGTGCTTATTCATTATTCTTATTGGGATCTACCTTCTAATCGTTGAATTGTTCTTGAAGAAACGTGCTCTGATACCAATAGTTAGAATATTTACCAATACTGAGAGGGAGGGTGAATCAGTATTGAGCACTTTTTTACCATTTTTAACCTTAAGCACATCATGTAAACATTAACCATTAAGAATTTCATTCATCATCACATAAAACCATGCACAATGCACAAGATATTTTTACATGAAAACCCAAATTGGAGAAAATCACGGAAATCTTTTCTTATATCATGTCAAGATTACATTCATAGGAAGCACCAACTGGAAGGAGTAACGAACTTCCTGATTTATGGGCTCCAACTTGAAGGAATCTCCAACTCCCTTACCAGCACCAACTGGAAGGAGGAACGAACAAATTTCTAGAGCCTAAGTCATTTTTCATGTTTGTGTTGCTTCTGGATGTTGTTTAGGTCATTGTGACTTTGTTTGTTGATCCTCCTAACTTAAATGGATTTCTTCTTGCCAAAATAAATCTTCCAAGGAGCCAAATATTGTGTCCTGTGACTTTGTTAATTGTGTTTCAATCTATTGCTTGTTTCTAATTTTGTTTATTTTGACTGGTGTTAAATGTTTTATATTATATTTCCCTTTCTCATGTTCTTGGTATTTTCCTTTCTCTTATTTCAGTTGTTCTTTTTATGTCTGTCCAACTGTTGATTCTTTTGTTTGCTATGGATGCTCAGCCAAGGCTTGGTTAATTTGTCCTTTCATCGGGATATTATCAGTCTGAAGCTCATCAATATACTATAGTTGGTCGGTATTATCTTGGTTTGTATCTTCTACGTCATTTTGCTTCTCTTTCCCCTATTTGATAGTTTGTTTCTATGTTTCCTACTAATCTATCTCTTTTTTATTTTCCTAGTGCATTGTTGGATGCTTTGTCAATTGTGTTTCCAGTCCTTTTATTTGTTGGTCGGTCAATTTCTCTCTTTATTGTTTTGTTGGTTGTTCTTCGTGTCATTATTTTATGGCTTCTTCCTCAACAAGTGTATGCTTTGGTGGAGATGGTGTTCTTTTCAAGTCAATTGAGCTCTATGTAGTGCTTGCTCCTTTGGTTCTTGGTTGTGTCGGTACTTTAATAGTGAATAGTGTTCCTTCCACCGCCTTCTTTTTAGCTTGTCGGGTTGTTTATTCCTCCCTCTTCTTTATGATGGAGTCCATATTGTTTTGTATTTTCTTCTAAATGGTTATTTTATTTTCCAATGCCTCTAATATAATTTACTTTCCGTGTTGCAGTGCTTTAGTATATTATGGGTCGACACCAGACTCTAACACATGTTTCCTTTTCTTTGCATTTTCGCTATTGAATTTACCTTTTTTCTCTTCTCCTGTTGATAATACTTTATGTGAAACCTCATACAATTTAGTTGTTATTCAAGGATTTTCAAATTCTATTTCCATTATTCCTTGTTCTATTGTTTCTAAATTATCTTTGGTTGAAAGTGAACACTACCGCCTTCTTTTTAGCTTGTCGGTTTGTTTGTTCCTCCCTCTTCTTTATGATAGAGTCCATATTGTTTTGTATTTTCTTATCAATGGTTATTTTATTTTTCAACACCTCTAATATAATTTACTTTTCTTGTTGCATTGCTTTAGTATATTATGGGTCGACACCACACTCTAACACATGTTTCCTTTTCTTTGCATTTTCTCTAGTGAATTTACCTTTTTCCTCTTCTCCTGTTGATAATACTTTATGTGCAACCTCATACAATTTAGTTGTTATTCAAGGATTTTCAAATTCTATTTCCATTATTCCTTGTACTAATGTTTCTAAATTATCTTTGGTTGAAAGTGTAGGTGAGTCGAGGCCAATATTATCTATCCCATACTTTTGTTTTTTCTCGAATGGTGTCTCTAGTGTCAAGTTCATCGATATGCTCAACTATTGTACAAATGACACTACGAAACATGTTGCCTTGGTTTCTTCTTCTAGTTCTCCAATGGACAAAGGGGTTATTATCTAGCCAGTCAGATTTCTTACTAGAGGTGGTACTGGGTAACTTGTAATTGTTTGTCTTGTTGTTTCTTGGAGTACTTCATTGGATGTAAGGTAGTACTCCAGTTCTTTTGGTTCACCTATTTTCCCATATTCATACCATACCTTTGTGAAATTAAGTCCCAACTGGATGTGTACAAGAGGAAAGAGGTTTATTATAATACATTGGGGCACTCTCCATTTATTCCATGCCAACTTTACTGACTTGACCCATTCTTGAAACAATTCCTAGGGAGGTAAGGTTTATGTTTTCCCCTTCCACTTAGCTACAACGCACTATAATTTCCACATAGTCAACATTAGTTTAAGAGTAAATATTGATTCCTTAACTAGACTTACACATGACATTGATATCCATATTAACAGTGATGGGTATCTAGTTGCCTTGCTCTGCTCCTAGCATTCTTCACAATTTACTTGTATTATCTCAAACAAGTGTTATGCCCAATTGAAGATTTTCCCCTTTTCAGTTATTTGACCAATAGCTTCTAACATTTTTAACTTCACATATAATGTTGGACTAAATATTTTTAAGCAAAGGGAAACTATGATACATGTCCACTTCATGTGTTATTCTTTTACATAGTTGATAATCATGCCCTTTGAGTTCTTTGTTGTTGTCAATCCTATGAAATTTTCAATCCATTACATTCACTGATTGTCTTTGGTACGGGATACCCAACTTTTGGTAATCCTATAATTTAATTGATCAAGTCATGTGTGATTGCAATCAATTCGTCAAGCCAAATATTCTCACCATGATACCGATTGACTATGAACTTGGCTACTTATTCCTTCCATCCATTAAATCCTCTGACTTGAGGAGCACCTAGATATGAGTGGATCCTATATTTCTGTAGCATAAGTGACTCATCCCTCTATCTTCCTCTCACAGTTTCCCATTTTCTAAAATTTTGCCAGTGCTTGTCTCGGTCAATTTCTTCCATTCTTGCATGTCAGGTTTCTCTCATTCTGGAATCCAACTTTGTTTCTAGTTCTTTGTCATGTATTTTCTTGGTTATAGGATCCAATTTATTCAATTTTGTTGTGTTACTAGGAGAAAATTCTCCTCTCATAGTTGATGCCATGATTTCTGCGGAATTTCCTGAAAAATGAGGTTGATTGTGCTCTAAAATATTTTATTTCTTATCAATTATATCTTTGGTGAGAATTGTAATGGCTTGTTCGATGGATTCACCTATTTTTATAGGATATTTGGTGTTGTGGGAGTGTTGGTCACTTATTAAAAGGTGACTTTGATAATGTGGATCATTGAAGTCGTGTATTAATTACAGAGTTCGACTAGTTATATGACTCCTCGACCTTCCGTTAATCGATTTCTTGGGGGTGGTCAATTTCCATTCAACTTCAACAACTTTATTTAATTCTATCCATCAATTTTTTAAGCTTTGCTTGCTTGGTGATTTCTAATCCTTGGGGAGTTGACTTATATATTTTCTTCTGTCTTTTTTCTTGTGATTTCTTGTAGTGGTTTGGTGATCCTTCCATATTTCTATTCATCCAATCATTTTGCTTGGTTCCATCGCTTGCTTGCTTGTTGATCTTCTTTCCATTGTTTCCTACTAATATTGCGCAATGTTTCTTTCCCCTAATGACTATCATTGTCCTTGAATGATTCTTCCTATGTTGAGTCACAATTATTTTTATTTCTTACAAGTAAACAATTATTTGACCAGTTTTCCTAACTGACTTATTTATTGTCTATTTTGGTTTTTTTTTCAAGCATGGAACCTTCTTAGTTGAGCTCCATTGACTACTTTTATAATTAATTTCCCTTGTAATGTCCTTGATTGTACAACCCTATTAGGTTTTATGTATTCTATCAAGAAGTTTCATATCCATGCTATCTCTGGTTTCCTTGGTTTTCCTTTTATTTTACTATCATACAGGAGAACAAGATTTCCTATTTCAAATTCTTTTTTCTTAATGTTTTTGTCATGCCATGCTTTTTGCTATTGTTTTGGGACTTCTTAATGATGGAGAGATATTGTTATTTCTTATTATAACTTAAATTTAATATATTCTATCTTTATTTCTTTGTTCATAAGCAAATTTAAGGACACTAGCTATTTTTGTGAGTTTGTTGTAAAATGTGGAGGGATGACTGCTTATTGACCATAAACTAATTTGAAGGGGGGTTTCACTAGTCAATATTTATTATGTAGTTATGTAATCCTAAACAACAACAACTATCTTATCATCCCTATCGATGTTATAGATTTGTGTAAGTCCTTTGGTCATAGTTTTGTTGAAGGCTTCTAGTAATTCTTGGTAGTCCATGGCATGATACTGCATATGCCTTCATAAGTTTCATATTCAGTAATATATTCATCTCTGTTAACACTCAAAAAGTGTTCACTACCTCATCTACCACATTATAGGGCTCATTTGTCCATTTTCCTACCATATTTCCATTGAAATCCCAAAAAATCCCATTAAAAAGCCTCCAAAAGGCCTAAAATGCCTCCAAAAGGCCACAAAACTCTTAAAATAGCCTCAAAAAGGTTAAAAAACCCATTTTTCCTCCAAAAATATCCAAAATTCCTCTAAAAATAGCAAAAACCCCCTAAAAAGGGAAGAAAAATATAAAATAATGAGGAAAAGGAGGAAAAAACCCTATACAGCTGCCCAAAACCATGTGTTCCCTAAAACCATGGGTCAGCGCTCCACCACCAAAAAACTATAAATAGGTGATGGAGATCCCTTATTCCACATCCACAATCATATGCACCCTTACTTTGCCAAAATCACTCTTGAAACCCTAGCTCACCCTTGAGCTACTTTCACCTTGAGTGCCACTTTTGGCCCATTCCCACCATTGGAGAAAGAGAAGGAGCACATTGGAGCTTGGAGCAACCCTCTTGGAAATTGCAAGGAGCTTCATCAACCTTCACATTGAAGGTAACTTTAATACAAAAAAGCCATTCTTTATATCTTTTGTTTATGTTTCATGCACAATGTTTAAAGTAGTTTATATCTTTGTTTTAGCTTAATAATTTACATCAACTGAACTGCTACTAAGGAGTCCATTCTCCTTAGTAGGTGCTCATTTGCACAAGCTAGGGGTAAAACCCTAGCTACAGTTTTGGTGACTCCCCTAGATTTTGAATTTCTGGTTTCCGTTTATAATTTTTTCCCTTTCGGCTGTCCCTTTCAGCCGCCGTACATCGCGCTTTTTCCCTCTGTAGTCGCGTCCCGACCGCGTCTTTCAGGCCTTTACCTGCGACCCGACCGTGGCTCTCAGACTGATTCTGACGCCCCGTCGGTGGATTCAAGTCTATTACCTGCGATCCGACCGCGGCTAATCAGCCTGTTTGCTGCGATCTGACTGCGCCTGTCGGCCACTTTCCCGCGTCCCAACCGCGGCTTTCAGCCTCTTTGCCGCGACCCGACTGCGTCTTTTTCCCTGTTTCCTGCGTCTCGACCGCACCTGTTGGTCCGAAAGCCGCGACCTGACCGCGTCTGTTTCCCTCAAACCCGCGGTCCGCCTGTTTCGATTCGCCACCGACCCGCGGTCTGATTTCTACATTTTTCCCTGTTTTGAGCCCAGCCCCTTTTGCTGCAATATTTTCTGCATCTGAACAGCCCTCTGTCCTACTTGCAGCCTCACTCCCTTACAACCTTTCTGCAACCCAATTTCTATTCCCTTTACAGAATCTTTTTAAAAAATTTCAGTATTTTTAATTCAGAAAATTTTGCAAGTTAAAATTTCAATTCCAGCATTATTGATAGTTAGAAGTTGCCCCCCTTGTGGCACTTCTATTTTGGGTCCATCACCTCACGAGCACACACTCTGTCACATAAATCAAGTGAGCCTTAAAAAGTACCTAATTGAACCAACATTCTAACCCCACTTGGGGAACACAAAAGAATCATTGTAGTTAGGTAGGATCGGGGGGATAGGCTTCCAATAACACCCCTCAGTTATTTCACTTGAGACATAGTTGTTGTCCAAATAGGGAACCAAAATCCCCTAGTACTTTTTGGCACGGTCAGGACCAGTTTATCAGAGGGCCTCTCCCTTAGGAGGGTTGAAGTCGGGAGACTGGTTCCGGAGGCCTGAGTGGAATACCGCACTCCATTCAGTAACCGAAGGGCTACCTTTCGTGGTTCACGGGATATCCCTGTATAGGGGTATTGCGGTCAACGAACTAAACGGCAGATTCACCTTTCTGGACGTGTCATGAACGGGGTATCTTAGTTTCCATTCTTCTAGGATTGACTACCCGGTGTCCCTCCCGGTAGGGGGATATCATAGCCACTTGGCTTTCCTACTCATATTGTCTGACTTGGATTTCATCACCTTGCAGAGGATATGTTTAGTTGAGTCAGAATACTTTTAGTTAGGTGTTTGCATGCTCCTTTACCTCCCTTTGGTCTAGTGAGTCCACCATTTTTTATTTTTAGGAAACCTACTACTTGTTGGTATTCTGACCATCTTTGTTGTTACTCCACCTATTGTAGCACAGCTGTTGCAGTGGGTGTTTTGAGTTGGTTGTTGGCCTGAGTGCCTTGTTTTTGAGCTCTCCTTCTGCACACTCGGTTGCATTAGGATTTTTGAGCTGTTTTTACTCACCTCAACCCACAGCGATTAGACACCATCTGTCACCATTGAGTCCCCGAGACATTCTCGACGCCTCAGGGGCGAGCCCCCACAGCACGGTTCTCTTGACACCACTCGTCATAGATTCTGATCATCATCCATTGATACCACCCATCACAGATCTAGAGCCTTGTCACTTGACTCCACTCGTCAACGACGTAGGTCTCCGTCACCAGATATTGACGCTCCTTACTTTACCTCGGATTCTTACGAAGAGTCTGAGAACCCTATTTACACTGCCCCTACTAGCCCCATGGCTGGCACAACTTCCACTCCTTTTTTTATAGGGACCATTGGTGGCACATCCACCACTACACCAGTTACTACACCTGTTTTGGGTATGCCCTCCATGGGACCCTCATCTACCGTTCCCCTCACGGTACCTATTCCCGCAGCGGGAATCCCTATCCCCACTACATCAGTGGCTCACACTACCCATGGTGGTGCTGGACCATCCTCCACCACCTTAGTTCCCCCACTTGGGGTCACCATCCCAAATCCTGTCCCTCCACTTGGGGGCATTGGCCCCAACTTGGTCCAACCCGCTACTGTGTCACATCCTCCTTCCAGTTTGCCATTCATGGCTAGCCTTAACCTACCTGACCTGGCCAGATTGACCAACGATCCTATTCGACACGACCCTGCACGGCCTCATATGCCTACCAAGCTTCCCTCGGACATCCCTAAGTTCGAGGGTAAGGCAGGTGAGGACCCACAAAACCATATCATGTCTTTCCATCTATGGTGTTCCTCCAACTCCATAGTGGATGACTCTGTTCGCCTCCGTCTCTTACAGCGCACCTTCACTGGCTCTGCAGCCAAGTGGTATATCGAACAACCCCACGGGACCCATGCCACCTTTGCTTCCCTTGCCTCGACCTTTCTGCAGTTCTTCCAGTTGCCTGTCCGCTACGACGCGGGCGTTGAGATCCTCCTATCTTGTAGACGAAACACGGCTACCCATATCACGGACCACATCCATGAGTGGCGTCGACGCCGTAGCTTATGCAAAATCAAACTAGACGACCGTATCTTCCTAGATTGGTTCCTTAAATCCCTTCTCCCTATTATTGCTAAGGATGTGGCATCAGAAAGACCCCAGTCTGAGGAAGAGGCCATCCTTAAGGCTCAACAGTTCGACCTCATTTACGCCCAGTCGGGTTACCTTTATACCATTATACCTGACGCCCCTCGCGGTGAGTCCTCCCAGCACGATGCGCCGGGGGCATC
Organism: Larix kaempferi; assembly: GCA_027924585.1. Lineage (NCBI taxonomy): Eukaryota > Viridiplantae > Streptophyta > Pinopsida > Pinales > Pinaceae > Larix > Larix kaempferi. Next base: position 4,373,882 of record BSBM01000394.1, read on the forward strand.
CCACGCTGCAGACGGTATCATTGGCCGTGTTTCTTCGCATCCTCAACCATTTTCCATAGCACGTCCTACCCCTGGCCCCGACCTTTCACGGGCCACCTCACAGTCTGGAGCAACCAACTCGTATGCTCCCATGACACATCACCACCACCATGGACCCTCATGTCCTCCTCAATGCTTCGGTCATACGACTCCCGCTTATGCCCCCCCAGTCGCACCTCAGCCTTACTACCATCAGCAGGCTGCCTCAGCTCCTGCGCCTTCACAAGCCCAACCCGCTTATTATCCGCCACAGGCAGCACCTGCGACAAACCCACAACCTGCTCCGCAGCCATATCAGCAACCCCCTCAAGTTGCTGCACCTGCTCAGCCTCAACCTGCATATCATCCACCGTAGCCTGCTCCCGCACCTGCACAACCTCAGAATCCACCTGCTGCCCAAGGGCAAGTTTACGCCCAACAAAACCCGTAGCAAAACCAAAACAACCAACGTAACCAGGGTCAACAGAACCGCGGCAAGGGCCGTAATCGGGGGAATAACCAACCTGCAGACCAAGCTGGGCAACCGGCGAATCCCCCCGACAATAATAGTGCATCCCCTGCTAACCAAAACCCTGATCGCCCGCCCAAGCAGGCTAAAAACCCCAATTTGCGAACAAACCACCCTTGTTCTATTTACGGGGTCTATGGCCACTACACCCATGCTTGCCCACACTTGGAGCGAGCTAGGAAACTCTGGGTTGACGATGCCCACCGCCAGGGGCAGGCAGCTCCTCAGGCGCCTCCTAACCCCCCTCAACCTCAGCAGACACCTTTGGTTCTACAAAACCCATTACCAACCCAAGGCGTCGTGAACACTCAGCCGTTGGCTCCCCCTCAAGCCAACGTGCAACCCCAACAGCAACTCACGTACGTTGCCCCCGATCAACCCATGTTTGACGCAGGAACTCACCACTTGTTGATGATGTCATCCGCTGACGTCAACCTTCAGACTCGTCGGAACCAATATGGCTCAACTACTGACGTACCTCCCATAGATAAACCTACTAACGCTCATCCCACCGATCAAGCGTTACGTATTCCTCCACCTCCACTAGATAGCGCTCCCAAAGCCCCTCGTTTCCCACTTCGCCGTATCAACAATAACCCCAATGCGCGCGCTGTGTCAAACTACAACATTGTAGACGACCTAGCCCAATCTCCCGCAGCCATGTCTGCGTTAGAAGTCTTGAAGAATTGCCCTTCCCAGCGCAAGACTTTACTCTCCGCCATTGGGGGGATTGACCCAAATGATTCGAATTTGATGGCATTTGATTTAGACCAATCTGAACCTCGCCTGCCTTCCACCCTAGCATTCCAAGTTTCTGTTTCCATTCGGAATCTTGTCATCCATCGATGCATCATCGATGAAGGTGCCTCCACATGCGTCATGTCTACGTTCGTGTGGCAGAAGTTGGGATCCCCCACTCTCCAGCAGTCCACCACTGCATTACGCGCCTACGACGGTCGTTCGGCTCAGCCCCAAGGCCTCCTAGCCAATGTCCCCGTCCAGTTAGGTGGTAAAACCGTCCTTATCGACATTGAGGTAATCAATGTCCAATTGGATTATAACCTTTTACTTGGCCGCAGCTACATGTATGCCATGCGGGCGGTTGGCTCTTCCGTCTTTCGCACCATGATGTTCCCCCATGAGGGACGTGTGGTTAAGGTTGACCAGCTCACCTACTATGATCCCAGTGCTCCCGCGACACCTAAAAATGTTCTCCCCATGGTTGAACAACCTGTTTCTCGTGCCACCACCTCGTTTGTTTCCTCTACGGGGCCTGGAGTCTACTCAGATGCGCCGATGACCTCCACCTTTCAATCCATTCCTCCCCCGGCATCTACGCCCGACGTGTCTAACTTATGTACCTTGTCCCATGACAGCCAACCACCTAACAATCAACCACCCTTGTTGCCTAAACCACCATTGGTACCTAGCCACATTGGTGTTACACCGATCCATACCATCCCCTTTCTAGTCCCTCCATCGGGAGTAGTAAGCGCCCTGGTTATGGCTACCCTTAGCCTCCCGGGGTTAACCTTGGGATTACCCGTCTGATACCTTTCGCCTCCCGTTCGCCCGTCGACACCCGATTTCGTCCTCCAACCGGTGCAACCCATGGCTACTACCACTCAGCCACCCCCCGGTGTCTCTACCCCTTCGTCCTCCACGACTCCCCCTCCTACTCCCAAACCCACTGGGGGCAGAGGGCCACAACCTTACACTGCTGTACCACCTCCCAAGACAGTAAAAAACCCTCCAGTATTTCGTGCTCCTCCCAAATGCTCGCTGTGCGACGAGTTGGGCCATGCGACCCACCAGTGCCCACAGTTACCAGCATTACAGAAGCACATGCAGATGCTCGACGATGACCCTAACATCCCAACTGTCAAACTAAATCCCATTCCGAAGCCTAAAGATAAGTCCCTACGTACCAACCACCCCTGCGCCATATGCGGTATTTACGGGCATTACTCACACCATTGTCCCGATCTCCCGGATTACAGAGCAGCTCTCTATGAGATGAACAATCTGGATCTTGAGACGGCACCACCTACTATTGAGGAGATATACCCCCGGGTCTCTTCCCCTTCTGGAGAGGTTAATATCATCTATATGATCTCTTCAACCACTACCCCCTCGTCAACCGATTTGACGACGCCAATTTTCCGTACTGATGAGGAAGTTCTTGAGGCCCTTACTGCCCCAGATTACCCCTGGGATGACATGCACCACCGTTCCTATTTTATCCCAGAAGAATCCTCCTCTAGCACAGCTACCCAATTCACAGTTGAGTCCAAAGACTTCCTCCCCACCAAGGTCGACTGGTTCAAGGACCCTATTCCTGCTCCTGACGCCTTCGAGGAGGGTAACATGGCCAACATCTCACCCGTTATCCACATAGATATCTCTGACCCCCCTGGCGTCAATGAATGCATTGCCTTAGGATCCTCCTGCAGTGAACAAGAGATTGAGGAGTACAGAAAACTCTTCCGAGAATTCCGTGATGTCTTTGCCTGGTCCTATACAGAGATGCCTGGTCTTGATCCCGCCATTATCGAACACTACATTGACACATGGCCTGATGTACCCCCCGTCCGTCAGAAGTAGCGACCCATCCATCCCTCAAAACTCCCAGCTGTTAAAGCCGAGATTGAGAAGTTGCGCAAGGCAGGGTTCATTTATCCTATTGCCTATACCACTTGGGTTTCAAACCCCGTTCCCGTTAACAAAAAACAAGGCACCATTCGAGTATGTACTGACTTCCGCGATTTAAACCGTGCTTGTCCCAAGGACAATTTCCCCACGCCATTTATTGACCAGCTCATCGATGCGTGTGCGGGGCATGAAGTCCTCTCCTTCATGGATGGTTTTTCCGGATACAACCAGATTCAGATCCGTGCGGAAGACCAGTACAAAACTGCCTTTACTACCCCATGGGGCACCTTTGCCTACCGCGTCATGCCTTTTGGCCTCAAAAATGCTGGTGCCACCTTCCAGCGGGCCATGACCTACTGCTTCCACGACTTGGTCCATATCCTGCTAGTCTACCTTGATGACCTTACAGCTCATTCCCAGAAACGATTCGACCACCTTAACGACCTTCGGCAAGTTTTTCTGCGTTGTCGCAAATACCAAATCCACTTGAACCCACACAAGTGTGTCTTTTGCGTTCCGGCAGGCCGATTGTTGGGTTTTATTGTTTCCCAGAAAGGAATTACTGTTGATCCCCTGAAAGTCCAAGCCATTCTGGACCTTCCCTCCCCTCGCACGCTCCGACAGCTCCAAAGTCTGCAGGGGCGATCCAATTTCCTTCGACGCTTCGTTCCGGATTACGCCACAACCGTTCATGGTTTCTTGCGCCTGCTCCGTACCCACGTACCCTTCGTCTGGGATGAGCAAGCAGAAGCTGCATTCGGAGCCCTCAAGAAAGCCCTCACCCAAGCCCCGCTGATTTCACCTCCGGATTTCTCCCAGGACTTCATCCTCTACGTCTCCGCATCCGAGCATGCCGTGTCCGGAGTCTTGGTTCAAGAAGACACTTCTCACCAGGAGCACGTAATTTATTACGTCAGTCAGACCTTGTCTGGACCCCCTCTGCGTTATCCTTATGAGGAGAGACTCGCCCTTGCTGTGGTCTTTTCCGTCCAAAAATTGCGACACTATATCTTAATGAGTCATACCACAGTCGTCGCTGACTCTAACCCCATGGTATACCTTTTAAACTGGCGACTTCTTCAAGGTCGCGTTGCGAAATGGGTCATTATCCTCCAGGAATATGACCTTACTTTCAAAACACCTAAGAGCACTAAAGCCCTCGCACTTGCTCAGCTCATTACTGATCTCCCCTCCCTTCTCCCGGCCAAAACAATCTCCGATGAGTTACCCGACAATCACCTGTTCACTATCTCGTCCGATGACCCATGGTACGGTGATATCTTGTTATACCTGCGCACGCAGAAGTTCAGACCCAAAGTCACCCGTAATGGACGCCGTCGCATCCGTCACCAGGCCTCTCGGTATCTCCTCTTAGGCGATGTCCTTTACCGGCGCGGGGTTGACACAATTCTTCGTCGTTGCCTTACTCACGCGGAAGCTGAACATGTCCTTAATGACTGTCATAGCGGTGCCTGCGGAGGCCATTTCTCAGGGATGGCCACTGCCCAAAAGGTTGTCCGCGCCGGATACTTCTGGCCCACACTTTTCACTGACTGAATCACTGCGGTCAAACACTGCCATAACTGTCAAATTTTTGCCCCCAAGGCCCGGACACCTCCTGCTCCGTTACACCCAGTCGTCACCGTTGGTCCCTTTTGTAAGTGGGCCATAGACTTCATGGAATGTAGACCCCAGTCTGCCAACGGCCACAAATATATCATTGTCGCCGTGGATAACTTCACCAAATGGGCGGAAGCCATGCCAACCTTCAATTGTACCGCCGACACTGCTGCCCGTTTCTTTTTCAACCATGTCATCGCTCGATTCGGGGTTCCTAAGCAGTTAGTCTCTGATCACGGTTCCCACTTCGAAGATGCCGTCTGGCGTGAGTTATCCACCCTCCTCAAATATGAACACCAATTTTCCTCTGCTTACTACCCCCAAGGGAACGGCCAAGTAGAGGCCATCAACAAAATCCTAAAAACCATCCTCCAACGAACTGTTGACAAGCATAAGTCCAATTGGCACCACATGCTGTTCCCTGCCTTATGGGCTTACCGCACATCCACTAAAACCGCCACTGGTTTTACCCCATTCCATTTAGTTCACGGTGTAGAGTCTGTCCTCCCCATCGAATGTCAGATTCCTGCCTTACAGATCGCCGTCGAACTTCTCCCTGACACCTCCCCCCTCGAGCAGCGTCTGCTGACACTCGAACAAGCTGATGAAGACCGTCGTGCCACTCTCCAGAACATTGAAGCTGCCAAAAACCGCTCCAAAGCCGGTTATGATAAACATGTTCACCCTCGAACTTTCCACGAAGGGGACCTTGTCCTCGCATATGACCAAGCACATGACAAAACCGGTAAAGGGAAGTTTGAATCCATGTGGCAGGGCCCTTACATTGTGCAGACTTGTCTCGGCAAGGGGGCATATATCTTAGCTGACTCCGAAGGTCACCCTTTGTGCAACCCCCGTAATGGGTTGTATCTTAAGCGTTTTTACCCGTAAATGAAACCGCGGCCTCATTGGTCCGCATTTTACAGTTTGCTCTCTTTTTGTTTTTCACATTTTTTCCCAGCATCTTACATTCATCCTTTTTGCATGACCACAGATGGACTATCTTCCACCTTGTTACACTGGCTTTGCTGATGGCGCAAGCCGCTGGTCTCCCAACCTGGCTTCTGCAGCATGGGTCTTGTACTCCCCTTCCAACGAGATGATTCACCTTGACGGAATATGTATAGGCGTTGCTACCAATAACCAGGCGGAGTATGATGCTGTGACTGGTCTCTTGACTGCCGCCCTCCAAATGGGCATATGTCACCTTCATGTGTTCCTTGACTCCCAGCTACTTGTCTCCCAGCTCAACAACTGCTACCAGGTGCGTGATCCCTGCCTTTTTAGAAAATTCCTGCGCACAAAACAACTCAGCCGACAGTTTGAATCCATCACATTCACACATGTCCCCAGAGCCCAAAATAGTGTCGCAGACCAAATGGCCAACAACATCCTAGACTGGCATATCAATCACACCATGTAACATCATGCATCACAATCCCATAGCATCTCATAAAAATATATAAAAATCCAAAAAGATTGCATCGCATCAACATTTGCATCCATGTACACAAACCACATGCATATCCATAGGGGCATCCATGTGCCTAAATCATACGTACATCATAAAACTCCATAAAATACACAAGGGGCATCCACGTGCCTAACATCCTAACCTACTTGCATCCACGTGCAATGTAAACATATCATAACTCATAAAGCGCATCCACGTGCGTACACATAAAAACAACATCATACAAAAAGATGCATCCACGTGCATATATATATATATATATCAAAAAATATACATGTTTAGTGCTATACATGTCCTGAGTACTCCTGTACTCAGCTATACAAAAAATGTCTATACATCCTAAAGCCTCATCAAAATACATGCCGTAGCTACAAAACTCGGGGGGAGTCCCCTGTACTCCCTAATGGGAGTCGTATCCTGCATCACTGCCTGCATCGGCTGCCTTTGAGTCCTCCCCTCGCTCCTCCTCCGGCAAGTCCTCCTCTCCTCCGGCCTCCTGTGCCCGTACCCGGTCCACTAGGACCGCCACCCGGATCGCGATGGATCTGAACTCTCGGGGCGCCATCATGCAATCCTGCACTACAGCAGGATCAATATCCCGCCATCCCTCGTCGGTCACCCCTACCAACAACCGATCTAGTAGTGCCCGCACAGACTCCAGTGTCCCCTCCGCATCACGGCGACGGACCTCACCTCGCCCCGGCAGAGCTGGGACGACCACAATACCCCTCCGTGCCACATGTCCTGGAGGCGGTCTCGGGCCCACATCTTCAAAATCACCCATATGTCAGTCACAGTATATCAATCTCCTATCATAATAAATAACACTCGACATACATAACATGCAACAAAAACACATACGTACCGTCGGGACCCCATGCCTGTCCTGGTGCTCGTGGCGCCTCCGGATCTCCCGTGAAGTCCATATCCCGATACGGGAAGTCGTCCAGTGTCAATGGTATCTGGAGCCACTGCAGGTACAACTCCTGCGTGAAATACCTGCCCACGTCGCCGCCACCACGGCGGCGCATCATCTCACCCCACCGCACCATCCGCAGCTCCCTCATACCTCCTGCCCTGATCGGCACCCGTGGCCGCAGTGTGGGTACCCTCTCCATAAAGAAGGCACACAAGAAGGAACCAAAACAAAAGCCCTTGCCCTCTTCCTTCGCTGCCGTCAGCTGCCGCTGAACGCAGGTTAGGAACATCTGGCCCCACGCGTAGTACACCCCATCCAGTACGCGCTCAATCATCTGCATCTGACCCCCAGACACCTTCTCAGGTGACTGGGACCCCAATACCCGAACCACACATGCTGCCATGGCCTGCACCGCCTGCTCCTGTAGGTCCCTCACTAGGAGTGCATTCCTATGCACCCGTGCCTCCGGAACACAGTACCTATCCAGCATGTCCTCCATGTCTACGTCCGCGGTGACCCGCGGCTGTGTGTCTGCCACCCTGCCTAGACAGGGCAACCCCGTCAGAAAATATACATCGGTCAGGGTGAGGTCCACCCTCTCACCCTGTACCCGGAAAGCTTGTATGTCCGGCTCCCAGAAGCTGATAAGCCGGTTCAGCAGCAATGCTGCTGACCGTATCATGGGGATCTGTGCGAACTTCAGTAGTCCACACATTCCCAGCACAGATCGTACATGGCGCTCCCCTCGGATCACAGCCATGATCTCATCAGGGATCTCCCGCTCTCTCCAGAGCACCTGCGGCATCCTGTCAATCACACAACAAACTCATCAGACTCATGTCAACTAAATAACTACCTTTTCCCTCTCCCGGAAGACCCTCTAAGCTCGGCCCAAAACCGCGGCTTTCGGGCTTCTTGCCGCGTTTTTCGACTGCGGCTGTCAGGCATATAGTCACGGTTCTTAACCGCGACTGTCAGCCCTCACCTCGCGGTCCGGAACCGCGTGTTCCTCCTTGGAACGCGCGGTCTTCGACCGCGTATTCTGCTGAGAAACACGCGGCCCTCAACTGCGTGGTTCACCCCGAAATGCGCGGTCGCCAACCGCGGTTTCGACCCCCCAACCTGCGGTCCACCCACGTGGACCGTACAACTAAACCCTGGGACCCACTACCCAACCCCCGACCCTAAAAAACATGCAGGTATGAGTTTGACGGAATACCTGTATCTCCCGGATCTGAAATCGGCCGGTCGGATCGTCCAGAAATGCCACCTAAGCTTTGGTCCACTTTGATCACAAGTCAAAGTCAAAATGTACAACTGACACATGTCATGTTGGACCCACCACTATTTATAGTCAGTTGACTTTTTCTTGTTTTGGCCATTCTGACCCCATACGGAGTCCGTTTTACGCACCGTTTCCACCACTGGAATCAGCACGACGAGACCGTCATGATGGTTACCTCGTTGCATCATTTTTACCCCATCATTTTTTGCCCATTTTTTCAGACACCACTAGTCGCCTCGATTTGCGTGCCACATCGGCCGTTCTCCGTTTTTCACGTATTTTATATCATCGGATTCATTTTTCCGAGCTGGTGATGATGCTTGAGATCATTTCTCGCTCTCACCCCCTGATTTTTCGAGTATTTTTTCAGACGCCACTAGTCGCCTCGGTTTGCGTGCCACATCGGCCGCTCCCCGTTTTTCACATGTTTTATATCGCCGGATTCATTTTTCCGAGCTCGTGATGATGCTTGAGATCATTTCTCACTCTCACTTGGTACAATTTCAACATTGTGTCCCGACACCTTGCTGCCTCGATTTGCGCGCCACATCGACCGCCATCGGATTGTTCCACTTTTGTACATGAGCCATTCACTCCTGTCATACTGCAAATGTTTCGTTATTTTGCCACCATTTCATTCACCCCGCAAGGAGGCCCATCAGTGTTCCCCACCTACCCTCGTTCTTGGTCACCATTAATCTGCCTTGATCGAACACTTCCTCCTTGCCTGGCCATTCCTTTTGTTTGGTATAATTTTATCCCTTTTTCGGGCCAGACAAGTCCTTTACGAAAAAGGCACTTAGGGAGTTTCCGTTAAGCTCTTTTCTGACTCCTAAAAGAATGAAAAGATCGCCGAGCAATCTTGCTTCCTTTCATGCTCGCTAAAGTACCTGAAAGGGCGTCTATCTGGTATAAGTTTGACCCTTTTTCCGGACCTGGTAGACTAATTACGAAAAAGGAATACTCTAGTCACACCGGCTAGAAGAGTTCTTCATTGCATCCTTTTATGCTTCTTTGGGCCTTGGAGACTAAATCTACGAAAAAGCAACCCCCTGGAGTCTTCTTATTTGCTTTCAGACTCTCTAAAATTGAAAGCAACCACGAGCATGCACTGTCCTGGGCTCGTATAATCCACACGACAGTACCATTCCATCATTTCAGAGTCTTCTTATCGCTTTCAGACTCCTTAAAATTGAAAGCAACCACGAGCATGAATTGTCCTGGGCTCATAAAATCCACACGACAGTACCATTCTACACACACTTCTTCTAGTCCCTTAACCCATGAAGAAGTCTCCTCCCGTGCCTCCTGGCACTATGATCGATCATCTCGGCAGCACCCCCAATCAGGTCGCCTTTGTTCAGAGTATTCTGCAGTCTCCTGCCATTTTATATCAGCTAGAGTCTCCCTCAGACCAGTCACCCTCCCCGATCCACTACAGCTATGATCCCTTTCCCCTTAGTCAGTTTCATATGCTGCCAGATCATGCCTATTATCATACTCTAAACAAAGGAAGTTTGAGTCCACCCACTCTACTTGCCCAGTTGTCCCCCCACAGTTTGTCAGTCCTGCCATCAGTACTATTTCATTTCGGTTCTTCACCTCGTGCTCCTCTATTCCAGAGGATAGGCCCAGAGGTCCCTACGCCTTGGACTTATCACCATCTGTGGTAAGTGCCTACGGACCATTCTGAGAGGAGTCATCATTGCCTCTCCGAGTGGTTGTTCCTCACATGCTCGACTTCAACACCTTGATCGCATCGTTGAGAATCGCGTAGGATTATATCCCATCAGTTTTTAGTCGAAGACCCCGGATTTTCCCCGACTCTAGCACATTGGTGAGTCACTTCGGAACATCCAGTTATATGTTCCCGTGGATGTCCGGGCTGCGTTGGCGATTGTATTCGGAAGCCATCCAGCTATATGCTTCCTTGAGTACCCATTTCAGTTCCAGTCCAGTGTACGATGGAGAGTATGACCCCAGTCACTATGATCCAGCAGCTCATCAATTCCTTTGGTACCACACTCAGTAGCACTGTTGATTGTTCCAGTGCACCATTTCTTCAGTTCACACATGATCAACTCAGCAGTATGTCCCAGATTTGTGTCCCCTCTGGACTCTTATGATGTACACAGTGGTCATGTATCTTACAGGTCCCCGTTTTTCGGGCCTCACAGTTATGTTTATGTATCTTGATACGAGCATGGGTATGCCCGCCTCGTCCATATATTGAGATTATTCCTCAGTCAGTATTTGAGGTCATGTATATTTCAGGTCCCCATTTTGGACCCCATTGTTATTGTTATGTTATATCCTGATACGAGCATGGGTATGCCCGCCTCGTCCATATGATCAGATGATCCCTCATCCATTATTGAGGTTATGTACTTTCAATCCTTGCAGTTGTTTGGGATCGTTGTTCCGGGCCTCAGTTTGTTTCTTCTCTTCTCTCCACACCCAGGAAAACCATTCATGACTTATGATGTCCATCGGCCATACGATGAGCTCCTGCCCTCGCACATCAGGGGGCAATCTGTTAACACTCAAAAAGTGTTCACTACCTCATCTACCACATTATATGGCTCATTTGTCCATTTTCCTACCATATTTCCATTGAAATCCCAAAAAATCCCATTAAAAAGCCTCCAAAAGGCCTAAAATGCCTCCAAAAGGCCACAAAACTCTTAAAATAGCCTCAAAAAGGTTAACAAACCCATTTTTCCTCCAAAAATATCCAAAATTCCTCTAAAAATAGCAAAAACCCCCTAAAAAGGGAAGAAAAATATAAAATAATGAGGAAAAGGAGGAAAAAACCCTATACAGCTGCCCAAAACCATGTGTTCCCTAAAACCATGGGTCAGCGCTCCACCACCAAAAAACTATAAATAGGTGATGGAGATCCCTTATTCCACATCCACAATCATATGCACCCTTACTCTGCCAAAATCACTCTTGAAACCCTAGCTCACCCTTGAGCTACTTTCACCTTGAGTGCCACTTTTGGCCCATTCCCACCATTGGAGAAAGAGAAGGAGCACATTGGAGCTTGGAGCAACCCTCTTGGACATTGCAAGGAGCTTCATCAACCTTCACATTGAAGGTAACTTTAATACAAAAAAGCCATTCTTTATATCTTTTGTTTATGTTTCATGCACAATGTTTAAAGTAGTTTATATCTTTGTTTTAGCTTAATAATTTACATCAACTGAACTGCTACTAAGGAGTCCATTCTCCTTAGTAGGTGCTCATTTGCACAAGCTAGGGGTAAAACCCTAGCTACAATATCCCACTCGTTTAAACAAGTGACCTTATACCCTCCAGCAAATCCCTCACTGAGTTGGAAAGTGTTTTATGGTTTGATAATGAAAACATTGATGAGGAAATTACATAGCCTGTCCTAATAGTAAACTAAGTGATGAGCTGTAAAGAAACCTCAGAGGAAAATAAAATCAGTGCGTTTCTTTACAATTCAAATTTTAGTCAAAATTTTGACTTGCTTTCTCTTCCATTGGATCATATTTTAAAAGTTGATGTACATGAAACTAGTGATTTAACTGCTTTATCTTCATTCTGCAATCTTGTAACAACCACCACTCATTAAACTGAATGCTACAGTATGCCTCTTGAGATTAGTCAAGGTAAATTTCTTCATATAAGTTCTCAGCTTGTTAAATCTCAGTAGGAACAGTTGATCAAAATGTTGTAAAAACAATCAAGTGTGCTCGCATGGGATTACCATGATATGAAATGTATACACCCTGAAACATGTTATCATCATATTTATATTTAGAGTGATGCCCATCCTATTAGTCATCCCCAAAGATGCATGAATCTATCCCTTAAGGAAGTAGTGAAAGATGAAATGAAAAACTACTTGATGCAAATTTCATTTATCCAATTTCCAACAACATATGGGTCTCACCTCTTGTATTATTTCCTAAAAAGAAAGGTAAATGGCAAATTTGTGTAGATTGTCGAGAGTCAAACAAAGCCAACATGAAATATTATCTCCCTCTTTCATTCATTGATCAAGTTTTGAACATCCTAGAAGGTAAAAAATACTTTTCTTTTTGACATGGTTTCAATGGTTATAACCAAAAACATATTGCACAAGAAGATAAGGACAAAATCAAATTCACATGTCCACGAGGGACATTCACACATAGATTTTTCCTTTTGGATTATGTAATGCTCCGTCCACCTTCCAGAGAGAATTATTGGGTATCTTTTAATACCTCATCCATGATTGTGTAGAGGTATACATGGACTATTTTATCATTTATGGTAACTCTTTTGAAGAAGCACTAAACAACCTTGAAAAAGTTCTAACCAAATGTCAAGCCACTAATCTTTCTTTAAGTCATGAAAAGTTGTGCATGGTTCTAACAAAAGGAGTGGTTCTTAGCCATAGTATATCTTGTGCAGGAATTGAGGTAGATCTAGATAACATTGAAGTTCTTTCACAACTTCCAGTGCCACAATCTTAAAAGGAGGTAAGAATTTTCCTTGGTCATGCTAGTTATTATAAACACTTCATTGAAAATTTCACAAAAGTAGTTGCACCCTTGTTTAAGTTGCTTACAAAGGGTACTATTTTTTCTTGGGATGATTAGTGTCAACATGCCTTTGAAGCATTAAAAGAAAAGCTTTTTGTTGCACTAGTTTTGAGGGGGGGAATTGGTCCCTTCCTTTCCATATTTCTACAGATGCCTCTAATACAACTCTTGGAGCAGTCTTGGGGTGGAAAGAAAACCAATTGTATTATGCCATTTACTTTATTAGTAAAAATGTTACACCTTCTGAACTTAATAGCACTGTTACATAAAAAGATTTCTTAGCAGTCATTCATGCAATAAATAAGTTTAGGCATTATATTACTAGTTATGGGGTTTTTATTCATATTAATCATTCTACCATGCATTATCTAATGAATAAAACAATCACTAATTGTAGAATTACTAGATGGTTCTTGTTACTACAAGAATTCAAGATCACCATTTTAGATAGGCCCGAGAAGGAAAATATGGTAGGATATTTTCTTTCTAGAATCCATAATGAAGGTGAAACAATTCCTTTAGATGATAGCTTTCCAGATGAACAATTGTTTGCTATATCCACTCACTCTATGTGGTTTGCAGATATCACTAACTATTTTTCCACAGGAAATCTATCGCAACATTTGTCATCCAAGGAGAAACAAAAATTACTTGGTTAAGTGCTACCTATTCTTGTATTGAAGGAGATCTCTTCCATAGTGGGTCAAATCTAATCATCCAACGATGTGTTTGAGAGGATGAGATGCCTTATATTTTGAAAGAATGCCATGATGAACCATGTGAGGGTAATTTTGCTGACAAGAGTATTGACTTCCTACAAGGTTTTGCATTCAGGGTACTATTGGCCCACCCTCTTCAAGGATTCCAAGAGAAGCGTCAAAAGCTATGGCATTTGTCAAAGGATGGGTCGAACGATATAAGCAGATGAGATTCCCTTGCACCCATAGGCAGTTATATACTTTTTATATTAAGATATATTTACTCAGTATGTTGTGCCAAGGGATATTGTTATAGATCAAGGTACCCAGTATACATCAAATCTCATCCAATCCATCACCCGACAGTACTAGATCAAACATAGGACATATTTTATGTACCACACCCAGGCTAATGGGCAGGTGGAATACCAACAAAGTGCTTGAAGAAATCTTAACCAAAACAATCCAAATCCATCATAGAGATTGGGCAAATAGGCTACCTAAAGCTTTATGGGATTACAGGACTACCTGGAGGAACACTATCAGATTTACACCTTACGAGTTGGTTTATGGTAAGAAAGTAATTCTCCCTATAGAATTGCAAGTAAAATATTTTAGGTTATCAGTTCAGTTGGTAATGAAACTTTCATATGTACAACAACAAAGAGTTGCACAGCTTAATGAGTTGGATGAGAATAGACAAGAATCCATTTAGCAGACCACTCTTTTCCAACGACAAAGAAATAAGTGGCACAATAAATTCATCTAGAAAAAGCAATTCAAACCAAGTGATTGTGCTCTCTTTCTTGATTTCAGGTTTAAAATGTTCAAGGGGAAACTTACCACCAGTTGGTTGGGACCCTATGATATAGAAATTGATTTTGAGAATGGATCAATAAGGATTAAAACTATTGACGAAGTACATGTCTCCTTTTTAGTGAATGATCACACGTTGAGGTTATATCACAAGCCCATGTCCAAAGATGAATTCATTGCATATTTACTCTAGCAAGTTGAGATAGAGATGGTAAGCAAGAAGGGAAACCTTCCCACACCTACTTCTTCCTTTTAAATCTCTTTTCCACAAAATAAAATAAAAAATAAAAAAGATAAAAATAAGTCTAGTTGTGAAAACTAGATCTTTGGTACAACTAGACATGAATGTTGTCTGAAAACCAGATATATGGTAGGCAAGATTCATAATAAAATTTTGTATATTGGTGTTGGTTCAATTTTTCATAAACTCTTCAAATCACTTTTGTTTTTTGCTCAAGTAGGATGATGTGGGATTCCTTAAGGCCCTCCTTCCAACAAATCTTGTCCCATCGACTTCAACACTTTATATGGGATCAAGGTTAGAGACATTTATAGTGCATTGGAACTTGCATACATCAAGGCAGGGTTCCTTACTGACAACGATGGGAATATCCTGATTGTCAGATTCTACAGATGACTCGACTTCAATAGATTTATGTGTACTTGTTAGAGTGCACTATGGTACCTTTACACTCATTATCATTATCGGTGAGTTTTCTTGCGTTATTTAACAAAATTCGTCAAAGGTCGGTAATCCAACAAGTTATTTCCATGTTCTACTCCAAGGACATCTATTCACATGGACAAAATTGTACATAGAGGGTTGCAGATGAAGAATTTGTGATCACAAGATGGTAATATCCAACATTATGTGGTATTCAGGTTTTCCTCAATAAAGACTGAAGATGATGAACCAAACATAGTAGATTCTCTCTTTCTTATTTTGGTCCAGCATTGGTTCAGTTAGTAGTTGGTTTCTAGCTTCCATTCTTTCATATTTCAGAACCAACAATTTTGTTTTCATCTATCAGAGGTATAGAGTATTTATTTTCTGTATTTGTGATCTAACTTATGGTATAATCTAGCAATTCCAGTCATGATCAGTTTCAACAGCCAATTATTCTTGAATTTCATGTAGCATCTTGTATGGATTTCATGTAAAGACTAGTAATTCTTAGACTTATGGTAACAAACTAGCATTATCAAACCATTAGATTATTACTGGATTTCCTATAGCAGATGAGAAGCTTTAGAATTTCGGTAATCTTCTAGTGGTACTAAAAAACTAGTTTATTACAATATTTCCCAATTTTGGTAATTTGGCAGTGTTATCAGATGCTCAAATTGCTATCGAATTTCCAAATTCCGGTAATTTTCCAGTGTAACTTATCAGATACTCAAATTGCTACTAGATTTCCTAATTTCGGTAATTATCCCATGTCATCAATTGTTCAAATTACTACCAAGCCCAATACACAAGTGTTCAAAATGCTTATTCTCTTGCTCAACTCAACAAATGAATGGTATTGAAAAAGGGTAAAAGGTATGTTCTATTTCTAAGTTATCCATCAAAACATGAGGATATATATGAAATCTAAGTAGCTCTTGAAGTATTATTCACTTTTATTTCTCATGCACTAAAATCATTACGACTTACCTTTCGCTTTATCATCTTTTTACCTTGAGAATGTCATCATTATATAATTGATTAAACTTGTCATAATTACCCTTGATTTGATGATATCTTCGCATGTGATTAAACATACATTCACATGATTTGAATCACATCAGGATTCAAATCAAAATTTGGTCATTACCTTTTTTTCGCTTATATCCGATAACATTCTAAATTCCGACTGTCTCAGTTTTTTTTGGCATTGAAAATATTGAGAAGGCTCGAAGCGAGATGGACCCCCCATACTTGAGTAGGACAACGTGAAGCAGTGCATAGTAATCAGATTGGAAAAAGGGAATTCCATGCTAGTGGGTAAAGGGAAAATGGAGAGGCATTCATTACATTTTGAAGAAATACATTACTTGTGAAGGGAGGTATGTAGTGACATTCTTGTACCACCTGCAGTTTCTTTTACATTTCCAAGGAAAACAGAGAATAAATATTCCTTTCTTCCTATGTAAAACCCTGACCAAGATGGAAACAAATGTTCAAACACATCCATATAATGTAGAAAATAGTCTCTTTCATCATGGATTGATGAAGTTGATGTTGAAGAATTAAAGAAGCATCATCATACATGAAGTCATTTTTTGTTCTAGAGCGGATTCGAGAATAATTTTTTGAAGATCTCAACTCTGAGAAAAATGAAGGCTCCTCTAAAAAAATCAAGTCCACTCCAAAAAAATGAAGGAAGGTCACAATTGAGATGCAGGCAATAGATACAGGGGGACCTCATGCAAAAGCATTGGCTTTGAAAAAATGAAGGAAGGTCACAATTGAGATGCAGACAATAGATACAGAGGGACATCATGCAAAAGGCTCCAAAAAAATGAAGGAAGGTCACAATTGAGATGCAGGCAATAGATACAGAGGGACCTCATGCAAAAGCATTGGAATATATACGAGTAACTGCTAGTTCTAGGGTTACTAGGGAAAGGATAAACAGATCCTCCAGAAATCTGAGCAAAAGAAACAAGATGAAGAAGATGAAGTTGTGATCATCAGGAGTATACCAAGGAGAACTCATACCCATTTTTCCACAAATTATATTCTTTCTTCATTAGTACCAACAGAGAATACAAAAGGTTAAAGATTGCATGGTGGCATTTCTCAGTCAGGCAACCAAGGATATTTTTTAAGAGTTTCCTTGTTTGGAATCTGAGAGTAGAAATTGAAGAACTTGATGTTATTAAGGGAACAATTCCTTCCAATCCTACAATTTTTTCTTATTCAGTGAAACCAGGAAAGAAGAACAAAAATATCAATAAACTTAGGCAAGAAATCAAAGAATGTAAGCTCTTAGATCGGCACATAAAACAAGAGAATGAGATCTTAAATAAAAGGAGTACTCAATTGAATGAGAAAAGTGATTAGGTAGCTTCCAAATATAAAATCTTGTTCCAAAAGGCCAAAGACAACTAGGACAATTGGGAAGGAAGAACAAAGACTGAAGGTCAACATTATGTAGTAGAAGCATAAAAGCCAACAAGTTCATCTATCCTCCACATCTAACATTGATATGTTGATCCAAGAATCAGAGCATGCATGATTCAGGAAGGAGAGACAATTTTGCTAGGGTCTGAAGTATTTGGAAGTGAAAATATTTTTGTAAGGTTTATTGCATGACATGCAATTGCTTGGCATGGGGATATGTTGAGTCTTAGTTTTGTCATGTTTTTCAATGCCAAATGAACCTTTTTTACCTATATCTTTCCCTCGTTTTCACCCTTTCATAGATTTTACTATCGCATTCATTCACTTTCATAGGGTATATGCTCAAGATCTCTACTAGGTAATCAATTAATGCTTTCTACAGCAATTCTCAATGTTTTGATGGGTACTTATACTAGGACTTGCTTTTATCTAACTATTACTGGAACTGGCATACTTTTGTGACCATTATAGAATTACGGTAATAGTCTAATTACTAGCATTTTCCCCAGGAGGCACAAAAGTGAACGCCGTTAGGAAAAGAGTAAATTTTGTAACAATGTTAGAGACTATTTTTCTTTCAGTATACAACGAATCATATTACCACCCACCGAAGAGATCGACCATATTGAAGTTTTAACCACTCTTTACAAAACAAATACCTCCTCCGAGCTCCTCCACCTCCTCCGACCTCTCCGACCTCCTCCGACCTCCTCAACCTCTCCGACCTCCTCCGAACTCCTCGACCTTGAGCTCCTCGACCTCGACCTTGACCTCGAACTCCTACGACCTCGAACCTCCTTGACGTCTTTCGACCTCCTCCGAGCTCCTCGACCTGCGACCTCCGTCGACCTCCTCCTCCGACCTCCTTTAACCTCCTCGACCTTGAACTCCTCCGACCTCGGACCTCCTCGACGTCTTCTGACCTCCTCAACCTGCAACCTCCGTCGATCTCCTCCCTGCTCTCTGTGATGAGTAATCAGACAAAAAATTCTAGATAAAAAATCTTTTAACTAATAAAATAAATAAATTTATACTGGGAAATGTGCAGGATAACAGAATCTAAAGCCAACAATGTTGCAAAAATTCGACCATATAACATGTTGAGCTCAAACTACAAGTTCGACCAGAGAATTTATTAACGGAAACATAAATTTCCTGAACTAACGTTACCTGCAAATAGTTTGAAAATGCTTCATTACCACGATGTGATTCTATAAATTATCGACATGCCATATCAATTATACTAAACAGAAGCTCCGACACGACCAAACCTTAAACACCATCAACCAAAACACAATATCGACCATATATAGATAATTTAATAGAGTTGGTATCCTGTACGCATTGCTTAGGTATCTTGGGGTCCACCGCCATCATTAGTGGTTCACCTCGTGTCTATTAATGATAGTCCTCATTGATCGATAATCAAACAGTTTCTCGCATGCTCAACATCAACACTTTTTTTTCGCATGTGTAGAATCGTACCACAGGGGTTTAGATGAAGACCTTGGGAGTAGGGGGACATTCCTCATTCATCCTATGCCTCCCAAGTTGCTATGGAGTGTATCATTATCTCTTGAGTAATTTGGAGACTACTAGGTCTTCCTTATATGCATTATGCCATAGATCCACATTGTATTTGTTGGTGGCTATGATCTTTTGATAACATGGATCCACTGTGTACTCTGTGGCCATGATATTGCACATTAATACATACATATGCATGTATTGTTTTGAAGTCCATGATTGATTTCGATTACAAGCATGGGTATGCCTACCTCAGGGATGATCTATATATGTTTGGTTGCAAGTACTTTTTGGTTCCATCATATTTGGCTCCCTCCCTATACTGCCTCATTGTTATGTTTCTATAATGTGTTTCAACCATCACCTTCTCTTCTGATCTCACACATTAGGGGGCATCCATTATAGCTATATTTTCCATCCTTGAGACTCATTGGGGACCCGTTGATGTCATCTTGCTCAAACACCCACTTCTACCCTCTATTTCCTCATCTTTTAGACCTTGGTTTCCCCTTTCAATCCTATCAAGGAGCTACCATCATCCCTTGGTTGCACATTGTATCATTGACAGGGAGTGACCATCCCTCTCTCCTCACACCTTGCACCATTGCCACGGAGGGACCAAGCCTCATTTCTTCTAGAATGAGCAAGTTTCGAGGAGATGAACATGCAATGAGATGGATCCTTCGCATTATGAGCTTGGGAACTCGTACATGACTCAAATTTCACTAAGTTCTATGAGTTTATATCTATCCTACCATCTTCTCCATCAATCTATATAAGGAAGGAGATTTTAAAGGAGAAGGGTATTTTGGAAGAAGAAATAAACATAGATAAATGATGCCCATTTCCATACTGAAACTGTTTTTCCATAGCCTTCATGAGATTTAAGTTAGCCTTGCTTAGGTGAGGGTTAAGGAGAAGGAGTTGGAGAAAGGGACCAATAGGAGCTTGTGCCATGACTCAAGGTACATCTACATGGTTGTAATGTTCTTCACCAATTTAATATAGATATACATGATTTCCCCCTCCATTAAATTGTTAATGTGATATTTTATACATTACAACTACAGATCCAATATTTCCTTGAGTAGATTAGATTATATCTAGGTCTTTTCATCATCCTATTGCTTTGAAGAGTTTGATATTAGTATTTATTTTTCTTCTTGTGTGCATGTAGAAAGAGTAAGGGGTTGGAGTTGGATCCCTAGAGCTACATCAACCAGGATTACATAAGGACCATCAAATCTAACGTGCATACCAACATTCTCACTCTCTTTGTGCACGTATATGATCTAGATACTTGGATCTAGAGGAAATATTGTAGTAGTCTATCCCACAGTCTATCTCAAATCAAGGGAAAATCCAACGAAAGTCTCACTTGTTGATAGGAAAGTTTTTTCCTACAACACTCCAACTACGAACTCATGAATGCTCATTCTTTTCAATCAATTGTTTTGTGAAAGATTCCATCGTTGTTGGAACCATAAACTTCAGATGCCAACAACTATGCAAGTCTTATATTATAAGAGAGTTTGCATGCATGGAATGATTTGAGTGGAAAAGCAAGAGTTAATTTTTGTTAGTCATAGGTTTTGAAAACTTGCTTCGAGATTGTATTTTGGAATCGTTTTACTAAATCCAAAACATGAAACAATTTTTTATTTTTAGCTATGACTATCTTATATATGGCACAATTATTTACCAATTTTGTTAGTTTTCCACATCTGAGAATTTGTTGCATCTAGAATCTAGCAGTTTCTATTGCAATTATTTTAAGAAGTGGTTTTATTTATAGATGGGTACCAATATTTTTGGCCACCATTGTAGGTGCATGCAAATTGTAGTGAATACTTGATAGGTAAACCGTTGCAGTTCCATGAATAATCTTATGTAAAACCAAATGGACTACATACATTGGAATTTCCAACACCAAAATGGTGGAAAATACAGAACATAAGCATCAAAATGAAGTGTTTGCGTCACATCAAACTAAGGTAAGACTAAGCCAAACCATCTATCAAGATTATGTGAGGGACGGACATGATCAAAACAATGGTCATCTAACATGAAGCAATGATTGAAACTCATTTAAATTATGTGTTAAGTTAGTAAGTCATTTCTTTACCTTTTTATGAATCTTTCTCTTATTTTTATTGAATTTGAAAATATTTATGATCCTTTAAGTTTTATAATCGATGGTGGAATGCATAAGTTTTATATTTTCTGTCACTTTTATAATTGAAATTGCAATGTGGGGAATCCATTTTTGTAGAGGAAGAACAAAGGCCAACTAAGAAAGACAAGGATTTTGCAAAGACTTTTGAACCCACAACTTGTGGTGACCTCATTGTCACAAAATCCATCTTCTTTGGCGTGGCCAAAGATAGAGAAGCAATCAGTTGAATTGTCATATGAATTTATGGCAACAATGTCCCAGTTGGGACATCACGATTTATGGCTGTTGAGAACCAAGGCACTAGGTATTGAAAAATGAAGTCAATCAAGATAATGCCAATGCACATTCAATATGTGGGGAGTTGATACTCTGGTGTGGATGTTGAGATGTTTAAAGGGGTCACATTACAGGAGATAATTTAGTTGAAGAGGCTCAAGGAATGAAAAATAAGTGTAATGGGAATGAGCTTGTTATTGCGAATGGATCGCATTATGGCAAATGATTTAGTTGAAGAGGCACAAGGATTGGAAAATAAGTGTAATGGGAATGGATTCATTATTGGGACGAAAAACATATAAGACTTGGAATATAGCTCATTGCTTACTGGAGTATTTTTAAGTGGCATGGATCTTGTCGACAAAATAGGGAATTTCATGGCAATGCAAGATGATACTAAGTCTCCTTACTTCTAGGTAGCAAAGTTGATTAGGGATAAGCAAGTAATCATGCCAGAAAGAGAGGATTTAATAGGCCCTATTCAATAATTGTCATCACCAAATGTGGTGAGCTCGATTAAAACAAGATCCATCCAAGGAATGTGGAAATTATTTGGGAATGTTGGAATATCTTCAGTAGAAGCCACTGCCAATAATGCCATGTCATTTAATAATTTTTTTATTAATGCCTTCCACAAGTAGGTAAAGAATATAAGTCAAATGTTGATACTTGCATATCTTGCAAGAGTCTCAAAAATTATTGTTGGTGTTGTATTGTTGTGGAGCGCACTACAAAGTCAGTGTATTAGAATTGGAAGAAGTGTGGTCATGTTGCAAGTCAATGTTCTAATGATCCCATTTTTCATGTTTTCCACATTTACCATTTTCTTCAGTTCCTTAATCTTTCATATGCATTACGAATAAGGAAAGTCGTACATACTAATCATGATATATGATATTTTGAAAAATGGAGAATGCTCGAGTTTTGACATCATTGAAAATATGGTATGTAATAAGAGTACATGTTACATTTGTTCTTGATAATGATGTGATGAACTCTAATGATGTGATTAATTCCTTACTAAATATATAAGTTTATTTTTTAAAATATTTTTAATAGTCCACAGTAATAAAATTTAAAATTAAGTAATTTAAAAGGAAAAAAAGAGCGTTAAATGAGAGTAAAGGGTTCATGCAATCATTGCACATATTTATAATAACATTGTAGTGAATTTGGAATTAAAGTTCAAAATCTAATTATTATTATAAAAATGAAATGAAAATTTAATTCAACTCAAACATAATCAACATTAGGATGAAAGGAAATCTTAACACCTTAACAACCATGTTAAGGTGAAGCTATATCTTAAGCATGCTTGTATGTCAACAAAAAGCTAAATTCAATAGTGTTCATTCAAATTTTATTCACCATGAGGGTTAATAAATGTTAAGTCAGGGATGATGGGAACCAGACCTTAAACACTGTTGACCAAAACATAATATCGACCATGTATAGATAATTTAATAGAGTTGGTATCCTGTACGCATTGCTTAATTGGATTTTCATGGCAGTTAATAAATTAGGTGACGAGGTACACCGGGACAAACTCTACTGAGCCCAGAGTACAACTCACTGCTCAGTGGCTCATTCTACACCTACGCCGAGTTGTAGCTTGTAGCCTGTATGTTGTGTCAACGTGGTCCGTGTGCATTTGCAGCTTCCAAATTCAGACTACCTAATAGTATTAAATTAATCTGATTGAACTAACCCCCTTTTAACTTACAAGCTGAATTATATGTTCTTTCAACTTCCAAGCTTTGCCAGCACTAAAAATGTTTTCGTTTGCATTTCAGCTATTAATGGATATGCTCATCATATACTTCATGCAGTAAATTAAGCACCATCGACCAGTTTGCAGCTTCGATGAATCGACATAAGTGAAAGGTTGACGAACGTTTTTTTAGCGGCTGCACACATTAGCTTGAAAATGTAGTTGGGATCGCGGGTCAAAAATCGAGCACACTATTTCTTTACTTCGTTTACGAACATAAGCTTTCTTAAATGTGAGTTTGTGTGTTTTGTTTTAAGTTTTGTATTATATGTGAGTTTGTGTGTTTTGTTTTAAGTTTTGTTAAAAATTGAATGAGTATATTTTTAAATAGAAGGTTAAAATTGTATGAGTATTTGTCGGAGGAATCACAATGCAAATGTTGTCGAAGCTATATTAGTCTTTCGACAAAAGTAAATTTTCTGTCGGACATATTTGCGTCCATTTAGCACGGAAAAATGATGCCAGCACGCTGGGATATAAGTTTTTCCATCTAGGTTCGTTTTAACACTCGTTGTTAACAAATTCTTGGATTAAGAAGTCACCGCTAGATTTTCGTTGGAATTAACCACTATCGAATGGGTTTATATTTCAATCTCCCACTATTCTTTCGAAGAGTTTATTCCACTGAAATATCTTTATTGGAGTACTCTTTCTCTTATAATTCCTTCGGTGAGTTCATTCAACCGAAACACCTTCACAATCTATGGGCCGAGAAATTTAAGTTAATCAAATGGTAAGAAAAGTCTATTTTTGGGTGCATATTGTTGACAAGGAAATATTGCACGCGAACTATCTTGGCAGTGGAACTATCTGCGTCGGAAGGAGGTCGACGGAGGTCGGAGGTCGAAGAGGTTGGAAGAGATCAGGTCGAAGAGGTCGGGAGGTCGGAATAAGCTGTTCTATGAGTGATTATTCCACTAATAGTCTGGGGTGAAGCTGTATTAGTGGAATGCTAAGAATATTTTATAGGTGGCTATTTCCTTATATATATATAATTGTAAAAAATGCAACCAAATATTTACGAAGGAGGGCATATGCAAGATGTGAGAGGACACTTGGGATACATTGATCAGCTTTAATCAATAATTGAATAGTTAAAATACCTTCATTCATCATCTCAATTCAGGAACAATTGTTTCGACGATCAGTAGATTCTATCGAACATTCCTTCGCGAGGTTCAGCGTTGCTTCCATTTACAGGTTCCCTGCTATGAACAAAATTGAAGCTGCGTTTGCGTTTGTCGTCTACGACGCATCCATTATGAGGAACGAGGGCATGTGCAGCATGTCATAGGGAATGAACGAGGGCATGTGCAGCATGTCATAGGGAAGAAGAAGCTATTGAGCTTGTCATGGAATGAAAGAGCTTTGCGATTTCCCACAGTGGGAGTCAATTTTTGGAGTTATGTC
The DNA here is from genome assembly GCA_027924585.1 of Larix kaempferi. Taxonomy (NCBI): domain Eukaryota; kingdom Viridiplantae; phylum Streptophyta; class Pinopsida; order Pinales; family Pinaceae; genus Larix; species Larix kaempferi. The sequence continues at coordinate 4,398,718 of BSBM01000394.1, forward strand.
AGACTCTAGACAGTATGGGAATCATCATCAAAATGAAAAGATATATATGGGAAACGATGAAAACCCTACCAAAAGTGTCAAAATCAGCACGAGTTAAATTTAATTGCACGGGAAGCTTATGGGGAATGGTAGAAATCAACGACTATATGATTGGTTTTTGAAGTCCCTTGTTGAAAAGATATATATGGGAAATGTGATTGGTTTTTGAAGTCCCTCGTTGAAAAGATATATATGGGAAACGTTGAAAAGTAATTATAGTATGCTTTCTATCATTATTTTGTGATGGAGATTTTATAATCGCCATCCATCGAATCAGTTGGAGTAGTTAACAGCATTACAGCTAATGGAAACCCATGTGTGAATAGAATAGCATCAAGGTCACGCTTCTGGTTGATAGTCTTCCAACACAAACAAACATGCTCTTCAATTTCATCCAATGTCTTGGCAAAACCTAAATCACTTTTTCGTAATTGCTTTACAACTTCTTGAATAGGATGCCTTTCATCTTTTCTCGGCAGGCAAAATCAGTTGAAGATTGAAAGAATTAAGCTCAAAATAGAAAACAGTTTGTATTACTTCACACCACTAAACAGAGATACAATACGTAAATAAATAGTTGGAGTTAGATCCAACTTATTCCACTTCTTGTGGGAGAAGTTGAGAAAATATCTCAACTTCCTCCAGCTACCCCCAACCTAATCCCTAAACTCTAGGAATCCCTAATGAGTCATTATTATCTAACTGCCCCCCTTAAGGACTACATTACACAACATAACAAAAGGTTACAACACAAAGTGTCTGACTGATCCTCATACGCAGTTACACCCATTTCTGAACTTCATAGACACGCTCTTTCTCTTCATCATCTTCGAGCTACCAATTCATCCAGCATAAATAAAACTGCTTCCGACCATCTTTGAAGCATTTGTAGGATCAAAGATTCTAAACTACCCCGAAGAATAGTCTCGATACTGAAACATTCAGTAATCGACCTTACAAAATGACATTTTTTACACTCAACAATACAAAGATATTATGAAACTGATGATCTTGGAGCACCGAAATACAACAAGAATCAAAAGTTTTTACAATATATTTCTAACATACATAAACAATAACTCTATTCTAGAACAGCTTGAGAGGTTCATCATCATTGGAAGAATATTCTTGCATAGCACCTAGTGAGTCCTCAGCTATGTAAGCTGATTCTTTCAGTTTGCCATTTAAAAGATCACTAGCACGAGTTTTGCAATTTAGTGTTGTATGTCCACGTCTTCGACAGTAGAAGCATTCAATGTTTTTATTTGTTCTTCCCTTGGAGTATAGTGCAATTTCAGAATTTGAACTGACTTCCAAGTCACCTTCCTTCGTCCTCTTTTCTTCTGCTAAGAGTGCTGAAATCATGTCTTCCAGAGTTTGAGAGGGCATTTGTGTTAAAGTAAAAATAACATCGTCATATTTTAGAGACAAACTATTAAGCAAGATTGCTTTTGCATCATTGTCATCGACTTTACAATTAATATCTGCCAATTGTGCTAACAAAGACTTTAGATCATTTATGTGAGAAGACAGTGATACTTCATCATGCATTTTTAACTTGAATAGCTGTAACTTTAATGAAAACTTGGCATTTACAGCCTTTTCCCCAAATATTGTACTCAATTGTACCCACATTTCTTTAGAAGATTTTTCCAAATCTATTAGATGTAGTTGAGAATCTGCAAGAGATAATCCAAGAATGGACTTGGCTCTATCCGCTCTTTTCTCCTATTCAATTAATTGCCTGGGATCTGTAGGTGCCTTCTCTGTTCCTTTTACTATTCCCCATAAGTTCTTATGCATCATTTGAAGTTGTACTTTTACTTTCCAAGTATGGAAATTAAAACCATTAAATTTTTCCAATGCAATGTTTTCCATATCAACACAGATTTAAATAAAAAATGAATACCTCTGCAAATGACAGCGTTCCTTGACAGCAAAATGCAAAATGAATACCTCTGCAAATGACAGCTTTCCTTCCTCTGGTAGCGTCCCTTTCAGATGTTAATTCATGGACAGATAACAGGTTATATGCTATGAATCTTCAATTGCAGCAGCGAAACCCAGTAGCAGTGAATCTATAGATCCCTGGTAATTGCAAGCTTGGCGACCCAACACCCTTGGCGACCCAACAGCAATGTAATTTCAGCTTGGCGATCCAGAAGCCGTAAATTCAGCTTTTCTCACGGTAATTTCACTTAGGGATTCAGCTTGGCGACCCAGCAAATCGAAATTTCAGCTTTCTGGTGGCCCCCTTCTCTTCACGCACCAGCTGTCTGTTATCTCTCTGACACGCACTGCTACCTTTGCACAAACGGATAATGAATTAACCTTCTTACGCCTGCACAGCAGATGGCTTCACAGATCTGCCTCCAGAGCTCAGCCGGACATTAGTGATCCTTGGCTCTGATACCAAGTTGAAGATTGAAAGAATTAAGCTCAAAACAGAAAACAGTTTGTATTACTTCACACCACTAAACAGAGATACAATACGTAAATAAATAGTTGGAGTTAGATCCAACTTATTCCACTTCTTGTGGGAGAAGTTGAGAAAATATCTCAACTTCCTCCAGCTACCCCCAACCTAATCCCTAAACTCTAGGAATCCCTAATGAGTCATTATTATCTAACTAAATCCGATCAAGAATTTATTATTCTCAACATCGTGGTGCAGGGACGCAACGAGCCGGCTCATGGTGTCCAGATCTATGAGTAAATTCATAGATTCGAGGAGGTCGGAGTAGGTCTCTGTACACTGTGTTTTTTCAGTAAATTTATAGATTCGAGGAGGTCATGAGAGGAGATCGAGGAGGTCGGCGGTCGGACAAGGTCAGATGACAACGTGGGAGGAGGTCGAGGAGGTTGGAGGTAGGAGGAGGTCGAGTTTGCATCGAAACTCCTGAATAGAATTCGTTGCTGCAAATAATGGCGAACTGGTATAAATTAGATAAGTCTAGATCCTCCGAACCTACACTAAATCTCTTTTTATAAACAAAAATTCACCATTCATTCCTTGTTTTATTTTTAATTCCGTTTTCTCAATGAATCTTCCATTAAATTTCTTAATTTTTTCCCAAACATTTTCCCGAAGCCACGATGCCGCAAATAGCGACTAATTGTTACAATACGGCTGCGTAAGTCCAGAATCACAGAACCTACGCTAAATCTCTGTTAAATAAACTAAAATAAATAAAACTCTGCTGTCAGTGCAACGTAAGATTCTCCCGCGTCATTCTTTTTCTTCATTGCAAATAAGTAAAGATTTTCCTGTGTCAATTTTTTCATTATTCCAAATTTTTAATTAATCTGCTTCCATAAACTATTTAATTTCTTCTTCTCACACATTTTCTGCTACAAGAGCTACTATTTGCTATGAATTACCGATGATAAACTCCAGATTCTCAAAGCTTTCGTTAAATCTCTTTTAAAAATAAAGCAAATTTCTCTGCAGTTATTTCTCTTCTGTCTATTTTACCAAAAGTGATATGGAAGCCTTGGTGAAAGGAACTTTAATTTTCTGCCCCAAAAAAAGAAGAAACAACTACTACTTCCACGAATTACTGATGATAAAGACCAGATTCTTAAAGCCTTCACTAAATATCTGTTAATATATAAAATAAAGCAATTTTCTGTGTAGTTATTTCTCACATGTTTATTTTACCAGAATGATCCGTGAAGACGACTTTGAATAGCCTAATTTTTTATTTATAACAAAACAATAAAGATAAAAGCAAAAGACATCACAAATATTTTATTTCTTTTAACGATAATAATTCCCTCGAGGACAAAGTTCAGTAAAATTATGTTGATCTTTGCGGGAAGAAATAAAAGTGGCAACAGACAAAATAATTAAAGTCTGCATATTGTCAGGCGGTTTCCATGCAGAAAACATACATTCATTATCATAGAAAGTAAAGTTTGCACATTAGGTCAATTTGTGCACCTTCGATGTCCGGCTGGCGTGTTCTCCCCATAGCTTTCCAGCTGAAACACATTTCTTGTAAATATTCAGCAATAAGCAGCTCTGTCTCGAAGAATGGACGCGGTCAAATTTATCTCCGTAACTTTGCTTATGAAGATACTGTACAGGACTGAGGAGTCGATGCTGTACCGATTTCGTGTTTGAAAAGTTAATCAGCAATTCCACAATCTTAGAGACATAATATTAACAAAAACTGACGAGAACTGTGGTTCCCAAGAAATGTGTCTCCCAAGATATTAATAAAAAAAAGAAAATTATATAACTAAAAGTATTAATGTAAACAAATTTTATAAAATGGAATTCAAGTCCTTGTAATATTGTAATAGGGTACTATTTTTTATATTTATATAAATTATAAGTTTCATTTATTAAAATATCAATAAAACTATGAATTCATGCATTTGAAACTAGGTATAGATTTTTTTAATGGTATAAATTAATATGGCATAAAAAATTTAAATACTTTCTTAGCCAAAAAAAATGATTTTTTAAAATTCTGTTTAATATCTAAAATATACAAATCACTATAAAAAAAATCTTTATACAAATAAAAGTTAATAATATTATTAATCTTTTTTAAAGCTTAATTAACTAATTTATTAATCTATGTATTTCTTTTTTTATTTTTTCTACTTCTAAACCATATTTTTATTTACTAATTTATTATTAATATAAATGATTTTTTTTTAATGTAATTTATTTGTAAACTAATTTTATTAGTATTTATTTTTTCATATTTGTACCTATTGCCAATTTTAATTTATTATGCCTAAAGTAAAATGTGTTTTCTATACAAGACTGAAAATTGAAAGTTGGGTCATATGTTAATCATATATTTTGCAATGTCTAAATTGATTATTTATTTGCATGTTTAAATTGCTATAATAACAATTTATTAATAACTTACAAATAGCTATAATTTTAAGCTATACATCCTTACCATACAACTAGTTTTTTTTTTAATAACAGTTTTTATTATCAATGTAAAGAATTTTATTTATTTGTAAGTTAATTTTATTCCTATTTTTTTAGGAAGTAGGTAATAAGCAGCTTTGCTGCTAATTTCACTTGTTATTATTGAACACAAAGATAAAAGAATCGTAGCGCCCCTGTAAATTGCTTTCGTTTGGGAATAAATTAATTAGTTTGGTTCGTATTTCATTTACAAAACAAATGGTCACATACATTTCGGTTGATATTAGTGGTTTCAATTTATTTGATATAATTTAATTTTAATGAATATTATTAATATTTAAATTGGTTTTATTTCATAGAATATATATTTTATAATTTATATGTTTAAATTGAAATATAAATAAGGAAGATTGTATATATTGTTATTAATTTTAATAATCAGTTTATTATATTCAAAATATATATATAAATTTAATATTTAATTTTTATAGATTAAATATTTTTAAATATTTCTTATATTTAGAAATCCATATTTACAATTATATTGAGAAAATTACTTGCTTATATATATATAAAGTTATTCAAAATGAAAGACTTCAATGTCACTCACAATTTATATATATTGTGCAAAACTTCTGGATTATGTTGTGTTCAAAGAGTATCTAAAAGTTGAAATCTACGCTGTTGATTTTAAATACAACCTTGATGATAGTTAAAAAACATATTTTGTTATTTTAATCTTATAATTTAAATATGATCATAAAAACAAATAACAGTAATTTATTCTTTTGATTTACATTAATCAATGATAATAAAAATTTCTAAATTTTAAATATAATGTTTTTCATTCAATCCCTAGTCAAAAATTCCGTTTTTTCTTTTTGGTTGAATAGAAAGGCAGGTGAGAAGGAAGAAGGAGAGATTGTATTTGGAGGTGTTGATCGAAAGCACTTTAAAGGTGAACACACTTATGTTCCTGTTGCACGTCAGGGTTATTGGCAGGTAGGCCTTAACAAGCATCATACATTCAATGTGATCATTGGTCAAATCTGGACTTGGTAATTTTGTTCATCATTTGGGTGTCATGTATTTTGCAGTTACCATAAAAACTGTGTCTGAAGAAAAGAGATAAACCTGAATATGCTCTCAAGATTGAAGCCGGATGGATACCAAAATCGTCCGGGACAATGTTTTAATGTACAATTTATTTGCAACGGAGAATAATTGGTTGTATTCTTCTCACCCACACTTAATTGATAGAAAAAATTATTTTTAAAATTTAAAATAATTAATTAATTATAATGTTATATTAAAATAATTATAAAAAATAAATTTAATTTTCAAATTTTTTATTCAATTAAAACAAATTATAGAGGGTAATTGTCACAAAAATTAAAAGATAGATGTCTAATAAATGATATATACGATTTGTCCACCATATTATATTATAATTGCTAATATTATAAATTTATTAATTATGTTATTTATATTCCTTTTATAATAATATTCATGAAAAAAGAGAATATATTATACTTTATTATTATTTCATATACGTTTTTGAAAAAAAAATATACTTTATATTTTTTCTAAATTTTGTTTTTTTTAATTCTTTTTAAAATTTAAAGAAATTAAGTACTTATAATGTAATATTAAAATAATCATAAAAATTAAATTTAGATTTCTAAGTTTTCATTAAATTAAAACAAATTCTACAGGGTAATTGTCACAAACATTAAAAGATAGATCTCCAAAGAATGATATATGATTTGTCCACCAACACATGCATAACATAGTGCAACATTAAACATTTCCTCTTCAAACTTGACTCTTCAGTCTAATTTATGAACTAACATTTCTATTTTTTTGTTTACGCCTCTATTATATCTCAAAACATACATACAACCCATTTCTATTTAATTATGTGATAATGTTATATGATGCTTTATGTCTAAGTTGGATAAAAGATAGATAGGCAATTTTCTAAGTTGAACACATGGTATAAGGATTTGGAATCGATCTACAATGGTGAACCATGGTAAACCAATGTGAACCATATTAACCCCAAAGTCAACCATAGTAAACCAAAGTCATCCATGGTTAACCATAGTCAACCATGGTCAACCAAAGTCAACCAGTGTGCACCATGGTCAAACATATTCAACCATGGGAAACCATTCCCAACCATAGTCAACCAATGGTTAGCCATGGTCAACCAAACTCAACCATGGCCAAGCATTCAACCATAGCCAACCATAGTAACCCATGGTGAACCAAAGTCAACCAAATTCAACCATGGTTAATCAAAGTCAACCGAACTCAACAATTGTCAACCAAAGTCACCCATGGTCAACCAAAGTCAAACATAGACAACCATAGTCAACCAAAACCAACCATGGTCAACCAAAGTCAAGCATGGTCAATCATAGTTAACCAAAGTCAACCAAAAGTCAACCATGGTTAAGCAATGTCAGCCATGTTTAACCATAGTAAACTATGGTCAACTCTAGTCAACCATAGTTAACAATTGTCAACCAAAATTAACCATATTGAAACATAGTCAACCAAAGTTAAGAATGGTCAACATAGTCAACCATAGTCACGCATAGTCAACCATGCTCAACCATAGCTAACCATAGTTAACCATGGTCCACCATAACCAACCATAGCCAACCATGGTAAACCAAGGTCAACCAAAGCCAACCATGGTCAGCCAAAGGTAACCAAACTCAACCATGGGTCAACCATAGTCAGCCATGGTTGACTTTGGTTGACCAATAGTTTACTATGGTCAATCAAAAGTCAACCATACTCAACCAAAGTTAACCATAGTAAACTAAAAATCAACCATGGGAATCCAAATTCAACCAAAGTCAACTATATGTCAACTAAGGTCAACCATAACCTACCATAGCCAACCATGGTAAACCAAAGTTAACCAAAGCCAACCATAGTTAGCCAAAGTCAAACATCGTCAACCAGAGTCAACTAAAGTTAATGTTAGAAAACCAAGGTTAACCATAGTAAACCAAAATTCAACCATGGTCAACCTTAGTTGACCACAGTTGACCATGGTTGACTAAAGTCAACCACACTAAACCAAACTCAACAACAGTCAACTAAAGTCACCAAACTCAACCAAAGCCAACCAAAGTCAACAATGGTAGACATTGTCAAACAAAGTCAACCAAAGACATACAAAAGTCAACCATGCTCAACTAAAGGTCACCTATAGTTAACCATAGTCAACCGAGAGTCAACTAGCTGCAACCAAAGTCAACTAAGTTCAACCAAATTCAACCATGGCAAGCTAAGGTCAACCAAAGTCAACCATGGTAAATTATGGTCAACCATGATCAATCAAAATTCAACCAAAGTCAACTATGGAAAACTAAAGTGAACCATGTTCAACCAAAAGTCGACCATAGTAAACTAAAGTCAACCATGGTCAACCAAAGTCAACCATGGTCAACAATGGTCAAACATGTTCAACCATCGGCAACCATAGTCAACCATTCTCAACCATAGTCAACCAAAGTTAACCATGGTCAACCATAGTCAAGCATAGTTAAGCATGGTCAACCATAGCCAACCATAGTAACCCATGTTGAACTATAGTGAACTAAATTCAACCATGGTCATTCAAAGTCAACCAAAATCAACCATGGTTAAGCAAAGTCGGCCATGGTTAACCAAAGTCAACCATGGTCAAACATAAACAACCATAGTTAACCAAAACTAACCATAATCAACCAAAGTCAAGCATTGTTAACTAAAGGTTATCCAAAGTCAACCATGATCAACCAAAAGTCATCCATCGTCAACCAAAGCCAAACATGGACAACCAATGTCAACCATGTTTAACCATAGTCAACCATGGTCAACTATAGTCAACCATAGTTAACCATGGTCAACCAAATCTAATCATGATGAACCATAGTCAACCATGGACAACCATAGTTAACAATAGTGAACCATGTCGAACCATAGTCAACAAAAGTTCAATCATGGTCAACCATAAACAACCATGAAAAACCAAAGCCAACCATGGTCAGCCAAAGTCAATTATAGTCAACCAAAAGTCAACCAATGTCAACCATGGTCAACCTGAGTCGACCATGATTAACTTTGGTTAACCAAAAGTCTGCCTTCATCAACCAAAAGTCAACCAAATTTAACCATAGTCAACCAAAAGTGAACCATTGTCAAGCAAAGTCAACCATATTCAACTATGGTCAACCATAACCAACCATAGCCAACCATGGTTAACCAAAGTAAACCAAATCCAACCATGGTCAACCAAAAGTCAAACAAATTCAACCAAAGTTAACCATGGTATAAAAATCTATTATGGTCAACCAATATCAACCAAGGTCACCCATGGGAAACCATAACTAACCATGGTAAATGAAAGTCAACCAAACCTAACCATTCTCAGCCAAAGTCAACAATGGTAAACCAAAGTCAGTTATGGTCAATCAAAAGTCAACCAAAGTCAACGATAACTAACCAAATTCAGTGATGGTCAAGCATGGTCGACCATGGTTGACTTTGGTTGACCAAATTCAACCATAGTAAACCAAGTCAACCAACCTCGACAATATTCAAATATAGTCACCAAACTCAAGTAAAGTCAACCATGGTCAACTAAAGTCACCCATGGTCAGCCATCAGTGTTCAACCAAAGTCAGCCATGGTAAACTGTGGTTAACCATCGTCAACCAAAACCAGTCAAAAGTCAACCATGGTCAACTAAAGTCAACCATAGTCAACTGTAGTCAACCAAAGTTAACCATGTTCAAACAAAAGCCAACCAAATTCATTCATGGTAAACTAGAGTCAACCATTGTCACCAAAAAATCAGCCATCGACAAGCATAGTGGAATAAATCCAAGCAAAGGTCAACCCTAGTCAACAAAGGTCAACCATAGTGAACCATAATCAACTAAATTTGACCATGGTAAATTAAAGTCAACCATGGTAAACCAAAGTCAACCCTGCTCAATTGTAATTAACGAAAGTTAACCAAAATCAACCATGGTCAATAAAAAAAAACCAAAGTCAACCAAAAGTACTTCACAGTATACCAAAGTCAACTTAAGTCAACAATAATCATCCAAATTCAACTATGGTTAGCTAAGGTCAACCATATTCAACCAAAGGAAACCAAAAGTCAACTGTGGTTAACCAAAGTTAACCTTGGTCAACCATAATCAATGAAAGTTATCCAAAGTCAACCATGGTAAACCAAAGTCAACCATGTTCAAACAAAAGTCAACCAAAGTCAACCATGGCCACTCAAAGTAAAACATTGTCAACCATAGTTAACCTTAGTATTGTCAACCATAGTTAACCTTAGCCAACAATAGTCAATCATGGTCAACGAGAGTTGACCATGGTCAACCAAAGTCAACCATGGTCAACCATAGTCCACCATGCTAAACCTCAATCAATTATAATCAAACAGGGTCAACCAAAAGTCAACCATAGACAACCAAAGTCAACCATGGTAAACCATATTCAACCACATTTAACGAAAGTCAACCAAAGTCATCCATGATCAACCAAAGTGAACCATGGTCATTTAAAAGTCAACTAAAGTAATCCATGGTCAACCATGGTCAAGCAAAGTCAACCAAAGGCAACCATGGTAAACCAAAGTCAACCATGTTCAACCAAATTCAACTATGTTCATCAAAAGTCAACCAAACTCAACCATGGTAATCCAAGAAGTCAATTATCCAGCCAAAGTATACAATAGTCAAGCAAATTCAACCAAGTCAACCAAAGTCAACTAAAGTCAACCAAATTAAACCATAGTCAACTAAATATGGCATATGTTTTTATAATAATACATCGTAATGTGGCATATGTTTTTATAATAATGATATTAATAATATCTTTTATTATTATTATTGAATCCTTATTATAAATTATTTTAATTTATTATTGTGATAATTGTATTTTCTTATTTTCATTTACAATTATTTTAATTAATAATTAATAATTAATAATTATTATTATTATTTTAATTAATTTCTTATTTTCATTTATAATTATTATAATTAGATTTTTTTATTTATAATTATTTTTATTATTATAAACTATTTAAAAATTTGTTATTTTATAATAATAATAATAATTATTGTTGTTATTATTATTTACCATAATTATTATTATTATTGTAATTAAATAATAATATTATATTTATTATTATTATAAAGAATAATAAAAGAATAAGAATATAAATTATCAGTATTAATAATATTATTCTGGTTATAATTATAATTATAATTTTCAATCATAATTATAATTATAATGGTTATAATTATAATTATAATTTTCTCTGTATAAATGTTCAATGGTAACCAATCCCAAGTTTTGAAGTTCTTTCTTCACTCTATCACAGCAGCTAGACAGATTCAGAACATTGAGGGTATACTCCCCCCTAGCCCGTTTGATGGTAACCCGTGAGTCACCAAAAATCTTCACATTCACCAACCCAAAAATATTGGTCACTCTTGTAACACACCATAAGGCCAAAAGTTCTGCCTTCATATTAGTGCCCAATCCACATTTCATCTTGAAGGTGTAATAATGATTATGGCTGAGATAAATTACACCTCCAGCACCACATACACCCATATTGGCAGCTCCATCGAATAAAAGTACAGGATTATTAATCTCCAGTTCAAACTTTCCAATAATTCTTCGAGCCCAGAGTTTCTCCTCCTTCTGATAATTCAAATAATTACTTAAAACGGTGTTGTAGGATTTTTCCAAGTATGGTCTGGAGTCCTCAAATATGGCCTTATTTCTAATACCCCATACCACCTAGCAAATGAAAATAGGTAAAGTTGTATGAACCTTATAGTTCAGCATCCAATGTTGCAGAGAAGTAGCAATGTTTGAGCCTCCCCATCTAGTAGTAATATCAAAGATCTAATAAATTTTCTCCCACAGTTCCAATGTAAATGCACGATCCATAAACAAATGTAAAGAAGTCTCAGCATAATTCCTGCACAAAATACACTAACTGGGGCCTATCCAACCCATGGAAGAAAGATTTTCCCAAGTCTTCAACCTATCCTGTAATACAAACCAAAAGAAACATTTCAATTTAAGTGCCAGATGCCACTGCCAGAGTTTCCCATACCACCAGTGACTTGGAAAGATACATCTTCTTTTAATAATACAGCTCTAAGCAGTTTTAACAATCACAAAACTTGTAGCTTCATTCCCACCCCAGACAATCTTACAGCTTCAGAATTTAGCCGGATACCAGCCTTATTAAGACACTGAGTATATTGCTACCATTCCCGAACTAGTGTAGGAGATAACTGCAGATCGACATCAGTACCCCAGTAGTCCAACCTTCTAAAGTTCGCAATGGAATTCAATGTATAATATCCTGCATTTTTTAGCACATTTAACAGATTAGTAGATAATCTGTAGGAGTCCTTCAATCCCAGGATGGGATCCACACCAACTGCAACTTCTTCCCCTGTGCCAACTTTCCAGCAAATTTCCAATGCCAACCATTTGTATACTTTCATGAAACCGTTCCATATCGGTGAGACCCCCCTCAGCTTCTTGTCTAGAGTCCTCAACCAATGGGAAATCTCCATCTTAATATATTTCTGATGCATAATTTTCGACCAAAGTGTATTCCCAAAAACTGCACGCCAAAAGCTCTTCAAACGCAGAGCCTCACTGAACAGAGACAAATCCTTAATGCCCCAACCCCCAGCATCAACTGGAAGTGATATTTTCTCCCATCCAATCATCACAAGACCGGATTTGTTTAATCCACCTGTCCACAAGAAATTGAACATAAGTCTTCGCAGTGAATTAATCACAGAACACGGGATAGGCAATAGTGAGAACCAATACACAGGAGTACCCATCAAAACCAACTTAACCAAGGTCATTTTTCCTCCAATTGACAACAAACGGTATGTCCAAATAGATATCCTGTTTTCAAACTTTTTAAGCAGCCACTCCCAATCTTTAATCAAGTATCCATTAGGCTTAAGGTGAAAACCAAGGTAGGTAAAACCTTCTGTAATATTACCAAATTTATATGGCATCAAGGATTGAATGCCTAGAATACGATCTTCTTCAATAAGATTCCCAAACAAACAAGATTTCTTCAGACTAACACACATACCAGAGGCTTTGCAAAATAATGAAATAATATCTCTATAACATCGTCATTCCATCATTGAATCCATACCAGCAATCAATACCTCATCCACAAACAGGACATGTGTAATATAACAGTCCTTGGTAATTTTAATGTCGATAATCTTACCTTCAGATTTTGCCTGAATAATCATCCTACTCAGTCCTTCAATTACTAGCAGAAACAATAGTGGAGACAGTGAGCACCCCTGACATATACCTTTGGAGCAGCTGAAGAAAGAGGTAGGAGCACCATTCACTAATACAACAATGTTCATAGTATCAACACAAGTCATAATCCATCTAATAGCCAATGCTGGAACACCAATCTGTATCAAGATTAATCAAAGGAAATCCCAATTTACTCTATCATATGCCTTTTCCAAATCCATTTTAAGTAGAATGGCCTTCTTTTTCCTACATTTGACACAATGTAATAATTCTTGTGTAATTCCAACTGCATCATGTATTTGTCTGTCCTGTAAAAACCCAAACTGTTCACTCGAAATATGCTTAGAGAGAACCGGTTTCAACTTTCCAGCAATGATCTTAGAAACAATCTTGTATGCCAAATTGCACAATGCAATAGGCCTGAAATCACCGAATGTCTTTGGATCATTCACTTTTGAAATCAATGTGATGAATGTAGAGTTTAAAGCACCAGACATATAACCTTCCTTCCGAGTAAACTCAACCATCCTGACAATATCATCCCCCATGATGTCAAAGAAATGCAGAAATAATTCCACAGTCCAGCCATCCGGTCCGGGACTTTTTTCCTTAGCAAAGAGTTTAAGTGTACTCTCCACCTCATCCAACGTCACTTCTTTACAAAGATCTTCTGCATCATCAAAGTTAAAAAATCGAGGATAATGTTTAATCACCTTAAGTTGAGAAGCAAGATCACAATTCAGATCCTCCTTATAGATATTCTTAAAATGTCTCAATGCTAAATCCTGTAGATTCTGTTGTCCTGAGACTTCCTTCCCATCCTCATCTGAAAGCTTCCAAATAGTATTATTGTTTCTTCTAGTTGAAGCAAAGGTGTGAAAAAACCTAGTATTATTATCTCCAAAATTTACCCAAAGAGCTCTGCTCTTCATGCGCCATTCCTTTTCCTCTCTTAAATAAATATCCACTTTCTCCTCCTCCAGTTTGTTAAGTAATACAAATTGCATGTTATCCAATGGCCTTTCCAAATTATATGCATACAGTATTTGTAACTATTCTTCAACCTTCACTAGCTGCTGTCTATCCATTTGTTTCCTCAAATGAATCCAACTGGTGATCTTTTGCTTGAACTTCTTCAATTTAAGGCAAAACCTGTCAACCGGATTAAGTTCAGGATTGGTAACTAATTTCAACCATCTCTCCTTAGCAAATTGCACAAAATCATCTGGAATCAACCACGAGCTATCAAATTTAAAAGGATAATTCAGCTGAAGCCCACAGTCTTCAAGTTGAAAGAAAACATGCCAATGATCAGAAATCTTGTTTTTCCCAACCCAAGTTCTATATCTGCCGCATGAAAGCAACAGTGACTCATGAACCAAAAATTTATCCAATCTCTTGTGGATGCCCTCCTAACCACATCTGCCATTTGTCCAGGTAGGAGTGTACTCCCTTGTAACAACATCGATCAAGTCATTATTTATAAGAAATTCATTGAAGAAGTCAGCCAATACATCCATTTTAGCTTTAGTGCCCCAAATATCCTATACAAATCTGGTGAAATTAAGATCACCCGCCACGATGATATTCTCCATCTTCAGAATCCCAGAAGATTACAAACCAATCCAGAAAGCCTCCCGATTTTTATAAGGAGCATAACAGTTTAAAATTGAGAGAGGTAAATCATTTATCTTACACAGGCCTTCCATCAGCAAACTCCACTGGGTTCAATAGACAAAAAAGGAAAAAAACCTAGGGTCCCAGGCAGCCAGTAACCCACCCGACATCCCATCCGAACTAATGGCAGAAATTTCCCACCCAGGGAGGATACCAGCAATTTTCGAAATGGCAAGATTGTCTACACACATGGTTTCCTATAAGAGTAAAATCTTAGGGCGAGTAGTAAAAATAAGGTTAGAGAGGACCCTAGCTCACACAGCCGACCCCAACCCTCTAACATTAAGATTACAAATGGACATTAGGTAACCAAATCAATAGGGGAATTTTCTCCAAGGCCCCCAACATCAGTAACAATAGTACCAGAAATCCCCAAACCCTCACCTCTAGAAATAGTAGAGTTACCATCAAGTGAATTACCCAACCCATTTTCTTCCCCAGCCGACATTAAATGTTCAGAAATAGAAACAGACTGTAGTGTAGAATTATCACAAACCCCCGTTTCCTTCCAACCTTTCCTTCTAGGTCTCTGGAGAGTACCATTCTGAAAACGAGCATTAGTACTAGACAGAACCCTAGGATTAGACGAAGGGTTTTTTGAGTAAAGAGGGAGGGGTGAGAGGATAGCCGAACTATGCGAGGTCTTATAATCAACCTCCTCTAAAATATGAGTATCCTCCCCAGTATATGGGCCAGACTCTGAAATACCCTTACCCCGCTCATCCAACTCAGGTGACACAAATGTTGGAGGAATGTTAACAGAGGACAAACCCTTACCCCTCTCAAAATTCTCAGAAGACTCCATTAACAAATTAAAATTCTCAAAGGGAAGCTCAGAAGTACCACCTTCAGTAACCCTAGTCACCCCAAAATCAGACGACCTACTTCGAGCAGAAACAATGGGTAATACAGGAGGTTCAAGAGCCTCGCCAGAATCAATAGTAGTCCCGAAGAGCCCCCTACAAACCCTCGACTTATCAGAACGATGGCTATCAACAAAAATTGGACCCCCAGCACTCCCCAGTTTAAGAATAGTATCGCCTAAAGCTAATTTTCTATCCAAAATGGCCTCAACAGCCCTAATACAAGCTAATTCATCTTCAGGGGTTGTAGGAATAGGCGAACCAAGTGAAGGCATCAACTTACCGGGAGATTCAAGAAATCTTGGAGTATCCCCTATCTAATGCACATGAATAAGCTCCTTCTGCTCCGAGTTGAATGACGACGACTGTACTGAAATGGAGGACCGTAAATCCGAGCAATGTGAACGAAGATGCCCCATTTGCAAGCAATGATGACAGCAGAACGAGATCCTAAAGTAGTCTAAACGCTGCCGCCAAACCCTATCTCCCCACTGAAGCTCAATTTCAGCCGGAAGACCTAGGGCCATCTCAAACTCAACCATGACCTTTGCCGCCCTTCTATCATAACCATAAAGTGAGCAATTATCAAGCCGAACGAACCGACCCACAGTATTGGCGATGCCGATAAGTATGTTCTCGGATTAGAGCTCAATAGGCAGCCCTGGGATCAAGAGCCATAAATGGCAAAATTTCTGCTTCTCCTTCAGTGGGTCGAATGACAAATGCCACTGCTTCAGGCAGAACAAACCTTCTTTAAAACACCAGAACCTTTTAAGAATTATCCCCACATGCTTCGGCTTCAAAAACATGAACATAATCCATCTATTCAGGAGCTGCATCACCTTGGGAATATCCCCAACGAGTGGAGACCAATTCTTCCGAACCCATTCCAACAATTCAGTTTGATCACCTTCTGTAAACTCAAGTCTCCCCACCACACCCCGCGAACTCAACATCTTAATACGATCCAGATTAGTTTCAATAGGGATAGTAAAACAGTCAAGACCCTCCCAGACCTTCAAGGATTTGGAATCCCTCCTCTTCTGAGCCTTCTCCCCTCAGAACCTGTTAGGACAAGTATGGGTGGGTGGAGTTTTCTTACCGCCCTTCTCCTCTTCCGACACCAAGACACGAGACCAAACATCCTGCGGAATACTCTTAGTAAGGGAAAGTGATTCCACAGCTGTAGTCCCCTGAGGTCCCATCAGGACACTGCCCCCAATAAAGGTGACCCGCACCTGACCGTCAGTGTTACTGACAAATGGAACCCACCAAATCGTAGATGCAAACTCCACCACGAGAATATCAAAGGACAAAACACCTGGAACCCACCAATATCTCAAAGAAGACCTCCCCGCGAAAATAGCAGAGGAAACAAGATAAATATCGATAAGCATCCACCACCACAAAAATAGCAGAGGTAATAACACTTGGAACCCACCCAAATGACAGAGTAGACTCCCCCGCGAGAATAGCAGAGGTAATTAGACTGCAAAATACACACAAGAATAGCTGATTAAGATAATTAGCAACAAACTAAAACTGGAAACAGTACGGTTAACTTCCCACTTTTTTTTAACTTGGCTGGTACTAGATTGACCCCAAGAGGACAATGGACTCCAAGTGATGTTGCCAGAAGATTAGCCAGCCTCCTCTTGCAAAATCACACCATTCTTGCAGTAAAATTGCAGACTAGAAACCCTAAACCTAGCCATTCTCCTTCTTTGAGATATTAACTACAATAAAACTCAAATCTCATGAATCCAGTTCTGAAACATATCTTTAAAATCTCTATTTTTATAAAAGGTATTTTCTATTTTTGTTGAGCCTTACCTCGATTCTTGATAATGTTGGACTGTTTAAGCATTCAATAGAAATACTTATTATTATTAATATTAATATTTTCACAACCATAATATTAATATTAAAACGCATGAAATATTCCCAGCGGGTCAACTAGCAAGCCATATTAATATTAATCATATGGCTTGTATAGGCCGATCAGTGTATATCAAACATGGCCATAAATTCAAATAAGGTTGATTTATGCCGATCGCCGTATATAAGCCATATGATTAATATTAATATGGCTTGCTAGTATATAACAAATAAGACATTTTATTATTGAAGAAGGAGGAAGTCGGCCATCTTTAAATTTATTGTAAATGGTTAAAAATTTTGAGGTTGCACAAATTTTACTTTCATGATTATTTAATTATTTTGAATTTTTTAATGGATGTTAGTAAAATTATCCACTTGTAAATTTTAAAAATTGTATAAAAAATATGTGTAAACCAATATATAAAAATATGGTTTTCTCTTCTTATAAACATTGTTTCAATGGAAAAACACTAATTTTAATTAAAAAAATAATAAAAACATTTGCCAGAGGCCTTCACAATAATGACAGGGTTAGTAGTTAGCCCTTTCCGTTGGCAACTCTAATACGCTTGTTCATGTTGCACCAGTCGACATGACAGTGAAAAGACTCTACCAACCATTTTTAAAAGTCGACCAGACCCAACTTGCACCATTTTTTTATGCTCATGTCCACAATTGTTTTCTAGTCGGTGACAATCTGAAGGAGGAGGTTCGACTAATGGGCAAACAATTATTTTATAGCAACATCGATCATCACTTTTACACTCCCATACTTTGAAATCTCAAACAAATTCAACAAACATCTATCTATTTCTTCCAATCAATTTTTGATATAGCAATTGGTCGTGGTCTCTTAAATTTGACAGATGATAAAGTGATCCTCCAGATCATTTGATTTTTCGTCCGCCTCTGCCTCTGAAATTGGATCTGGAATTGTGTCGTTGATCCCAAGTGTGGAGGCTATCAATCAAAAGTATCTCATTCGAATTATATTCCACAAGACTTTAATTTTGGCGATTCCCGGTTGACTTGAAGCCCTCGACCAAGCTGACTGCGTTCTTTCGATTCCCCGTCTCCTTGTTTTTCAAATGGAGTCGATATGCTATTTTATTGGTCGGTTTGAAATTCACAATAAAAAACAAAATCAACCAACTACTCTTAAAAATGACAGGAAAATAAAAAGAATGAAGCCAAATCGCGCGAAGATAGCTGCTAAATCCTTCCGGATTTGGATCTCCTGAGTCCTAACAACAATGGCCGGTAGTGTTGCACAGCAATTCGAAGGCAGGATGGATTATGGTGGCATTGCTACTTCTTCAAGTATTCCCACCTCCCATTAATATTAAAACGCACAAAATATTCCCAGTGGGTCGTTCGTCAACTAGCAAGCCATATTAATATTAATCATATGGCTTATATAGGCCGATCGACGTATATCAACCATGGCCATAAATTCAAATACGGTTGATATACGTTGATCGGTGTATATAAGCCATATGATTAATATTAATATGGCTTGCTAGTATATAACAAATAAGACATTTTATTATTGAAGAAGGAGGAAGTCGGCCATCTTTAAATTTATTGTAAATGGTTAAAAATTTCGAGGTTGCACAAATTTTACTTTCATGACTATTTAATTATTTTGAATTTTTTAATGGATGTCAGTAAAATTATCCACTTCTAAATTTTAAAAATTATATAAAAAATATGTGTAAACCAATATATAAAAATATGGTTTTCTCTTCTTATAAACATTGCTTCAATGGAAAAATACTAATTTTAATTAAAAAAAGAATAAAAACATTTGCCAGAGGCCTTCACAATAATGACAGGGTTAGTGGTTATCCCTTTCCGTTGGCAACTCTAATACGCTTCTTCATGCTGCACCGATCGACACGACAATGAAAAGACTCTACCGACCATTTTTAAAAGTCGACCAGACCCAACTTGCACCATTTTTTTATGTTCATGTCCACAGTTGTTTTCTAGTTGGTGACAATCTGAAGGAGGAGGTTCGACTAATGGGCAAACAATTATTTTACAGTAGCATCGATCATCACTTTTACACTCCCATACTTTGAAATCTCAAACAAATTCAACAAACATCTATCTATTTCTTCCAATCAATTTTTGATATAGCAATTGGTCGTGGTCTCTTAAATTTGACAGACGATAAAGTGATCCTCCAAATCATTTGATTTTCCATCTACCTCTGCCTCTGAAATTGGATCTGGAATTGTGTCGTTGATCCCAATTGTGGAGGCTATCCATCGAAAGTATCTCATTCGAATTATATTCCACAAGACTTTAATTCTGGCGATTCCCAGTTGACTTGAAGCCCTCGACCAAGCTGACTGCGTTCTTTCGATTCCCCGTCTCCTTGTTTTTCAAATGGAGTCGATATGCTATTTTATTGGTCGGTTTGAAATTCACAATAAAAAACAAAATCAACCAACTACTCTTAAAAATGACAGGAAAATAAAAAGAATGAATCCAGATCGCACGAAGATAGCTGCTAAATCCTTCCGGATTTGGATCTCCTGAGTCCTAACAACAATGGCCGGTAGTGTTGCACAACAGTTCGAAGGCAGGATGGATTATGGCGGCATTGCTGCTTCTTCAAGTATTCCCACCTCCCATTAATGCTCAAACATCTTCCAACAACTGCAATGCGAATCCGAGCCTCAATGGTGTCGCATTCGAAACTTAGACCCTGAACTGCAAATCCGTTTGGGATAGCGTCGGCTTCATTCTTTGGGTAGTTTTCTCCTTCCATACAAGCCTTGTATTTTGTAATCGGAAAGGATAGCGAGTTTTGAACCCTCGCCAACTTGCTCAATCCCCCTGCTAGATTTGGGTTAAATGTGAATTATGATGTTGCAAAAATATCCTATAATGAAGTAGCTAGGTAGTAGTAAAGTCTTTCATACAGTTGAAGTCAAGTAAATCTCCGTGTTATTGTCATGCAAAACATGAGTAAAAACAATGATTTGGTTATGATAGAAGGCGAAGGCCATGTCTTTCATCTCTTCAATCCGAAATCTGAGAATGCTTCCGTCATGTTGAAACACATTTCGGATTTCATGCAATTCTCCTCTGATCGCTGTAACAACTCAAAGATTCTTTACCTATAAAAACCAAATCCGATTTTGTAGATTTTGGTTCGTAGTGTGGAAATAGTGATAGCAAATTGCTGTTGCAATGGCATATGGGTTTGACAGGTCCAAAGATAGCAGACCAGAGGCTCGTTGTCGGTGTGATCTGGTCTGCGTGTGCGAAAGTGGCAAAAACACGCGGCAGGATTCCATTGGATCCATAGACGAGGAATCTTTCCGAAGTGGAAGGTCACACTTCTTGTTGGTGAACGCCTACAACATAATTACTGAAAATCCATTTATTACTGCAATTCCTGTAACTTCCAATTTGCAGAAATCTGGTAATGCTTTACAGGTTTCGATATTTGCACCACCTCAAGACAAATTCAATCACATGGGTTTTGTTCAAGAATATGTCAAGATGGTTTCCTTTATATTTATATTGCTTCCACATCATCATCAGGTTTGTGGGTCTACAATCAAAGTTTCGGTCAATTATTAGTTGGAAGACGAAGATCTTAGCATAATATTATGATTTCATGCTTTCCAATCATGAAATCCACAAGATAGAATCAACAACCACTTGTCCATTGATTCCATGAAGTTTAGATATTGACCCATCTATTTTGATATGTGCATATCTTTTATTTTCTAATTAAGAATGTAGTCGGTTGGAGATCCACAAGATGTGGATTAGATAGTTCTAAGTTTTTCGTCTCCTTTGTATTGTAAACTCTATAAAGGTTATGCAATGATATCAAAGGGGTTAGAGAGATAGGAGAAGCACAGTTGTGAGAACAAGAGAACCTCTATACTATGTAATTTATTTTGAACACATTTCTTTATCAATGCAAAGTACTCGTTGTTGAATTATGTGAGTTAAGTGTTCTTATTCGCAGTGCATCCCCAACTAAGAGGGCTCCCTGACTTGGGTATGCACTACATAGATAGTTATCTAGTTTATTATGGATCTTCAGAATTGATTGTGTTGTCAATTCATAGATAGATGTTATAATTTTGTTTGTAGATTTAATTGGCTTCTTTAATTTTTGGCAATTTCCTTGTGCTTGCATTTTCTAGTCATTTACATGCTTTCATTTATGGTTACAGGAGTTCTTAGAATTCCATAGTGTGTTGTGTGGCTTGCTATAGGAATCTTAACAAGCATTGTTACAAGAATCCTAACAAAACGAAGTTATAGGGCTTGGATCGATCACTATGATATTTTTGGGTTTAAGACTCGTAGTTTGATTTATGATTACAGACCTCTTTTGTTTGAATTTGGATAATAATACTTGGTAAAACTACATGAATTGTTTGACCCTGTAATGTACCCAACCTTGGAACACACACAAAGGTCGAGTACATGGGATCTTTAACAAAGGGGATGGTTGAATCTAAGCTAAGAACATCGAAATAATACTCTATAAGGCTAGGCTAACATGCCAGTCAAATCAAAAAATTAAAAAACATTCAACCATTAATGAATATTTCCCTTCCAATGCAACCTAGTTCCCCATTCTACATGCAACGCAGTGTAATGACACATGAATACATTCAGACCAGAATCTCTTCACATGTTAACTAACTGTAATCACACATATGGGAAGCTTCCCATCGCCATATAACAAACTAATAAATCGGGTTTACAATCATTCATAACACTCCATTTACAACAGTAACCATTCAACGTCTCAACATTTTATGGTAGCATGGTTTAAGCACCTATTCATAGCAGATCTATAATAACTATTTCAGACCTCCAATCTCGTCTTGGATATGATCTGGTACATCCATACATGGCCCTATGGTATGCCCCAAAGATTAGTCTGTCTAATGAACATAATTACCTAAACAAACTAGCCTCTAACTTCACAACCAATAACAAAATAGTATTTTTTAATTTCAAAAATTAAAAAACATTTTATTATTTTTAAAAAATTAAAATTAATAATTTTTTTTACATAACATTTTAAAACAACTATTAAATTGATAAATTAATATAAAAACAATTTAGTTTTGACAATGGATCCATTGCTATAATCCATGCCTTAGCAAGAACTAATAATTGCTCCTAAAGTTATAAAGATGTGTAGATTAGGTATTGTAAAAATATTATAAATAGAAAAAATAATGCAAGGAGATATAACCATAGTGAAAGGTAATCATAATGTATGAAAAGACAACCAAAGAAAAATGTATCATCATCAAGCGATCTTCTAGTTATACATTTTTGGATTTTTACATGTTGCTCTCATTTTGTTCTCCTTTTTACAGATAAATATTTTTAACATCCAAAAATTGCAAAATAGCATAAGACACAATATTTCACATTATCACATGTTATCATTTTGATGATAATAGGTTATCAACATCTACATTCACAACAGTTTGCATAGATGTGTCCTTCAGACATAGGTTATCAACATTTACATTCATATCAGTTTGAGCGCTTGCTTTGGTTGGGTGGTTGAAAGGTTCAGTTATTGTCCTCCCACCCGACTTCGATCCTCGCTCATGCCATGTATTCCCGATACACCCTGATTCCTCGTGAATATCAAGTGAGCATTCATGTTTTAAAACTAATTGTCTCCTTGAGACATTTAATCTTTGTGTTCAACTAAAGTTTCAATGATAGTTTTACCTATACTTAAAAAGTGAACAGAATTTTACAACTCTGTGATAGTTTTACTTTTAAAACGATGTTACAGTTTTACTTAGGGTTTGAAGGTGTAAACTTTCTTGTGAATGTAAAAATTTGAGATAAGATTTGCATTTCTTTCATTTGTCTATGATAAATTATTTTAATAATAAAACTATATTAAATGAAATTATAAAAAGTTAATTTCAAGACAATTATAAAAAAAAACATATTTAAATTGCAAATATATAAATAAACAAATTTCATAATATTTATTTTAAATAATTAATTAAATATAACCATATTTGTATTAGTTAAAGTTATATTAATTAATAAATTAAAGGCCTGCATGGGTGTGGTTTATTGGCGGTTCAGTTGTTATGAAGTTACAGTTATAAATGAAGATCACGAGTTCAAATCCCACCCGACTTTATCCGTGTCCAATGTATTGCTGATTCCCCTAGTTACAAAAAATTAAAGAAGTAACAAAGTTTTAATAATTTTTTTAGTTTTAATTATTTAAATATGTATATCTTTATTTTGAACTTTAAATTAAAATAGACATTATATTACCTGTCGAAGGCAAAGTGTATAGCAATCACTTTGCCTTCAATTTTTTTTTATTTTTAATTTGTTTTGTTGTTGACAAAAAGATTTATTATAGTTTTTCAATAGTTTTAAAAAATATTTATATTAAATTAAATATATAAAAATTAAAAATCAATTTTTATAATTTTTAAAATTCAAATTTCTGATTTGTGATTCGACAAAAACCATGATAAGACTAATTTTCCCTACTTTGCAAGCTATTTGTCAGAATTAAAAAATATATTAATATTTTTAAAATAAGTTTTATTTTAGAAATCGCCACCTGGCTTAGTCAAGTACTATGCCATAAATAAAGTTACTAACTCCGTCGCTATAAAATTTAATGTACAACTGAAAAAAAACAAAAAGCTACAACATCAAATGACTAAATGCAATAAAGCTAGCTGGGATTCCCTGGAAGATACAAAAGTTTGGATTTTGATCATTAATAATAATAACAAGAGCCACGAGGTGGCAATGTCTTTGACATTGCCACCTGCAGTGGTTTTTGCCTAGTGTGATTTATGTGACAGATAGAGCAACACAAATCACAAGTTTGTCATACTTATAAAAGCAAAACTTCAAATGTTTTGTTGCAAAATTGAGTAACAATGAGAAAGAAAAAAGTCCTAACAGACTACCACGATTGGTATAGTGAGATTTTTATTCACAATGCCATGGGTTAATTTACCCTATGCCCGCCATTATTTATTTACTATAAACAATCAAATAAAGCATCTCAAATGAAATAAAATAACCCCCAAAAAGATTAATTAACTATTAAAAAATGTTGTGTAAAAATTTGGTTGGAGATGCCATTGGCCGAGTTGTTAGCATATTAGATAAGAATTAAAGCTGGCTCTCCCCACCGTCAGTATAACAGGTGCTCAAATGGTCATGAAAGATGCGATTAGTGCTGAGATATAACTCTCTAGCCAACCCAAGGATCAAAGGTGAGAATTATTCTTAGGTTTAATAAATTTTTATAGAGGTTGTAATAAAAATAATGCTTCAATTTAGTATGTTCTGCACAGAATTCATCTTGGCCTTATGGGTGACAAATCGGTCGATCGAATAAAGAGCAAGCATTTTTGGGAGGCCTTTAAAAGTGAACCAAAACATTTTGTAATGCAATTATTTAATTACTTCTTTTCACCATGCTTATATAATCGAATAACAGAGTTTGGAATACTCCATCCTTACTGTAAGTATATAAATCCACATCAAAACTTTGCGATCTATTCTCTTGTTTACATATAATAATTAGAACCATAAATTTTTGCCCCAAAATCTTTCTATGCGTACATATATAAATTTCAGACAGAATAATAACAATCTAACTTTCTACCTATATGTAGAGGATGAACCCAGAATATCATTTAACTAATCCTGCATATGTATATAAACCGAAATAACAATAATAATTTGCCAAATCTTCTGTGCATGTATATAAATTTCAGATGTAATAATAACTACCTAATTTTCTGCGTCTATGTATAGGTCGCCCATTATATCATTTATCTGCATATGTATACAAACCGAAATAACAATAATAATTTGCTAAATCTTTTATGCATGTATATAAATCGGAGGCAAAGATCCATTTAAACTCATGTCATAGAGGTCAACATTACTTATTCCGCATACAATAGACGAAAAAACAAATTTAAGTAATATAAGAGAAGCAAGATTTAACTAATGCTAACCTGACGAGAAATTTGATGTCGTGGAAGTCAAGCGTCGAATTGATGTTTGTCTAATCCAATACAGCCACAACAAATTCATAGAGAGACTCTTGGTTAGCAAAATTCTTACCAAACTAACTATAGTAGCACATTCAGAGACTCAAGGCCATTACGGCCAGATGAAGATTTGGCTGGAGATGCCATTGGCCGGGATTGAAGATGCGATCGATTTGAAGATTTCCGGCCAGAAGAATGCAGGACCGTATAGCTATCTGCACTTTGTGAATGGACGCGTCTATTGTGCTGGTACTGGTGGTGGGAAGTAATGTCCATTTCCACGGTTTTGAAGGAAATTTCTTCCATGCTGCTTCTGACTGCAAGGCCATCACTGCTGCACCACAAAATCTGGGAAGCAGGATACACTGAGGTTAGTGCGCCGCCGCCTCCTGGGGCATTGATAACGAGGAAAATGTCACATGTACGGAGCCAATAAAATCGCAAAGAAAGAGTTTATTTAATAAAAAAAATTAATAATAAAAATATTGAGCTAAGGTTTAGGCTATATTCTGCAAAAAAATTTCATCCCGAGCGTAGATTAATCTTGCTGCTCGAAAATATAATGTCAAGGACATAAAAATATATATTATAAGTTGTTTAATCGATTTCAAAGCTTCCAAAAACCTAATTTGTAGAACATTTAATAAAAGGACTAAATGCAGTAAAGCTGGATGGCATTCTACCAGAAGATACTAGCCACCGACGAAATCTTTCCATTCTGATAATTAATAACAGTTGTGTACAACGTACTACGTACATACTACATTTAGTGTACACTTTTTGGAACCTTTAAGTTAAAACATTTGGAACTTGAAAAACATGACAATAAATATAGTTCAGTGCAAGTGTCATCGTTTACATGACGGGTCAGATTGTAATCATGTTATATGGGATATAAATATAAGTGGTTTGGTAAGAAATATAAACTAAGGCCTATATCAATGTTAGATCGAGATATTTTATTTTTAAACAATCACTTGTAAATCAAATTGCTTTGTCTTATATTAATTCGTATTTGTATATCAATGTTTTATAATATTTTCTAAAATATTTATACTAAATGAAATTTATATAAATTAATAATTTTTTTCAATTTTTTTTTAAATTAAATATTTTTTTTTCTCAATTTTTACTAGATCTGAATAATGATTCAATAATTATTATCTAATTTGAAGCACAATTATGAGAAAATAAAATTGATTAAAAAAATTTAAATTTAAAAAAAACTACACAATGCCAAGTGTCTACTTCATTATGTCCCTTCTAATTTCCAGTTTTACTTTTCACTGGTTACAATATTTTTTTCCTGCATCTTGGTACAATTCCTTTTGCCGTATCTTGGTTTTAGCTCGTTACCATTTTTGCTAGTGTGTTATCTACTAATTTCTTTATAAAGTATCTACCTAACCTTTTGCTTGCTTTCCTCTTTGGATATTATATTAAGTGCTTGAATTATCGAAAAATTTATTTTGAAAATAATCAATTAACCTTTTGCTTGCTTTTTTATGTCCCTGAAAGGGATCATATATATATATGGTGGAGTATTTAGTAATTTGGGTCTATAGAATAAATTTTTTTCTTAAACTATAGTTTGATTATAGTGATAAATATATTATATTTAATTTAATTTTTTAAAATTTGATTGGCTGCAAAACACTAATGTCATTCTTGTTTTTCCCTTCCTTGGAGGTGGCGGCAGGATGACATCATATTCTGCAGAGTGCAAAGTAAGAGCATGGGAGGCTATTTAATTTATGTCTCGATTCTGTGCACCTGTTTTAATTGCAGAGCTATCTATCATAGATTAAATGTTGTTGTCATATGCTTTAACCGTTATGCTCTGCGCTCAATGATCCATCGTGGGATGAGCTACAGAGTTATCTACTAGGCATTAAATTTCTTTTTCACACTCATTAATCATCATTCTCCACGCTCAATGATTCATCATGGGATGAACTGCAAATCTACCTATCATGCATTAACCGCCATGCTCCATGCTCGATGATCCATCATGGTATGAGCTGTAGACCACGATGACCTGCTTGGGATGAGCTGCAGAGCTATCTATGACGCATTAAATGTTTTTGTCAAATGCATTAACCGACATGCTCCACACTCGATGATCCATCGTGGGATGAGCTGTGTGGGATGAGTAGCAGACCATGATGAGCTGCGTGGGATGACCTGCAGAGATATCTATCATGCATTAATTGTTGTTGTTCTACGCATTAACCGTCCTAATCCACGCTCGTTGATCCATCGCCAAAATGAGCTTGCATTAATTGTTGTTGTTCTACGCATTAACCGTCCTAATCCATGCTCGTTGATCCATCGCCACAATGAGCTATGTGGGATAAGCTGTGCATACCACCGTAGTTTGATATGTCAAATTGTTTTCCAATACATTGTTTTCATGTAAATTTGATACACAAGAGTTGGCCGATTCAGCGGTTATTTCTCAGAGCAGTGACAACCCTCTATCCCGCAAGAGAGCGAGGGACGAATCCTGCGTTGTGATGGAGAGCATTTTATTCGATGATCATAATATAGATTTTGGGGATATTAGTTATTCCCTCGGCCAAGAAACACAACTCGAACCGCCCGCACAGGATGCTGACCTCATGGCTCTCTTCGATAGAATCGATAATAGGGATAGCTCCACAGATGACGAAGACTTCTCAAGCGAAGCACAGCTCAGTGAAAATGAGCATCTTCTAAGTGAAGCGCAGCTCACCGAGAAGGAACAGAGAGATTCTGACATTCTCAAATCATCAAAAGAAGCTGAAATGGGGGGAATACTAAAGCAGACGGACTCGTCTTATTCTATTGGGGATAGTAAAAAAAATCACCTGTTGCCATGTGTCAACACCGTGGAAGGGACACTGCAAATCTACATGGACTCACGAGCATTAGGGATATATTTTGCTTGAGCATATTGAAATTTCACATGGACAAACAAAGTCTTTAAATGAGCAAACAGAGCAAGGAACATAAATTTTACCCCATTGCACACATACCAGTTTGAGATTCTCATGAGGACCTTCATGATAGTCTACATCTAGAAGCCAAAATTTTTGTTCCTATTAAGGAAGATATTATTAGTGTAAATCAGCCTCAGAACATTAGTAATGGTGCTCAAGGTATGGAAAGATTGTCAGCAATACCAAAATATGGCTAATATATACATTCGTTTGTAGCCACATCACCAATCCAAGTTGATAGCTAGATACCTCCATTAGAAGAGCTTTGAGAATCATTACAACTTGTTGGTCCACAAAATGAAGCGCTTGACAAGAAATTAAGAAGCAAAGATGCAGAATTGGAAGAACTCATAAGCGAGTGCAGATAAAGATTCCACTACAGCATACCTCACAGAAGTTGGAAGAGAAGGTTCCACAGATGAATCCCATCATATTGCAGTGCATATGTTTACTTTCTGGCAACTATTGGCAGTGACAAAGATTTTCAGGCGGGTGTCTTTTAAGGAAGGAGGGGTCGGAAGAAATTACAAGGCCGGGCTTGAAAGCACTATCCAGGTTATTAGTATTTTTATAGAAACCATAGACTGTGTTGTATTAGGATGGAGTTATGGGTTTCTTAATCTACTGTTACTATTGCAGTGAAGTGTAGAAGCTGTTATGAATATCTTCTTAACATAGATAGGGATGATTATTTCTGCAACCTATCCAGATGGACCGTGTGTTTAATATGTTTAGAGTGTGTAGGAATTCTGGAATATGTGTTTGATAGTTTGAGTGAATTTGTGCACCACCTATTGCCAAAATCAATTTTCAGTGTTTAATTTTATCAGTTTTTCATTACCCAATTACTAAAGCTTGTATTATACTTAGTTCGTAAAGTACTTGAAATCTGATTTATTTTAAATTTTGAAGTTAGATATCTTTTTCATTTCTGGTTTGAATTGATGATTTTTTTTTTCTTTGAGTCCTGAAATCTTGTATATGGTTGAGGGATTGGTTCCAAAAACCACTGCAACCATGTTTGTTGATGCTAGATGCATTGGAGAGAAAGCAACAGACCAACGAGAAGGACTTCTTTGTTCTTAATATTTGTACAGATCCATTGTCCTTAAGGGCTAGAAGTGATGGCCCTGCTTAGATCATCAGGCACGCTACCTTTGGCTACTTCAGCCAGAGAGCTGGCCTTCTTGTCCATATGGAAGATTCTCATCTCACACGAATTGAATCTATTGGAGGTGATGTTGTTTATTGCGAGATACCAATGAATTCACTCAATGATTATAGAGTTGTGGACGGAACGATGATTGTTCACTCCGGATGCTCTGTTTAAAACTTTAAACTCTCTCCAGATTCTGATTAATGACAATGAGGCTTGAGCCACACCAAAACCTGGATGGAGGTTTGGACGATAGAGGAAGTTGCATTCAATGTACCTGGATTGCTTTATCCCTCCTGCAGATATAATGTGTTGTTCTGTTAGTGAAGCCAGTTAGCTGTCTTGACAAAGAGGAAAATCCATGGCTGGGAACACAACCGTAACAAGGTCGCTGCATTGGAGAAATCTCAAGAAAAAGGTGATAACATCATTTGAATTTTGGAGAGTAGAAGTTTGGCATTCTTCTCTACTCAATATAACAAGAACCGACATGTCATTCGAGTGTTCTATTGAGACAATAACACTGATTTTTCCCAAATATAATTTTGAAGGCCTTGCAAGCTACATCAAGTATCCTCAAGAGTCAACATGCAGAGAATAAACCTTCATAGGCCGTGTCTCGGGGCTACTGGATGTTTATAGATTGAATGCAGAAAATCTGATTCATTTTCGTAGGTGGGATGCTGAACTCTTTCAAGAAGCAGTGTATAATATCTAAGAAGCAGTGTATAATATCTGAGACATTTAACTCTTTTGTTTACTGACAACTAGTCTTATATAGGAGGAAATTGGTAAAGCTGACATAAATGTGCACATCAACCAATAATTGTGCCATGCACATTTTTCAAATTTTTTGGGGGCGTATAAGTTTTCTTAGCAGACTTGTCATTTTTCAAAAGTTTTGTGAGCTTGATCTTTTTTTCAGGTTATGGACCAATTTGTGCAGGATAGTCTTAGTTCCTCTCCTTCGAGAATAAATCTCAATGACTAAGAAGAATGGATTTAGGTGGGTTTCAACATGTGGCCAAATGGAAGTTTTGATTGGCATGGGAGTTTCAGAAAAATAGTGCCCAAGCATGGTTGTTTCAACATGGATATGAATGTCAAAAAATGTTGTGTAAAAATTATCAGGTTTTTTTCTGAATAGCTTGTTTTCTATTTTAAAATGGGCATATTAAAGAAAAATAATATTAACTATATAAAAGTGGTAACTTGTCTCCGATACTGTATTATAACACAGGATATGTTGCCTATATTTTTGTAATAATGTCTTTATATTGTCCATTTTACAATGGCTCCATAAATAAGAAATTATCGGATTTTTAAGAGTCTCACTTGCAAAACAAGGACGCGTTTTGTCCATCCAAACATGACAAATAAATAGGAAAAATATATTTTATCTGAAGTTTCATGAAATTAAAATAATTTCACCAAAGATTCTTACATAATTTGTACTTTTTAAAGATATTATCAAATCATTTATTTTATGAAAGAGTTGTTATCTTTTATGGACTTGGTGGAAATGTATTCTCTTAGGAAAAAGATTCAAGGCTTTAATATAGTTACATGGTAAATTTTGAGCATGCACTGAATCGACCCATAATTAGCCTCAAACAACTCTTTTGCTAACAAATAATAATAATAATTACAATAGAATTATTAGAATTTTTTTTAAAGATTTAAATGTAAAAATCCTTCCTAGTGTAATTTCCATAAAATTGTTTGAAAGAGAAATGAAATATGTTAACCGAATTGATATAAACAACGTTGTTATTGTTTGAAAGAGAATTGAAATATGTTAACCAAATTGATATCAAACAACGTTGTTATATTTAGACAAAATATTGTATTAAACAACTAAGATTTCTATTGAAGCTTTATATATTATCATTTTAATTTTTTGAAACATGTTAAAAAATTGATTAGAATGTTATAAATTGATTGTTAATAATGAATTTGGTTGGATGTATTTGTTAAATTTAATAAGAATAATTAAATCCGTCTGTAAATTTAGCGAGAAAATCAGTTTATAATGATTAATTATAAACATTTTTGTATGATAGCATTTTTATTTATCTATTGTAGTTGATTTTATTGTTTGCATATATTTATATTGTCCAGATAATTCATTGTGTACAGGCCATATTATAGTTGGTTTTATGGTTTGCATATATTTATGTTATCCAGTTTGGGATTATTCATTGTGTACATGCCATTGCAGTTAAACAACTTAACAAAAATGGAGTGCAAGGAAACATAGGTTTTTTAACTGAAGTTTTGAAGCTTGGTCTCATTCATCATGAGAATTTTGTTAACCATTGGACATTGTGTTGATGTAAGTCAAAGACTTCTCTAAAGACAGACATTGCACATAGAATTCCAGCGAAATTTGCATAGTGTTTGTGTTTATGTTAGATACTTGGTGGTCTTATTATTGAGGATATTGTTGTTAAACTCCAAATCCAAATTCAAAAAAAAAGTTTTGAAAAAAGTTTATATATTATTTTAGTTGAAAATAAAAAAGTTTTGAAAAAGGTATATATATATATATATATTGTAAGCTAGTATCCATGGGGATTTGAACTTGGGGATTTCCATTTACAACTTCTCATCTCATTTATTTATTACCAATTGCTCTATCTTCATGGGCAAGGTTTATATATTATTTTAGTTGAAAATAAAATAAAATAAAAACTTTGAAAGATAGTTGATATAATTTTTAATTTATTATATTAAATTCAGATTTTTTTGTATAAGTTCCAAAGTTTTCTTATTGTAGACAAAAAATATAAACAATATATAAAGGATAAATGTATATTTTTTATAGATTAGTCATGATTATGCTCTTTGTTGGCACTTAATCAATTTATGTTTTTCATCATGGATATGGATCAATGTTTCACTTCTTGTTAAGTTGTCATGGTTGTTTAGATAATGACCGTCCATGTTGTAGCAATCTATAATTGTATGACTATGGCTTTAGTGATTCATCAACTTAGATTTTAATGTGGGATAAAATAAATTATTAATAAAAAAGATTTACAAACTCCTTGTGCTAAACTCTAATGAAAAGGCAAAAATAAATTGTTATGAGTATGACCTATTTAGTTGGGCTTTTTATTAAATTGGACAAACTTTAGAGGTTAGAGGTTTATGCAACTCACATGTCTATATATTTTATTGGTTCTACCAGCATTCCTTTGCACCTCTTGAAGCAATTACTAGTTGTATCATAAATATAAAGTATGAGATTCAACTTCTTCGCAACCTCCATTGTATTGAACCCACTCCAATGGAAAAAAATTAAAATGTGACAGCAAAAGAACCCCTTAATGCTCTCCAAAGTAGATGAGATGACGATTGCAAGTTGGAAAGGGCATTGTACATAAAGTGAGTCGTGCACTCGGCAAATGTGAGAAGAACTTTCACTGTCTCGAACACTGTGTATAAAGTGAGTCATGCATTTATTGAAGGCTGCTATGTTAATATTTATTTTATATTATTATTATTATTGATATGTATTAGAGTACCCATTAATATAGATACGATAGAAAATTTTAAACAATAATATATTAATTATAGATTTATGTTGTAAAAAAAAATTAATTTTAAAAATATTAAAATGTAATTTATATATCATGTTTTGAATTATTTATAGAAGCAGTTTATCTATTCTATGTTTTGGATTTTTGGCAATTTTTTGTATGAATATTTTGAATATTTTTGAAGTGTTTAAATTACCGAAAATTTTCGAAGAAAAATGAAATGTTTATCAACGTTTTAGATCTCCTTCACAAATATCGACTTTGGATCGAGGGAGAATGTAAGATGCTCGTTTTTCATCTTTGTATTTATTTCACCACTTTAAATTAAAATCTTAAACCATTAAAAGGAATCTTGTTGCAGAAAACAAGACCATTCAATTTCTGTGAGCTATCGCGTGACAGGGTGCAACCGTGCAAGAGGCAGCAAAGAAAATAGTCGTTTCCGAGTTAAATGCAATTCATTGCTATCGTCCGCTTACTAAAATTTGTTTTCTTATCACGGTACATATGTGGTATATTTACTATACATGCTTCTCTTTATATTTGGAATCTTAATTAGGGTTTTTCCTCAAGCTATTCTTCTTTCTCGGGGTTGCAATTATAGTCGTTTTCTATTACAGAATTTCTTAACAGGTTTATTATAATTAGGGTTCGGGCACCCTGAAGTCTTTCTTTTTCTGTCACCATATCAGTTATATGTTTTCATCTGAATTTCTAATGACAACATATTTAGGATTTAACATAAAAGCCTTATTTCTACGAGATAGCTCTCTATAGCAAAGAAACTATAATGTGTCTGTGTAATAGTTCCAAAGGATAATACCTAGCTGATAAATCTAACCAGAGCAGGTCTTGTCATAGCAGCAATATGGGAAGTCTATATAGACTAAATTGTGAAATCCTCGCAAAAACATACATATATGATCTCGCGTCGTTTAGCTTGTCCATTGTAACAATAAATAAATATATGTAGATACTTCTTCCGGTACTAGCTCTTTTATTTACAAGTCATTTCCGTTCAACCATAATCTTAAGCTGTAATGTCAGAACTGGTCTTGCACTAGTATGGACTGCCTTAAGTTTCTTGCCTTAGTCCAACATATTTAGGATTTAATGTAATGTTAAGTGAAAGTTTGCTTATGGATCTTTTGCATTGCTCGTGATTCTTTGGAAATGAGATGTAGATATCAGATCAAAAATTTTATTCCACTTGTCATATCAATTTTTTTATTCACTTGTCATCTTGTTGATGCTCTTGTTTGCATTTTTTTATTCACTTGTCATCTTGTTGATGCTCTTGGTTGCTTTGTCCACCTAGGTGTTGATAGACTCCAATGCTGTGAAGTGAGACTTGGTAGGGTGCTTCAATTATCTGCAGCTTGAAACTAAAGAGGGTGAAAAATGATTGGGACCTGCAGCCTCTACCTATTGTTTCCAAACCAACTCTAGGATTGTTTCCTAGGTTCTCCCTTGTTTCTTCCTTCTGCTTTCAAAGTTTTGTAGTTATTTTAGTGTTTAGAATATTCGTCTTGAAAGTTGAAATGAATCAAATATGTCATTATTTTAGATTTGGGAGATCATAATCAGCATCTTGAATTTTGGTTTCTATTTTTTTTATTGAACTAAATATTTCAGAAGCACAATATGTCCAATTTAATAATGTATTTTTTCAAGCATTTAGGCTAATTGCATATTTACGAGTATTTGCTGGTTATTAAAAAATATTGATGTTTCCTTTCAAAACAAATTTTTTTTGATAATAATTAAAATAATTATATTATAATATAATAGCTTAGTCACCTTTCTGCTTTGCATAGAAGGTTCTCTTTTTTAAATTGCATTTGTCTTCTTGGGTACAGGTTAGTGGTATTGATTTACTGGCTTTTGCATTAGAATTTATAGCGATGATTCACATTACTGATTACTATTATCTACCAGAGGCAGTTGTTCCAGGTTTAGATCCAGATCTTCGTTCTCCATAGCCAGACGAACTTCGAGATCAAGACCTAGCAACAAAGGAAATAACACAGCTAGTACCATAGCCATCTCACTAGCCAGCATGTCGTTCTACTGTTCCATATCCTTAGCCAGCATAAGTTCCAGTTCACAAGACCCATATCCAGCCACAGATATCGTATAGCCAGAACAATAACAACTTATTATGTTGACTATATAGTAGCTTATTCTGTTGACCTCGTAGAAATTAAAGGTACCAAGGGTAGGACAAACACAACAAAGGTAGAAGGCGGTTCACACACAATAGATAAGGGAAAAGGTGGACAACATGCATTCATTCATTCATTGAGTGGTATACAGCATAGAAGGTTAATGCATTGTGCATTCAAGAGGACATTTGAGGACCGGGAGCTCATCTGGTCAGTGAATAGGCCAATATTTAGGCTATTAGTTGATTTTTCACCAATATTTAACCTACTGGAGCTGATATTTTAGGAGGAACAAAAAATTTCAAACTTTTAAAGCTAAGTTTTCAATCTGTGTGCTATTAGATTAAATATTTTAGTTCTCACAATTTCTATTTGTCATATGACTGGTAAATTGTTCATTTACATTTGTTCATTGTTTGATATTATTTGAATCTATTATTTATACCTCCCGTTCCACTCTCAAGCATTGTGCATGGATGAGAATACATTTACTTAATCGATACACTTGTTGTCATCTGAGTGAAAAGAAAAGAGGAGTACGAGCTTCGTTGGGTCTCTTCCTTTGTCTCTTATAATTTAACCTTCTCTGAACTTTCCACGATCCTCTCTTGCAAGCCCAATTACAGCTGCATTTCTCAAGCTTTTAATTGTTGAGCCCAGTTTGCTTGTTTCAAGGCGAGCAAAGAAGTCATTTTATATGCCCATTCTAGATACTTCATGTATTTAAGAAATTGTTTAATTGTCTCATTTCTGCATACGGGTGTACGACCCTTTTTGCTAACCTGCTAATGGCTTTGTCTCAGATTTTCTACTAATTCATGTATGTTTAAAAATTTTCACCCAGTTACATATACAATCAATCTCACAATTAATGTGAGTTAGAATTTTTTTAGAATATTTAAATATTAAACTATGTATGTTACGTGCATCTATGGCATATATAATCTTTTAAGGTAGAATAACTACAATAAGTTGGACTTAAAATCTATTTTTAAAGTCCATAACACCATCTTTTAAGAGGAGTCTATTCCAAAGACTTCTACATTTCGAATTTTCTTTTTTTTTATATATTTTTAACTGAATTTTTCCCCCAATATTGAGCTTTTAACACTCCATAATAAATCCTGCTTTTAACATTGACACTGTCCATAATAAAACTCGAATCGCACTCCACTGAATTACTCATCAGCT
The DNA here is from genome assembly GCA_027924585.1 of Larix kaempferi. Classification (NCBI taxonomy): domain Eukaryota; kingdom Viridiplantae; phylum Streptophyta; class Pinopsida; order Pinales; family Pinaceae; genus Larix; species Larix kaempferi. The sequence continues at coordinate 4,435,534 of BSBM01000394.1, forward strand.
TTACATTCTTCCCATAAGAAAACTCGAATCGCACTCCACTGAATTACTCATCAGCTTTACATTCTTCCCTGACATTGAAGCCATACCTAGTCTTTTTCAAAGAAGAAAGAAGAATATAGAAGTTAAGCTCAGGGTCCTTTCCATTAAAAGCTAAAATGTTGTAATGATCATAAAATCTAGTACAAATACCGAATTCTACTATCTTAATATAACAGCATTATGGAGGAAATGACCCTTCTATAGCAAACCACCTATAGAGAGAACAACAAATTAACTTCCGAGAGAGAAGTGGCTTTTAATAACATAAGAGACAATAATTTATAACTTCCGAGGGTATAATGATATGTATTTCATTTACATTAAGTAAATGATTCATTCTTTTATCTTAAACTTAGGTCAATTCATATATATAATACGAATGAGGTGAATGTCATTTTTCCAATCTCCACAATGTGCAGCTGCAACAACCTTGCAATGGCCAAACACTTTATAATAATAAAAAAAAATTGTTTATATAGAGTAATTCAAAAACTTGTTCTTCATTGGAGGTTGCTATTGAAATGCCAGGAACAACTGTTATATGGATTATTTAGAATGTTTTTTAAAATGAATTTGATAAGGAAATACTATTAACTCAAAGATACACAAGAGACATCTGATCCATTATAAAGTGAAAAAGATTACTCAAACAATTTTCTAATTAAAGAACAAATTTATTTAGGGTATATGTTTCCGAGTTAATTGTTGTATGTTTTTTTATAATTACAAATAATTATATTGAATATAAATACAAAATATATGGCATATAACACAATGACTTTATTAAACATTTCTCAATTTTGTGTATGTCTTTTCTTTTGTTTCCTATTGAAAATCAAATTAACAAACAAAGTTATCTAAGGCTTCTTAAGATTTAATTATACTTATTTTTTATATATGAATTATCTTATTAATATTGGTTAAAAGTAACCACAAGTTTTTTCTAAATTAAATATTGACATTTTTTAGCTTTAACATTGTTATATTTTTTAATTGAAAATTATGTATATTATTGGAAATACTTCATCCCCTAATAAATTCTACACCAAAAAAGTTGTCCTCACATTATATATCAATCTTATTGGATGATACACTTATAAAATCAATCTTAACACTCATTTAAATAAAAATATATACTAATATCAATAACAACTAGACCCAAAAATAATAGTGTGAGGAAATATGTTAAATATTCTTTTCATTTCATCATGATGAAAAGGACACTTCATTTTCAAAAAGAGGCATGTGGAATTATTTGAACAATGTGACATCCAAGAAGGAAGTAACTAATTGAAAAGACTTATTAGAAGTTTTAGTGGATAAATATGGAAATAGAGGATTCCTTAGTTGCTAGGGTGTACTACATTGTATAAATATTTTTCATGATATCCATATAGACACAACGACAAGGAAACTTTAACATCATCTTTCCCATTGGAGAAGTGAAACATCAATTTGTAAAGAAGCTTTGGATGAACAAGTTGTAGAAGCTTCATTTTATATATATGATGATACATACTTACAATGATGGGGAAATCAAGTATCTTTCTTGATTTACATCATGAGGGGTGTTAATTCTCGATGTAATACATTTATTTAATAACTTCTCTCAATTAATATTAATTCTCTCCTTGTTTTCTAGAGTAAGACCAATGCATTTTATTTTTCTATACAACCAAATTATTGATTTATTATTGTTTTAGAAAAAATAATTTTTATCACAATTCTAAATGATCACACACTTGTAACACTATTGCAATCTTTACTTTCAAATTGATATTTAGCTACTTGCAAAAAAACTAACTAGCCCAAGTGGCAATGTCGGGGACATTGCCACCTCGTTGCTCTTGTTTATATTACGTGATTGAGTTAATTACAAGTTTGTTTTGTAATTTTTGCAATACTTATTATTGGCATGCAAAATCCAAAATTAGAATAGGAAGAATAAATCTTATTTGTTTAATTACACATTATGTGGACATCTTTTTTTAACAATAATATAGCCCTTATATCTATACCCTTATATCTATAAATTGAATAAATTGGTGTTTAGGAATTGAGTAAATTGGTGTTTAGGTAATTTGGTGGACATCCCTTTTAACAATAATATAGCCCTTATATCTATAAATTGTAAATTGGTGTTTAGGAATTAAGTAAATTGATGTTTAGGCAATTTGGTAGCATATATTTCATTTTATTCTTTTATACTTTATATGTTATTCATAAATGTTTAAATGATTTTTAAAAAATTGTTATTTTTTATGTTTGGATATAATTATTTATATTAGTTACAAAAATAGTTATCTATTACATTGATTAACTAAAATCATACAAATTAAAAACTTAAAAATGATGTAAACTAAAAACATAAAAACACGTGAATTAAAAACTAAAAATGTAGACTTGTAAATGTTTATACATGATGTATATTTGTTAGTTTGACTAGCCCCCCTAACCCATACTAATATGCATTAACTACTAAGTCATTAAATCCCTAATTACTATGGTTGATGTTAGTAGAACATGGAAGACTATGATGGAAAATAGTTATCCATCATTGAGGCTACTAACCCACTAATACTTGATCTGCTAATCCATATATCCTTTAAGCATTGCCCAACTAACACCTTATAATACAAAATAATCATAAGTGATTCCATCTTAACTTTTACTTTTGGACTATATACGATTATTAATTAAATTACTTATAAACTATTTTCAAAGGGCAGATATAAGCAGCTTTGCTGCCATTTTTACTTGTTTATTATTATTTTTAAAATCTAAATGTGAATAAAATCTTATTAGAAAATGAAGCTTTTTATAGGAAAGGAAATAAAACCCTCTGTAATCATACACGTAATTGCAATGTCATAGATCATTTTTATTTTTTAAATATGGAAACATTTGTGTCTAGTGAAGCCAGGATTTTGAAAATGTTTCTGTGCTTCTTAAAAATAAAAATTGTAAATATATCATGATTATAATAATTATTAACCTTTTATAAACTAATTTGTTGTTTAAATTCAATGACATTAAAATTATATATAAATAGTGATCTAAGTTTTTTATAGAAACAAAAGAATTTTATACAATAATTCGTTGTTTAACTTAAATATGACATTAAAATTAGATATAAATAGTAATCTAAATTATACAAACAAAAATATTTATATTGTTTAACCTAAATGTATATTAAAATTATATATAAATAGTAATCTATAAATTATAAAACTTAATTTTGTATGCTTAGGATATGGTTACTTAAATTTCACTATACACTTTTTAATCAAAATATTTTTTATTGGCAGAATTATATTTTATAATGATTAAATAAATTCAAAATAACATCAATATTACATCAAGAATGTTGTACATGATGATATGAACTGTAGATATATTAATTGGTATATAATAGGGAAGGTGTACACAGCTCAATGAGTAACTACTTTGGAATGTAAAGATGTTACCTAAAAGTTGATTTATGCATTGTTCAAACTCATGAAATGCTTCCAATGAGAATTATATTGACTATTTTCAAATTGACTAACAACATTGTGTGATCATCATCCTTAATGGGCTTACCAATTTTTAATGTGGAAATTTAAAAAACATCTACTCAATATCCATCCGTGAGAAAATATTAATTGGTCGTAAATCTTTAATTAGTTCATATAACTATTAATTTTATAATGTGAGCTGAGAATTCACAGCGGATCTTGTTGTCCGACATTTTGGAGTTTTCACTATGATGGAAAAAATAGAACAATCAATGTTTTAAACCCACCACTGAGGCTCGTCATCAAGACCGATTTCCGGTCTTTGTCCTGATGATGAGCCTGAGTGGTGGGTTCGAAACGTTGATTGCTATGTTTTTTTCATCGCAATGAAAAATCCAAAATGTCGGACAATATTAATTTTATGTTCAATAGTGGACTAACAAAATTATGCATTCAATTAATGAAAGGGTAAGATAAACATTAGATGTTTTGCATCATTTTTTTGGCAATTTTTCTGGTCGAAATCCGGTTGGAATTGTTAAAATTGAAGATATATATTTTTGGCGTTACATAATTGGGTGCCCAAGGGTTTTGGAGGGCACTGAATCCATTTTTGCAATTAAAAAATCAATTTCAACTATAAAAACAAGCGATTTCAACAACGATTCGTCATCGGATTCCAACAAAAAAGGCCCAGAAAGTGCAAAATGTCTAACAATTAGCTTACTCCATTAACAAATATAAATACCCATGAGATTCCTAAGTTTCCATAAGACTTCTTAAATTCTCCAACCAAAAGCTACATATATGTTGCTCATGAGAGTAATACTCTTTTTTTAAACATATTCAAAATAAGTGTTAAAATGGATTATGGGTTATGACCGTAACATATACAAGTTAAGTGGGCCTAATGGCTTAAGAACATGTGTTCTCTCCTAGGAGGTTAGAGGTTCAAATTTGGAGGGGGTTGGGGTATCTACACCTCCATAGAGTCTAGCAGTCAAATTGTTGCATGAAGGGGGGTACCATATTTTCTCACAAATGGGAAGAAGTGACATATCTCCATACATTGCCATTGCTTATCCCCACAACTGAAAAATTGTCATGCTACTCCATGTTCGAATGTCTCCTATTTCTTCCACGAATGTCACGATATAATAAACCAATATATGCATCTCTTTTATCCAGTATTTTCTGGTTCTAGACTGTCATTCACAGAAACCCCCTTCCACCACAAAAATCCTTGCACAAAACATGCGACAGCAAAAGGCATTCCGATAGCCTCAAAATTTTGTCCTGCATGTTGAATTTCAAAAGGGGTCCTTCAATCTGTACTCATTGCATAGTCAAGTAACTTGTGCAAGCAATTAAAAAGGACATTTCATGTCATGCATTTGTTTCTTAGGATATTCTCTCGTGATATTCTTTTGTCCAACATAATAACAAGAAAGCCCGATCGTCTACATGTTTTTTTCCCCTTCAGGAATGAAATGCTCGCTAACATATTTTGGTATGTTCTAGTCCAACAACATTGCTTTTTACAAGTATTGGTTTTTTTTCTCCAACCATGAATATATCATGAGGTAGCTTCCCATGAATTGTAATGCAATTACAAAAGTAAAATTAGAAAACGGAAGTGTGCGTAGATATTGAAAAAAAGAAAAAAAGGATAGAGAACAAATAAAATTAACTATAAACATTCAAAAATAAACACAAATGAGAAAAAAAACACTAAAATTGAAAACATAGATATCATTAAATAAACAAAGACATACACAAGCATCACTTTTAAACATCCGTGACTCTTATTTATTCTTTGTCATTTTCTATCTATGTTACAACTCCTGCACTTATGACCTCGATTAAGGTGATATGATATGATATGTCATAAACCACCATTCTTATTTATTCTTTGTCCTTTTCTATCTATGTCACAACTCTTGTACTTATGACCTCGATTAGGTTGATATGATATGATATGTCATAAATCACCAATCGTAGTTTAGATACCATGGGACTTTAAACCTTTTAATAGATGCTCCAACAATAAATGCTTAATCTTTAAATGCTTTCAATAAAGAAACAAATTAAATGACACATGGTGATTGTTACATGGTATTTAGCTCGTTTATGTTTAAATGTTTCTAATAAAGAAACAAATTAAATTGAATGACATATGGTGGTTGTTATATGGTCTTTAGCTTTCCAAATTCAAGTTGAAATGTTGTATGGTGATTGTTACATGGTATTTATTTATTTATGAAATGACATTAAAGTTAATTAAATTGAATGACATATGGTGGTTGTTATATGGTCTTTAGCTTTCCAAATTTAAGTTGAAATGTTGTATGGTGATTGTTACATGGTATTCATTTATTTATGAAATTACATTGAAGTTAATTCTTTAGTGCATTTAGCTAAGAAATCATTTATAGGCAAAATAAATTGTTGGAATGCAGAAAATGTGGTGGTACTTGCTATTTGGAAGTGGAATCTACCACTTCAAATTAGATGTTTTCATTGATTGGTTTTTTACAATAAAATTTTGATTTGGGAGAATATTATTCGACGAGGTAAAATTGGTCTGAGTATATGTTATCTTTGTAGAAAAGCTGAGAAAACTACTCATCATTTGTTTCTTACTTATGATTTCTCAAAGGTTCTTTGGAAAAAGATTTGTCAGGATCTTTGTATAAATGAGGATTGGCCGGATTTGGACTTTGAGTTTGCATATTTCATTTGGAAAAAACAACACAGAACCTTAAACTTCATGCCAGGTTTATTGGTTGAATTCTATGGAAGGTTCATAATCATGCCATTTTCCAACATAACACTCCAAATTTGAAACAGACTTTAATTTCATTTTGGAACATTTTTCACTCATATGCTAATGGGACTGCCCAAGATCAGAAATTTAGAAGAATTTGTCCTATTAGTTTTAATGATAATGATATAGCTAAGGTGGTGGATTTTTTTTATGGTGCTTCTATTTCTCATAAATGTGGGGAAGGATTTATTCTCAGATGTGGTATAAATTTATCCCTTAAATTTAGACTGTCGGGAGGACTGGATACTAATACTAAGCTGAACTCTTGGGTCTTTGGGGTATTCTTAAAGTAGCCCTGCTGTGCGGATTAGATTCATTGATAATATATGGGGATTCCCAGGTTGTCACCAAATGGGCCAATAACCATGTTCAGTTTCATAACATTACTCTTCATCAATGGTGTTTCAGAATTTATGTTTTGATAAAAAGCTTTCTTTCTCTATCCATTAAACATGCATACCAGGAGAACAATGATGTAGCTGATGCATTGTCTAAGGTTGTTGTTGATGGTGCTCCAGGATTACTCTTTTGGGAAGTATGGGTGGAGAATGAACTTGTTTCTTCAGGCACATATGAATCTTTTTTTTCGGAATTATACTAGCATTTTTTATGATCTATAAGATCAAGATATGTAATATTTTTGCAAGACTTTTGATGTAGTTATGTATCTGGAGGACTGACCTTAGTAGTTTTTTGCAGTGGTCAGCTGGACATTTTACTGATTGCAATGAATTGGAATAGTTTCTTTTTGGACGCTTATTTATGTGTCCATGCACTGGACAAGAAGCTTTGTAGTTTTTTATTTCAAAAGAATAACAAAAATACATTTTTTTTCATGAAAAAAAAAATTTGTTGGCAAGTACATTCCATGCACTTTGATAGAGGCGTTTATTAGTCATTGCCTTCGGCTGCAAGGACTCTATTAAACGAGTGCAGTCATTTCAATTAATTGACATAGGAATCGATGGATTTATGTTCCGTTTAAACTAAGGTTTTTAAACAATTTTTGTATTTACCAATGGGATGATTTGAGGTCTTATTTGGCCTCATATCAAGGTCATTTACAATATTGAGTGTTTCTACTTAGGTCAATTAGCTATCCAGTGGATTGAAAAGTATCTGAAAATTCGTAAGTCAAGTAATGCTATGTATTATCTAACATTAGTCTTAAGCATTAGATGTTAGTGGCAAGCTGGATTGCTTTGCATTGCACCGCCCTTCTTATGCTATCGTCGCCCCACCACCCCACCTCTTAGTTCTTAGTTCTTCCTTCAAATCTTGCATGCTTGCATTGGTATAATTTCACTATGAGGATCAGGCATGTTGTAATTTCTCCCTTCATGTTCAATACCAGGTGATTATGGTTCTTCTCCGTGCTGAAATATGACAGATAAACTATCAGTGGATTGTATGCAAGACTCAGAAATATGGTCGAAATATTCTGTAAAATATTCCACAAGTTCAAGTTGAAGAAATATGCCTCTATTAACCAATACCTGAGTACCTGGATAGCGCGGATGCCCACTTATGTTAAAGGTCTTTTTCTTAGCTACGCTTACCTCCAGCTTCCCTGCAAATTGACTAGTTGTAGGATATCATTGCTATATAAATATGAATTGCTACCTATTATGTTCCAGAGGAAAGAAGAAGCAAAACGTTTTCAAAGCAATGGATTATATGAACCAGGTTACCTTAGAAAATGGTGAAGTTGCCCAGTGTATGAAAATTTTTATCAGTCGCGTCCACCAGAATTCCCTTTGTCTAGATCGAGCTTATCCCATTCACGCTCAGGATATCCTGGTACTGACAAGTTTGTCTATGGAGGGACAAGACGTCACAAACATATCTCAGTGCCAAACAGGAGCTTAACGATTTCTTTTAAAACTGTCAAAATTGTTTTCAAAAACAATGATAAACATCAAATCCTTGCATGGCTATCATCTATGGTGAACCATGCAAGAATAGAGGGGAATAGTTCTCCCTACGACCTCACAACTTTGAAATGTTTCGGGCATTTTTAATGTTTAAAGCCTCCTGATAATGATCATTCCTGGACCGCTACACGCTGCATTAGAACCTGTCCATTAAGGGTTAGCCCTGTCTTCTAAGGGTGAGCGTTCTGTTCATACTATATATGTTGCCGAGTTCTACATCTAGGGAGTCTGGCTGAATTGGTATACCTTCCCGAACCATTCTTGCAATGTAGTATGATCTCTTAGAAGTTCGTAAAGATGCCCAGAATAGTTACAGTTCCTCGCTCCGTCTTGGTACACTTGTCATTTTTAACCTAAGTCACATCATGCATATATTCCAATGGCTTCAAATTCATGTTCCTATGATAATATATGGATTTTGATGCCTCTATAGTCATAAGTTTTTAAACTAATGCCTCTATTGCACTCGATGCATGCACACTAACACGTGGAGAACAATCTTTTTTTATGAACCTTTGGTAATTCATCTAGTTGTGGTATTCCCTGTGCCAATGGAGCTATCTCTATGCACACTTCCCCATGGAGTTGTCCCATTGGTGACTGTTGGACCCAGGCCTGGAATTTGACGGCTTCTAGGACGTATTTTGCATGCCAGGACGTATTTGACATGTAGCCTTTGGAGTTTACATAGGCTTGAAAAATTGTAAAATGTAGATTTGAAGTTCAAGTATTTCAATAAACCGTCATAAATGTTAATACCTTCATTACATAGGGGGAAATATTGAAATTTAATAAAGTTGGTGTCCCTGTATGCATTAGTTAATTGGATTTGGATAGCAGTTAATAGGTGACATGATACACCGTTGTCCATGACAGCTCAATGGCTCTAGTGGCAACAACTCGATGGCTCATTCTACACAAGCATCGAGAGACATTCCATTACTCCTTGTAGGTTGCGTGCATTGCACGTTGCACTATGCACTTCCTTCTAGCATCGGAATTGGTGGGAAATGAAATCAAACGTCGTGTGCATGTTTTCCAAAAAGATTTCAACTCCAACTCGAGTTGTGCCTCTACAATATACATAATTTCAAGATATATAAATGGGATAAATTTACATATAAATCTTACAAAAAAAAGTGTCGCAGATTCCATGGTTAGGTTTCTTCTGTTCAATGGAAACTGCTAATGAATTGAACGGCGTGCATCACAAAAATCTGAACCCAACTATTGCTTTAGCTCAAACTTTGTTGAATCATGGATATAAAACTAGTTTATATTGCTTCCTTATTTCATTGCTCTTTCTTTCTGCTCTCTCTCCTGAAGTGTTGTGGTAATGTCGACCCATGGAGCACTCCTAGTTGTCCGTTGTTTGTGCGAGCATGAATGTTTGTGTTTATGTATGTATGTGTGTGGTTCTGTAGTTTCATTTGTTTTGTGATGGAGGAGAGAGAGCAGCAACACTCATACACAACATATATGATGATCAGACGGAGGGGCATTCAAAGTCGTTAGGTAAGTTTGATTCCTTGTAATCCTTTCCTCCCTGTTTTGATAAGGGTTTGTTTGATTTAATAATTTCTTATTTGACCATTGATGGATGGGATGCATTTTTTATGAAACAAAGAAGTCACTGGTGTGTTTGTGTGTGCAACAGGCTTGGCTAGCTGGTAGGGTATAGTCGTTTCCATTGCCCCATAGAAATTGAAGCTGCTATGATGTGTTTTGGTATGGAAAAGCACTCGTCAATTTCTAGATTACCTCTAGCCTTGTTTTCCTTTTTCGTATAGTATCATTGTCATCTGCATTGTCTCTGGTTTGGTTTCATTGCCATGTCTCTCTATCATTTTCAGGCGTTTTGTCTGTTCTTTGGATTGATGGGTTTTATTTTATTTGGGAATGAATATTCAAGGTGGTGGACCGGCAGTGAATGGAACAAGTTATAGTCTCTATACCCCTAAGGTACATATATTCCTATTTAAACAGTTTCCGTTTTGTTTTGGTATACTTTGCTTTAGTCATCTTTGAACATGTAAGGTGCCTCCAACTAGATATGGAGCTATAGTCTTAAAATTGAATTTGTTTAGAATATGAAGTTTGGTTTTAGGAAATTAATGTTCAAGGTGATTATATATAGTACAATAAGTTATTGTTAATTCCAACTAGGTATCCCTTGTATAAGTTCACTTACCACTAAGACTTGAACACCGCCCTGGTTTTATTCTTTGATTAACAAGGCCTGGCATGACAGTTCTTATTTTAGTTCGGTTTAGGTTGTCATTATTTCCTATGCAGAAAGGGGGCAGTAACTTGAGTTACTCATGGAGTCGTGATTCCAGATGAATGAGATCTGAAGCATTGACCTCATCGACCAATTCCCCATATGCCAATGTGTAGTTAGTTCCTTAAGGACCCTCTACCTATGGAGGGACTCTAATTACACTATTTTTTTTCCCAATGATCCTTGACAAGGTAAAAATGGTTTAATCAAATCATCAAAGCGAAGCAAATCGAAATATTAATAAAAACACAAATAACCCATTAAAACAATTTAAAACTCTAAGGAAAAAGTAACATTTTTAAACTTAGAATGATAGGATTGCTCTGATTTCAATATTTACAAAGATTCCAACAATATTGTTTTGATTTGAATAGGTATAGGGACCATTTAATATCAATGATCACTATAGTTCCTCCTTGATAGGGATGCAACCAGTGATCATGTATGCCTTTCGAAGAAGTGTGTTAAATTTGAGCCAGAGTCGTCGATTCAATTCTGCATTAAATTTACATTTGGATCATCATTTTGAAGAAGCATGTCAAATTTACACAAGAATTGTTGATTAAATTTCATATTAAATTGTTACATATTGTCATGATAACTTGCTAAAGTTCTAAAAAGATGGTCATATTAGATTTAAAGCTAATCTCAGAAGTGGATAATTTGTTGAGTTCATGGATGGCACTTGAAGAACTGTTGATGGTTGCACTTACATTAAATAAATTATTAGTTTGTTTTTTACTCACTGGGAATGAGAAATGAAAATATGGTACAATATGTAGACATCCAAATTTTATCAAAGTGAATTCAAAATAGCTCAGACTCATATCTGTTGGTCAATTGAATTCAAAATTTACAAAATATTCATGAATTCACATAAAAATTAAAGTGAAAGGCAGTGAAATCTCGTATAAAACTGCAAACTAATTTGGCACTCACTAATTTGCATAAAATGTAAAGTGAAAGGCATATAAAATTCAAGACCGTCAACAAATTTCCATTTGACAGGCACAATAGATCTGAAAGTCCAGGCTTGGTTGGACCGAGTGAAAACTTCTGGGGTGTCGAGCATCCAAGCTACAAGCACAAGCCGCTCTTCATCTCGTGGCTTGGGACTATCGTCGGATTAGCTCTGACACCACCGGAATAATAAATACATTCCCAGTCTCGGTCTCAGGGAACGATGGTGTTCGATGGTATTTGACACTTAACAAGAGGATGATCTCCGGTGGCGTTTGGTGTTTTCATTGTTGGTGCACCGCTGATAAGTCTCGCCATGTTTTCATTCGTTGAATTATAACAACTGGGCTCCGATTCTTTTCTCTTTTCTCGAGCCTGGCTAATTACCTTATCCATCATTCTAAGAGCATGAACGAATATAAACGCATCTAACTATTCAAGATTTTAAGAAGCATTAACCAAAAAATTTGCATCAGGAGACAATCCAAGAAACTAACACAGGTCTGGAGCTTTCTTGTTGGTTGAAATAGGAATCAATATCTCCAAGCCTTAGCAATTTCCTAATCCAATTTCTCAACATCCAATGGAATAGCAACGTTATGGCCGTTACCGAAAATGGGGAAAGGGGCTTTCTTCTATGCAAACCCCTTTACAACAAGTTTCCCCTTGTACCGCTTCTTACCTCCTTCTTCTTCCTTCAACCTGTAAATTCATTTGTTCTGCAATGCTCTTTTACCAGTAGGCAATTGAACCAAATCCCAAGTCTAGTTTCCTACCAATGAGTCCATCTCCTCACTCATGCCTTGCTCCCACTTCTTTCTAGTTTCCACCTGCATTGCTTCTTCATAACATTCTGGTTCACTAGCATTAGTCATCAATAAATAATACATTGAAGGAGAGTATCATTCAGGGAGTCTGCTTAACCTAGTAGATCTTCTTACACTTGCAGGAGTTTCAGGTACTTGTTGTTGTTCTTGATTTTCTAGCACCTTTGGAACTTCATTTTCTTCAATTTCATCAAGTACTGTGTACTCTGTGTTTTCCTTTTCCTGTTTCTTTCCCTGCAACTGATCTCTATGCATGACCTTTTCATTGAATATCACATCTCTACTCCTAATGATTTTGTTATTTTCATAATCCCATAAGCGATAACCAAAATCATCAACCTCATATCCAATAAAGGTACATTTCTTGGATTTAGCTTCAATCTTTGTTTTATTTTCTTTATCAATATGGACAAATGCTTCACAACCAAACGTTTTCAAAAATGAGTAATTTACCTTTTTACCTGTCCATGCCTCTTATGGAATACCACCATCCAAAGCACTAGAAGGCCCTCTGTTTATTAAATAAACAACAGTATTTACAACATCTGCCCAAAACTGTAAGGGCAACCCTGTATGCAATCTCATACACCTTTCACGCTCCATGATCGTTCTATTCATCCTTTCTGACACACCATTTTCTTGTGGTGTTTTTGGGACTGTCTTCTCTCTATGAATCCCATGGTATGAACAGTAACTATAAAAATCCTTGCCGCAGTACTCACCTCCATTATCAGATCTGAGACACTTCAACCTTTTTCCTGTCTCATTCTTAACCAAACCTTTCCACTTCTTAAAAGTAGCAAACACATCAAATTTATATCTAGTGCAATAAACCCAAGTTTTTCTAGTTGCATCATCAATAAATGTAACATAATAATGAGAGCCACCAAGAGATTGTACCTGAGTCATTCCCCACACATCTGTATGCACAAGCTCTAACTTTTCATTCTTCTTCTGTTTTCCAACCCTGAGAAATCTGGCTCTCTTATGTTTTCCATAAACATAGTTCTCACAGAATTCCAAACTTACCTGCTTCAAATCTGGCAGCAACTTCCTTGAGTGGATAATCTACATCCCCTTATCACTCATGTGGCCAAGCCTATGATGCCACAATGTTGTATATGTTCCTGTGGAAGCTAAAGAGATAGAATGGTCAGTATTATGAGGACATAAATACAACGTACGCACCCTGTCTCCTTTTGCTATCACCATTGATCCTTTAGTGATTTTCCACCACGTTTCTCCAAACATTGATAAGCAGCCTCCATCTCCCAACTGCCCTGTTGAGATCAGATTTCTTTTCATAGCATGAATATGACTTACATCTTTCAACAACCATTCAATTCCATTCTTAAATTTTATCCATACCTTACCCATTCCAACAATTTTACATGGCTCATCATCACCCAATAAAACATGTCCAAAATCGCCTGGAACATAATCATGAAAATATTTCCTATGGGGTGTAGCATGACATGAAGCCCCTGAATCTACTACCCAATAATCACTAGTATTATCTAATGCAAGAATCAAAGCATCTTGTAACACATCACCTGCTACATTTGCTTCCTAGGTAGTTTCCTGTTGTCCATCTCCTTTCTTCTTTAGAGATCTGCAGTCTTTCTTCAGATGTCCTTTCTTTCCATCTCCCAACTGCCCTGTTGAGATCATATTTCTTTTCATAGTAGGAATATGCCTAACATCTTTCAACAACCAATCAGTTCCATTCTTAACTTTTATCCATACATTACCCATTCCAACAATTTTACATGGCTCATCATCACCCAATAAAACATGTCCAAAATCGCTAGGAACATACTCATGAAAGTATTTCCTATGGGGTGTAGCATGACATGAAGCTCCTGAATCTACTACCCAATAATCACTAGTATTATCTAATGCAAGAATCAAAGTATTTCCATTCTTAACTTTTATCCATACATTACCCATTCCAACAATTTTACATGGCTCATCATCACCCAATAAAACATGTCCAAAATCGTTAGGAACATACTCATGAAAGTATTTCCTATGGGGTGTAGCATGACATGAAGCTCCTGAATCTACTACCTAATAATCACTAGTATTATCTAATGCAAGAATCAAAGCATCTTGTAACACATCACCAGCTACATTTGCTTCTTGGGTAGTTTCCTTCTGTGCATCTCCTTTCTTCTTTAGAGATTTGCAGTCTTTCTTCAGATGTCATTTCTTTCGACAGTTTCAGCACTCTATTTTTCCCAGTCTAGACTTGGATCTCCCCATTTTAGACTTGTTGCGATTACCTTGGCTCTTTCCTTTCTCCCTTTGTCTTCCCGTGCTCTCCATGGTCAATGCATTGCCTGATGTCTCACCTGTGTTTTTTCTTCGCATTTCCTCGCTAAGAATAACATTAACAACATCATCAAATATCAAGGTGTTTGAACTAGAGACAGAGTTACTTACAGCCATGACCAAGCCATTCCAGCTTTCTGGCAATGAACACAAGATTATAAGAGCCCTAACCTCATCATCAAATTTCACACTTACAGAACTTAGTTGATTTTTAACCGTATTAAATTCATTTAAATTATCAGCAACAGATCCACCTTCAGACATCTTCATATTAAATAAACGCTTCATTTGAAATACCTTGTTGGAGGCTGAGGGTTTTTCATACAGCTTACCCAATGCGCTCATCAAACCCTCCGTTGTCTTTTCTGTTGAGATATTGAAATCCACTGATGAAACCAAGGACAGTCGTATTGTTCCCAGTGCCTTTCTGTCAAGAACCTCCCATTCTTCGTCCTTCATAGTCGCTGGCTACTTTGCTCTTCCTCCCAACGGTAGGAATAGATCCTTCTAGTACAGATAGTCCTCCATTTGCATCTTCCATAACTAGTAGTTTTGGCCATTAAATTTCTCGACCTTAAACTTTCCTTCTTCCGCCATTGCTCCCACTCGAACCAGAAACCCTAGTTTCCTGCGGGTTTATATGCTAAATAGACCTTTGGCTCTAATACCAATTGTTAGAAAAACAGGATCGCAGAGCAATAACAATAAACATAAATGCAAATATAATCACACAGACACATTACAAGAGAGACACCAATATATCATGGTTCACCCAAGATGGGCTACGTCCATACTGAAATTGCCAGTCCTTATTATTATACCATCCAACAAATGAAGGGATACAACCTGCAGCACATCCGCTGCACTTCCTCTTCACTGTCTCACAGTCTCTCTTCACGATCTCAGAGATCTTTACAATGCATAATACATAATACATCAACCCTAGCCATATTACAATGTCTTTCTTATAAAGGGAAAATACAGAGGGAAAATACCACGGGTTACCCAAAACCATAGGCTCGTAATCTGTTGGAGAAACAACCCAAAAATTCTTTCGGGGGCCGCTGGCCCCCCAGCCGAGGGAGTACAACCACTCCCCGGACCCATTGGGGCGCGTGCCGGGATCATAACCAAACCTGAAGTACAACACGGATGAAACAGCATCATCTATGAGACTGGAAGATCAAGCTCCACAACCAACAAGCTACTTACACTCAAGTTGCTACTTATGCCTATACTGAATGTACGGATGTTGTGGTGCAACCGAATCTAGGGCACAAGGCAGGGACTAGCTGCTCTGCAACCCCACTTGTTATACAAGCATTGATCTAAAATTCTACACTAAGAGTAATAAGATGAAGAATACTCACCACGCCATTTATAAGTTTAATGCCAAATGGTTTGAGGAGGTTGTATACAATACACATCAAAAGTAAGTATAATGTATAGCCTCGTCGAACACATCACATGTGAAATATCCTCCCTTTTAACTTTCAACTTTGTGATGTTATTCAAATATCCTCATGTTTAACTTTCAACTTTGTGATGTTATTCACAAAATACATTGAATCTTTAATAAAAGTAATAAATGTTTTATTAATGGCTTAAGTTTTATGGTTTAGAATTGTCATCGAGTGGTAGTTAAGTGACCCAATTGTATTTACAATGCAATGTATCTAAATGAATGTATTTCCTCCTTGTGATTTTTTGATAGTCCATATATATGTTGTAATAACTTAGAAATAAATTAGAATTGTATATTAAAATTTTGCATATTGAGATGTATGTTATTCATTTTGTAAATGAATAGGTCCTATTTCCTTATAGAAGAATGGATTTTAAGTTTTATGAAGCGGAGCCTTAATTATAAGTGAGAATAAAGATAATCATTTTCATGTTATAGGTGAAGAGTCCATGCACATATCTCCATGTCATAACATAATTATGGTATGCCTCATCTTGTTTGACTATCTTTGATGTGATATCCCGCTCTTTGCTTTTGCATTGAACTCTAAGATCATGCATTGTGAAATGTTTTTGTGATCTTGATTTTATATGTTTGTGTTTTGACACGAAATCCCCTCCAACTTAATTTTTCAACGCCCTCGTTGATATGAGACAATGTGTATTTGGTAGATGAACTTAGGATGAAGGAGTAGATGATCATAGATATATGGTATGTAATCTAAGTCAATATAATAAACTTAATTAAGATAATGTAACACACCTTTAATTGGTCATGATTTTGAGGTCTAATTTGAAATTACATAGTTGTTTGATTGATGTTGGACTTTGACTACCCTTATTGCATATTGAAATCTCATTTTGTAGTTACAAGAGACTTCCATAGACATTTGTAGAATATCCTTACTACTTTGTGGATGATTCACATTGTAGGCATAGACATTTGTAAGATGATGTAACAAGCTTGTTGGTTGTTGTAATGCCCTCACTGTTGACCTTTAGAATGTATTAAATTAAATCATTTAAAATTATGTAAATACGTTAGTATGGATTCGTAGTGCGAAGCTCAAGGCTAAGGCCCAACTAGTGAATGTCTATGCATGCATATTGTAAATATTTCTATGTGGGCCATGTGATTGGCTTGTCATGATAACTCAAAAGTTATGTAAATATTATGTTGAAAAATAATAAAATGGTCAAATATGGTTGTGTAAAGAACACTAGAGGGGCTATGATTCCACTAGAGAGGAAGAGAAAAGGGGGCATATGAGAGATTAAATCCTCTTTTTCCAAGTGTCAACCTTAGAACTCATCCATTTCTTCAATGTTTCTTAAATGAACCATTTATCTCCTTTTGACTTGTTAAATCCAATCATTGAATGCATGTGTGAGGTTGGTGAGAAAGTCTTATCATGTAGTTATGGAATCATGGGATGAATATACTTGGAAATTGTAAGAGTCCTTCCTTCTATGGTTAGAAAATGTCAGTTGCATTTTCACCAATCCTCTCATATCCATTGGAATCTATCACTCATTTTCCATTTAGAATTCACACAATACATAGCCTTCATGTTGTTCTCTCCAGTACCAATTAACTAGAATTTGGCATTGTGATGAGGATATTGTAGACATTAGAGTGAGGAGGATGGCTCTAGGTGGGCATAGAGGCTTGGAAAGATAGGAAAATTTTACCTACTATTTACGTTTTTACTCCTTGGATGCTTGAGATGCCATGAATTAATTTTACAAGAGCCTCTCTAAAAGCATATTATATGTTGGGCTATTTGAGCACTGTAAGGGTTGGGTACTCTGAGGGATTGTTGGGAAGAGAAAGAGTAGGCCTTCCTTGTGTTTTGTGGGGCAATGGAAGAGACTTCCATGTATTGGATGGCTAAATGAGATGCATGTAGTGCTTAGTGATGAGCAAGTTGGAAAATCATAAGAGCAAATGGGTTTTGGAATGAGAGAGAGATTATTGTAGGTATTTCCTTTTCCCCGGTGGCCTCATAACTTAGCTTGGGGATGGTATCTACAGTCGATACCTACAGTTTGGTGGAAAATTTCTTTTACAAATCTAGATGCTTGGATCTTCTTATATTAAAAGATAAGTATTCATTGTGGTCTATGAATATGCAAGGATTATATTTACTTCATGTTATGGATATGTTTGTTTATGCACGATGTGTGTGTAGATATAGCTCTTGATTTTACTATGTTTTATATTCATGCGCCTTCACATGCATTTATTTAAATCATGGATTTCATGGGAGGTTTAAATAGTTCTAAAATTGAATAATAGTCTCATGGGGAAAAAATTTGAAACATGAAATTCTTAACTACCACCTCCTATAGTTAAAACGATGGATGGGGACACTATAGCTGTAGGTGGAGTCTCCTATAGGATCTTGTATAAAATATTGACACAAGATGGTTGTAGGCCATAATTATTGTAGAAATTCCTGTATAGGTTAGTTGTAGGTTGACACTCTTGTAGAGGTCTTGTATAGGTTAGTTGTAGGTTGACACCTGTGTAGATTCTTGTAGAAATTCTTATATAGGTTGGTTGTAGCTGGTTGAGACTTTTGTAGACTCCTAAAGAAGTTTATGTATAAGATGAGATGTGCTTTGATGATTGGGTAAGGTATATATATCATGGGATTGATGGATGAATTCCATATGGAAGAGTGGGAATAAATATCTCAAGGTTTAAGAAATGATATGGATGGATATAGGTAATGGATGGAAATGACTAGAATGGATGCATATGGTGAATGTAAAGAGATATGAAATTTTTGGATTCAAGTGGACATGTAGTCAATATGTTGAATAACCTAAAAAATAAGATTCACCTCGTCATTGTGCTCTCATATGATTGCTTAAGATAACAACAGTTCCTTGATGTCTTTTATTATGATTCTCAAATTTCTTGTATTGGAACTGGAACACTTTGTCCTAATATTTAAAGATTTGAAATATTTAAAATGAAGTAGATTTTAAACATACCTAATGAATTTGGTATTTTATGTCTAGTCCACTAGATTTACTATTGTACACGTATTTCTTTTGATGATCAACCTTGAGAAGTATGAAGTATGATGTTTGGGGAAGTTCTTTCCATGCATATCAAGTTAAGTATCTTCGTTCTTGATTGTGTGAAACCTATATATAAAGCTTTGGAAAAGAGTTAGCAATACATGGTATGGACACACACAAAAAATTGTTTATTTTGTTTTTCTCTCTTTTTGCAAAGCATAAGTTCTATTGTTGGTTTTCACTTTTGCATCTTATGGTGTCTTAGAGAGGTTTTCACCATGACGAGATATTATTTTTTTGTTTCTACAAATCTATTCTTGCATCAAGGAAATTTTTTAAGTGAAGACATGTCCTAGATACCCCAATAGGAGGTTTTCATCATAGGAATTTTTTTACATTTTTTTCTTTTTCTTTTGTTTTTATTATATCCTATGAGAAGATAAGTCTAATTTGATACCATTATTTATTTCAAACATATCTAGATGACCTTAAAGCTACAAAGTAAATTCCTCATTTCATAATGGCTTCTTGTAGAGTTTAAGCCCATTTCCATTGACCAAAAGAGGTAGTTTCTCTTTAACTATTGTTCTTATCTTTACTGAGCCATTTGTCATAGTAGGTATCAATTTGATAAGTCCCAAGCCATCTTGTCTTCAACTTGCCCTTGAAGTCCTTGAATCTTGAATCTTAGAGTAGGGCCAAATATCCTTGTTTGACTAACTTTCTCTTCATATGCTTATCATGCCACCTTATTATTTGTTGCTAGATTATTACAGTGTGAAACAAAGATTACTGTCTATACTCATCCAACGCATTGAGTCAATTTATTCTCTCACATTGTGCTTCAGAAATATCTAATCCTAGGTATAGATTTTTCCTTAGTGTTTGAATTTCAAATTCAACTGGGAGAATCACTTTATTTTCATAAACAAACTCATAGGGTGAAAACCTTGTGGTTGTCTCCACATGGTGTTATATTCCCAATGCCCATACAAATTATATCAGTTTGTTTTCCCAATGTTTTATACGTTAGTTTGCTATCTTTGTCATGATATTCTCTAACTCTCTGATTATTACTTTTTTTTTCCCATTTTATCAAGATTGATAAGTAGTTGATTTTTTGTCGTGAACCTTGTATAGGTGCATATGATTTTCATTGAGATTGGAAGTAATCTAGGGTCCTTGATATGTCACAATATCTCTAGGCACTCATCCCTTTTTGTACACTTCCTTATTCTTTGGCACTCAACACAATGTCATACATATAATTCTATGTCCTTGTGAAGTGTTGGCCAATAATACCATATTTGAAGAAATGTGTAGGCAGTGTATTTTTTAAGGATTATAACAGTATACTTAAGTATAGTATTCTAGGTGATTATTTTGGATTGAAAAAAACATATATATAGATTGGTAGGAAAATATTAAATATGAAACATATAATTTACTATTGAAACTTATAAATTTTGGTGAATATTATGATAAAAAAACATATTTTATGTAAATATAGGCGATATTAGAGACTAGAAATGACCAAATATTGAATTTATTTTCTGAAAAAAAGGCCCAAAAAATAGCCAATTGGCGAAATTTCGCCCCTAAAAATTTCCCTGTTTGTAGGTTGTCCTCTTTATAGAAAAATTCCCCCTACAAGATTCATCATGGAAATAATGTAGTATGTCATGTACCCCATCTTCCCTGATGCAACGATGAAGTATCTAGTTTGGTCCAAGTTTGAATAGGTAGCCTCTACTCCATGTGTATGTGGCACTTTTCCTAACAAAATTGTAGTGTTCTCTATAGGAAATGTGTTAAGGAAATTTTCTTATAGCTAGATAATTTTCTATGTCATAAACCATAGGGTTTGCATTGATATGCAAATAGGTTCTCATTTGTAAAGGAGTCATAATCAATTTATTGACCTATATTATTGGTTAGTCTAGACGAAAAACCTCCACCAACATTTTGTTTTCCATGTTTGCCGAGTATTCTTAAATCAAATTATTGCAATAACAACAACCATCTAATGATCTCTGCATTCAAGATTGTTTTTTTCATTAAATATATGATTGTTGAATGGTCAATATGTATAAAGATTGGCTAACTAGTGATGCGATATCTAAATTTATTGATTGCATAAACCACAACACAAAACTATTTCTATGTGATTGTGTAATTAAGTTATGCTCCTAACAAATGTTTTCTGATGTAGTAAATGACAAATGGAACCTTAAATTCTTGTTGTCCAAGGATTTCACCTAATTCTCTATCAAAGGCATCAATGTGAATGTGAAATGGTATATCCCATTTAGGGCATTGTAAAACAAGGGTTGTCATCCAATTTTCTTTTATGACATCAAATGATTTTTGACACTCAACTGACCAACAAAATTCTATATTATTGGAAAGAACAATAAACAAAGGAGGCGCCAATTTATTGAAGTTTTTAATAAACCTTTTGTAGCAACTTGCATGTCCTAGAAAACTACAAACATCTTTTTTTACAGTGTTGGCAAGTGTTGAATGATGGTCACCTTTTTCAGGTCTACCTACATACCACCAAGAGGAATGTGATGACCTAGAACTATATCCCCATTCATGAGCATGAAGCACTTTTCATTACTCAATAATAGGTTCATTTCTTGACATTGTTTTAGGACATTTTTCACATTTGTTAATGTTTATTGGAATGAATTTCTATAAGTAATGAAATCATCCATGTATATTTCTACATTATCATGCACTAAATATGAGAAAATACTCAAAACAACTCTTTGAAATGTAGTAGGTGCATTACAGAATCCAAATGAGAGTACCCTATAAGAAAAGGTTCCCTAAGGGTAGGTAGATGTTATAATGGTCCTTAGGGTCGATTTGTATTAGATTGTACCCACTAAACCCGTCTAGAAATCATAATTACTTTTTACCAAACAAGGCATCTAGCACTTGGTCAATGAGTGGTAAAGGGAAACGATCCTTTCTAGTGGCTTTATTAAGTTCTTTGTAATCGACACATATCTACACTTGTCTCCTTTCTTGGTAATAATGATCAATGGAGACATCCATTCACTATTTGACACAGGGTAAATGAAATTTGCATCGAAAAGTTTTTGTAACTCAATTTTAACTATGCCTTTTAGTGCATGATTCATTCTTCTTTATGATTTTCTAATTTGAAAATATTGATTCATGATATATATGTGATGTTTATAGATGTCGGGATGAATACCTTGCATGTATTTATAATCCCAAGCAAAGGGATAACTATGTCTCCTAAGAATATCTAACAATTGTTTCCCTTGGCCAATATTGAATTTGTTGTTGATTTTCAAAGTTTGATTAGGGGAAATTCCTATTGTTTTAACTGATTGCTTTTATGTTTCAGTAGTGAGAGTCTAACTTATATTAATAGAGTTTTCATGCTCTTCTTCATCCTCTTTGTCATTACATTCTTGAATATGGACAAAACTAGGATACATATCATTGCATCTAATTTGAGAGAATAATGTCCTCATATGTCTCTTTTAGTGCTAAAGAAATGCCAATGGTAAGGATTGGATGTATGGTGGTCTAAAAAATGTCTTCCATTCTTCTTTTCCTGCCTATAGCCATGCTTCTTTGTCAATAAAAGGTTTTGGAGTGAGATAAAGAATAATTATTTTGTGTGACTAACCACTTGCAATAGTTATATCCCCTTTTCGGCAACCTATATATTCATCTATTGTGGATAACCATGATTCATCAATGATGAGGGTATATCCATTAACCTTTTTTCCTTGGTTTGCAAAATCATAAAGTCTATTGGATATTCCCATGAATCAATTGATACTATGGCATCTTATAATACTCCCTATAAGTTGATAGTAGACCTACTTGCAAGTTAGAGAACAATTGGTGTGTGACTTAACAAATTTATTAAGTTTAACCTAAGCATTGTATCCTTGGTCATCACATTAATTGTTGGCCCTAATTCTATCAAGGCAGACCTATAAGTTGATAGTATACCTACCTTCAAGTTAGAGAACAATTGGTGTGTGCCTTAACAACTCTCTTAAGTTTAACCTAAGCATTGTATCCTTGGTCATCACATTTTATTGTTGTATACATCTACGACGGGGATTCCTGAATCATAATACTTGGTAGTGAAGACTTTTTGCTAACATAAGATCAACAAGTTGTCCTATATTGTTAATTGTAGGGGGGTATTTCCTCTTTCTCCCAAGTCTATTTATGTGGATTTTATAAATGAGATTTGTGCATAGGTACATCCTTGATTGATTGAAGAAGATTTATTTTCACACACAGATTCTTGAGTTCTCCTAGAAGTTCATTTTCTAATTTAGGGTAGGTCTTGTTTTTGTCTGGCCTATCAAATTAAGGTGGGGTTTGTTGTTGAGAGGGTTACTGGATTATTTCTTGTATTTCTTGCTCTTTAAGTGTTTTATATTCTATAGGTTCATTGATAAGAGGAGGTAAAATATTTTTCTCCACCTTACCTAACTCAATGTGTAACCCATTTAATTCCACAAAATTCAATGAGTAGGCTTGAGTTTTTATCATCTCATTATTGTAAACTGGTTGACATGTCTATTATCAGGGTTTGGTGTTGGTTGGGTAGGCATTTTTGGTTGTTTAAATGTTTGTTGAGTAGTGTTATGTGCAGGAGGTGGAGGTGGCAACAAAACATGTTGTTGTCCTTGGTGTTTCCAAGCTTGTGGAGGATTAGGAATTTAGTCCATTTTCCTTGGGATTGTTATGGAGGTTGAAATGGAAAAGGTTGAGCTGGAGGATACTGCCATTTTTGTGGGATTTAGTTTTTCATTTGTGAATTTGGTTGGCTAGCAGTGTGCCAAGTTGAAGAAAGATTATACATCTAATTACTAAAATCATAATTAAAATATTGAGGATGGGAATAAGGTGTACCTTGTTGGAATTGACTCGATGGTCCTTACCTCCTCTAATTTAAGAAACACATTAAGTACTCCATATTTACCTATGATCCCTGGTAGATAACCTGTAGACGAGGTAATAAAGCGAATTTTCTTGTTTGGTGGTTTTCCTCAAATATTCCACATATTTCCATTGTATTTAGTGGGCATTCATTCTTGGCATGTTTCCTTGTGCACTTAGGGAAAAAAAACAACTAGAGTCCTTTCAACCTCTTCTTGCTGCCTCTTAATCTACATAGTGTCTAGTTGCATAGATAGTGAATGTAATATGTCAATTTTATCCATCTAGTAAGTTTCTAATTTTACCTTTATGAGACTTGTTGTTCTAGTTATTTATGAATGTGGGGTTGCATTAATTCCATTTGACCTATTCTTCTTGCTTGTGAATCTAGAGTAATTCTTGAACGCTTTCTTTATATTTTCAAATATCAGCTAAAATATGTCACGATTTGCAAGGAGGTTCAATGTCTCCATCAAGTCTTGTTTTAATTCCCTTAGGAGTATTGTAGAGCACACTAGGGACACTAAGAGGGGGGTGAATCAATGTTCTATGCTTCAATTTCTCTCTCAATCAATCTAAACTTATTCAACACATTCATACATTACTCATTGCATGTAGATCAACATTAATAATAGCTTATCAAAAAATACACAAGATGTATATGGAATATCTGTGTGTGTGTGTGTGTGTGTGTGTGTGTGTGTGTGTGTGTGTGTGTCTTAGATTAATTTGTTACATCAAAATTGGTGTTCATATTAGTCTTCTTGTTCAACCACTATAGTGGTTATCTCTTATTATGATTTTTCCCTCAATCAGTGGAGAACACTGTCAACTTTTTGCCCTTAATCAATGATGAAAATTGTTTACTTTTTTCCCACAACTAGTGATAGACACGATTTAATTTATTTCCCACAATCAATGCTGAACACTAAATAACTTCTTGCCCACAATCAGTTATGAACACTGAATAACTTCTTTCCCACATTCAGTGATGAACATTGTTTACTTTCTTGCCCATTATTAGTGATGAACATTGAATAACTTCTTTCCCACAATCAACTTCAAATTATGGACCCCAAATACTATTATATATTTAGAATTTTTCTTCTTCAATTATGTGACAAGGTATTCTTCTCTTATATGCAAAAAGGTCTTCTCAAATTCCACACAAGGTTGGCAACTAGGTCTTCAGTGAAGTCTCCTCAGGTGATTCGTATCTGCGTATAGATATAGAGAGAGTAAAAAGGAAAACAATATTTGATTCGGCTTATCTTTCATATCAACATGTAGTTGATCTTTCCTATATTTGTATCTCATGCGCTTCCCTTCTTACCATTGTGGATTTGCAAACAAGTTTGGAGACAAAAATATAACCCAACAATAAATTCAACAAACCCTAACAATAAGTTCAACCTCCTCACTTTGTTTTTTAGATCAAAGAGTTGTTGAGCTTCTCTATCCTTTTGTTTCCTATGTGCTTAGCTCAGCTCTATGACTTAGAGGACACACCCCCAAATGTCAACTTTTGAACTTATATTTATAGTCCACTTGCTTTGTTCATTGAACCGACTTATACAAGTCTCTTCACAATATAAACATGAATTTTCATCTTACAAAGGTGTGTCCCTTTAGCTCTTATTCAAGGCCGACTTGTATATTCTTTTAGATTTATTAATGTAGCGTTGTTCTCTTCAAGTGAATGTCCTCTTGACATTTGTCATTAACTCTTGTCATTATCTTAACGCTTGGACTCTTTCTACTAGGAAACGTTCCACTTCTCATGACTTGGCATTTTCCAACACTTATCATTCACGATCCTTCTCATGCAATAATCCCTTGTCAACACTTGTTGACATCAATTACAACACCATAAGTCCAAGAATCTCCCCCTTTGGCATTGATGGCAACAATGGAGTAACACAAGATCTGCAAAAAATTAAAATCCCCCTCAACCAGATACTTGTTTTACTCTGCTTCTTCTCCCCCTTTGACATCAATGACAAGGGTTGGAGTGACTTCAAAGCTGCTTGAATTGATTTGATGTCTTTCTTTGTCTTGTAGTTTCTCACACACTTGTTTAAAACTTGATCTATGTCTGATTTGCTAGTACTAGAAATTTACTTCTACTTGATGTTTGAGTCTTTCCTGCCATGAATTATCCCCCCTATAACCTACTCAGATCTTCTATTTGTCCAAGTCGTCGAGTATTCTCATTCATCGAAAATTTACTAGAGCTGCAGGTATCTTTTGTTGAGTTTGGGATTGATCATTGTCAAGGACAACTATTGTTGCTGCCAAATTCCTCAAATACTTTGAGCTAGGAATACTTCATTTTCCTTCTCCCCCTGACTTGTAGTTCAAGATACTTTGGTCCTTTCTGATAACAGCAATTAGTGCAGGGTTGTGTCTACACTATTTCAACTATTCTACTAAGAAATGGTGAGTTTCTTCGTCAGTAAATGAAAAGATTATTACAAGTTATCACTAAGATCTACATTCATTCATCAATCAAGATAAGTAAACTTAAGATCTAAAGCCATTTAAAAGTCTAAATCACACAAGATAAGCAACATTTAAACATTTTAATGGTAGAAACTTGAATCAATTGATAGTAGAACAATGAAGAAGTACATCCTTACCATGGACCTAGGTGTGAATCCCTCCTCCATTGCTATAAGCTTTCCTTCCTTCACCCTTTCTTTTGAATAATTTGAGCTTTTCTCCCTCCTTCATAATCTTCTCAGCATGCCTTTAATTTTTTTATCTCCTTTTACCATGCCTCCCATGCCTTTCTTATGTAGCATTGGGAAATGGGCTTTCAAACCTTTCTTCTCCATGTGGGATTGCTCATTTTCTTTATTTTAGATTATTTTCAACTGAAAACCCACTTTTCAATAGTTTTTAGGCTTTTTGCACCACTTAGAATGATTTTAAGCACAATTAATGCATTTTAATGCATTTCTCAAAGAGGATTCATCTATGAATGAACTTGTGTCATGTCTTCCTGCTGCAGGTGCATGGTAAACATATACCTCTTCTGTCACATGACTAGGAGTGTTAATTTGATTGTTAATAGATTCCCCCTAATGTGTGAGGTCCGAAGCAGAGCTAAGGGCTAAAATACATTACTGAAATTTGTACTCTGTATACTGATACTCTTTATATTGATACTCTTTGTACTGATACTCTTTATCGTTCAAAGCAAGGACGAGGGAAGGAAAATTCACAGGCGCAGAATTGAGGATCACACCTACAAAACATAGCAATTTCTCAAATATATAATATCTTCCTGAGGCGGGCATACCCATGCCTAGCAGTAAACAAGCATGGCCACGAACAATACACAATGGATCCATGTCAAAAGCAAATTTTTCTGAAATGTAAACATGCACTTTGATGAGTGCGAGAACAAAGTCTTTATTGAACTTCTGACATGGCAGTTTAATCTTGCGCAACTCGGGCAGTGCATCGATGAGTGATACAACTATTTTTCCCAAGGTCTTCAATACAAACTGACAATAGTATGAGTTTATATCATGCGAATAAGTGATCTGATGTTGAGCATAATAAAACACCATCTGATTACCGGTCATTGATGTATATTGTTAACAGATGCGAAGAGACCCACCGATAATGATGATGGACTCTAAGGTACTGAGTACAGACTAGCAAGTGTGAATAGATATTCTGAAGTCGAACACTTGTAGAATCAAACAATCAGGGGTCATTGATGTATACCCACTGTCGTTTACGAGGAAACCTACCACTAATGACTACAAGATCCAAGGTACTCTTGGGTTTCTAGATCCATGTCCTAGATAATGATTTGATGTCGATAGGAATAGATCCATCGAAAGGAGGGCATTGATGCATCCCACATCAACCGATACAAAACAAAGATCAATAGTATGATATAATTTGGTAGAACTACAAGATCCAACACTGTATACTGACACAAGGAAGGCCGACATGATTGGTTAGGAATATTTGAGGAATGGGCGACTCGGTTTGAACTTCCCTTGAACACATAACACGACGCAGAATGGACACTTGGAAACATAGGACTTTGAGTAACCGACCTTGATGAAATCCGCTAATGCCAGATGCATTAACAAAAGCTCCATTAGTGATGGGAAGGATAGCCCATCGGTGGAGATTTGTTCAAAATGCTGGTACAGTTTCCTAAGGCAAATGTAGATGGTGTACTGATAGTAGATACAATATTATGTACCGTGTTCAAGGGCGACAAGGACTGATTGTTGTCGTTTTCTTCAAAGTTTATAATATGAAGTGATTCAAGTCTCTCCCTTTTTGGATTTTTGTGTTTTCCAAAAAAAAAATTATATTTTTTTTAACCTTTTTCATTTATTAGCTTGAAAAAAGAATAAAGCATGCTATGATACATTAGAGGAAACGAGTGTCTCAAGGGCATGCGCCTAAATGTCAAGGGCATGGGTCAGGCCAAGGAAAAGATCCATCTGCAAACAAGGGCTGAGCTAGTTATGTACACTCTTACAGATGTTTCCTCCATGGGTATGGGTGAAATATACATAAGCAATAGTTGATAGGCATCTTGAAACAAAAAGTGACTGCAAAGGCAAATACGCAACATAAGCAATAAGAAACGAAGCAGTTTACACGAATGTTCAAGTGGATATTTTAACACAAGCTTATGTAAAATGACAAAAAATTGGGATCCCATCAGGATATGGTCAGAAATGTATGAAAGAGAAATATGTGGTCTCAAAATCCAAGTCATGATGGGACTAATAGGGCTCCCAAGCCTATGAGAATAAATCAGCATGGGAACCAAAATGGCAATGGGGTGTTGACTAGGGTGTCCCATGTTTGGTAGGATCTGCTGTCGGATGGTGGAAAATATAGATGTGAAGGGTTGACCCACCAGTTTCCAACAGGTTCGACCCTACGGAAAGTTTGGGTTGCAAAAGGTTCAAATGCATCTTCACAAAGGGATGGCCTAAACCTATATGCAAGTTTCCAAATATACCAGATAAGATGGAGGAACATGTAGATCATGCTCCTATACTTGGGTAGATTTATATCAAGTATGCTCCCAGTGGCCCCACAAAAGATATCCTTAGGTGGGTGCAGCCAAATGTTTACAACTTCAGGGGTATCTTCATTTGATTATAAAATGTAATCCAAGAAGTCATGTGAGCTGGGAGATCTCACAGCCCAAATGGGCCAAGTAACCGGATCATATTCCTCCATCAAGGGAATATTTTGATCCGAATTTGCCGAAGTTATTTGAGTAGTTGGGTTTGAAACTTCTACGACAGATAGAGGTGATCCAAATGCTTGCCAACATGGAAATGACATTACACAAGCTGAGGTCTTTTCATCCACTTTAGTTAGACAGATGTTCTTATCATGAGTCTTTACTTTAATCTAAAAAGCAACTTCGGGGAGGATCCTACATATTGAATGGTCTATGTCTAATGTGATCAAAGTCTCATCGGATGGATCAACAACACCAATGGTAGACAATAGTGCCTTTCTTTGCGCAGAATGATATTGCAATACCTCCAAGGCCGACATGGCACATGGTACCTGAGCTAGGTCCTCAAGAACAGTATCGTTTTGAGCAGCTCCCGAGTCACGTGTTAGGATTATGCATTGTTCTACGTAGAACACCTTTGGGGGGGTGTGGTACTAAGTCTATGGCCGGTTTCTCAATGTAGAGATAACCATTTGGTTGTGATTCCCATTGATCCGATGTACTAGGAGAGACATCATAAGAATCAAGTCTTGTTTGAATGTTCATCTCAGGATCACAATGAAGACATTGGCATTAGGATCATTTCCCCCTTGCGGGGGGGTTGATTGGTTGCCCCCTTGCGGGGGTACCGGTGTCAAAATAGTGGGTTGTTGTTTCCCACCACACTGAAACATAGTTGGTGCATATTCGTTCCCAGAGTTATCATCTCGCTTACTCTTGTACTTCTTCTTCTTTCCTCTAAGGCCTATGGATGAGACTATGAGGATGTTAGAATTGTTGGAAGGATTGGCAGGTTCCTGCATTGCTTGGCCAGATGTGGGTTGTGAATTCTGAATAGAAAATTGTCTCGGATGTGGGATAATCTGTTCAAGATGATTAACGGAATCCATCATAAAATTGACATGAGGTTCATGTGGTAGCCTAGCTGGATCAAACGTAGGTCTTGCAGGTTGGTTCCAAAAAGATTAGTTATTTTCTAGAACTTGACCACTCCATGGCGGAATGGGGCTAATGGTTGGATTTCCCCCTTGCGGGGTTAGGCCTAAAAATTGTTAGTTGCTTTCTAGAACTTGACCACTCCATTGATGTAGTTTTTGGGCTTGAAAATCATTCCAAGAGGGGTTACCTCCTTATGGAGGTTGCATCCAAAAGGATTGGTTATTGCCCGGATGTTGCCCAGTCCATTGTGAACTAGGTTGCATGTATGGATTGCCCCCTTGCAGATGTATGTTCCAATAAGGTTGGTTATTTGGTGGAACATTACCACTCCATGGTTGGTTGGGATTCATGGGTGGATTGCCCCCTTGCAGGGGTATGTTCCATTGAGATTGGTTACTTGGTGGAACATTACCACTCCATTGCTGGTTTCCTTAGTTTGGATATGCATTCCAAGGTTGATTTCCTCCTTGCGGAGATGGCATCCAAAAATATTGGTTACTTCCTGAATGTTGTCCATTCCATGGTGGAACAGGATGGATGGATGGATTTCCCCCTTGTAGAGGTAGGCCCCAAAAAGATTGGTTACTTTTCAGAATCTGACCAAACCATTGAATGTTTCCTTAGCTTAGATAAGCGTTCCAAGGTTGATTTCCTCCTTGTGAAGGTGGTGTCCAAAAAGATTGGTTACTTCCTGTAACCTCCCCACTCCATTGTGGGATGGGGTTGATAGGTGGATTGTCGCTAGGCTTTGTGCTAGGATAAGTCGGAGGATAACCCCCCAGGGAATTTCCACTAATCTGAGGAGCATAACCCCAATTAGCATAAATGTTCCATGGTTCATTGCTTACGCCAGGGATATTACCATTCCATGGTGAAGGGTTTCCCCCAGAAGTAGAATTTGGACAAGTGTTAGGCATACCAAGAGGATTCTGGTTTACTCCTTATGTGTGTTGAATCTGATTAGCCTAACCATATGGAAAACCAATGTTTGGTAAGGAATACCCTTCAGTAGGGATTCCTGCAGACAAAGTGGATGTACTTCCAGGATTAAAAACTGAAACTGTACCGACTAGCACTGAAGTGCTGGTTGAACTTGTGCTACTAACAGGTATACTAACTGTTGGGATTGATGTAAAGGCCAAATTGGAAGTATTGCTACCTCCAACAACTGTTTGATGTGGCGACGATGTAGTCCCTTGTGCTCCTGATGAAGCCATGGGGTCACTTGTTGGATTGTGCATGTCATTCAAACTTTCAAAAAGAGGTTTGATATCACCCGGTGACTCACGGATAGTAAGTGCAACTGGTTCTGAAAGACTCATCAAAGGAGGAATTACATGAGCATGTGTGTGATGTTTCAATGTTTCAATTTCAACTAGAGTAAGATTATCAACTGTGTCTGTATTCAGTTCATGATGTGATGATGAATTCTCAGTGTTGATTTGATGTTGTTCTTCTCGAGTAATATTAATTGATTTTATAATCAGTTATGTTTCCATGTCATTAGGATGTGGTTTTTGTATATGTCTATGCAATGTAGCAAGGCCTTCAATTTCTGGTGACTCACCTCGCTGCCGTCGTGTCTAACGGATCGGGAGAATAGCCACTTCTAAGAAGTTGATAAAAGATGTGTTTAAAAATATCTTTTGAATCAAGCAATCCTAAGGCAGTCTAGGCTCAAAAATTAAAAGTGTCCACACAGTAAAAATTCCCTAGAGATTCAAGCAAGCAAACTACTTTTTCAAAGAACTGAAGTTCAATGAAAAGCTGGATTAGAGGGCCTTTTGAAACTAGTAGCTGTTGAAGGATCTCAAGCCTCAAACAATTGCTAGCAGCGAAGGTATGAGAAACAGTTACAATAAACTTTAATCGCTAGGGGTGCAAGCGTTGGTTCCTGACCAATCACCCTCCCAAGGAGTAAAAGTTCCAAAGTCTGTCTCAGGTATTGCAAGTGTGTCCCACTCACAATAGCCTATGTGGTATCCTAGGAATAGCCACTAAAGTTACCACTTCAGAATCGACAGTCGGGCAGAACAGTTGTAAGTCGAGGACAACTCCCATAACCAGGAACTCTAGAAACAATGATGTCACCCCGAGGACTTGTCACTGAACATAGAATCCCCTCGATAAGCTCATGTCCCACTAGATAAGCAAGAAGGGGGAACCACCCTTACTTATCTGAATTGACCTCGTGCTTGACGCATGTTTCAAAAGCGCTTTCTCGACAAGCGTTTTTTGCTACTAATGGATTTGCTCTCAGTAATCAATGCTAGTTTCAAAAGTTTTGCAGCCCAGGAGTGTTAACTCTCCAACCCTAATCTAGGGCACTAAC
The DNA here is from genome assembly GCA_027924585.1 of Larix kaempferi. NCBI lineage: Eukaryota > Viridiplantae > Streptophyta > Pinopsida > Pinales > Pinaceae > Larix > Larix kaempferi. The sequence continues at coordinate 4,468,190 of BSBM01000394.1, forward strand.
CTAAACTTGTTGGTGATATGAAAATCAAAAGTTGATCAATTTTAGATTAAGCGCCATTTTTAAGGGTAGTTTGCTTAGTTTCAAGAGTGGAAGTGAAACTGGTGGTGTTTTGACTCGAAAACAAAATGAACCACACAATGCAAGATGCTCACTATGTTATCTTTAATTCGATGAATATCCTGATTGAAGGAAGAGTTAGAGGTTCATGAGCTTCTTTTAGACATGTAAAGTTTCTGGTAGATTTCTTATGTTCATGCACAGTATTTTAGAAATATGGATAATAATATATGTTTAATGACCAATGTAACCCAAACATATATCTCAAGTAAAAGTGAATCTAATTCTATTACACGGGGATCTTTGTTTCTCATTCACAAGATTGCCCGAAAGCCCAAGTGAAGAGGATACACAAAGCCCTTTGGAATGCTTCTGAATTAAATTCTAAACTATTACATGTGAGATCCACTTTCTCATTCACAAGATCACCATAAGGCCCAAGTGAAGAGGATCTGGTGGCTCAAAAAACTGTATGCAAAAATTAAATCTACTCTGTTACAAGTGAGATCCAATTTCTCATTCACAAGATCGCCATAAGGTGCGAGTGAAGAGGATACGGTGGCTCAATATAAGATGTTTTGAAAAAATCAACTCCTAAACTATCTCAACATTTGATGTTCAAAGTGTGTTTTTCAAATGAAAATGTGTGTGGAAGGGTCTTCAAAGGCATACAACTCCAAACATATTTCAATTTGATCCAAACTTTTCAAGCTTTGTAAAAAAATTTGCAATTTTTTTTACTTTTTAATCCAAAATTAAAGAGTTGACAAAACTTCAAAAATTTTGAATTTTTTTTTTTCCTTTTTAATCCAAAACTAAAGAATTGAATTCCACTATGCAAAACTAAAAAAAATTGCAATTTTTTTTGTTTTTTTTTAAATTCAAAACTAAAGAGTTGAATCCAAGTATATATAAAAAAAATTACAAAATATTTGAATTCTTTTTAATCTAAAGAGAAAAAAAAAATTTGAAACCAAAACTTTGGCATAAACTTTGGAATTATTTTTTAATCTAAAGAAGAAAAAAATTGAACCCTAACTATGCATTTTGCAAAAGTTTGAAAATGAGTTTTTTAACCAATTCTTTTTAACACCAATTGAAAAATATTTGTAAATCCAACTATAAAAACTTTTGCAAAAATTTTTCAACAGGAATCAAACTTTGGCATTTTATGCAGCATTCAGCATTCAACGCTCCAGCATTTAACGCTTAGCAATTTCACATGGGGGCAGAGTATGAAGGGACAAGTAGAGAGTTAAAACCTTCAACGCTTCACACCCCAAATCCTGGCAGAGTGTACACCCACACAGAGTTCTTCACTCAAGTTGTTCACGCAGGCCGAGATCTGGGCATCTTATGCAAAGGGATTTGAAAAACTAGACGCAGAGGGATTTGAAAAACTTAAAAGCTGAGATTAAAGATTGCAGAGCTGCTATAGCAGATGCCAACACACAGTCCAGCATTCAACGTTAATCACTCCAAGGTTAATGGCATAGTTTTTAAAATTTCAATGCAGAGCTTTTAAGAGCGTCAACGATCCACACCTGTGGGAATCTACAGGCCTTCGAACGCTCAAATCGTGGCAGGGTTTTCAAAAACAAGAATTGCAACGCCTAAGCCTAAAATCCCAGGAATAGTTTAAAGATCTTTAAAGCCTTCTAATTGCAAATCGTGACAGGGTTTCAAGATCTATGTGATTAGCTTGATCGCCATTCTGGATCTATTCACTCAATTGCAGAGCTGAAGATCTTTCACAGGCTAGGGTCGATCTTTAATGCTAAGGCTGAACTCATTTCACGCTGAAATTTACAAACTTCTAACGCAGAGATTCAAAGGTTTAATGCTGGCAGAGATTTATGGCCAGGATTCACACTAAGATTTGTAAACCTTTACACCTTCAAATCGTGGCAGCGTCCATTTAAGATCTTCAAACTCTTATCTTCATAATTAACATGCAAATTTTTGCTAAATGAACAAGCAGAGATAGAGGTTTGATAAACACGCAAAATTATTCTGGATGAACACGCAGAGACAGAGGTTTGATCCAAGACTCAAGATTCACGTTTAACTATTAATCCAAGACTCAATCACAGAAGTTAGAGTTTTAATGCTGAGATCCAAGGCTCTAATTTAATTTTTAAACCAAGACTTAATTGCAGAAATTAAAGTTTTAATGTTGAGATCTAATGGACGGGTCTACGCCGAGATCGTTCACCATACAGCTCACGTAGAGAATTCTGAAGAATGCTAAGATTTAAGGATCTTCAAAGGTTTAAAATATTAATAGAGTTTAAAGAAATCATGCAGATCTACCAGCTCAAAACTCCAGAAATTCAAAATTCCTCAAACTCATCATTCAAGAAACTTAACATTAAAAAAATCTCAAAATGCAAGAAACTCATATCTGAGTGAAATTTAAGGTAGTTTGTTGGATTAAAGGTGTAGTTAGGCTGGTCTTAAGCTTTTCAAGATGGATCTTAGGGTCTTTAATGGATCTTTACAGCATAAATGAGTAGATGTGAAGGAGTATTAGCACCAAAATATGTAGAAAATTCATGAAATATCAAGAATTTTCAAGCAGCGGAGTCACCATTCTGATAACAACAATTAGTGCAGGGTTGTGTCTACATTATTTCAAATATTTTACTAAGAAATGGTGAGTTTCTTCATCAACAAATGAAAATATTATTACAAGTTATCACTAAGATCTACATTCATTCATCAATAAAGATAAGTAAACTTAAGATTTAAAGCCATTTAAAATTCTAAATCACACAAGATAAGCAACATTTAAACATTTGAATAGTAGAAACTTGAATCAATTCATATTAGAACAATGAAGAAGTACATCCTTACCATGGACCTAGGTGTGAATCCCTCCTCCATTGCTATAAGATTTCCTTCCTTCACCCTTGCTTTTGAAGAATTTGAGCTTTTCTCCCTCCTTCAGAATCTTCACAGCATGCCTTTGCTTTTCTGATCTCCTTTTACGATGCCTCCTATGCCTTTCTTATGTAGCCTTGGGAAATGGGCCTTCAAACCTTTCTTATCCATGTGGGATTGCTCATTTTCTTTATTTTAGATTATTTTCAACTGAAAACCCACTTTTCAATAGTTTTTAGGTTTTTGCACCACTTAGAATGATTTTAAGTACAATTAATGCATTTTAATGCATTTCTCAGAGAGGATTCGTCTCTGAATGAACTTGTGTCATGTATTCCTGCTACAGGTGAATGGTAAACAGATGCCTCTTTTGTCACATGACTAGGAGTGTTAATTTGATTGTTAACACTTTCTCTCTTCCTTTGCTTGCTCCCCCTGTCAAGCTTATGTCTCTTTGTTGGTGTTGCTCCCCCTATCAAACATTCTTATCATTTGTTGTTTTCTATGTCTATGTTCTTCACCCTTATTTGTGGTAGCTCCCTTGGTCACTCATACTTATGTTTGTTACATAATTTTTGTTTTTGTTCAATACTTGGGTCTTGTTTTAGGCAAGGAACGTTCTTTCCTCAACCTTTTGCATAGTTCAATCTTCAAGAACATAAACAATTTCTTGCTTTAGGAAATTTGTTTTAACTTCCTTAACCAATGAGTGAATCACTCATCTAATAGGTATTATTGCTATAGACCACGCTTAGATTTTATGCACAACATTTCATTTTTACTTCCAAATGTATAGTCATGTGAATAACTCAGGTCAGTTTACTACTCTGTTGATATTCTCCCCCTGTCATGGTTCACATGATACTTAGACTCTTTTCATAGGAGGATTATTGTTTGCAAACATTTGACAATTCTAGGCCACTAAAATTATTCTTCAAACATCTAGTTTTCCTTAATCAAGGTATCATGGAATGCTAGGTTGGAGCACTTGACTACTTCTCATTGTCATCTGGATGAATATTTGTTTCCATACATCGTTACTTCTTGACGCCTGCTTAATTCTAAGTTCACCAACATTCTTCCCCTGGATTCAATGTGTGATTACCTTCCCCTAACAATTACACTTAGATGCAATTTTTTTTCCAAATTTCATTCCACTTTCATCACAATGAGATATCATAGTCATTGCTTCTGTTCATTTGTCATTATGGGCTAAATAGGATATGCTCCTCTTGGGATTAGGATCACTTCACATACTCAAAAAAATTCCTTTCTACATCGTATACTTCAAATCATTCACATCTAGGTCTGTGTTGGGATTGCTCTCTTTGTCATTTTGTACAGTCATCATGGGAAATGTCTCCTTGTACCCCTTTCACTTCATTCTTATCAATTTAGAGATGATTCTGAGCAATATAAAACAGTGCACAATTAGTATAAACATAAGTATATTTCAAATGAAGTTTCACACTAGTCGTAATCATTCTTCAAATTTTGTCTCAAGGCTCTTAGTCTTACGAAGACTGAGGGGTTGAATGTAAGTTACTGCTACCACTTCAAAAAAAAATTCAATTATTTATTTGAGTCTTCTTGTAATAGAAACAATTTCAAGCCCTTTTGGACTGTACCAAAAACTTTAAGTATGGTTCTATTCATGCCAGGCTCAATCTCAACCACATTTCAACATTGACCTTTTGATCGCTATCATACCAATATTGTTCTTCCTTACTGCATTGCTGGGCTGAATGAAATCTCTTTGTATCACTTGTTCTCTTTTATCATAGGGGGATTTATTAAGATTTCCAACTTCTTCAATCGATGAGAGAATTTCTTTCCATCTTCAAAGCTTGTTCAATATTTCAAATCATTCCATAATGCCTTCAAGTGTCAACAAAGTATTTTAACTTAGTCCATACTTTCTCAAAATAACATATTGTCCTATCATTCCATGGTCATCCCTATTTTAGAGCGCTAATGTATTCAACATATCAGCTCAATTCATTACTCGAGGAGATATTCAATTTAGCCTAATTTTATCCCTTGTGACATTCATTCACAATTTCTTCATATTTGATGAGAAATCTCATTCATTCATTCTAGTCTTTCATCAATGAGGTTCAAAACATTCCTCGTGATTCCTTGTGCATGCACATCTAGATAAGTTGTAACACTATTGTCATTATATTTCTTCATCGACACTCTTGAATCCTCAGTAAGTGCAACTTGCCATAGTATTTCTTGATGTATAATCTCAATATCAAGAATCTCATCCTTGCTATCATTTCCAAATTATTCCATCAATACAATCTGCAATAACCTTACCCACTACCATATATTTCCTTGTGAGTGGGCATCCTTATGAGGAAATCTGAGTTTTTAAAAAGAAGATTTGGGATCTTCCCATCTCTTCATCAGTTAACGGATATGTCTTAAATCAATCTTCATTAGTTCCAACTTTATCATTTATGTTAGCTATTAGGTCATCATCAATATTGTATTTATAATCATTTTCTTGAACAATAATGTATTCATCTTTATCTAATGCATCAGAGGATTCATAGGTAGGATCTTGATTAATCTTATCCTCATGCTCTTTGAAGTTGTGTCCATCATATTTCTTTCTCCACACTTTCTTCACTCTTTGATCTCTTGACAGATGACATTTAATGGGGCTTCTACATTCCTAAGCCTTATGTCCAAATTTGTCACAGTTCCAACACCTTATAAAATTATTGACAAAACCATAAATTTTTCTAAGGTAATATTCACAGTTCAAGGCTTTGTGCCCATAACCATTGCATGAAAAGAAGTGACCATTAAATGATGGTTCATACCTGGACTTGTAATTCCATCCTAATGCTGCATAACTTCTGACATTGTTTTGGATTGAAGAGTATGTCCTCTTTTCATTTGAAGGTTCACCAGCTTGTATTCTTCTTTCATTATCTCCATGTGAGAAGGATGGACCTGCTTCATTGAATTTCCTTCAGATATGGCTTGAGGAGATTTGTAAATCTCATCAATGTCAACTCCAATCCCTGATTTATCAAATATAGACCTTTGCGTCTAGAATATTTCATCCAATGCTTCTATGCTCTTGTTGTACCTTTCATTTACCTCTTGTTTCTTGATAGTTCATTCAAATTCTTCCTTGAGCTGAGTATTTTCATTTTTCAACTCATGAATTTCTTATTCCTTTGCTATTAATAGTGCCTTCAGTTCTTCAATTTCTTTTCTCTCATTTTCACAATTTTTTTCCAAATTTTTTTCTGAACATTGTTTGTTTTCTTTGGATTTATGTAGCTGATTCACTAGCTTTTGATTCTCCTTCTTTAGTTATGCAAGAGTTTCCTCTAGATTTTTTTTATTTTGTTAGCTTGGCCATTACTAGAATTCTCCTTTTCTTAATGTATCTTCTTCTTCTTCTGATTCTAGTTTCTTGTTCAAGCATTCAATCTTTTTGTCTTGCTTCTTGACAAGCTTTCTTAGATCATGAATTTCTTCAAGAGATACCACTATTTCAGCTTCTATATCAACTATTGCTTCTTCTTCATCCTCACTTTCTTCTTGTGTGTTGTCCTTGACTTTGGATTGCTTCTTGCCTTCTATGGATAGGAATAAGATCTCATTTCTTCCTTCATTTGCACTATCATCTTCTTCATCATCATCATCTGAAGATTCTTTCCATGTCATGGTGTAGAAAATTTTCCTTTTGGGGTAGTCTTCCTTATAGTAATTCCCTTTTGACTTGTGCTCAAACTTTTCCTTAAGAGGACACTTAGCTGCAAAATGTCCAACATTTCCACACTTAAAACATTTCAAAGGTAGTTTTCCTTTGTGCTTACATGTTCCTCGTTTTAGCTTCCTCGCAAAATTGGGCATATCTTCATCAGATTCTTCACTTGAGTGTGAAGAGGAATGAGAAAGGGCATTCTTCTTATTAATTTCCTTAAATGATGCTTCATTAGGAGTTGTATCCTCAATTCTCATTTCATAAGATGTGAGAATTCCATGAAACTCGTCCATTGTCATTTTCTTTAAATTCCTCATTTCTTCTATGGCACACACTTTGGGATTGAATCTCATTGGTAAAGTCCTTAGTACATTTTGGACTATTACATTTTCATCAATATCTTCACTAAGTCCTATGATTGTATTCACTACTTCATAAATTCTTTGAAAGTATGTTATAAGGGTTTCTTCTTCCATCATATTTAAGGCTTCAAACTTTCTTCTAAATGTCTACAAATTTGCTCCTTTAATATTTGCATATCCTTGATCAATATTTCTGAGTTTATCCCACACTTTTTATTTTGTTTCACAATGCATCACTTTTACAAATTATGTCTGCTCTAGCCTGATCATAATTGCATTCTTTGCCCTCGCATTTTGTTCACTTTATTTCTTCCTTGCTTGATCTTCTGGAAGATCTTCTGGTTCTTTGTAGCCATTGACTACACTCCTCCATACATCAAATCCTAATTCCATCAAGTAGGTCTTCATCCTTTTACTCCAAATGCATAATTGGTCCAATCAAATAATGTAGTTGTGTTTGTATAGAATCCTTCACGAGTAGCCATGTGTGTTATTTAGGATTTCCTTAAAGCTGGTTAGACTTGTATGAAGGACTACTCTAATAGCAATTGTAGAACACATTAGGGACACTGAGGGGGGGGTGAATCCGTGTCCTATGCTTCAATTTATCTTTCAATCAATCTAAACTTCTTCAACACATTCATACATTAATCATTGCATGTAGATCAACATTAATAATAGCTTATCAATAAATACACAAGATGTATATGGAAACTATATACATACATATATATAAAGCTTAATTTGTTACATCAAAATTGGTGATCATATCTGTCTTCTTGTTCAGCCACTATTAGTGTTAATCTTTGATTATGATTCTACCCTCAATCAATGGAGAACACTGTCAAATTTCTTCCCTCAATCAACGATGAACATTGTTTAATTTTTGCCCACAATCATTGATAAACAATGTTTACTTTCTTTCCCGCAATCAATGATGAACATTGGATAAATTCTTTCCCACAATCAGTGATGAACACTGAACAAATTCTTGCCCACAATCAATGATGAAAATTGTTTACTTCCTTTCCCACAATCAATGATGAACACTAAATAACTTCTTTCCCACAATCAACTTCAAATTATGGACCCCAAATATTGTTATATACTTAGAATATTTCTTCTTCAATTATGTGACAAGGTCTTCTTCTCTCATCTACAAAAAGGTCTTCTCAAAGTCCATACAAGGTCAGCAGCTAGGTCCTTAGTGCAGTCTCCTTAGGTGCTTCATATCTTCGTATAGAGAGAGAGAGAGAGTTAAAAGGACAACAATATTTGCTTCTACGTGTTTATCATATCGACATATAGTTTATCTTTACCATATTTGTATCTCATGTGTTTCCCTCCCTACCACTATGGATTTGTGAACAAGATTGGAGACAAAAATATAACCCAACAATAAATTCGACAAACCCAGCTAGTAGTGAATTTGACCTCCTCTCCTCGTTTTTTAGATAAATGAGCTATTTATCTTCTCTGTCCTTTCAGTTCATGCATGCTCAGCTCAGCTCTACGAATCAGAGTACACATCCCCAAATGTCAACATTTGGACTTATATTTATAGTCCACTTCCTTTGTTCATTGAGATGACCTATACAAGTCTGTTCACAATATGAACATGACTTTTCATCTTACAAAGGTGTGTCCCTTCAGCTCTTATTCAAGGACGACTTGTATATTCTTTTAGATTTGTTATTGTAGCGTTCTTATCTTCAAGTCCATGTCCTCTTGTCATTTGTCATTAACACTTGGAATTATCTTAACGCTTGGACACTTGTTATTGGGAAATGTTCCACTTCTCATGACTTGGCATTTTCCAACACTTGTCATTCACGATCCTTCTCATGCAACAATCCCTTTCCAACACTTGTTGACATTAATGACAACACCATAAGTCCAACAAGTACTAGTTTAAGAGATTCAGTATCTATTGTGCAACTATGAGCTCTCTTGTAGCCGAGTTGGAATTTTTCCTTGTAATCTACTAAGGACTCATTGCCCCCTTGTACCATTTGAAATATTTCATCCCTAGGATCCATGGCTCTGCAATAATCCCTATATTTTTCAATGAAAGATTTATTCATTTGATCCGAATTTCTAATACTATTTCCTTCCAAGATCATGAGCCATACCAAAGTTTATTCCTTTAGTGTAGAGTGGAATTGCTTGATTCTTCACCATATAATGTGTAGTCATAGGTTCTACAAAGAACCTCAAACTCAAAAAAAAAAAAAATTCTAAATCCTTAGTAGTTAACCCATGGAAATGGGGAAGAGCAAGAAGATTTATTTCCTTTATTTCCTCATTAATTTCCTAAATTGGAAATTGAAAGGCTTCATATTGCTCCTCCCTTTCTTTTTCATAGCGTTTGGAGATTGAGATTCCTCTTTATGTTTAGCTCCTAGTTCAGAAATTGGATTCATGAAAATCCTTGCAAAAAATGAACGCGTTCTCCTTCTTCAAGCCTCTTAACAAATTTCTTCAATGATTTGTTGCATATCTACTAGACTTTCTTTAGCAGGTTGCTTCAAAACTTCTTCAAAATCCCCTTGGTGTTGTACGTAACCACCAATTCCTACTTTATCTACACCAACAACATGGGTTTTTTGTAGGAATATTCTAGTTTTATCTCTAGGTCGATGCAATATGCAATCTAAATATGTATGTTGTTCTTTTTCCAAAAAAATCAAATTGTTGCGAATGCATTTTTTTAGCTTACTCCCTAACAACAACTCCAAAAAGCATTGGGGAAAAGTATTGTAGCAATATAGACTGAACTCCTCATCTTCACTTTAAATTGTGAACTTGGGCATCATGCAAACTTAATATGAGGTGTTATGCACTATGTATGCAAATTACAAAAGTCTAATATGGACTACAAAATATAATAAAACCTTCACAAGGCAAAAGATCAACTTATGTATCTCATTCTATTTTACTTTTTATGTACTCACATCCATGAATATCACTCCTATCCCTTCTAGAAATGTGTTAGAAGACAAATGAAAGTATAGGGTCACTACCTATTGAATGAGAAATTAATCAAATGAGAAGGTTTCTTAGAATCAATTATCATTACGATGTGACTAGATTAGCCGATCCTCAAAAAACTAGTTACCATGCACTAGATTCATAATATCTACCTAAAAGTATCGCTCATTATAACTTAAAAACATTAAACGAAATGCATGAAATGAAAGTGTTGCTCAAACAAATACAAGAAATGAAAATACTGTTAGAAATACAATAACATAAACTAATAGTTTGTCCTACATAAGTTTGTCTAATCTAAAATAGAATTCCACAAATAGGAAATTCAAAGACAAGAGGGTCCTATGTCCTTTCCTTGAGTGGATCCTACTCAAGGAATCCTAAGAGTTGTGTGGGAATGAAATCCCTTATATTTCTCACCCATTATTTTTATTGGTTTATGATAAATGATTGAAGAGGATCAAATGTCATATGGGTATATTCCCTCCATGAAGGCTACACTAATTCCATGCTTGTAAGCCACATTAGCGGAAGCATTCAATTCACATCATAATTGTAAAAAACACTTAAGACTAAGCATAGATCACATCCTACTTGATATCAAGTAAATTATATTGGATTAAATAAGCATAAGTCAAATTATCTAAATTGGTCAACATAAGTAATAATGATTTTAGAAAGGTCATGAGTCTAGAAGGGAAAATGTATTAAAATTAAAGCACAAGATGGTTCATAAAAGTAACAAATTGAGGTCCCATAAACATCAATATATAAGTACACTTTAGTTTCCCGCACAAATTTACAATGCTTAAATAGAATGTTATCATTTAGTGACACTTCCGTACATTATAAGCACATAAAAAGGACTTAAGATTTTTCCATCGAAATTCCTACACTGTCTAGTGCATGAATGAATGTATGGGAGCACCATGTGTAATGCATCATTATAAGAACAACGTAGTTGCTCGCACTTAATGGCAGTGCTTATGTAGAATGATCTAGTCTAAAATGATTTATGTAATGTCCCCAATTTGAAATTTTTCCCAATTTGGCCAATTTTCAAACCTTGGACTAGTGAAGCTCCAAACTGTCCCAAATGATCCCAAATGGTTTTGAATTATGTCCAGAGTGGATTGAGGTGTATTAGGACACCCTAATTCAGCTATTATATGCTTGGATGCCTTATAAGTACTTCAGCAACTTTCATTTACAATTAGAGAATGAAAGGCAAGATTACTAGTAAAATCGATGTTGAAACCCCCAAGGGTAGATGGCTCCAAAAAAATCCTAAGGATTTTGAATTGGGACTGAGAGTGTTTGAAGGGTATTAGGAAATAAAAATCAACCTAATGGGTTCTTAGACACTGTCAGAATACTTCTGCAACATTCATTTAAGTTCAGGATAAAAATAGGGAAATTTGCTAGTAAATTCGAGGTTCAAATCCCCCAAGGGTAGAGGTCACTAATGGCTTCCCAAATGCAGTACAAACCTCTAAAATTTCAGAAACGAGACATAGATTAGTTAGATTACTTCAATGGGCACCCAAATGCATCATTAATCAGTTCCTAAAGGCTTCTTCAACTTGTCGTTGTCGGGTATCGAACCTGGGTCACCCCGATACCATTTGTGCATCCATGAGTATGTGTATCATCAAGAAATAACAAAGGATGTTGCTGCCAATAAGAATTTTCTCCAATCATATATCTCTTCACCCAAGTATTGGATGAATTTCCTCCAACTTCAATTGAGCTAAGCAAGGAGCAAGGAAAATCATGAGTCTTCAAGTGACTCAAGTGAACATCATAGGTGCATCCATGAAGATATGTATCATCATAAGGTAAAAAAGGATGCTGCTGCAAATGTAAATAATAAGGTGATCTAGTCATCTCATCATCAAAATGAGAGATAGGAGTTTCATACTCCTCATGTGGCACCATTAGAAAAAAAACCTTTCACCCAATTTTCATCCCCAATTGATGTGGTTGAAAAAGAAGTAGGGGGTGAAGAATTATGAACGAACCTTAACTCTTTGCAAATATTACCCATCGAAATATTTAATTCATCTTCTCCATAATTGGCTGGTCCAACTATTGTGAGATCATGTTCCTCCTCCAAGACTTTTCAACTCTCTCCATGAGGCAACTCATAATCCCTCTGAACAAAGACAAGTGCTTGTCTTCCTTCTTGTTTGAGTGTAGCATCTTCAAGCACCTACATATCAACATGTACCTCATGTTCCACCATTACATGAGGTTCCTCCTTTGTAACATAAATTCTTTCATCCATTGAATGATTTTCTGATATGTAGGAGGGTGTAAAGGACATTTGCAACTTCTCTTGAAGTTGCTCAATATGCACCATAAATTTTTGTGAGTGTATTTTGGGTGGACTCCAACTCATTTAAGAGATTTTAATTCTCTTTTGCATCCTTCAAGGTTATTCCATGATACAAACCAACAATCTCAATTAAATAATCTCTATCAGAAAGCAAATTTAAAAAATTACCTTTGGTGTCCAACATTGCCTTCTGGATTTTCTCCATGTCTTCAAGGGAAGATTCCTCCTCCACACCAACAAAATTTTGAAACCAATGTATGTGTGTCATGGAGATTTTTTAAGGCCTCTTGAATCTTCTTTTCATCCATATTCAAGGACCCTTCAAGAAAATGAGGCTCTTACAAATGAACTTCCTCATCTTTTTCCTTCTTGCTTGGACCAACTTCTTGAAGCTCAAGTGGTGATGGGGAAGTTGATCTTGGTTCTTCTTCAACTACTACAAGGTATTCATTTTCATGCTTAATGAAAGTTTGGCTTGAAGCAACACTTTAAAAATTGATCTCTATGTCACCAACATAGAGGTGTGAGAACCTATCAGTAGGTACTCCTTCATAGTTCAAGCATCCATCAGTAGATGCTCTTTGATTCATGTCCAAGGTAGAATGTGTCTCGAAATGATCTTCAATATTTTCAATAGAGTCTTCTTCATTCTCATGTGATGTCTCTTCATATTTTTTAGAGTCACTTGGGAGTGAATTTCGATCTTCTTCATGTACTGCTTCTTCTACTTCACCTATTTCAGAACTAGGTGGCTCATGGGTCTCGTCCTTTTCACTCACACATATATGATTTTTTCTCCAAGGTATTTTGCAAGAAGGGCATAGACCTTTATTCACTAACTCCACATATTAATTTTTGGGCCTATTTTCAAACACTCAATCAGCATAGTCTTCAAAAGGAATGGACTTTTGTATATCTCCCTTCAAAGCTAGATATGCTTGATATTGTTGGGGCAAGGTTTTACATGTTGCTCTCAATATTTTTAATTCATTCATAGAATTATCCTTTGGTAGCGTGACACACTCATCTTCATAAGATTCAAAGTCATAAGAATAACCCTCATTCCTTATGAAATTGTAAGAAGTGTTGCATGATGGCACCTCTTCCTCATACCATCCACATTCTTCTTCATATTGCTCATAAGCATTGTACTCATAGGATTCATCATAATAGTAAGACATGGCTGCAAATTATTCTTAAATATATGATGTTAATTCACAAGTGCAAGGAACATGATCTGATACCACTGTAATGCCCCTAATTTGAAATTTTTCTCAATTTGGCCAATTTCCGAACCTTGGACCAGTGAAGCTCCAAACTGTCCCAAATGATCCCAAATGGTTTCAAATTATGTCGAGAGTGGATTGAAGTGTATTAGGACACCCTAATGCAGATATTATATTATTGGACACCTTCTAAGTAATTCAGCAACTTTCATTTACAATTAGAGAATGAAAGGCAAGATTACTAGGAAAATCGATGTTGAAACCCCCAAGGGTAGATGACTCCAAAAGAATCTTAAGGATTTCGAATTGGGACTGAGAGTATTTGAAGGGTATTAGGACATAAAAATTAACCTAATGGGTTCTTATACACTATCAAAATACTTCTGCAACATTCATTTAAGTTCAGGAGAAAATAGGGAAATTTGCTAGTAAATTCGAGGTTCAAATCCCCCAAGGGTATAAGTCACTAATGGCTTCCCAAATGCAGTACGAACATCCAAAATTTTAGAACATAGACATGGATTAGTTATATGACTTCAATGGGAACACAAATGCATCATTAATCAGTTCCTAAAGGCTCCTGCAACTCCCATAAATCAGAGATTGGTAAACATGTCTTAACATAGGGGGAAATGAGAGAAAAACTCTATAACTTGCTATGAAATTTGTGATAAATGTTACAAGGACTTGCATAAGGTGTATGAAAATTATTTAGTATATTAATGGATCTCCAAACAATAATAAAACCACATATATTTACTTATACAAGTAGATACCAAACAACTTCAAGCTCTCTCAACAAGATATATGGGAAAATGGCTCGAATCTCTTCCTTGAATGTAAATATCACTTGAAATACATCATTTTGCGAGCTGCGGCTCTCATGATATGATTATTACAGATATATATAGCAGCTAACATTTCCATGAAGTCAAAATAGCAGTCCTTCACTAACTATGTGCAACAACAAGTGCGCTATGCAAAAGCTATGGGGGAAAATGGCACCATTCATACATAGTTTGGCATTTTTACATGGTTTTACTTGGATATTCGACCTGAGGTTCATATGAGCATCAAATACAGAGTTCATAAATCATATTACAAATAAATGGGGCTTTTATTGGACAATATACTCGAGTGGATGCAATCCATATCTCCCTAGTTCAATACGAATCTAGAACAAATAAGAACAGAACATAAAGCTACTTTCCTAGATCAAATTAGAGATCGTGTAATTAGACGTCTTACATTCATATTTGTAGATATTTCTCCTTGTTATCACTCCAAGCTCTGTGGTCGTCAGATCCCTAGCTGCAAGACCTGTTAAAACATGTGGAGACAATACAAGTGGTAAAACATGTCTAAACACTAACTAATCTAAGTAAACAGTTAAGGAAGTAAACTATAAACATTATCAACACAACAACATTTATGGAAAGAGTTTATATTACTGTATAAAGAGTGAGAAATACAAAGTAGAGAGATGATTACAACCCAATCCTTAACGATGCAATGCTCCTCCAACAAGCCAAGCCAAAGCCACCAAAGGAAATGTAATCCTCCCAAGAGATGGATAGGGATCACCTAAGCTAATTCTACCAGCATGTAAGTGCTATAGACTTCCTCCCTTTGGAATGGAGAGGAGCTTTGTATTTATAGGACCAAGTGGATAGAGTAGGTTGAGGATCATGGGGAGAGGACTAAGGGATCCTACCTTGAGGTTAGGGAACCGTAGGACAACACACCTAGGAGTTAGGGATAGATATCCACCTCATCCAAGTTCTAGAAATCGCTCGAAAGCCCCCTTTATCCAAATAAACCAACCCCGGTGCAAGCTGCATGAGGGAAACCTGCGCTAGATAGGGGAAGCACAAACTGCACAAAGGCAACCTGAGCCACCGACGCACTCTGCTAGACTGCAACATGCTCTTGACCTAGTTGGGCACTTCTTGCTCAAATACAACCTGCGTCGGCTCAACTAGAGGTTGTGGACAAAGGGAATCAACTTGCTCTAACTGACTTCTTGATCAAGGAAACTTCAGGGATCAATGCATTGAGTTGACAAGGGTCTCATGATGATGATATTTAGGTGTAATAGGGGCCCCTTGGACTTCCACAAAGAGATCATCATCTCACCATGTGCACCCTTCCTCCAAGAGGAAGAATATAGAGAAAAGTGAGAGAGATGTGGGAACAAGTTGAAGGAGAAATGGTCATGAAAATCCCTGCAGCTTTAACCTGAAACAAATGACTCCATTTTAGATCCAAATTAAAGGTCTTAATGGCCTCTCCAATTTCCAATTAGGATGGGAATCTTGCACCCTCGAAATTGGTACTAAGGCAAGTAGAGTAAACACTCCACTAGCATGGACAAGCTATGCTCTCCAATTTCCAAAATGAGAAATGATTAAAATATGATATCTTTCTTTCCTCTTGTATTTTATTAACCTCCCAAGGCCTCCTTAGCTCGAATTCCATCCAAGATACTCATCCCAACTCAATTTAGGGAGAGATTCCCATGAATTCCACTTGTCCAACTTTTCCTAGCTCTCCTCTTCCATCAATTCGAATAGGGGACTCTTGGATGCCCTAACTCCCCTTATGCGCCCTATTGGAGGATATTTTTATCCCTGACATGTCATGTATGTCAGATGTCAGCAATCAAGTCTGAAATTTGTCATTCATAGAATCTTCATCATTGTTGTCATATGAGTTAGGGAATCTAGCTCCAAGTGTCACAATTCTTCTAAGATGCATCTTCCTCTTCCATGGGAGTTTCTCTTTCAATCCAATTCGAGCTTACATGATTCATCCCATGAATAATACCTCTTAAACTACCCCAAGTATGCTACCCTTCATCTTGAACTCGAATTGGTGAGAGAATAATGCCAAGTGTAGTGGGGAATCTTGCGACATGTGGGTCCCACAACCTCTTATGTGCCCTCATGATCCAATGCCACCTTATTTTATTTTTATTATTATTTATTTGACCCATTTAATGTGAATTTGTAAGTCTAATGTCATTTTGGGTCTTGTAGCTCCCTTATTCCAACTTTTAATGCTTCCACCCCCAACCTAGGGAACTAGTAATTTTCCTCCATGATAGTTCATTTGGATGGGTATATTACAAACTTTGAATTGGGAATTTTCTCTTAATGTGACCCACCTTGTCCATTTGGATCTAATTTTACATTATTACTAACTTGGACATCATTCTTGGCAATTATTTGACCCTTAGCACCAATTTGAAAAACTGTCATGAGTATGGCCAAGTGGCTTAGTCCATTGTGACCCAATGCAAAATTTGGGGACATGACACTTTAGTACATGATAAGCACACCATAAATCCATAAAATATTTGCCAACAAATTTCTCACACTCTCTTTGGTGTGCTAATAAATGCACACATGCATAGTGTAGTGGTGCACTTAAAAATATGGTGGTGTGTTGAATATGATTTGTCAAAGTAAACATGGTGCACTTATATTGTATTCACATGATATTTCCCAAACTTATTAGTCTAATTGGTGCATGAAATATTTAGCAAGAGCACCTTTTCCAATGTGTTAGCATAATGTGAGTGCATTTGTGTAGTTGGTGTGCTTTCAAAATCTGTGTGCATGGTGTGTTTATATAAATGTAGTAACATATTACACATGTTTTATGCAAATAAAATTAAGTTCAATATTGAGTGAATATTACAAATGGTAATTTATCATAGATTGCTTGTTTTATAAATATAATTGCTTAATGAGATTTGTATGTGAATCAAAGATAATCATATTATTAGCAAGTTTACCTATATAACTTCATGTATATATGAGAGATCCAAGAGAGGGAAATGAATTTTTTTCCTTATCCGATTACACCTTAGACTTCTCACCTTCGATGGATTTTAGCCTCCTCAAGTCTTATGAGGAGGGTAACTCCCTCAAGTGGAACATAGAGTCATTAACACACTTGATCTATCAATAGGATCATGGCAAGCATGCTTTCAAGGTTGGTCATGAAATGTGGTACCAACCCATATATGAGTATAATTATTTCATCATCAAGCTATCTACGAAGGGAGGAGTATTTTTCCATTTCCCCAATCTATTGTCGGGTGTTACACGAGAGAGTCAATTAGCATATGTCGAGATATATGGCGGTGTGGACATTACTAAATCATGTGACTTCTAGGTTAATAGGGACTAGTTGATATTGCATGCTTTCAAATTATAAGAGGTTAAGTTCCTTTTCATTACAACATTATCACACTATAGTACTAACAGGAAAACACATTGGTTTCCCTATGTTGTACTATGTATATAGTTTATTTCACAAGACCAAATTGATCATGTGGTTTACCATTTTTTCATGATAGTTTTGTATTGCTTTAGATCATTGTCATAATGTGTTGGATGGAATACATCTCTTTCCCTTTGCTTCAAATTTGTTCAACTACCAACCTCCTTAGTTGTTGTTTGATGTGTGTATGCACATTTGGGGGCATATATTGGGCCAGTCGAAGTACCTATTTAGGCTAGTCGATGTAAAGGTTTTGACAGTTTTGGGTAGTGAGTAAAATCAAGTCCTCAAAATTGTATAATATCCTTATGCACTGATGGACTTGAAAGGATGCACGGACATTTGATTTAATGTAGTTGAGACACCATACACAATAGGTAACATTATCGTTATATTTTAATTATTTTATTTGCGGTTTTTTTTGTCTTATTTAATGCACATGTGTTAGATTGATTATAATATTTTGTTTAAATTTTCTAATTATTGTTTTCTACTATTGCATATATTATCTCATGCGCTAGTGAGGGGCCTCCTCCCCAACTTGATATAGAGATGGAGGAGGCTGATGAGTCACCTAAGGGGTGCTAACTTGGCATGCCAAAGAGATTGAATCAGATATTTCATCATCAAGTCACATATTGGTTATGTAATTTGATGGATAGCTATGGAGTGGCACCAATGTGATCTAGATTCATTGCACATGATCTTGAGATGAAAAAGATGTATGCAATCCTTCCCCCGCAATATGACAATATTGAGGTGAAAATTATATTGTTGGTATGCCCATCCTAGTCATTGAAACTAAGCAAGGAAGTGTGAAACATGCTCATATGTCTTGTTCATCTACTTCATGTTCAAATGATGAGACTCCCAAGGATGCTACTCCACCTCCTTCTCCTACTCCACAACCACCTCCTCCTCCTCCACCTATGCCACCAATTGCAATAGCCATTGATCTACGTCTTCCTCCCACTATGCCACCAATTTCCCAACTATTGATCCACCTACTGCTCCACATATGCCAACAACTATTGATCCACCTACTACTCCACCTACACCGCTAGGTGCATCATCCACCAATCCATCTACTAATCCATCCTCCAATCCATCTTCTACTCCACCTACTACAATAGATATTAATCTTATAAGTTCTATGATAGTATGGGGCGATATAGATATTGTTGGAGGAATATATGAGACTATAGTTTCATTGTTATCTTGTGGAGGTATTGATGCCTCTAGCTTTATTTGTATGTATGTATATGAAGGCCCTTATGGACATTAAGGACGAACATACTTCACACAACTACCAACCCACAATACATCACATCTCAGAAAACAATATTGACTTTTCAAAGTGCAAAGGTCTAAGTACATTTTCTTGTTACATAGGCAAGAATACAAGAAGTTGGACTATTTCATGCATTTCTATTTATACTTATCAAATATATTATAACTTGGACTACTAGGGCAAGTACGCATTAACTTTGTCTATGAAGTAACACATAAACACATAATACACACAATGTCATATAAAAACAAGTATGAGCGATATTTCAATGCTCCCCAGAAAAAGCACTTCATGTTCCTGTATCACCTCTCATCTGCAAAATCTACACTGGGCCACTTTATATATATATATATATATATATATATATATATATATATTTAAGTGGAAGACATGAAATTTTATTGGTGAAATACTCCCTCTAATTTTTTTTTATTTCCGATGACTTAACTAATAGTTAGTAGATTCCCTCTTATATCTAAATGTTGTTTTAAGTGATTCCACAGACATTGTCACAAAGAATTTCATTGCATAATAAACATGGCAAGGATGAGTGTATATATCTTCCCAATTTTTGCTTGGGATTTGTGTTTGACCTCATATTGTGGTTGTCACTGCACACAATCTTACATGATATGAAGTCAAAAAATTTACTCAACCAATTAGAGCAACTAAAGGAAACTGAAAAATAGGCAAGGAAACATTATATAGCTAAAATACTCTTCAAGCAATTTGTTTTGTGGGGGTGAAAATGGAGTAGATAATGGTGACGTAGCGCCAGGTTTCACCAAATTGCAGATTGGAAAACTTACCAAATCGTGATGAAGAAGGATCTCGAGGGATCTAGTCAGCTCTTGATGAAGGGTGATTCGAGATTGAGAGTGAGTAGAGGCACTAATTCATAGTAATGCGCCCAACAAAATCCAAGAACATGTAAATACGAGTCTGGAAATAGTGGAGATATTATGTCATAAATACACTAGTCTTGTGCTATTGATGTTGTGTGGATCGATGGCAGATTAAGAGCTTGAGGACCGTTGGATCTGCAATCAAACCAATATCAAGAGATCGCCAATAACAAAACCACTTCATTTGGCATGAAATCGATGATTACATATTACTAGATGAAGAAATAAACCATCGCGATCAACACATGAAGAATTGAATTATTCTTTATCATATATTTACTTCGGTTTTTATTAAATTTTCATTTAGATTTATTTTTCGTTTTTTTAGTTCTGATTTTGTTAAAGTTTAATAATTCTTGATTATAAGGAAACAATAAAGTAGAAGGGGGACTTGATTACTTATATAAGGATCACATATTCGATTGTAAAGGGGGAGATCTCCACAAACACGAGAGGAATGTCTTCTTCTTGTGTGCACTGTTGTTTGTTGTTGAAAAAAAAAAAAAAATCAAGAAAATGTAGATGGAGGCTTGGTGGATTTAAATATTTTATTGCAATGTTATTTTGAATACGAAAATGCAGAGCAATGTTATGTTATGGAAGAAAACAGGCCCGATCAGAGGAAGTTTCATTTGCACGCTGAAACGGTCGGTGAAGTTTTTAATGTAGTGCTGAAATGATCAGATCAGAATCTTGTTTTGCTCCGACACAGTCAAAAGGAAGTGAGACCCGAATGATCGGAATAAGTTATATTTGCATGCCGATGCTCGCTTGAGCCTTGAGCGTTTGGGGTGTTCTTTTTCTCTAATGTTGCACCGAAATGGTCGGAGAGGTTGCAAATTTCACGCCGAAACGCTCATATTTTTTGGGAGAATAGTGTTTTGGAGCCAAATTGAATGTTCTGCCGAAATGATCGGAGGACAAGGGAAACAGGCCCGATCGGAGGAAGTTTCATTTGCACACTGAAACGATCGGTGAATTTTTTAATGTAGTGCTGAAACGATCGGATCAGAATCTTGTTTTGCTCCGACACAGTCAAAAGGAAGTGAGACCCAAATGATCGAAATAAGTTATATTTGCATGCCGATGCTCGCTTGAGCCTTGAGTGTTTGGGGTGTTCTTTTTCTCGGGGCAGATTCCTCATTTTGTGTCGATACGTTCGAAACGAAAGGGAAATTGTGTCGATTGAATAAATAGAGTGGATCAACGTCCAAAAGGGTTTTCTTGCCCGAACAGTATCGACATAAAATTGAACTCGCTCCGAAATAAGATCGATGACAAATGGTAAAGTGCTCCGAAACATTTCGCTGCCGGATGGTAAAGTGCTATGAAATATTTATTCGAATAGCTTCGATGTAAAATGAGAAAACATGCCTGAAACGAGTAAGTGGACCCCATTCACGTGTGCTCCAAGACACATTTGATGCTAAGGTTATGTTTGTGTATATGAGGTTTTCAATTTATTTTCACAAACATTGTTTGTAACGGCGTTTTGGAGCACTCACCGGACGACAGGAAAGCACAATTAACTCCGTTGGGGAGCCTTCTTTAAACCACTCGCACACTGCCAGGTAGGATTCTTTCCACAACATATTTGTCCAGTTGGTTCCCCATCATGCTTTAATTGATCTAAACCTTTTTCTTTTTTTCCTTTTTATTGGTTTTTTCCCTAGTTTTGAAAACGGACTCAAGCCTCAAACCGTGTATATATTTTGAGAATATCCATTTCATTTAGTTGTGCAACTTCCAATAATCCAGCTCTGGGGTCCATCCTCCATAAAAGCAGGCACTGAAAGTGAAATGGTACCTACCAAGTTAGGGGGGGTGGTATGGCTAAGAACCCTAGCTAGTCATAAGAAGGGGTTATTCAGACTATGTTCCTCCCCGTGGCATATTAAACTAAAGGTTCGGTTACAAGGAACGGGGTGGTGCTAATCAAGATCATGAAAAATTATCACCCTCCGACAACACACTCATTGACCCCATATTCCATGAAATGGGATATATTTAGTTACCCTAGATTTACACAATACGGGTGGTATATTCACCCCATCAAACCAAGGAACAAGAGAGATGTTACCCCAAATAGCGAAGTGTATCATGCTAATAAAAAATGACTTTCGAAGAGCTTGGGTAGCGTCTCTTTGATTGTGTTCCGAGTAAGATTGAATGCATTGGGTGATGTCTATCTGTTTAGAGAGATTTTTCTGCCTTCAACTTTCGAGTAAGTGAAGACCAATCGGCCCATTAGCTGCCTAGTTTTAGTGCTCTTAGCATGCCCTAGTTTCAGTGTTAGTACCATTTACCATTACTCTTAGGGATACTATGGTTCATTTGACTCTTCCCCTACGAAGCTCCCAAAGAATGGTAAGATTAAGGATTTCACCGAAGGTAGGTAATATAAAGAAAAAAGTGTCCATAGGGTAGTACAGAGGGCTATAAGAAAGAATTGAAGCTAGTGTCCGACCAAGATTATTAGGATGAGCGCATTCCAACAACTCTATGGGCCTATCTGACAATGTGTAAAAAATTATAAAGCAGGACATTTTTAACTTGTTTATGGACCAAAGGAAGTGATGTTCACTATATTTGCAAGGTATATCCCAACCAGATAGGAGTGGTTATGTGAGAGGCATAAATTCCTACCCTGTGGGGACCTCTATCCCACACTCTATCCCACAATAATAAATCCTTTGTAGGCAGGTGAGCGCCTTTGTAGGAAAATTGGAAGGCAAGGAGTAATCCCACCCGATTGAGCCAAGCGCAGTCGCAAGCCGGTAGCAGAGTTAGTTGTTGGTTGTGGAGCTAGATCTTCCAGTCTCATAGATGATATTGTCGTAGTCGTGCACCCCGGAGGACTGTACACCCATTCTACATTTTTAGGGGTTTTCGCCAGCTGTTTTGCGGGCCCATGGTTTTGGGTATCCCGTGGTATTTTTCCCATTGTATTTTCCATATAAAATAAAGACATTGTAATACGGCTAGAGTTGATGTATTAGGTTTTATGCATTGTAAAGATCTCTAAGATCAGGAGAGAGACTGTGAGACAGTGAAGAGGAAGTGCAGCGATTGTGCTCCAGGTTGTATCCCTTCACCTTGTTGGACGATAATAATAATAAGGACTGGCAAATTCAGTGTGGACGTAGCCCAAGTTGGGTGAACCACGATATATCTGTGTCTCTCTTGTAATGTGTATGTGTGATTATATTTGCATTTATGTTTATTGTTATTGCTCTGCGATCCTGTTTTCCTAACAATTAGTATCAAAGCCAAAGGTCTATTTGGCAGATAAACCCGCAGGAAGCTAGGGTTTCTGGTTCGAGTGGGAGCAATGGCAAAAGAAGGAAATTTTAAGGTCGAGAAGTTTAATGGCCAAAACTTCCAGTTATGGAAGATGCAAATAGAGGAATATCTGTACCAGAAGGATCTATTCCTGTCATTGGGAGGAAGAGCAAAGCAACAGACGGCTATGAAGGATGAAGAATGGAAGGTTCTTGACAGAAAGGCTCTGGGAACAATACGACTGAGCCTGGCTTCGTCGGTGGCTTTCAATATCTCAAAAAAAACGACAACGGAGGGTTTGATGAGCGCATTGGGTAAGCTGTATGAAAAACCCTCGGCCTCCAACAAGGTATTTCTAATGAAGTGTTTATTTAATATGAAGATGTCTGAAGCTGGATTTGTTACTGATCATTTAAATGAGTTTAATATGGTTACAAATCAGCTAAGTTCTATAAGTGTGAACTTTGATGATGAGGTTAGGGCTCTTCTAATCTTGTGTTCATTGCCAGAAAGCTGGAATAGCTTGGTCATGGTTGTAAGTAACTCTGTCTCTGGTTCAAACACCTTGAAATTTTATGATGTTATTGGTGTCATTCTTAGCGAGGAAATGTGAAGAAAAAGCACAAGTGAGACATCAGGTAATGCGTTGACCATGGAGAGCAGGGAAAGACAAAAGGAGAGAGGAAAGAGCCAAGGTAATCGTGGGAAGTCTAAAACGGGCAGATCCAAGTCCAGACTGGGAAAGATAGAGTGCTGAAACTGTCGAAAGAAATGACATCTGAAGAAAGACTGCAAATCTCTAAAGAAGAAAGGAGATGCACAGAAGGAAACTACCCAAGAAGCAAATGTAGCTGGTGATGTGTTACAAGATGCTTTGATTCTTGCATTAGATAATACTAGTGATTATTAGGTAGTAGATTCAGGAGCTTCATGTCATGCTACACCCCATAGGAAATACTTTCATGAGTATGTTCCTAACGATTTTGGACATGTTTTATTGGGTGATGATGAGCCATGTAAAATTGTTGGAATGGGTAATGTATGGATAAAAGTTAAGAATGGAAATACTTTGATTCTTGCATTAGATAATACTAGTGATTATTGGGTAGTAGATTCAGGAGCTTCATGTCATGCTACACCCCATAGGAAATACTTTCATGAGTATGTTCCTAGCGATTTTGGACATGTTTTATTGGGTGATGATGAGCCATGTAAAATTGTTGGAATGGGTAATGTATGGATAAAAGTTAAGAATGGAACTGATTGGTTGTTGAAAGATGTTAGGCATATTCCTACTATGAAAAGAAATATGATCTCAACAGGGCAGTTGGGAGATGGCAGCTGTCTATCTACATTTGGAGAAAAGTGGTGGAAGATCACTAAAGGATCAATGGTGATAGTAAAAGGAGACAGGGTAGGTACGTTGTAATTATGTCCTCATAATACTGACCATTCTATCTCTTTAGCTTACATAGGAACAGATACAGCATTGTGGCATCATAGGCTTGGCCACATGAGTGAGAAGGGGATGCAGATTCTCCACTCAAGGAAGTTGCTGCCAAATTTGAAGCAAGTAAGTTTGGAATTCTGTGAGAACTGTGTTTATGGAAAACAGAAGAGAGTCAAATTTCTCAGGGTTGGGAAACAAAAGAAGAATGAAAAGTTAGAGCTAGTGCATACAGATGTATGGGGACCGGCTCAGGTACAATCTCTTGGTGGCTCTCATTATTATGTTACATTTATTGATGATGCAACTAGGAAAACTTGGGTTTATTGCATTAGACAGAAATCTGATGTGTTTGCTACTTTTAAGAGGTGGAAATCTTTGGTTGAGAATGAGACAGGAAAAAGGTTGGAGTGTCTCAGATCTGATAGTGGAGGTGAGTACTGCGGCAAGGAGTTTTATAGTTACTGTTCATACCATGGGATTTGTAGAGAAAAGACAGTCCCAAGAACACCACAAGAAAATGGTGTGTCTGAAAGGATGAACAGAAAGATCATGGAGGTGCAAGGTGTATGAGATTGCATGCAGGGTTGCCCTTACAATTTTGGGCAAATGCTGTAAATATTGTTGTTTATTTAATAATAAACAAAGGACCTTCAAGTGCTTCGGATGGTGGTATTCCAGAGGAGGCATGGACAGATAAAAAGGTAAACTACTCATTTCTGAGAACGTTTGGTTGTGAAGCATTTGTCCATATTGATAAAGAAAATAGAACAAAGCTTGAAGCTAAATCCAAGAAATGTACCTTTATTGGATATGGGGTTGATGATTTTGGTCATCGCTTATGGGATTATGAAAATCACAAAATCATTAGAAGTAGAGATGTCATATTCAATGAAAAGTTCATGTATAAAGATCAGTTGCAGGAAAAGAAACAAGAAAAGGAAAACACAGAGTACACAGTGCTTGATGAAGTTCCAAAGGTGCCAGAAAATTAAGAACAACAGCAAGTACTTGAAACTCCTGCAACTGCAAGAAGATCTGGTTTAGTTGGACTCATTGGTAGGAAACCAGACTTGGGATCTGGTTTAGTTTCCTGCTGATAAAAGAGCATTGCAGAACAAATGGATTTACAAGTTGAAGGAAGAAGAAGGAGGTAAGAAGCGGTACAAGGCCAGACTTGTTGTAAAGGAGTTTGCACAGAAGAAAGGTATAGACTTTGATGAAATATTTTCTCGTGTTGTTAAGAGGACTTCAATTAGGACTATTTTAAGTCTAGTGGTGGTAGAATATTTGCATCTTGAACAGTTAGATGTAAAAACAGCCTTTCTCCATGGGGATTTGAAGGAAGAGATATATATGCAGCAGCCACAAGGGTACGAGGTCAAAGGGAAGGAGGATTTGGTATGCAAGTTGAAAAAGAGCTTGTATGGCTTGAAGCAAGCTCCAAGGCAGTGGTATCTAAAATTTGACAGGTTTATGACAGAACACGGTTATAGTAGATGTCATTCTGACCACTGTGTTTATTTCAAGAAGCTAGACAATGAAAGATATATTATCTTGTTATTGTATGTGGATGACATGCTTGTTGCAGGGTCTGACATGCAGGATATAAATGTATTCAAAAGGAAGCTAGCTAATTCATTTGCAATGAAGGATTTGGGTGCTGCAAAGCAAATCCTTGGTATGAGAATAATGAGAGACAAGAAAAATCGCAAATTGACATTGTCTCAGAGTGAGTACATACAAAAGGTGTTGGAGAGGTTCAGAATGCAGAATGCAAAACCAATAAGTACACCTTTGGCCAGCCATTTCAATCTAAGTAAGGAAATGTGTCCCAAGACACAGGAAGAGACAGATTACATGTCCAAGATTCCCTATCAATCAACAGTTGGCAGCTTGATGTATGCCATGGTGTGCACAAGACCAGGTATTGCACAAGCAGTGGGAGTTGTGAGCAGATATATGAACAATCCAGGTAAAGAACATTGGAAGGCAGTACAGTGGATTCTCAGGTATTTGAGAGGTACTACCACTCAGGCATTATGTTTTGGAGGTTCAGACATTGTTCTACAGGGATATGTTGATGCAGATATGGCAGGTGATAAGGATAGCAGGAGGAGCACCACAGGGTATGTGTTTACTGTAGGTGGAACAACAGTAAGTTGGATTTCGAAACTGCAGAAGGTTGTTGCACTTTCAACAACAGAAGTAGAGTATGTTGTTGTTACAGAGGCTAGTAAAGAGATGATTTGGTCGCAGAGGTTTATGGAGGAATTGGGTAAGAAGGAGAAGGATAGCAGGTTGTATAGTGACATCCAGAGTGCCATTCATCTTGCAAAGAACTCGGCATTCCATTCCAGGACTAAATGTATACAGCTCAAGTACCATTTCATACGCTCTATTCTAGAAGATGAACTATTGAAGCTGGAAAAGATACATACTAGCCAGAATCCTGTAGACATGTTCACAAAGGTAGTGACCAGAGAGAAACTGAGTTCTTGCTCGGTTTCAGTTGGCCTTCTAGCATGAAGGTGAAGAGGAGAAATTTGCCAAGTCCAAGTCCAGCAGTAGTGGAGTTGCTGTGATTAGTCTCCAAGTGGGATATTTTTGGTTGTGGAACTAGATCTTCCAGTCTCATAGATGATATTGTCTTAGTCGTGCACCCCAAAGGACTGTACACCCATTCTGCATTGTTAGGGGTTCGGAGGCGGAGCCCTTGCGAACGGGGGTAGCGCCCCTGAGAAATGGGGGTTCAGGGGCAACGCCCCCGAGAAAAAATTTTGGGGTTGTTTTGCGGGCCCATGGTTTTGGTTATCCCGTGGTATTTTTTCCATTGTATTTTCCCTATAAAAGAAAGACATTGTAATACGGCTAGGGTTGATGTATTAGGTTTTATGCATTGTAAAGATCTCTAAGATCAGGAGAGAGACTGTGAGACAGTGAAGAGGAAGTGCAGCGGCTATGCTGCAGATTGTATCCCTTCACCTTGCTGGACGGTAATAATAATAAGGACTGGCAAATTCAGTGTGGACATAGCCCAAGTTGGGTGAACCACGATATATCTATGTCTCTCTTGTAATGTGTATGTGTGATTATATTTGCATTTCTGTTTATTGTTATTGCTTTGCGATCCTGTTTTCCTAACATTAGTTCCTATAGAATGAGTAGCAGTAGCCAGCAAGCCTGAAGATATAAGAAAATTTTGGACCAATAATTCGAGTAAGTAAGGTATCGAAAGAATGGATTGCTTCGCAAGAGTTCGGCTTATCTAAAGACGCTTATTATTGGATTACCCTTGCCATTGGCAATTTTATTTGATCAAATACATGTCTCTCATTAGAGAAGATTTCGTTAGGTTTTTGTGATATCCAAGTAGATCAGATACTCTGCTTAAATAGTGGACAGGAGTGCTTAAATTGGTAGTTAGTATGGTACAAAAGGATTTGGGAAATAAGAACAAATCGTTTGACAGTGTGGTGCCAAGAGTAAGATAATAGTTGCATTCCAAGTCCTAATAATCTGCGCATATCTAGCATTAAGTGAAATAAAATTTTAAGTTTTGACTAAGAATTCGATCACTGAGGCTAGTGGAAGAATGAGTAAATCTATTTGACAGTGCATTAGGGAGTCCTCAAGACAGATATTCAGAAACAAACATACTTGACGTCATGGAAGTATGAATCTCCTATTTGTGAAAATCCTCACAGCAGATCTAAGAGATGATGTATACCTCACAAGAGAATAGTGGATTAAGCAAGAAAATAGAAGAAGAGTGATACATGCAGTATAATGAGCAACAGAATAATATGGTACAGTAGAACTCAGATAGAAGCAATAATACTTCACACACACTAAATTATTAATCACAAATGGACATATAAATAATACAATGCATGAGGAATTCGAATGCCTAAGGTGGCAATTCGAATTAGCCTTCATGGAGTGATCAAAGGATCACTGGAGTGTCATCGGAGCACAACTAGGTGTCCTCATGATCATCGGAGCGCAACTGGAAGTCTTCATCATCATCAGTGGAGTCATCAATGCTCAAGTAACTGTCAACCATCAGTCAAACTAACTCTGGTAGGTGTAACTCAGTGTAACTGAGTGTAACTCAATGTAACTAAGTGTAACTCAATGTAACTAAGAGTAACTGAATGTAACTGAGTGTAACTCAATGTAACTGAGTGTAACTGAGTGTAACTGAATGTAACTGAGTGTAACTGAGTGTAACTCAATGTAACTGAGTGTAACTGACTGTAACTGACTGTAACTGAGTGTAACTGAACTGGTAGGGGAAGAAGGGCGAGTTGCTCCCTAAAATCAAGGAAGAAGGGCGCACGAAGCAACTGGAGGGCTAAAACTGAATAGTGAGAAGCTCCTGGGGGCTGGCTAACTGAGGGCTAGGTGCTGGACTGATGACTGGGATGCATGCAAAATGCATGCAAACCCTAGAATGCATGCAAACCCTAAAAGGTGCATGCATGACTGAAAATGTAAATGATCAAAATACTGGTGGGACTAGGATGGAGTATAGGAATATCCTAACACTATTTTAGTTTCTTATAAATAATATTGACAAATTATACGTCTGCATTTTGCTTGAAGATTGTTGCTTTAACATTGAATTATTCTTATACATTAACTTTGTTTTCACCTTGGACTCATAAATGCAAAGAAGAGCTTCTAAGCACAAGGTCAAGGTAACAAAGTTTGATTCTGACATTGAGGTTGTTCCAGAAACTCTGATGGAAACCCAATATGAGGACACCATAGCAGTAATAGGAATCATTCCTAAATATAAATGGGGTGAACTATATCACCTCATCTGAGATCTAAACGTGTCAGATGCATCCATTAAAGAGATGATGGTGTATCAGAATATTAAAATATCGGGTCTTCATAAAGCTGCCACCCATATGGATCTTTTCCCATGCTTAAATGTAATTGGTTGTATTTTACCTCATGTGGATGTTGTCACATGGATCATAGCTAGGGCGAATGGAGTAGGATTCACATCGTTTCAACCCGGTCATAATAGCGTAGCATATAAGTTACTCTCTCCTAAAGTTACGATGACAGATGAGTAGATAAAGGGAGTCAACATAGATCACTCTAAGTATGCTAAGAAAATATTGATTCCTGTAAAGCAGTTGAGGCAAAGGGAAAGCGGGGAACACGATACCCAGAATTTGAAAACACCATTCAAAATCATAGCTTTATTGTTAAGCATAATATTTGGCAGAGCAAATACGACTATCTACAAGCTCAGTTGGGTGCCTCTCATGTATCATATCGCCTCCCATGGTACCGTCTTCAATTGGGCGGACATTATCTCGGAGAGTATGGCATCAAAGATAACAGCAACCCAAGGAGGGATGACCCAGAAGAAAGCGGAATTCTTTATGTCTTCCTACCTTACTGTTTGCATCTTAATTAGACACCCATTCCACAAGTTGGGGTGCTATTGGATCTCGGCTGAGACCCTTCTATATGTGGCTTACCAAATAATGTGGGCTCGTAAATATACAAGCTTCTACAATCTTAACTGTGAAGAATTCATAATTCCTCTTTATTGGTTAATATTTAACGAAGAACCCAATTGTCTGTCGGACAACGCAATGGCAGTCATCAATGAATATGGATATTTCTACTTTACCCCAGAAGGCATGTATATCAGAATGTATGGGGGAACCAAAGATCCGTCTCTAATGCCAAAGTATGCAACAGATTATGTAGTACAAAGAGAGGTTGTACGAAAAGTCTTCATCAATGGAGAACGGCCACTTTTTAAATGAAAATAAGAAAGCTTCCTATCCACCGCTTCCCTTTGTCATCGGATCATATAGATTCCCTAAGGTAAAAGGAGCATAAGTTTTTATAAAAGATTTAGAAGCATTTCATTTTGGAGAGAATATTTTTTTTAGAAATGACAAACTACAAAAAGCCGCTCAGCATTGTGCGTCATGTAAAATTCACTTTGAATTTTACACGTGATTACAGGTGTAAGATGAGAATAAAACCACACGATGTTTACATGCATTGGCAATATATTTACATGGATGTGGGTTTTACCTTTCTTCACACCTTTTATGGAAATTAGTAAAGCACATATAAATCATTTTATTGTGAGGTTATCCATATCTAATTTATAACCACACTACTTATGATGAGAATAAGTAAATTTGATGCTAGGAAAAAAATTCCGGCGAGTTAAAAACGTGAATTTTTTTAAGCATAAAAAATGTTCAATAAAATGTTAACTTTTCGGCATACCTTCAAATTTATTAAGTAAAATTAAGGTAAGAGAATTAATAATAAAATTTAATAAAACATATTAAATTCGCATTGATACCACCTAGTATTAATCTACAAACCAAGTGAGATACACTTATTCGAGTCCATCGAAAAGGTCAAGTCCTTAGTATTAGTTTAGTGTGGAACAAAATTCCAATATATATATATGTGATTTTAGAATATTTTTTCAAAATAACATGTGACATCACATACATAACAATCAAAGGTTATAGGTAACCCACAAGGTGTGACACTACTTGAGTAAGTTAACAATACAACAACTTGCGTCTTAACATGATCCTTTTATGTCAACAAAATGATGATCAAGGTATTTGATGTAGAGGCCCAAGTGAGCTAGTGTGGGCTTTGTAGATAAAAGGTGGAACATGAAGTACTCATTATAGGGGAGTGTTAAAATAACTCATACTTCTTGTTATATGCACTATGTGCATATGTCATTGTGTGTTACTTGATAGATAAGGTTAATGTGTACATGACCTACTAATTGAGGTTAACACATGTGATAGCAAATAAAAAGGCATTGAATAGAATATGACTTATTGTATGCTTAGAAAATGTATTTAGATATATGCACTTTGAAAGGTCAATATTGTGCACTAAGATGTGATGCATTATAAGTTGGTTGTTGTGTAAAGTAGGTTCTCCTTTCTTTCTCTCTCTATATATACTAAAATAAGGGTCGTCCATAATGTTGTGTGATGGAAAATATTGTCAGATCTTTGTAATATTAAGAAGGTGGAGAGGTGGAGAACAGAAAATACTTGCTTTTATAATGTCCTATGTATACCCACACTATATATCGTAACAATATCAAGAAAGCAACCCAAAGTGGTTGGATCCATTGGTGAAGGGTGAGCATTTGTTCACTAGTGGGAAAGGTTCAATGAGTCTCATGAGGGCCCAGCCTAAAGCCATGGGGTCACCTTGAGGTAGTGGTTACACCTAGGGAGATTGAATTAAAATGATCCTGTGACCTCATGTGCACACATAAGTGGATCAAATCCCACCCCAGTGTCCTTCAAAATTTTAACCCATGGGGGTTTGGCTGAACGGTAGCCATCTCATATCGTAAGGCATCCAAATAAGCAATATAGGGGTTGCTTGGCCCAATTTCAAGTATTCTTTAACTTGAGAGTTTTGCTTGTGGAGCGTGGCAACTCTCTCAGTGGTTATAGTGGCAACATACAAGCTCAATCCTAGGTGGAGTCTAGAAAAGGCTTGCCAAGTTACCGATTCCACTAGTTATATAGATATAGATATATATATATATATATATAAAGAAAGAAAGAAAGCTTCTCTCCAATTTTTCAAACATTAAAAAAATGATAAAACAAACTATTTAATTATTTACACATATCTATATATATACCATCGGAGATCCATCTTAAACCCAGATGCACCGAGAGGTATCCAATTTCTTGAGGTGTAATTTTTTTTATCTTAAATATTGTACACATTAAGAAAAAAAATATCTTCAAAAATGTTTACACCTTAATAAATTGGATCCCTCTTGGTGCTTAATAGATACGGGTTTAAGATGGATCTATGTTGGTTTTAATTTTGATTTTATTTTATGAGTCGACATGAATTTTTTAAATATTTTTTTTATAAGTTATGAGCTAACATGGAAATGTAAGGTGACAAACATGAAAAACGTGACAACATCTCTCCTATACTAAGTTGTAAGCACCTCGCTACTCTCAATGCGATAATATGATGAAGCCTACTTTACACAACTACCAACCCATAATACATCACATCTTAATACAAAATATTGATATTTCAAAATTCATAATTTAAAATACACATGGAAACATGCAATAAGACATAATCTATTTATTGTATTTCTACTTGACTTAATACACGTGGTAATGCATGTATATATTAACTTTCTCTAAAAGGAAATACACAATGACACATGCACAAAATGTCCCTAAGTACAAGCTATATTCCAAAACTTCCCCATAACACGTACTTCATGTTAATCCACTATGACTTCTCATGCAAAGTCTACATTGACCCACTTTATATATATATATATATATATATTATTGAAATAAATATATATAGAGAGAGGAGTGGTCTACTTATTCTACGTTTTAACTTTACGGTGGGTTTTGGTTGGAATCTGGTAATTTTTTTTGGTAAAATCCAAATTTCTACATGTTTAAATTGTATTTTTGAATCCAATAGATTCAGAACCCTCAAATACGCCCATGGCACCAAAATTATGCAATTTCCATAACTAATATATGTGATTCTAAGATTTTTTAAAGATTTCCAACCATAATACAACCAAAATTAAATGCAAAATATGCTCGGAAAAGGATGAAAATGTAAATATTTAGACTATATTTTTTTTTCAGCGGAAAATATTTAGACTATATTTTTTTTCGGCGGAAAATATTTAGACTATATATATATATAATTGAAATACATTGAATTTTTTTTTTCCTCGGAAAAAAAGTTGTAGTTATATTTATAAAAAACAAAACTACATTGTTCATGAACCTCAAAAGTCATTCAAAAATATAAAATAGTTTATATGGACACAAATGATCTTTCATGTACATCCCAAATAAAATATCAAAATAAAAATTTTGAGTTTAAAGGATTGTTCCGATGACAAAAAGATCAGGAAACATCTTTAGATCTCCATATGTATTGTCCACTCTTCCACAAAGATGTTTCCTGTCGTTTTTTAACTCGGGATTGGACCTGGATCAAGATCCAAGAGGTTGTTATTTTCCATTTCACATCGTTTCCATGTACCTTTCCTCATCTATAAACCATCCTTCGATAATTGGTCTGCCATCACATTCCTCTCTATGTATATGTGTTGAAAAGATATCCCTTGAAAGAAACCAACTATGTGGATCAATTCCTCATATAGAGGCATCAACAAAATGTCTTTAGGTGGTCTCTTCATTCTTATGCAGTTAGTCACAAGTTTTGAGTCCTCGAAAACTTGCATTCTTTGAACTCCTTTTGTCATTACAAGCATCCTAAGTAGTTTTAAAGCTATCATTTCTGCTCTATTATTTGTGCAAGGACCAATACCAGCTGAAATTTAATCCACTGTGCATCGGATATGTGTAATACGCCTCCAACCCCTCCCATAACAGGGATACCTTGGGATGCTCCATCAAAAAAGGACCAACATCTCGTTTTGTCAATGACTTCCATTTCTATCCTTCTTTGTTTTGGTGGACTTCCTTCCTGTGGGAAATGTTGTAAGATCACCAAACCTTTTATAGTAGTGATCGTTGGTGGAATATTAACCTTTTAAAAAATAACTTTATTTTTGGTTATCCAAGTTCCCCATATGATATGACTGGTAATGCTATAAATTTTTTAAATGTCTTATTATTAACCCAATTCTGTAGGGCCCCTAACAAGGACCGACCTGTCCAAATGACCTAGGTATTCTTTACCATAGCTACATATTCCCACACCTTGACAAAATATGGACAAGTGATGAACATATGGTCAATCTTCTCATTGTGTTCTTTACACAGTGGAGATCTTCCCAGTCCCACCCAATATCTTATGACCATGGTCTCCTAGATAGGAACTTTATCTGAAGGGGGCAACCACAGAAAAAGCTTTGTCTTTAAAGGACAGTTGAAATTCCAAATCATATGAGTCTGCCATGGAGGATCATGAAGGCATTGATCCTCTTGAATGAACCTATAACCCTTATTTGGATTATATCCTCCTGCCACTGGGTTTCAAGACCATATTAAGTCATCATCCCTGTTCACTAGTCTTATATGGTTGGACTATAAATCCTTGACATATGCTTCCCACAAAAGTTTTTCATTATCCTCAAATCCAATATCTTCAGCTTTTAACCAAGCCTATCTAAAAGGAGTGGTGTTTGTTGCATCCCCCACTTGTCCCAACATAACAACACCCTGGTCCAGTAGGCCATACACCATATATAGAGGTAATATATGGGAACCTGAACTACCTAACCAAGGATCCTGACCCAATCTGACCCTATTTCCATCTCCAACACTCAAAACCAACCGGTTCCCAATGACATCAAATGCCAGAATTGTAGCTTTCCAAACGATTGACACATTCTAGTGGGTGTGTATCTAGTCCTAAATGATTCCTCAATGGTAAGTGTATAGATGTATTTTTGATGAAAAACTTTCACCCAAAGTCCTTCCCCCTTGAGGAACCTCCAGACCCTCTTGGATTCCAAATCCTTTGCAAGCAATAAAGAATGTTTCAAACCCCATCCTCCCAATTCCTTTGGAAGGGATAACTTACTTTAGGTTGTCCAGTGGAAGGTATTCTCTTTAGGACTCCCTTGCCACAGAAAATTGTAACTCAATCTCCTAATTTGCTCCAAAATGCCGATGGGTATATAAGCCATAGAAGCCTAATAAATAGGTGTTGCTTCCAAAATTGCCTTTATCAAAATCAATCTTCCACCCCGGGAAATCCATTTGTTGCACCAGGGTTAAATCTTGTTCTCTATTTTACCCACTAACCAAGCCTAGTATCTATTCAAATAATCATTGTGTTTTAAAATAAAACCCATAAGCAGTCTGAATGTCCACCTATGAAAAATCAAATTGTAAGCAGATCCATTCATGTGACCCCTGGTCTAGATTCATCAAGGAAACTAAATACTTCCTAAGGTTGATAAGTATTCTAGAGGCCTCAACAAATAAATCGAGAATAACTTTTAGCTTTGAAATCTCCCTTCTAGAACCATCTAAGAATATGAGTGATATCTACAAAGAGAAAATGTGTCAAGTTGTACCACCACTCCTTATCCCTCTAAAAACACCATTGTGCTTGGCTAGCGGATGAGTTCGCTCAATATTTCCATCACCAAGACAAAAAGAAAGGGTTCCAGGGGGCAGTGCTGTCTTAAACCCTTATGAGATCCAAACAAATAGGAAGCAGATCAATTTACGAACACAACAAATGTCACATATTGTACACACAAGAAAATCCAATTTACAAAGTGAAGGGGAAATCCAACCTGGAGCAGCACCAACCTAAGAAACAACCATTCGACTAGATCATGGGATTTCGAGAGGCGTACCTTTAAAATAGTAGCAGGCGTGTTCCTTTAAAATACATTGAAATGTTATTGAAGAAATACTCCCTATCCCATTTTTTCTACCTTTCACCGTTTAATTAATAAGTGGGAGATACCCTCGTGTATCTAAATGTTTTTTCCTTTTTTCACTCATTCCAACCCTTACCTCTTAACTAACAAATTGTAAATACCCACTTATATATTTAAATAGGGGGAATTACATAGAAACAAGTCCTTTCCTATGTTTAGACAATCATACGTGTAGTTTTAAAAATTTGTTTAACGTCTTTATTAATTATGTGTAGAGTTCTAGTGATAAGTTGAGAATCATGTGTCTCATTCAAGGTTTTGAGCACGAGAGAGAACCAAAGTGTCAAACCAAGCTACAACACTTGCCATGAAGAGCTTACATGGAAATCACTACTTGGGAATTGCATATCTAAGCTATATTGGGTTGTTGTTTATGTTTGACGAACGAATTCGACTATGTTCTCTAGACTTTCTTTTAAGTCTTTTTCTATAGGCATGAAA
The DNA here is from genome assembly GCA_027924585.1 of Larix kaempferi. Classification (NCBI taxonomy): domain Eukaryota; kingdom Viridiplantae; phylum Streptophyta; class Pinopsida; order Pinales; family Pinaceae; genus Larix; species Larix kaempferi. The sequence goes on from BSBM01000394.1 coordinate 4,504,909, forward strand.
TATTTTGGTTTCAGTACCAAACAAGAGCCCTTTTGTTCTTAGCTTCGAGACTAAGATTCCTTGATAGAGTAAGATATTTCCATGAGAACTCCATCATACAATCCTATTGTTGGGTGTAATTCTCGTTACCTTGGTGAATAATTGTTTGTCTTTTGTTTACAAAAGACCGCTCTTGATTCTCTTCCTTCTGCATATGATATGAATCCATTCACAAGGATCAATGAAGTTGGGTCGTTGCATATGCATGTGTAGCTCCTCTAATTTAGGTCACACTATAATAATATCCGGGTGGTCCAGTCCACTTAATGCTAGCTCGCCTCCATATTGATCGTGCATGAAGGAAGGGGTTAATAATGATAGAATCATAGCTTTGGTTATCGCTAACATCATTCATTTAGTGTCACAAATGGGAAAGAGATAGATAAAGGGGGTTGTCTATCTACAACTTAAGCATCCATCTACCCTATCCATACCATATTGGCGGGAAAATCAACACACAACATGCACGAGGAAGTGTAATGAATTGATATGAGCTGGGTGCACCGTAATCACGCCTTCCTAGTCATTCCCACCCACAGATATTTATTGGTGAGAATGAATGACATATGCCATCTAATTGTTGCGACTGTCTACCAGGAAAGCACGTAAACACAAAGACATAAATGCAAAGAGAGGAAAAGCACCAAGTGGATAAGGTGCATGGAGGAGAAGAAACAAGTGGCTGCACAAATGGAGTTAAATCAACATAAGGGTAGGTGTGGAAATGAGATGATGGCTCTCTGCAATTTTAGCTGTTGCAGTGTCAAGGGAGCCGAGATTTTGGTGTTTGGTTTCAATGAATTTGTCTGATTTGTGGCTTTTTCAGAACCGGCAGGTCGTATTTGTTGAGTTGTAGAAACTTGGAGTTCTAGGTAGCTTCTCGGCTACCTATAGTACCAACCAAGGTTAAAAATAAGTGGGAATGTGATTTTATCTACAGTTCCATATTCGATTCCTGCGGTTTCTGTCACCCTTAGTTTTCCTCTTCTTCGGGTTTGTGCTATTTTTTGGTGGGTTGTCTCTATTTGGTGGTTTGTCTTTTATCTACTTACCCTTTTTAGCAGGCTTGGGTTTCTCTCCTTTTTGGCAGGCTCCTTTCTGATAGGTGGCGGCAATTTCCTGATCCTGCAGTATTAGGGTTTTGGCCTTTTGTGGACACGTGGAGTGGGTTGTTACAAAATGCCAAATCAACCTTTTCCTTCCTTTCTCGACAACTCGGAGACTCCTGTATCGGTGCCTTCATGCATCGCGTCTGTTAATCCAAATCTGAGGGGTGCCCGGGCTTGGGCCAGACGTCACTCTAAGACTGTTAAGGCTCGAGCTGGCCGCGAGCAGTTTGTAATAAACCCTGATTTTAACCTGGAAAGAGTGGAATTTTTGGCATCGCGTGGGGTTGTTGGGCGCATGGAATACTCCAGTGGAAGCCGGGAAGAGATTGTTTCATGGGTAAATGAGCACTGGGCATCACTATGCGGTCTGGCTCCAAGGGTAAATCTTCTGGTCAATAGGTGGATTATGTTCACCTTTCTAGCTGGTGTTCATGTGGATGAGATTTTGAAGCAGGTTTGGCTTTTCAAGGATGGGTCTCTGTACCTTAAGAAATAGTATGTGGGTTTTGATCCCATCAAGGAGAATCAAAGGGTTAGCCATTTGTGGATGATTATGCTCGGTTTCCCGATTGAGTTGTGGACGGAAAGCATCTTTATAGGGATTGCAAACTCGGTTGGGAAGTTTATTAGGCTGGACAAAAAGACACTGTTCGGCTATGACCGCAGAGATGCTAAAGTGATGGTCGAATTTGATATGAAGCTTGGGTTTCCCGTCAAAATCGATATCAGTTGGGGTTCTAGGGTATTCTGTCAAAGGTTGGATTTATTCAAGATACCCTTTCGTTGTTTTAAGTGCCGAGAAGTTGGTCACACCTGTAGAAATTGCCCGCTCCTATTGAGGGATTCTTCTGGAATTCAAGCAGCTGCAGATGACTCAATTCTTTCAACTGCTCCCTCATCCAATGCAACCTCAGCATTGAAGACAAATTCTGGTAAGTCTCTAGATGAAACCCCCTATAAGGATATTTCAAAAGCAGAATTAAATTTTTATGAAAATGCCGAGAATTCATTAAATCAGAGGATCTCTAGAGGGGAGGTAGCCTTAAACTTATCTGATGGGGGTGGGCCGTATCTGATCGAGGGTAACCATGGCTCTCTTAAGCCCTTTCAAGGGGGTTTTGATCCTTTCTCGAAGCTTGAAAGCTCTGAACTCCCTACTCCTTCATATAATGTTGCACGGGTTCTATCTTTCGATGAACGGGCGGTCTAGCCGAGAGTGGGTATAAGCCGGGTTGTGAAACTCCCCTGTTGTCACCTCTACAGGTTTATTCAAAGAATCCCCCATCAGATTCTGAGGTCCTACCCTCTGAAGGGCTTCGTTTTTTAGAAAGGGTAGGAAGGCTTTTGCGGAAAAGGTTGTTGAGTCTGTTGGCAATGTTTTTGTTCCTCTATCAGTTAGAGTTGATGAAGCTTCTGCAACTATAGGAGATCCCCAAAACCTTAGGGCACTTAGAGCGGTGCAACCCTCTAGTGGTGGTGATTAATGTTGATTCTTTCATTAAACATTAGAGGGTTAGGAAAGGCTACCCGAGGTAGGGCCTTGTCTAAACTTTTATCTGCTACTTGCCCAGAAATTGTGCTTCTATAGGAAACGATGTGTGCTGACAGTGATGCTATTTTAAAACTGGTTAATATTTGTCCGAGATGGGATTTTTCTGCTTTAAGTGGAGCAGGGAAGTCTGGAGGTTTGATCATGGGTTGGAATCCAAGTCTATTTCACTTGAAAACTTATAAAACGCATTGGGGGATTTTGATGCATGGCCGATGTTTATTTCAGAATCGTCCTTTGTCTATCTTAAATTGCTATGGTCCATATGCTAGCAGAAATGTGTTTTGGGACCATCTCATGAATTCGGGTCTTTTGAATTCACATAATCTTATTGTTGCAGGAGACCTAAATTTCTCCTTAAATTCATCTAAAATTTGGGGTCCACAAGCCCGATTGGATGATCTTGCAGAGTATTTTTCTGAAATGTTAGTCAATTTTGATTTGGTTGATGTGGCCCCAGCATCCATAATGCCAACTTGGACAAATGGTAGAGTTGGCTTGGCTGGTATTTACAAAAGAATTGATCGATTTTTGGTTGCTAGGCCTCTGCTGCAATCTTTTCAAAGGTTTCGATCCTGGGTGGGGGAAAACACTTTCTCTGATCACTGGCCCATTCTTCTTCAATGTGATGATTCTCTTAGTCCAAGGAATTACCCCTTTAAGTTCAATAACTCATGGCTTCAGTTTAGTGACTTCTGTGAGACTGTTGGACAGTTCTGGATGAATACGCAGCATGATGTTTCTTTAAACCCTATGGACAGCTTTGTTCAAAAGCTCAGGAACTTAAAAGCTGTGGTCAAATCGTGGATAAAGAATAAGAAATTGAAGGATCTCCAGGAATATGTTGATTTACAGAGTCAAATTCAAAATGTTTATCTCAGAAAGTTCGATTACCTGGATGAGGAGGAGGAACAGGATTTACTCAATTCGTTTATTGAAAAGAAGGAGTCCATATTAAAGCAAGAGGAATCCGAATGGAGGCTTAAAAGCCGTGCTCTATGGCTGGAGCTGGGGGATAAAAACAGAAAGTTTTTTCATGCTTTTGCCTCCCACCGAAGGAACAAAAAAGCAATCTGGGATTTGAAGGGAGGAGATGGGGTTAGCTTAAGTGAACAAGAACAACTTCAGGCTGCAACAGTTAAATTTTTTGTAACATTTTCAAGGATCCTGGTGATAGTGACCTGATAAAGCAATTAGAGGTTGCTCGTCTTTTTCCTGCTTTTTACAGCCCTTAGGAAGCACTAGATTTGGACCAGCCAGTTACATTAAAAGAAATTGAAACTTCTCTGAAACTATTTGCAAAAGAAAAAAGTCTTGGGCCGGACGGCTGGACGGTGGAATTATTCCTTCATTTTTTTTATATAATAGGTGAAGAGATTTTGGCTATGGTTGAATTCTCCATAACTAACGGGTTTATATCTGGTGCATTGAATTCTACATTTTTTACCCTAAATCCTAAATGTAATAAACCTTCTTTCTTTGGGGACTATAGACCTATTGCTTTATGCAATTTGATTTACAAGCTTATCTCAAAGATTATAGCCGTGAGAATCAAACCTGGCTTGTCAAAGTCTATCTCTGCTACACAATTTGGGTTTCTTCACGACAGGCAGATTCTAGATGTAGTAGGCATCACTCAGGAGATAATTCATACTATTAAAATTCGGAAGTCCAAGGCTGTTTTTCTCAAAATGGATCTTGAAAAGGCATATGACCGGGTAGATTGGAGCTATCTCAGAATTATTTTAATTCAAATTGGGGTGTCTCCTTTGATGCTGAGTTGGATTATGGAGTGTGTATCTTCTACAAATATTGCAGTTCTTGTTAATGGAGTGCCTTCAAGCTTCTTTAAATGCACTAGAGGGATTAGGCGGGATGCCCTCTATCACCGCTTCTTTTTGTGCTGGTAATTGATGGATTTAGCAGACTTCTTCTTAAAGCTAAATCTGAAGGTTTGATAAAGGGGATAAAGCTTTCAAAAGAACTATCTGTCTCTCACCTTTTATTTGTCTATGATGTTTTTCTTGCTAGTTCAAATTCTATTTGTGAATGGCAGTGTTTCAGAGACAATATTTCTTTCTTTTGCTGTGCTTCAGGTATGAAAGTAAGTGACAGGAAATCCATCTTGTATCAGCATAATTTGGATGATACACAAATTGTGAATTTGTAGAATGTATTACCATACAAGGTTCAGAAATTAGAGGATGGTTTTCAATACCTGGGCTATTTCTTAAAGCCGAATAATTATAGAGTAAAGGACTGGTCTTGGCTATTTAAGAAGCTAGAGAATAGAATCAACTGCTGGACTAATAGACTTCTATCTATTGGTGGTCAGCTTATTTTGGTTAAAGATGTTCTGACTAGTATCCCGGTCTACTGGCTATCTCTATTTAAAGTTCCTAGTTCGATCTTCCAGAGTATGAGGAGACTGTGCTCAAATTTTCTATGGTCAGGTGGGTTGGATCGAAAAGGTTTAATTATGGCTAAGTGGGATTCTATCACTACTCCAGAAAAATCCGGTGGATGGGGACTAAAAAATATGGAAGTATTTGGTAAAGCTCTCCATCTGAAGAGTCCCTGGAGAGGTCTGTTTGGATCCTCCTTATGATCCAATGTGCTAAGGGTGAAGTATATTAAGCAAGATATTGTCACGTGGATTAGAAATCTAGTATTAAGGATAAGGAATACTTCTGCGATCTGGAAAGGATTCATGAATGTTTTCAATTTGTTGGGCAATGAGTTGTCATGGCAAGTGGGTTTAGGCAAACGAGTTGAGGTGGGTGTAGACTCGATCCTCGGACTGGATGAGGAATACACTCTCTATGCTGAAATTCTGGAGTATCTCAGAGACAGGGATTTTCTTACGTTGGATAGAATGAGAAACTATGTGTCTTTGAATAGCTCATCTTATTGGATAAAAGGTGCAGATTTGGGTCTTCTAGGCTGTTTTGAGAGAGAATGGGACAACTATTTCTCTCGGCTGGATTCTATCGGTTGCAGACTCTCACATCAAGATGATGTTTTAAAATGGGTAAGGAATCCTGTATCAAGTGAAGTAACAGCCAAATCAGCTTATAATTATATTATAAATTCCAGAATTTATTATCCTCAACATTGGTGGTTCAAGAAATTGTGGAGTTGGAAGGTACCTGTCAAGCTTAAATGTTTTGGCTGGTTTTCCCTTAAGGGGAATCTGAAAACTTGGGATGATCTAGTAAGAATGGGGTGGTATGGACAAAATAGATTTTCTTTATGTAAAATTGATGTTGAATCTACAAGTCATATTCTAGTCAATCGCATATTCACTCGAGAGATTTGGTCAAAAGGTTGTGCAGGTTTGAATATTCAAATGGATTGGGGATTGGAGTCTTTTAAGATTTCTTTCTTACAGTGATTTAGGAATTGCAAAACTCATCCTCTTTTTCCACTGTTTATTTCCTGGATAATTTGTCATATTAGGAATAAGTCTGTTTTTGAAGGATTGGATCCTTTGGCACATAATGGAGCTGATCGAATTCTCACTCTTTATAAATCTATTTTCAAAGGAAAAAAGTCGGTTGTGATCAAACGAATTGGAGCTTTTGATCCTATCTTCAATTGCCTAGTGCTTTTCTTCGATGGAGCCACTCAAAATGGCATTTGTGGGGTTGGGGTGCAATTTTTCTGAATGACTCTCGTCACTTTTCGCTGAAGATGAACTGTGGGGTTGGATCCAATATGAAAACTGAACTTATTGCATTATGGTGTGTCCTAAAAGTGGCACATAATTTTTGCATAGATGATTTGAAGATCTTTGGGGACTCCAGAGTCACAATTAAATGGGCACAGGGTCTCTATAATCTTAAAGTGCTAGCGCTCTCTCACTGGTGTTTAAGGATAAAAAATTTCATCAAACTTTTTAGGAATATATCATTTCAGCATATTTATCGGCAACACAATCTTCTGGAGGATAAATTAGCAAAGCAGGCTCTGACTAGAGAAGTTGGTGTCTTATTTTGGGAAGAAATTCTGAACTCAAAGGTCCAGAATCATGGTTTCATGAATTTCTTTGAGTAATTTATCAGCTGTTCTTTTAAGCATATGATGTAATCACTAAAAATAGTTGAAAATTTTGTTTTTTTCTGCTCTGAATTTTGAGATCTGGTTGACTTATTTCGTGATGTTCAGTAGATCTTGTTTGTTTAATGTTTTTGGTTTCAATTTTCCTTGGGCAGAGATGTCCTCATGAAAGTCTTGAACTGAAGTAACTTCATGTACCTTTTGATTCAGTATGAATAACAATGGTTTTTTTTTTTTTTTGGAAAAAAAAGTGGCTACACAAATGCCTAATTTTCAACATGACACTCGACACCTCGTTACGAATTGATCCTTTATTTTGGCTAAGTCCTAGTTCTTGTTCATGCCATCCCTTGGAGCGATTCTCTCCTCGGCACAAAGGCATGTGAGATTCTAGAGCCTGCCATCAATTAAACCAAACCCGTAGTGTAGTTTTCTCATCGCATAAGAAGATTCTTTCACTACTGAATCTAGCTATTCTCCACAAAAAACTTCCTACAAAACATGCTCATTCTAAATATAGATAGTCAGGTGAGGGATTTCCTTGCATCCCATGTACTTGGGGATGAAGATACTAAGGAGTACGTTGCATATAAAATCCATCCATATGAAGACAAATATGAGGATAATAAAATGTGATCAAGAGGTTGGATCTTGTGTGCCTCTACAAGACACCAGCTGAATAGGTAGCATCAAATTAATTGACCATTCTTTGTATTCTCTCCTCTTTGGTGGGGAAAAGAAGTAGAGGAAATAGAGGCGACATTCCCCCCATATATCTTGCCTCTCTAGGGCACTCTGGTATGGGTATCTATAGTTTGATTATATTTAGTGAGAATCTAAAGTGGACTTAGAATAGCACAAGGTTCTTTCTCTTGACTTGGATTGAATGAAGAACAACTAGTTATGAGATCCTTTCCCTTGTAGTTTCGACACCATCCACTGTCAAAACCCAAAAATTTTTGAAAAATTTAAAATTTTTAAGATAGCAATAAATGTTATTAAATGCAGTCATTTAACTGTCTGTTTAACTTACGCGATTGTAAGTGTGTCTACATGATCTTTTGTTATACTTAAATGTTATTATGGTTTTCTCTTTTCCGTTACTGATTGTTTTATTGTTTTGCAACCTCAAGGGGGAGTTGCCATAGCAGACGGGGCTTACTTAGCTTTCGAGCTAATGCATCAAACTGTCTTTCTCTTTACAGATATACAGGTAAAGTGCGGTCGCGACAATTAAATCTTTAAAGTATTATAATCCAATTTAGCTGTACCAAAAATCACTCAATAAAAGTCTAAGCATGCTAACTCGGTTTTCAGGTGTTTGAAGGTAGCACTCTGCCTACGAACTTCTCTGTTCTTACTGTTATTGAACTAGAAATCACTTAGAGATTATGACAACTATTACTCATCTGTTGTTGCTGTATCATTTGCAATTTCCCTTATAACGGATCTGGAGATTTTCCTCATATAAGTTACTTATTGCTAGCATTGTATGATATTCTGTCAGTTACATGTCTTCTTATAATATCCTTAAGGGTTTGATTTGATTGCGCCGCTACTCATATTCCTATAATGTTAATAGCTATAAGATCAAGACGAACAACTATCTCAATGACACTATTCCAATAGGATTGTAAATCACCATGCTGACTTCATTCCATTATCTTATAGATTTAAGGTTTGATGTACCCCTTGTCTTTTCTCATGAGACCAGGGTTAAGGCAAACAAAAATAGTGAAAAGTTGTTCTAAACCAACTATAGCTTTCATTACATCATTTCCAAAATAGTTTTTATGATACAAAATGCTTCCTCCATACCTAAAATACTTCATAACTGAGTTTTGAACAACATTCGTATTGTATGATGTAATAAGTCAAAGTTTAGATCTATATAATACAAGAATTACATGTATTGTACTAATGTTTTTGATTTAAAAAGGATGATATATGAATTATCATTTATGAAGAATCATACAATAATTTGGTTTGCACATAATATGGGTTTTTATTTTAGCAACAATGATAATACTATCATCGAGATCTTGCACTTTAATATCATTAGCCTGATTGTAATGATTGTAGGTCCAAATGTTAATGGTTTCCAATGCAACAATCGAAGGCATGTGTTATCATGGGAATTTTGGCAAGTTTGGAAATATGGTTTATTATCATAATTGGATATCCTTAATATGATTTTAATTGATTAACAATAATTGGGAAGTCCTCGTGGGACTATGGAGTCTCGACCCACTGCGTGGAAATATTAATCTGCTACGTGGTTAATCGAGGGCCAAGTGCTTGGTGATATAAAACATTAGACCTAACCCTACCTCGTCATTTTCCTTTGCCTTCGGGCTCGGGTCCTTCTGCAACATCTCCAGGTCTGAGTCTTTGTTGTAGCGTTGTTGAGACAGCTTCCAGGTTATTACAGTGTACTAGCAGCTCACATACTGCCTCCAACCTTCGTATTGGTTCATAGCATTGTCTGGAAGTCATTGTTTTTGTTGTTTGGCAGCTTGTGAGGTCGCTATGACCTAGGGTTCTATCTTTTGATAACCGTATCACCCTGGCTCGGCTTCCATTGTCTGCAATGTTCTTAATTTGGTTTTGTTTAAGCTCCTCGGAGGGATGATAGCCCGTTGCTTCTGGTAACTTGTTCCCTGGAGCAAATGCTGGGGCTTATCCTTCTTCATCTCATGGCTATCAGTCTATCTACTGTATTTTGAACTATCGGTAAGTTACAGGTCTCCTCTTCGTCTTCTGTATACAAGAATTTGTTTTCAATCTTCAAACAATATTTTTAAGTGCTAACTAATGATACTCCGTTGTTTGCAGGCCCTGGCTCCATTCGCAAGGTGGATGACTCCAGCTTCGGCTGTTAGTTGCTTAACCGGGTAAGCCTGGCCTGTACCATGGCGTTCCTCCTTGTTGGTTGTCTGTATAGTTTGGTTATGAAAGACCACCCTTGTGGCTATCTCCGTGCTGTTTGGTCTTGAGGCTGTTTGTTACCAAGGCTCATGGTCGTGTTTAACCTTGTGCTGTGTATGAAAGGTTATGACTATAGTCATTTGTAATTTATTCGTCTTGATAGAGGTATTTAGGGTTTGTTAATGTGTAAAAGAAAGGCTATGAGCCTGCTCAAAATGATGGGGTTACGGCCTCAAGGTTTTAATACTGTACCTGTACTTGATTATGGTTTTTACCCAGGGTTTTGGAAATGAACTTAATATAATTTGTGGTCTGTATATTGGCTTATTCTACGTCTGCGTTTTCCTTTAATTCGATGCTATGTATCATAATAAGTAAATCTTTAAAACCACTTGTATTGTGGGTTTGTGAACTCGGCTGTAGGTTGAATAATGTCTTAGCCAAGGTTTTTCTCCTGCGTTATTTCCTGTGTAATTTAAACTTTATAAAATGACTTGTTACAGTCATTCTGAAGAATGGAGCCAGTGTATGGTGTGTGTTTCAAATTTCTATGTTTATGTAGAAAGTTTCTATTGCTAAATGGCTACGGCCGTAGGTGAAAATTGTTGTAAAGAGTTTAACGTTTGGATAATACGACTTGTTACAAGTCTCCTGTTGGTTTTGAGCTGATGTGTGTGGCCTATAATTTCGACTTCATGATATATGATTATCTTCACTGTGAGATCTGGGCTACGGCCGTGGTGGAATCGTGGCTTGAGATCTTAGTATATAAATTACTGTATAAAATGAGAGGATAGGATTTCCATTCTAAAGATTTCAGTGGTGATTTTATTAAATGTGTATTATGTTATTAGGAAAATAAGACTCTAACGATACTGTGAAAAATCATGTAAAGGTTATAACTCAAAGATTAAGCTCGATGATGAGCTAAATGTAATGTTCTGTTATATCGTTTTTATGACTCTATGGTAAAATGGAAGTTTAAGAAAACAAATATAAACTATTTGTTTTAAGCTCGACCTCGAGCTAGATACAGTTCTGTTTTTATTTCTTCTGTTTAAAAGTTAGTAGCTAGACCCAGCTCTGCCAGTGGTTTCTTGTTGTAGAAACTGGAGAGATAGGGTTTGATCGAACTCCACAGTCACAAATTTTGTTTAGTTGAATACTCAGTTTGTTATGACTACGGCTCTGTCGAAGTAATTAATTAAATGAAAGGTATACTATACTGTTGTTTGGTTCGATGTTGAGTCAATTAGGGTTCTGCTAGTCCTTTCGTATGTTCAGATAATAACTAAATAAACCTTCTGTTGTAGTTTGGCTTATCCATTTATGTGACAGATAAAGATTTGTACATTTGTTAGCTAGGGTTTGTATATTCATAAGCTATTCTAATTATAGCTATAACTTCTTCTGAAATATTATCTATGATAATATTATTACTGTAGTTTATATGGTTATATTTATTTCTGTTCCTATGATCGTTTTAACAAGTTTATTTTTCCAGAAAAAATATTTACTGTATAATGAGCCTCTACTTATCTATTTAACTATTGTATTAAACCAAGTTTTAAAATCACAATAACATCCTATTACTTACAATAATAACAAAGTATATCACACATAAAAACAAATACTTTAGCCGTAAGATAATAATGATACTAGGAAATTTTCTGAGACATAATAACTCTGCAGAATCTATCTACTGATAAATCAGGGATGCTAAATTTTACTAAACTAAATCCTATTCAGACATAAAGAAGATAAACATATCATACATTCATATCTACTCAATAAACAGCAGGAATAGGTGGCAGAACCTGTTTCAAACTGTGGATAACAACAGCAATAGGAGGCTGTTCCTCCCTACCAACTCTTGGAGAGTTCCCAAACAGCACTTCTCAGGACCCCCGAGCTTGCTCTGGTCTCCCTGGCTGGAACTAGGTGCAGCAGAATAATTCACTCAGCCCAAACAGCTATACTGGAACCAAGTTACTGCAGCATTCCTCTCCAGACAACTTCCTTACTGTTTTTCCCTCTTCCTCAATGGGACTCCTGAATAACATTCACCTGAATGTATTCTCCCTCCAGAACAATGTTGAACCCTCAGCTCAGTTCATTGAGTACTATTTAAAAGATTTCCTAGGTCTTTGTTGGGTTAACTGTCATTAATGAGCCACCTGCTCAGATTCCACTTTCTTGGGGAATCATGACCCCAAATATAGGGAAGTTGCCACCTGCAACTTAGGAAGTGTTTGAGGATGCTGCCACTTGTCTTTTGTCTGTCCACCTAGTTCCATCCACCAGTTTGACCAGTAACCTCTTTTAACAGCTCTCCCATGCTGTTGTCTCCATAATTTATTTATTAATAATAAAATATTCTGATTTACATTCCATTTCTAGTGACTCTGCTGAGTCATCAATTCCTACTTAGCATTAAATTTAACATAATGTCTCAAGAATATAATAAAATAATTACATTATTTTTACAAAATTGGGGTATGTGACATACACACCCCCTTAAAATGTAACATCGTCCTCGATGTTACTTATTCCTCATCCTCAGCCACCTGCTGGAATAGATTTGGGTATGCTTCCCGCATCTTACTTTCTAGTTCCCAGGTAGCTTCTTCAGGACTAAGGTGCTTCCATTGCACCTTCAGCTGTCCAATTGTGCGGTTCCGCAGAGTAATTTCCCTCCTCCCGAGGATACAATCCGGTTCCACCAGAACTTCCCCTTCTGGTTCTACCTGTACAATGTTCCAATCAATAACATGAGTAGCATCATGAACATACTTTTTCAGAACAGAAATATGAAAAACATTGTGTACCTTTAAATTAGGTGGTAATGCTAGCTGATAAGCAACTTGACCAATTCTAGATAAAATTTCAAACGAACCACAGTAACGTGGTGCTAATTTTGCACAACTCCCCAGTCTTAGGGAGCTCTTCTTTGGTCTTACCTTGATGAACACATGTTCACCTACCTGGAACTCTTTAGGAGTTCTTTTTAAATCTGCTTGACTCTTTTGCCGATCCTGGGCAATCTTCAAATTTTCCTGCACTTGTTTCACAACCTGTTCCATTTCTTTTAATAATTCAGGACCTAACACTAATTTATCTACTGGATTATCCCAAGAGATAGGAGTGTTACATTTACGTCCATACAGAATTTCAAAAGGACTAAACTTAGCTGACGATTGATAGCTGTTATTGTATGCAAATTCTGCTAAATGTAAATAATCCTCCCACTTACCTGGTTGATCCTTAACATACATTCTTAGCAGATCTTCTAATACCTGATTAACTCTTTCAGTTTGTCCGTCTGTCTGAGGATGGAAAGAAGTGCTGAAATTCAGTGTTGTGTTTAATCCTTTAAACAAGGATTTCCAAAAATTTCCTGTGAATTTAGGATCTCTGTCTGAAATAATAACTTTTGGGACCCCATGTAACCTAAAAATCTGTTTCAGAAATATATCAGCTATATTTGCAGCCTTGTAAGTGGTTTTAACAGGAATAAAGTGTGCTGATTTACTTAATTTATCTACTACCACCATAATTGAATCATTCTGATGCTGATTTTTGGGTAATCCCGTAATGAAATCTAAGCTGATTATTTCCCACTTCCAACTAGGAATAGGAAAAGGTTGCAATATCCCAGCTGGATGCTGGTGTTCTGTTTTTACTTGTTGACAGTCTAAACATCTAGCTATATACTCAGCTGTTTCAGATTTCATATTAGGCCAAAAATAATCTTTTCTCAACATAGTGACAGTTTTCTGGTAGCCTGGATGCCCTGAGTAAGGGGTTTTATGAACTTCGTCCAGAATTAACAGTTTAACTTTAGGTACATTTGGAACATACAGCCTGTCTTTAAACAATAAAAATCCATCTTTATTTAAACTATAACCCTTTATCAAACTTTCTGTAGGTTGTTCTTTGGCTGTAGCTTGTAAATTTTGATAAACTTCATCCAATTTTGTCCCTTCAGCCAGCTGTTCATTTAAATCAGAGGTATAAGTGCTGATAGCTGATATAAAATTCAGCTTTGCATTTCTGCTCAAAGCATCAACCACCTTATTTTCCTTTCCTTTTATGTGCTGAATTTCAAAATCGTATTCACTTAAGAAGGCCAACCATCTGGCTTGCCTTGCATTTAAGTTAGGCTGGTCTAAAAGGTATTTTAGACCCTTATTATCAGTCATTAAGGTAAACTTTCTGCCTATTAAGTGGTGTCTCCACATCTTTAAGGCATGAATAACAGCAGCTAGTTCTAAGTCATAAGTGGCATAATTCTTTTCATGAATTTTAAGCTTCCTGGACTCATAGGCAATGACATGCCCATCCTGAGTCAACACTCCACCTAGACCGTCATTGCAAGCATCGGTGCAAACCACAAAATCCTTATTAGGATCTGCTATTCTTAAAATAGGCACAGTTGTTAATAAAGTCTTTAATTTCTTAAAGCTTTCTTCACATTTCAAGTTCCAATCAAACTTCCTGCCTTTCTTTTGCAAGGAAGTGATTGGGTTGGCTATCTTTGAAAAACCTTCAATGAATCTCCGGTAATAACCGGTAATTCCCATGAAGGACCTAACATCTGTTACGTCTTTTGGTACTGGCCAATCCTCGATTGCCTGGATCTTTTCAGGATCAACTGAAATCCCTTCCTTAGTCACTACGTGACCTAAGTACTGGATTTCATCCTTGAAGAAATCACACTTACTGAATTTTGCAAAGAGCTGCTGCTCTCGTAGTTCTTGTAAGACTATCCATAAGTTTTCTTTATGCTCCTCTTCATTCTTAGAATAAATTAAAATGTCATCGATGAATACGACAACAAATTTATCTAAGTATTTATGCATTATGTTATTCATTAGGCACATAAAGACGGCTGGGGCGTTAGTAAGCCCAAATGGAATTACGACAAATTCGTAATGTCCATACCTTGTTCTGAAAGCTGTTTTGAAAATGTCTTCTTCTTTAATCCTCACCTGATGATAACCCGATCTCAGGTCTATCTTAGAGAACACTGTAGCTCCATGTAGCTGATCAAACAGATCATCTATGCGAGGCAACGGATATCTGTTTTTAATTGTCATCTTGTTCAGTTGACGGTAATCTATGCAAAGTCGCATAGTTCCGTCCTTCTTTTTAACAAAAATTACTGGTGCTCCCCAAGGGGACACATTGGGTCGAATGTACTTCTTATCTATTAACTCCTTTAACTGAGTTTTTAATTCGTTAAGCTCCAAAATATTCATACGATACGGAGCTTTTGGACTGGGGACAACACCTGGTACTAGTTCAATTGTGAAATCCAGTTCTCTCTTGGGAGGTAATCCTGGGATTTCCTCCAGAAAAACATCAATAAATTCATTTACTACAGGAATATCCTCTACTGTTTTCTTGCTAAAATCAGACTTAACTGTCTCATCTGTAATAGTTACAGCATAAGCCTTGCATCCTTTTCTGACTGCTCTTTTAAGTTGTAAAGCAGAAATCTGCCTGATTATAGTTTTCCTAGGAATACCCTTAACCGTTATAGGCTGTTCGTTATTGTTTACACACGTAAAAGTTTTATCAAAACAGTTTAAAACTACTTTATGCTGTTCTAACCAGTCCATACCGATAAGTATGTCATATGAGCCAAGCGGCAAAACATTTAATTTAACAGTAGTCTTAAAATCATTCATATCTAGGACACATTCCTTAACATAACAGTTTACCTTCCTTTTTGCCCCAGTAGCTAGTTGTACTGACCAAGAATTATCAAACCTTTCGACAGTCAGATTACATTTTTCTACTAGCTGTGGTGAAATATAACTAAGACTAGCACCCGGATCTATTGAAATAGTTACAGGGATTTTGTTAATCATACCTCCTACTTCCACCATGGAAGTTTGATAGTCAGCTTGGTGGTTCTCCAATGTTGCATTGATTCGGGGCATAGTTCCTGCAAAGTCTCCAACAGTCATTTCATCTTGTATAGTATGAATATTGCTGTTTGGTTTCTTCCGATTTGGGAAAACTGAAGCATAGTGTGGTCCATTGCACTCCCAGCACTGAACAGGTTCTTTCCGTTCAAAATTCTTAGTGTAGTTTCCATGATTGTTAGGAGCCTCCTTGCTGCCCTTTAAATTGTTGGAATGATTTGCAGCTCCATTTTTGTTTCCCTGGAAGCTTTTACCATTAAAATGGTTTCCGTTCTTGTTATTCTTGAAATTTTTCTGGGGTACAAACTCCCTTTTCCTGTACTCAAGCTGATTACTATTCTTTTTAGCCTTCCAGTTAGCTATCCCTTCTTTCTTTTTATTCTGTTCAAAACAGAAATTAGCCTTTCGCATAGCCTCTTCCAGAGTTTTGGGGTTATCATATTCAATTCTGTCCTTGATATGATATGGCAGGCAGCTAAGAAACCGCTGTATTTTAGGTTTCTCTTCAACAAAATACGACACATATCTTAACAGACTTAAGAACTTACTGTTTAAGTCCTTCATAGTCATAGATCCTAGCTTCAGTTCATAAAATTCCTTGGCCCTTTCTTCATAGTATTGTTCAGACAGAAATTTCTTTTTGAAGTACCTTTTAAAAGTACTCCAATTGACTTCTTTTTCTTTGATCCCCTTGACCCTTTTCAGGTCTTGCCACCATATGTCCGCCTTTCCAGAAAGGTTGTAGATGGCCATTCGAGCCTTCAGCTGATTTGAATAGTTGTAAATCTGAAAATATTTTCTCATCTCGGATAACCAGGATTCTGCCTCTTCTCCTGTCTCAGATTCTCCATTGAAAGCTGGGGGTTTTATTTTCTTGAACTCCCCGGAAATCTCTTCATAAGGTCTGTACTTTTTCTTTCTGTTATGCAACTCAGCTTCACTGCTGTCACTAGTAGTGCGATAGCTGTGTTGTTCCCTTCTTTCTTCAGATGATGAACTGCTGTCTGATTTAGCTAATTTCACCCTTTTTGACCCTTTTTGATGACTAGCTTCTTCAGATTCCGCTCTTTTGCTTCTTCCTTCAGTCTGAAATTTTTCTATCAACATCTGATTTAATTGCTCTTGAGTTTTCAGAATCCTTTCATTATCCTTCTTGACTGTTTCTATCTCAGTCTTTAAACCCTTTATGGTCTGCATCAGTTCTGAGGAGTGAGCAATTACCTCCTCTATTACAGGTTCTCTAGACATCTGTCTTGTCGCGGTGTTTGGAGATTCTTCCTCAGCATATTCTCCTAACTTTTCCATACCTTCCTGTTAGATTCAGAAAAAGGAATTTTTCTGCTCTGTCTTTATGAAACAGAACTACAAGTTATTACAATATATATATATATATATATATATATATATATATATATAAATTTTTCTTTTCATTGTCACTGTCTTGCGGAAACTAGTTGAGTCACATCAAGGCCTAGTGTATGAACCATGCTCTGATACCACATGTCAAAACCCAAAATTTTCCAAAAAATTTAAAATTTTTAAGATAGCAATAAATGTTATTAAATGCAGTCATTTAACTGTCTGTTTAACTTACGCGATTGTAAGTGTGTCTGCATGATCTTTTGTTATACTTAAATGTTATTATGGTTTTCTCTTTTCCGTTACTGATTGTTTTATTGTTTTGCAACCTCAAGGGGGAGTTGCCATAGCAGACGGGGCTTACTTAGCTTTCGAGCTAATGCATCAAACTGTCTTTCTCTTTACATATATACAGGTAAAGTGCGGTCGCAACAATAAAATCTTTAAAGTATTATAATCCAATTTAGCTGTACCAAAAATCACTCAATAAAAGTCTAAGCATGCTAACTCGGTTTTCAGGTGTTTGAAGGTAGCACTCTGCCTACGAACTTCTCTGTTCTTACTGTTATTGAATTAGAAATCACTTAGAGATTATGACAGCTATTACTCATCTATTGTTGGTGTATCATTTGCAATTTCCCTTATAACGGATCTGGAGATTTTCCTCGTATAAGTTACTTATTGCTAGCATTGTATGATATTCTGTCAGTTACATGTCTTCTTATAATATCCTTAAGGGTTTGATTTGATTGCGCCGCTACTCCTATTCCTATAATGTTAATAGCTATAAGATCAAGACGAACAACTATCTCAATGACACTATTCCAGTAGGATTGTAAATCACCATGCTGACTTCATTCCATTATCTTATAGATTTAAGGTTTGATGTACCCCTTGTCTTTTCTCATGAGACCAGGGTTAAGGCAAACAAAAATAGTGAAAAGTTGTTCTAAACCAACTATAGCTTTCATTACATCATTTCCAAAATAGTTTTTATGATACAAAATGCTTCCTCCATACCTAAAATACTTCATAACTGAGTTTTGAACAACGTTCATATTGTATGATGTAATAAGTCAAAGTTTAGATCTATATAATACAAGAATTACATGTATTGTACTAATGTTTTTGATTTAAAAAGGATGATATATGAATTATCATTTATGAAGAATCATACAATAATTTGGTTTGCACATAATATGGGTTTTTATTTTAGCAACAATGATAATACTATCATCGAGATCTTGCACTTTAATATCATTAGCCTGATTGTAATGATTGTAGGTCCAAATGTTAATGGTTTCCAATGCAACAATCGAAGGCATGTGTTATCATGGGAATTTTGGCAAGTTTGGAACTATGGTTTATTATCATAATTGGATATCCTTAATATGATTTTAATTGATTAACAATAATTGGGAAGTCCTCGTGGGACTATGGAGTCTCGACCCACTGCGTGGAAATATTAATCTGCTACGTGGTTAATCGAGGGCCAAGTGCTTGGTGATATAAAACATTAGACCTAACCCTACCTCGTCATTTTCCTTTGCCTTCGGGCTCGGGTCCTTCTACAACATCTCCAGGTCTGAGTCTTTGTTGTAGCACTGTTGAGACAGCTTCCAGGTTATTACAGTGTACTAGCAGCTCACATACTGCCTCCAACCTTCGTATTGGTTCATAGCATTGTCTGGAAGTCATTGTTTTTGCTGTTTGGCAGCTTGTGAGGTCGTTATGACCTAGGGTTCTATCTTTTGATAACCGTATCACCCTGGCTCGGCTTCCATTGTCTGCAATGTTCTTAATTTGGTTTTGTTTAAGCTCCTCGGAGGGATGATAGCCCATTACTTCTGGTAACTTGTTCCTTGGAGCAAATGCTGGGGCTTATCCTTCTTCATCTCGTGGCTATCATTCTATCTACTGTATTTTGAACTACCGGTAAGTTACAGGTCTCCTCTTCGTCTTATGTATACAAGAATTTGTTTTAAATCTTCAAACAATATTTTTAAGTGCTAACTAATGATACTCCGTTGTTTGCAGGCCCTGGCTCCATTCGCAAGGTGGATGACTCCAGCTTCGGCTGTTAGTTGCTTAACCGGGTAAGCCTGGCCTGTACCATGGCGTTCCTCCTTGTTGGTTGTCTGTATAGTTTGGTTATGAAAGACCACCCTTGTGGCTATCTCCGTGCTGTTTGGTCTTGAGGCTGTTTGTTACCAAGGCTCATGGTCGTGTTTAACCTTGTGCTGTGTATGAAAGGTTATGACTATAGTCATTTGTAATTTATTCGTCTTGCTAGAGGTATTTAGGGTTTGTTAATGTGTAAAAGAAAGGCTATGAGCCTGCTCAAAATGATGGGGTTACGGCCTCAAGGTTTTAATACTGTAACTGTACTTGATTGGGGTTTTTACCCAGGGTTTTGGAAATGAACTTAATATAATTTGTGGTCTGTATATTGGCTTATTCTACGTCTGCGTTTTCCTTTAATTTGATGCTATGTATCATAATAAGTAAATCTTTAAAACCACTTGTATTGTGGGTTTGTGAACTCGGCTGTAGGTTGAATAATGTCTTAGCCAAGGTTTTGCTCCTGCGTTATTTCCTGTGTAATTTAAACTTTATAAAATGACTTGTTATAGTCATTCTGAAGAATGGAGCCGGTGTATGGTGTGTGTTTCAAATTTCTATGTTTATGTAGAAAGTTTCTATTGCTAAATGGCTACGGCCGTAGGTGAAAATTGTTGTAAAGAGTTTAACGTTTGGATAATACGACTTGTTACAAGTCTCCTGTTGGTTTTGAGCTGATGTGTGTGGCCTATAATTTCAACTTCATGATATATGATTATCTTCACTGTGAGATCTGGGCTACGGCCGTGGTGGAATCGTAGCTTGAGATCTTAGTATATAAATTACTGTATAAAATGAGAGGATAGGATTTCCATTCTAAAGATTTCAGTGGTGATTTTATTAAATGTTTATTATGTTATTAGGAAAATAAGACTCTAACGATACTGTGAAAAATAATGTAAAGGTTATAACTCAAAGATTAAGCTCGATGATGAGCTAAATGTAATGTTCTGTTATTTCGTTTTTATGACTCTATGGTAAAATGGAAGTTTAAGAAAACAAATATAAACTATTTGTTTTAAGCTCGACCTCGAGCTAGATACAGTTCTGTTTTTATTTCTTCTGTTTAAAAGTTAGTAGCTAGACCCAGCTCTGCCAGTGGTTTCTTGTTGTAGAAACTGGAGAGATAGGGTTTGATCGAACTCCACAGTCACAAATTTTGTTTAGTTGAATACTCAGTTTGTTATGACTACGGCTCTGTCGAAGTAATTAATTAAATGAAAGGTATACTATACTGTTGTTTGGTTCGATGTTGAGTCAATTAGGGTTCTGCTAGTCCTTTCGTATGTTCAGATAATAACTAAATAAACCTTCTGTTGTAGTTTGGCTTATCCATTTATGTGACAGATAAAGATTTGTACATTTGTTAGCTAGGGTTTGTATATTCATAAGCTATTCTAATTATAGCTATAACTTCTTCTGAAATATTATCTATGATAATATTATTACTGTAGTTTATATGGTTATATTTATTTCTGTTCCTATGATCGTTTTAACAAGTTTATTTTTCCAGAAAAAATATTTACTGTATAATGAGCCTCTACTTATCTATTTAACTATTGTATTAAACCAAGTTTTAAAATCACAATAACATCCTATTACTTACAATAATAACAAAGTATATCACACATAAAAACAAATACTTTAGCCGTAAGATAATAATGATACTAGGAAATTTTCTGAGACATAATAACTCTGCAGAATCTATCTACTGATAAATCAGGGATGCTAAATTTTACTAAACTAAATCCTATTCAGACATAAAGAAGATAAACATATCATACATTCATAGCTACTCAATAAACAGCAGGAATAGGTGGCAGAACGTGTTTCAAACTGTGGATAACAACAGCAATAGGAGGCTGTTCCTCCCTACCAACTCCTGGAGAGTGCCCAGACAGCACTTCTCAGGACCCCCGAGCTTGCTCTGGTCTCCCTGGCTGGAACTAGGTGCAGCAGAATAATTCACTCAGCCCAAACAACTATACTGGAACCAAGTTACTGCAGCATTCCTCTCCAGACAACTTCCTTACTGTTTTTCCCTCTTCCTCAATGGGACTCCTGAATAACATTCACCTGAATGTATTCTCCCTCCAGAACAATGTTGAACCCTCAGCTAAGTTCATTGAGTACTATTTAAAAGATTGCCTAGGTCTTTGTTGGGTTAACTGTCATTAATGAGCCACCTGCTCAGATTCCACTTTCTTGGGGAATCATGACCCCAAATATAGGGAAGTTGCCACCTGCAACTTAGGAAGTGTTTGAGGATGCTACCACTTGTCTTTTGTCTGTCCACCTAGTTCCATCCACCAGTTTGACCAGTAACCTCTATTAACAGCTCTCCCATGCTGTTGTCTCCGTAATTTATTTATTAATAATAAAATATTTTGATTTACATTCCATTTCTTGTGACTCTGCTGAGTCATCAATTCCTACTTAGCATTAAATTTAACATAATGTCTCAGGAATATAATAAAATAATTACATTATTTTTACAAAATTGGGGTATGTGACATCCACACTACAAGGAAAAGCCCTTGTAGTAGAGATTATAGTGTAGGTTTTTAGTGTTACAAGATTGGTCAAAATTCTCAAAAAAACCTCTGCTACAACCTCTGCCAATGGTACTATATGTTTTAGGGAGGTTTTTACGGAAATTTATTATAACTTAAAAAAACTCGATGGCCAGAGGATTTAGCAAAGGTTTTGTTATCGGCGTGATTTATTGAAACAAATGCACCAGTGCTAACAAATGAAAAACACACCAATACTTTTAACATTAATACATGCATCGTTTTGTACCAAAATTTGAAAGCATTATATGCACTAGTGATTGATGATACATATAGCACTGATGCACACCAAAATTTTAAACAGAATTGGAGCTTTATAACAATATATGCACTAGTGATTTATACTAAATGTTAGCATTGATGCTTACAAACTATTAAAAAGCATTAGTGCTTACTGACTATTACAAATCAACGATGCAATATGTGAAGGAAAATGCACCAAGGAAATTGACTAAGACATTGAGTGTCGCTATATTTTTAAAATTTAACAGTGCACTTATTATACAGTAGTGCACTAGGGAATAACAATAAAAAAAAGCATTGGGGAATGCAACAAGTATTTTGTTGCACCGGTTCTCTGTTGTTTTAAGTTCACCAGTACTAGATTTTATCAAACACACTGGTGTGATTGAAACAATCAGAAGCATTGGTGATTATTTTCTTTAACATCAAACTGGAATATCTATATTTTATTTTTATTTTTTTTAATTCCATTATTCATCATAAATTGAAATATTTTTTATGATAGTATTCATTTGTATTTTAATTATTGCATTTGGATATGATATTTGGATTAATTTGTTATATCATAAATTTTCGCATCTATTGTAATATTTAATCATCCATATATTTAATTAGCTATGTAACATCTCACAACAACAATGGAGAATGCAATAGAATAAAATAATTTATTTTATTATATATCAATAAGAGGCCATTTGTCATACAAAATAGGACAACATAAAGTCCACAATAATCAAAATTTCAATATGCATATAATTGTTACACATATTGGTAACCCATCGTCCTTCTATTGGGACACTATGTCTAGTACATTATACAAAACGTATGATTTTCACAGACAATTATTTCAAAATATTCAACAACTTGCATTAACATCCAAAATATATGGATCATCATTCTTCGCTGGAACTGTTGTTAGTGCTATAGCCACTTACAAGACTTGGGTTATTTGGCCGAAATTTTGTTGATTGCTTCGATTGTTTTCCTCTTCTTTAACTTCCATCTACAAACATAAAAATAAAGTGTAATGAGTGTATCTACATTGTTGGGCATAATGAAAACTAAAATAAATAATATATGAGAATGTAAATAAAAAAGCAATGTACCATAGAAAGAATTGAGTCCTAAATTATACAAATTCTTTCAAAACCAAATCTCACACCTTCTCTCAACAACTCTGCAACATAAAAACTAGGACACGAGATCCATATTGAATAAAAGATATATTATTGAATTGATAAGATGCTTAACACTTTACAAGAGCTCGCCTTTTATAAGGTTTGAGCATTCTTAAGAAGGGTTACATCCCTTCAATTAAACTAATTAAAAATTTACTGATTAATTTAATACAATATTTAATATTCATAGCATTGCCACTCCCTTTTAAAGAGCTTTGTCCTCAAAGCAATGGTAATGAGGGATGTAACTGTCGAAATTGTTATGATTCCCATGTTGCATCTTCTTCGGGAATATTTTTCCATTTTATGAGTTATTCTTTAATGACTTGCGTTCTTAATCTCTTCTCTCTAGTAGCAATGATCGATTATGGCTCGAATATGATTCTTCCTTCTTCATCTAACAAGGGAAGTATTGTTTGTGCCTTCTGGTGTTGACCTATCATCTTTTTCAAACATGAAACATGAAAAACATTGTGGATGCGACTTGTAGTTGGCAATTCCAACGCATATGCCACCTGACTAATATTCTTATTGATTTGATATGGGCCATAAAAACGTGGAGCCAATTTATTTTTTCCACCTTGTTTAAGTGATAATTGTTTATAGGGTTGTAGTCTTACAAATACCCAATCTCCAACTTCAAATTCTCGTTCTGTTCGGTGTCGATCTTCTTGTTGTCTCATTCTATTCCTGGTAGTATTCAAATTCTCTTTAAGTACTTGGACAACCTTTTGGTTTTCTTCTAAATGGTCATTTACTGATGCGACCCTTGCTTGGTTGGTAATGAAATCCTTCCATTTTGGGGGTTCGTATCCATATAGGGCTTGAAATGGTGTCATTCTTGCAGATGTATGATAAGTATAATTATACCACCATTCCGCAAGATGTAGCCATTGGAACCATTTATTTTGCTTATCAATTACAAAACAACGGAGGTAGGTTTCTAAGCATTTATTGACAACTTCTGTCTGTCCATTTGTTTGGGGATGATAAGCTGAGCTCATGTTAAGAGACGTTCCAATTTGCTTGCAAAACTCTCTCCAAAAGTTCCCTTTAAACTTGGCATCCCTATCACTTACTATAATCTTCGGAAAACCATGTAATTTGCAGACATTTTTACAAAAAGCTTCGGTTGTTTCTTTTGCCAAATCAGTTTTCTTCACTCCAACAAAATGTGCATATTTGGTTAGCCTGTCTACCACAACTAGTATTTTGTCTTTTCCATCTGATATGGGTAGACCTTCAATGAAATCCATTGAAATTTCCTCCCATTTTTTATTTGGAATATGTAACGGATGGAGTAACCCCGGACTTGAGATATTCTCAGTTTTATTCCGCTGACAAATGTCACAATCTGCAACATACTTGTGAATGTCGGCATACATACCCTTCCAAAAGAATGATTGCCTTGCATTATAGTAGGTTTTAAAAAGTCCTACATGACCAGCGGCTGGACAGTCATGTGACTCTTTAAGCCCCTTGGTCTTAAAACTGGAATTGGAACTTAAGTAAATACGTCCTTTGTACCATAAGAGATCATTCTTCCATTCAAACTTCGGATACTGATTTATGTTGTTAATTATGGAGCAAACCTCTGAATTCTTGGCATATTCCTTATGAATTTCGTCCAAAAATTCTGGGATCACCATGGATACAGCGTAGACTTGTATCTCTTCGTCTTTCCTTGATAAAGCATCAGCTACTACATTGTCCTTCCCCTTTTTATGTAGGATCTCCATATCGAAGGTAGAGATTTTCTCTATCCACTTTTGTTGTTCGGTTGTTAATGTCTTCTGCTATAATAAGTGTTGTAGACTATTATGATCTGTTCGGATTAGGAATTTACTTCCCAAAAGGTATTGTCGCCATTTAGTTAATGCATGCATGATGGCAAGCATTTCCTTGTTGTATGTAGACTGTAGGTATTCTCTTTTGTTCAACTTCCTGCTTTCAAAAGCGATTGGATGACCTTCTTGCATTAGCACAGCTCCTATCCCAAACCTTGAAGCATCACATTCGATTACGAATGGTTTTGCAAAATCAGGTGTTGCCAAAACGGGAGTTGAAGACATAATTTGTTTCAATGTTTCAAAGCATCTTCTTGCTTCATCATCCCATTGAAAAGAATTTCTTTTTAGGAGATTTGTTAGTGGGGCAGTGACATGTGCATAGTTCCTGATGAACCTTCGATAGTAACCTGTTAATCCCAAAAATCCTCGCAATTTTGAAACATTCTTTGGTTCGGGCCACTCCTTCATCGCCTGGATCTTCTTTGGGTCCACCTTAACTCCTTCCTTTGAGATTATATGACCGAGATACTCCACTTCTTGCTTCCCAAATGTGCATTTTGACTTTTTTGCATAGAACTGGTTTTCCTTTAGAAGAGATAGAACCTCTTCTAGATGCGTCAAATGTTCTTTCCATGTCTTGCTATATATAAGGATGTCATCGAAGAATACTAACACAAATTTCCTTAGGTATGGCTGAAATAGTTCATTCATAGTTGCCTGGAATGTGGCAGGGGCATTAGTTAACCCAAAAGGCATTACTTTGAATTCATAATGTCCTTCATGAGTTTGGAAAGCAGTCTTTGCGATATCCTCTAATCTGACCCTGATTTGATAGTACCCTGACCTTAAATCGAGTTTCGAAAAATATTCTGCGTCATGAAGTTCATCCAGCATGTCATCGATGAAGGGGATTGGAAACTTGTTCTTAATTGTTATTTTGTTTAATCCTCTATAATCTATACATAATCTAAACGATCCATCCTTCTTCCGTACTAGTACGACTGGAGCTGCATAAGGGCTTCTACTCTTGGTGATGACACCACAATTCAGTAGATCTTGAACCAACCTTTCTATTTCTGTTTTGTGGTGGTGGGGATACCTATATGGTTTAACCTTGACAGGATTTGACCCCGGTTTAATCTCAATTATGTGTTCTATACTCCTTTCTGGTGGTAGTTGCATGGGTAAGTCTTGAAATATGTGTTCATGTTTCTGGAGTAATTTTTGGATTTCCTTTTTGAACTCATTTGGTTCCTCCTCTTTTCCTTCCAGTTGATGACATTGTATTACGTATGCTGATGCCCCTTTTCGAATGAGTTTTTCCATATGCTGAGATGGAACTACTTGTGTGTTTGGTGGATGAAAACCATATAGCTTAAAATTTTTCCCTTGCCACTTAAACTTGATGAAATGTTTTTGATGATTTGCAGAATATGTTCCCAATGTTTGTAACCATTGGACTCCCAAAACGATGTCTACTCCTCCCAACGGTAAGGTGTAGAGTTCTGATTCCAATTCGAAGTCTTGTATTTGAAGTCTCACCTTGTGGCACTTTCCAACTTTTTCGATCTTCTTGCCATCTGCAACCATCACCTTCATGTCTAGAACTGGATGTATGAACAACTTGAGTTTTCGTGCCACTCTTATATCAAGAAAGTTGTGAGTGCTTCCAGTGTCTACTAGCACTGTAACATTCTCATTTTTTATATGCCCTTTTAACTTGAGAGTCTGTGGTTGACTAATGCCTGTCATGGCTGCTAGGGAGATTTTGGGGGTCTCGTCGTTCCCGGCTGCCATATTTGCGGTTTCCTCCTCTTCATCTTCTGGCTCTTCTTCTTCTTCTTCTTCTTCTGATTCACTATTCTCCTCTGCTTCACAAGTATATAATTTCTTTGAGCTGTCCTCGGGGTGACACCTATGTTTAGGATTCCATTTGTCTCCACATCGTTGACATTTTCTTTCTCTCATTCGTTGATTCTCGAGGCTCTTCCTATCGTCCCTTCTAGGCGGAGGGATGTATTTGTTTGTATCATCCTCTGGAGTCGATTGGATGTTTCTTTGTGAGTATGACTTCCCTTTATTTGATTGGAAACTGTCAAATTTGGCCTCGGGTGCTTTTGCTTTTCGTCTTGCTGCCTCGACATTCGTTATGTCATGCATTTTTAACTCTTTTGGTATGTATGGTTTTAGTCCTCCCAAGTAGGTTTCCAACCGTTGTTTGTCAGATAGCCCAAATACTCTGGTAGCGAGGTATTCCCATTGATGCGTGAATTCTTCGACACTTCCCCTTTGTTGTAATCTGGTAAGTTTTGAGAAGAATTCATCTTCTGTGATTCCTTGAAACCTTTTTAAGAAATCATACTTGAATAAGTTCCAAGTGTATGCGAAGTTGTCTCCCTTCCACCACATATACCAGTTGTAGGCATATCCTTCAAGGTGCATTGAAGCATACTTGACCTTTTCTTCGTCCATTGTAATGTTATATATGTCGAAATACTCTTCTGCTTTATTCAACCAAGCGACACATTGGTCTTCTCCTCCGTTATATTTCGTCATTTCTATTTTTGCTCTCGGTGGGTACATTATGAATGGTTGGTATTGAGTACCTTTCGTCCTATTGTGTTCTGGTGACTCTGAATTGGAAGATGGGGTAACCGACATATCCGAGCCTTGTTGTTTATGATTTTTTTCCTTATCATCCATTTTTTGTAATATCGCCTGGATACCTTTCTGGCTCTCAGTCACTTTTTGGTCTAACATTTTTTGTTCCTTGCTCATAATGTCGAACTTGTCGTCTATTTTCTACTCCATTACCTGAATGACTTCATCCTTAATTTCTTTCTTAAGCGTTTCCTGGCTCTTGGTGATCATTTCCTTGAAAGTTTGGAAATCCTTCTCTATTTTCGCAATTTGAGCTTTTAACTCCGTCGTCATGCTTCTTAAGTGTGATGGTGAATAATTGGAATCGATTTTGGCTTATGTGGTTAAGGACAAATAAAAATAATAATTATTATTATTTGGGAATAATAATATTATATATATTATAGAGTTTAGAATAAATATTATTAATAATAAGTTTATTATATAATATTTATTTAACTTTTATATTTTTTTTTTGAATTTTTGTTGATGTAGGGTTTCGTGGAGATGGCGGCTGGAAGAGCGCTTGGAGGTATGACGGCGCTACAATGGTGGCAGGCAGCGTTGGAGAGGCAAGCAGGGTGGTGCGTGAGGGTGATGGGAGGTTGAGGATGGAGATGGTGGAGTGGAGAGGAGGAAATGGAGAGGAGGGTGAGGTGAATGCACAATGGACGAGGGCGAGGGACGGGATATTGGTGGGGGTTGCAGATGGATGAGGGACGAGGGACGGAAAGAGCACGCAGGTGGGTGCGTGAGGAGTAGAGGGAGAGCAGGAAGAGGGGAGGAGCGTGTAAGGAGAGGAGATTGGCAGCGTGGGGATGATGAAGCTGAGGAGAGCGCGACGTGAGGGAGCAGGGACGTGGGTGGAAGGAGGGGTGAGGGAGCCGAGGGTTGAGGATGGAGTGCGTGGGAGCAGGAGGTTGGGAGGAATGGTGGAAGGAGGGGGTGAGAAAATGCATGTCGTCAAAGTGGAAGCTTGTGGGGAGATGCGCAGTGGAGGAGCCCGGAGAACTCTTCACGATCCTTGAGCAGTACTGAAGTAGTTAGACTGGATCTGATACCAAATGCAAAAGAAAAACTAGGACAAGAGATCCATATTGAATAAAAGATATATTATTGAATTGATAAGATGCTTAACACTTTACAAGAGCTCGCCTTTTATAAGGTTTGAGCATTCTTAAGAAGGGTTACGTCCCTTCAATTAAACTAATTAATAATTTACTGATTAATTTAATACAATATTTAATATTCATAGCAAACTCTTCCATTGTCTCCACTCCATACTTTGTTTCTTGCATGTTTTATACCCCGTAACAAATCATAGATTTAATATAAAAGATTTTTGTTGTTCCATTAATTATAAGAGAAGTAAATCAACATAGATATTTACAGATTCCACAATTAATTTTTTATATGCCAACATATACTCACAACCCATACTTCACCTAATGTCAGTTAATACTTTTGATGGCTCTTCTTTGTATGTTAACACCTGTTTGAAGACATACAATGATGGTCGATGTAAATTAAAAAAATAAAATACAAAGATCACAACCATCATGAAATCTTAAGATGTTATAAGGAAATCACAACTACTCACAAACTTTGCTATCAATCCATTTTTTCCTTGCCGTCATGTATTATGTGTTGAATGGGTTCCATTTTGTTTTCTTCTCTGCAACAAAACAATTGAAAATTAATATTTGATGCTAAATTAATTAATTACATGTACATAATAGAAAAATTCAATGATTTCATACATTTGAAGCATGTTATTGTTGAGATGGCTCTTGCGATGTAATTATGTCCATTTGCTTGGACATCTCCTTGTACACTTTTTTGGACATCCCTATTGGCATATTTCAAATATCACATTGTTCATCCTTTGGGATTTTCATAGTCTTCTTGAAAATTTAAAATGGCATTAAACTATTTTTATACTAACATGAAAAATAAATATATCATAATTACTACTAATAAATGAAAACTCTATAGTGGTAGATACATATTCTATAAAAACATGTTTAGGAATATTACTTTTGAATGATTCTTTTTTGTTGTTGTGTGTTTTTTCTATTGCAAGTCTGACAGGTCTCGTTGACCATTGCTTTAGAAACGCCTCCTGCGGTTTATATATAACTTGATTTTTGGAATCATTGGATTAATATCTATACTGTAAGTGGAAAGTACATCTATAGGTTCTTTCCACTATATCCCTCGTAGTTTTATAATAAAAAAATCCCCCTTTCATCAACTTCCAGCAACACTCCAAATGAGCTAAGGACCAATTCATCATTTTTTACATGGTTCAGAATTTGTTTTTTCTTATGATGGCATTCCCTTGTGTCGATGTCAGTCTCTACATAACATTCAACATATGCAAATTATATTGTTTGAAACATATTAGCCAATATTCTTAAATGCAAGATTAGTGAAAATTCAAGAAAAAATTCATATTGATCACTTTTTTATTCACTTGATTCACCCTCTACAACTTTTCCATCAAGGTTTTATGCCCTTCTGCACTTATATTGCAAATAATATTATCGAGCTTCCTCATTTTTTGGCTCTGTATGTTGCACATTAACCAATACATATTAGTTAAATTTACAAATAATTCAAATATATTAATTTAATACCGAAATTACAAAGAACTTGTCTTTTTCGAAATTTTGGATGTGCTCCGACCATGTCGACTAAAATTATTGTTCACTAAACTCTTATCATGCATTTTCTATTAATAAATAACCTGAACCATTAAATAGAGAAGGTATTAAGTATATCATACAAATACTTTACTTAAATTCAATATAAATAAGTAGCCTACCATTTCAATGTGTTTCAATAAACAAAATGCATCGGTGCTTCTCATACTTGAACTCATCAGTGCATCATACTTGAATGCATCATTAACCATCACTAAATAAAAAAAATCACATACACATTTGTCGATGTGATTTATTTATTATAAAAAACTAGTAATCAAACTGATGTGCTTTTACTCTAAACGCATCGGTGCTTGTGAACAACTCTACCTCACCGAAAATGGCATAAGCATTTAAAAAAACCAAACAGGGCTGATAGGGTTTTGGATTCGACCCAGGAAGTGGTCTCATCGCATCCAACACCTTATAAATAAAACCACAACCCCATTAAATCTAAAATCCCTAAAAATAAAAATCATAATTGTGAAACAATAGAGGGATTTAAACCCTAATGTAAAATTTTATGGCCACATAAAACGAAAGGAAGCAACAAGAAAACAAGGGTTCCAATATTCAAGGTAACTATGATTTTTTTTTCTAAATTGATTTAAAATGTAAATAGAAAAAATAAATAAATCATGCATCGTGATGAATAGTAATAATTTACATAATTGAAATTTCTACTATGCAGGGTTTTGTTTGATTCGCCATGCCTTACAAATTTAGATCTTTAGAATAATCTGGTTGCTCCAAACTCCTCCCTGGTAAGCATTTCTTCCAAAAATCTCCCCTTGAAATTTTGGCAAAATAATGAAATAGTGATTAGTTTTTTTTTTCAAACACTTTATAGAATTTGTTTTTGAAATTGAAATTCTTGCTCCTTTTTCAGTTTATGGGAAAATAATTCGTGTGATTTTTTTATTTTTTATTTTCCATACATCAGCGTGTTATTTTCGTCGGTGCACTGGTGCGTCATAATAGGAAATGCACCATAAAGATATTTTTTTTAAAAAAAATTATGGAATGGTAGTGTGATAAAAAGATATGAAGGGACTAGTGCGCTACTCTTTTCATGACGCATTGTATTGGCATACACTAGTTTTTTTTTAAATATCATACTGCGATGCATCTTAAAATTACAGTTGCATTGGCGCACCTTCATATACTAAGCACATTGAGTTCAACAATATTCAAAAATTGCATAGATAAATATCCGCTACCAAATATAGCATATATTTTCTTTTGCAGGCCGTTTTTTTGCGGTGTTCCAATATAGTGTGTACATGGTTTAGCCACACCAGTGCATCCAGTTACTCAAAATGCACAAATGCGGTTGTATTATTAAGGTGCACCAGATTAATTAAAAATCCCTATGAATTTATGTTTCAACTTAAAATTATATATTCATCTCAAATATTCTTTTAGGATTCAACCACACCAATTACAATACTTCATAGTATACATATGTTGCTTAAACTCACCTTATTCTTACAAAATGGTTTTGAAACTATATTGGAAGTTAGATTGTGATATGATTCTCAACATTTATTTAGGACTATAGACACATATTGATTATTGATTTGGCTCAAACGCAGAGAGAAAATGTTATAATATCAAATGGTCAATTCTTCAAATTTCAGCTCATTGCATATTGTTCAAAGTTCAACGAGTTCTCCCTTTCCATCTCCAGTAAGTTTAGATTTTATTTATATTTTGATTATCTAATTGAATTTATGTTACTTATCCATGTGAATCTGAAAAACAATGTACTCTATTTTGCAGGATCCCAATTCAGGATCGAGTTTGGATGCACAAGATATTCCTCCAGTTGCAAAACTTCGTAAGCTCTTATTAGGAGCAAGATACCAAGAATAGTTGGTAGATGAAAATGGAAATCCACTTTACCCCGCCAACTGTAACATACCATCTTCCAGCCACAATCATATGTCATCAATGGTAATTTGTCATGATATGGATCTCTTTTATGATACCCCAATAGTACATGGTTGTTCAATATGTCAAGGGTTGAAGGGAACCCTCGGCGTGTCACACTCATCCATTATACTAATGATCGACTACCCAATGTTGATGGTCTAATACTCCCTACTGCAGTAAAAAACCAATAAGTGATATAGAAAATACGCGTAGGAACACTTCTCTATGCTCATTTTTGGAAAAGTTTGAAGCAAAAAATACTATGTTTGATCCTAAATTGACCAACCCCTTTGCTTTTGTTTAGTTAATTGAAATTTTTGGTGATCCAAAGTATGATATCAATGCCACCCAAAACGTCTCTACTAGGAGATCCAAAAATTTACATGAGTTGAGAGAAAAAATGCCCAAGCATACACCAAGGTCGGTGGCCAATTGTTGGAGGGTAGCGATGACTTCTCTCTTCCCATGAATTTTCAAAGTAAACTTCAAACTTGTTACAACCATGCTTTATATGACGCTTGGTTGTCTTCTCCACACAGGTCTCCAATTACCCTTGAAAATTTTAGGATTACCAAGTCTAATATAGATGTTGCAAATCTTGGGTTGTTTATCCTTTCCCATGTACTCATTTCTCCCAAACATTTAATATAACTTATGTCATTTTGCAGTCCTATCTATTGTCGGTCTGATTACTTGAATATTGTTAAATACAAGCATAGATTTTCCATGTATAGTATGTGCATGAATGGTTATGTTTCTAGAAACTTTTACAGGAAGAACATGTTATATATCGATGGTCATCCACACACTCATGAGAAAATTGCAGGGTTCATAAACAATTCTAGGTGCTCTTTATTTCTGCAAATTGTTCAATTGAGGAATTGACTTCAATGACAATGAGTTCTTTACGAAAAGGAAAGCGTCCAAATTTGTTGTTGTTCATGCAATAGGTAGTTTGTCTCCTTTCGATGAGTTGTTAGTAAATTATAACTTTCATAGACCACTAACTGCTCATCAAAGACGTCTTGCATTAGGAATACCTTTAAACGTCCCCTTTGAGCATAAGATAAAAAACATTGATTAATTGTATTTTTTAATTTTCAATGGGATTGATGTTATTCTATTGCTCAATTTGAACTTTTGTTTTAAACATTGTTTGTAGTTGAACATTTATTATTGGAAAAGATTATAATGCTTCTATAATAATTGTTTGGTATAATGTTGGAACAGACCAATTGCATTGTGCTTACAAATATCATCGATGTAATTTTCAATATTTTTGAAATCAAGATTCTGATGATGAGCAACCTATTTACCGTCTTTCGTTACACCCCGCTACAATGTCAAAATATAGAGAAGGTTGTAAAAAGAGCGCAACTTGGAGATGAATCATACCAAGCATGGTTGAATCAACCACTTATTCAATTCCTATTGCATCCAGACTCACCAATTAGGAATGCCTACAATAATAGTAGTTCTTCACATGTTGGAAATGGAGGAAATGAAATAGAGGTTGGTATGGATGAGTTCTTATAGCATACGAGTGCCACGGATGTAATGTTGTTAAATGCATTCCAAGACAATAAGCTAGGGGATGATGCTCATATCACTAATACCTTCTTCCAAACCCTTAAATTGGATTCCACCGCCTCTCTTTTTGGACTTGGCTGATCAAAGTATACCTAGATGGGGACAATAATGTTACTATACAACTTGAAAGCAATGTATGGCATGTTAGACGTGTGTTTCTCGACACTTTTGAGGTAATTGACCATTGAATCCATTATATTTTGAGGAATCTTGTCACACAAACAACATTGAAAATGGTCGATTTTATTAACATTTTTTTGTTGTTGCTTGAAACTCCCTCACTTGGTGGGAGTGGACTTTGGTATGAGAAACCATGACCCAGGGGAATATATTCCGTCAAAATCACTTGGGAATCACACCCGGCATGGACCACACCAACCATCAACTTGGCTAGATTTTAGGGTGTCTCCTCCCAACTAGTATGTTCGATGATCCTGAATTCTTCGACACCTATGTTGAGAAAATTCCCATCGGGATGAAAAGCAAATTGGTATTTTATGAGATCCCATATCGGGAGCATCTTAATATTGTCCACTAAAAAGTAATTGGCCAAGACAAGAAAATAGAGGAGAGGATGCCCCCTCTTGATCATTTAAAAAAGGTGATGTCCCATGGGTTTTGAAGAAAGATGATCCTTCTTTGGAAAATGAAGTTATATTGGGTGTGAAGGTGCCTTATTTACATGGGTCTACTCTACAACCCTGCTTCACTGTAGATGAACACTTTCAAGTTTGAAATCACATGACCATTTGAACCTTCCAAGGGTACATATGTAAAAAAAATTGTTTTTACATTTTACCCCACAATTTGAAACACAATTAAATTTTTGTGTTCACTTTATAGTGTCATTATCCTTTGCTTGTGTGTGGGTGTGTGAACCATGAATTTCCCGAGGACCTGTGGCATGCCATATCTAAACTATCTGCATTTGTATGGTGGATCACATCAAAGGATATTCACATTGCTGGCATTCCACAGTTGTGCCAAGAGATAATTGAGATTGTTTGTATGTTTGAGAAGGAACTGTCGACAAGTTTCATGGATTTGCAGGTTCGTCTTCTAATTCACCTGGTTGATAAGGTTGAATTAGTCAGCGGGGTATCATTTCGTTGGATGTTCTACTTATAGAGGTACATGAAAAATTTGAAGGGATTTGTTTGAAAAGGGGAAAAACCTAAGGGGTCCATGGTATAGGGGTACATAATATATGAGTTGTTATATTATGCTAGTGAGTACATCAATCAAATTGACCACACACTGGGCACAGTGATTTGGGATGGTGAAGGCGATGAGGACAAAAGGGAAGGGGAGCTACTCCAAACGAATGGAAAAAGGCACGTGATAAAGATTAAGTCACTTATCTTTCGTCATATTTCTACATGGTAACTACTCACAATGAACTTCATAATATATATTTGATCTGATATGTACTATATGTCGATTTGATTTCATGAATACAACAACAAATTTAGAAATTGATGCCATCAATAAATTCATTCTTTACAATGTGGAGGCAGCATAGCCCTAGGTTGCATTGTATGAAGAGAAGAGGATGAAATGGGACATTGACATGAAATGAATTCATAAGGTTGAACGATAGAAGCAATATGTCTTATCCTGATCATATAAAAGTTAATATGCTGATGATTTGTCCCAATAGTTGGGTTGCTGACTAAGTCAGAGAGAAATATGGTGCATCTGGTCATTACTTGCATGCTGAGGAGGACGCGCTAAACATAAGGATTAGGTGCAACAACTCGGTAATAATATCATTTTATACATTTTTAACTTTACTATGCACTTTTGAATTATAACATCTATATTTTATATATTAATGGTCGGGTTATTAGGTGTCATGTGTTCACCTTTTTATAGGTGCATTTGTTCCCATCTATGTGAGCATATGGGCATCATTTTCGCGCCGAGGATGTCGATGATGGATGTCTTACAAAAGATTGTGGAGTGGAAGTCGATTTCGACCAATCTATCCATGCTAGCCACCATGATCAAAACCTAATAGGGGGGAAGTTGGGTTATGTTGGAAAGATACAAGAGATCATTAAAGAGGGCTTCTCATCTTTCCAATGTGTTATTTTTAGGTGCAAGTGGTGGGACACATTCGACGGGAATAATGTAAAGGAAGATCATGATAATGGGGTGATATGTATCAACTCTAGAAAGATGTGGGATGAAACTAAGGAGATTTATGTTTTCCCATAACACTGCAACCAAGTGTTTATTTACTTGGATGTGTTGGATAGGGATTTGTGGTTCGTATTAAGACATGACCCTAGAT
The DNA here is from genome assembly GCA_027924585.1 of Larix kaempferi. Classification (NCBI taxonomy): domain Eukaryota; kingdom Viridiplantae; phylum Streptophyta; class Pinopsida; order Pinales; family Pinaceae; genus Larix; species Larix kaempferi. The sequence goes on from BSBM01000394.1 coordinate 4,540,956, forward strand.
ATAAACTTATTTTTTAGAACAACAATGCTATCATGCCAAGCGAGGAAGATAATTAGGGTGATGGCAATATAAGTGATATGTACATTTTTATTCCATCATTTATGGTGTTGATATATAATTTTATTATTGTTATCTTTAATTATCTAATTATATTGTTTTTTTTCATGTTAAGACGGTGGAAATAAAAAGTTGATTACCAATTTTTTTTAAACAATTTTAGTTGGATAACAATCAATTTGATGCGAAATGTGTTTGTTTATCAAGTAATTTGTGATTGTATGCAATGATTGATTGAAATTTTATTTTATTTTACTTGAAGGTATTTATATCTCATTGCATATTTAGTGTAAAATATTAGAATTGTTGTGGAACCATTATTATGGCATGTCGTTATTGAAAAAATATAGCCCAGTGTGTACCGTATGTGTGTTGTTATTTAACTGAATTTAAAACACTATGGAAATAGTCATTTTATATTAATTGTATTAATATTAACTAGTAAGTAATAAACAAATTTTAATATTAATTAAAAATGTATAGTTCATTTACAAATTAATTACACTTAAAAAGGACATCTATAATGTGTGAATGCATTTTATTTATTTGTTCAGTAACACTAACACACTCTATAATTAGATTTCATTCTATTAATTTGCATAATACTAATGCCTTCACTAATCACAAAATCACTTTCAAACTCTAACAATGCAATCACATTAAGGTTTTGCTAAATGAAGTTATTTATAATAATTCACCAACTCATCGTCACTAGCATGGATACTACAAAGATTTTATAAATACTAAATTTAGTGATCAAAACTATTTTTCCAATTTTATGCGCATAAATAACAAAATTAATACCGTAAAAAATAGAACCAATGGGACTCATAACCTCCATAATGAAACTACTCAATAATCTAACCAAAAACAATAGATTGGGATGATTGATTTTGTAAAATTTGTGATAAATAGGAGGTCATAACATAATTTCATTTTCACATGGCCCACATTTAATAATGTAATTAGAAACTTTACTTATATTTATATATTAGTTTCTCTTTCTCCTTACCAAAACCAGTATGAACTTGGTATTTCCATTTTTATTGCCCTGTGTATATTGTTATTGCAAAATTGTAATTATAAGAGTATTGTGTGACTGTACACTTGTAATTGAAGCTAAAATTTGTAAATGTGCAAGTTTGTATTTTTAATTGTAATTTTGCAATTTGTAAACGTGATTGAAAAATTGTAATTGTACCGTAATTGCATTTGCAATTGTAAATTTGTAATTGTAATTGTCTAATTTGTAATTTGTAAATTTAATTAGTAATTTATTATTGTAATTGTAATTTGTAGTTGTGGAATTGTAATAATGATTTTAAATTATAATTATAGTTGAGATTGTAACTTGCAATTATAACTGAGGTTGTGAACAATTTGTAATTATAAATTTTATAGCTAATATAAAAGACATCGACATAAATACATCAATAAATAAATAACATTGCATCACACAAATGAATCTCATTGACATAAAAAAATATATCATACACATGAAGATAAATATCATAAAATAATTTGACATCCCATTGAGTTCATAAAAAAATATGTCCATATATACATAACAATAAAAAATATTACAATGTGATCATCAAATCAATGGCCACCACCACCATTATATAACATCATGTAATGTACCAGCATCATAATCATAGTCATCATCATGACCACCTACTAAGCATCAACACCATCTAACATAACCATCACACAGGTATGACAAACATCATCTAACATACACATCTATCAAGCACACCTAGCAAACATATATATATCAAACTCATGATACATGAAAAATATATATATCTAGTCCAATCAATTCTATAAGATGGTCCACCTCTAGAACTAGAGGAATCACTACCTCTGCCAACAGATCCAGAGGCATCGATGCCTCCACCAATAGAGCCAGGGGCATCATTACCTCTGTTAGTAAAAAAATGAACATGGAGAACATCATAGTCAATATCTCCCTGATGATGTATCTCACTCGCTATTGCGACCATCATATATGGATCTTGGGATATGGGTGGAGTAGGAGATGGTGGATGGTTGGGTTAGTGAGGAGGAGAGGTTGGTTTGTCGACTTGTGGATCATGAGTCAGAGATGGTGGTGCATTGGCTAGGTATGTAGGAGTAGATATTGGTCGGTGGTCATGTTGAGAAGGAGAAGGAGGTGGATCATGAGATGTCGATGCTCCCTCATTTTGGTGAGGAGGAGGAGGAGAAGGAGGAGGTGGAGGAGGACGAGTCTCATCGCCCTCATCATATGTAGAATCATCCTTTGGCCTCCAAACATCTAGAAGGATGGATGCACCAATGAAATACTGCATCAAAAACCTCATATCACAAGGAACCATACTCCTCGTCGAGCTAACAATGTGGGAAACATGTATGCCACATCTTGTCAAAACCTATCATCTAGCATATGCCGTAGGCCAGGTCTGGGCAACGTAGGCACCTCATGCTCTTGCGTATCCTCATTAGCTTGAACGGGTAGAGGCCCCTTCGCATCGAATGTACCAATGTTTGCAAAATATATAGTACACACCAATAATTAGATAATTTCATTAAACAATTTAATAAATCAATTTAAAGAAAATGTTATAATATATTTCATATACATTAAGTAAGACAATAAAATGCAACTAGATTAATTTAAAATAACGCTAAAATTACCTCTATTATCCAGTGGCTCATCTTGGGTGGAAAAGATGTCGTGACATGCTCTCCAATCCAACCTCGCGTACGGATATGAAAGAAGGTCCAATGTATGGTCCTCCTCTATGGCTATCATCTCCAACACCTCTGATGTTATCCTACCTGGGAACTTGGACTGCCCCCTCTTGGGAATCATCTGTCCCCACATGTGCATATGCACCTCGGTCGTCAGCCTAGGAGGGATATGGTCAAATGATTGCATCATACCTAGAAACCTCTCAAAAAATAAACAAAAAATATCTAAACCAAAAGGGAAGTCGATCCTCCCATCAATCTGTGAACGACATCGATCCAAAGCAAAACAAAATTGTTGCATAATAATGGTGAACCACCTAATGCATCAAGGTCTCCATACTAAAGAATCTACATAAAATAAAAGAGGGAAACTAATGTGTTTCCCATAAATGGTGAAGTGCATGATGGTAGTCACCTAACCTCCTCTGCACCGAAAGCATAAATACGTGGTTATCCACTGCACACGTAAAAATTAGCATGAATAGTGACATGGAAAACGGTATATCTCTAAGAGTAAGAGATATGAATTTTTGTTACAAAACTAGTTTGCACATCGAGGAATTGGGGAAAATTCTCCCCTCTCCTAGATAGCCCAATGATGAAGTAAATGTCTTCCTCAGTGGGTTGGGACCACTAATCGGGACCAATGCTAAATGATTTTCTATGGTGATCCCAATGACTAATCAATTGTGCCATAAAAACTAAGTTACCCTTGAGGTATGTAGCATCCTCATAGAAATTCAGGAGGCTAACAACCATTAAGAGGACTTGTGTCTGATTGGTAATGGGACAAGGGTACAAATCCCTCTCCCTCTCTCTTGCCTCCCACTCCCATATTACAAAGTTGTACTGGTTGTCCTCTCGCCGTTGACGTCTCTAATTCACATATAGCATTGATCAGTCTCATAAATAGACATAAAAAAACATTAAATGAGCATGTTATTTATTAACATCAAATAATAATTTTTTTCTCAAAGTAAATGAATTTGACTAGCGGTGCACCTAAATTCAAATAATGCACCGTGATCAGTGCTCTTGTAACACAAGAGCACCGCAAATGATGCACTACAACAAAACAAACACACTGGGTATGTAGATAAAATAAACTAAAATTGAAATCATATGGATATCCTGTGTGTTACAATGATAGAAGCACCTTGAACAGTGTGCTACATTGACCCTAACACACCATGTGTCACTTTATTTTATTTTTTAAATGGTGCACTTTTACATTCAATGCACCGGTGCATGTGTTCTTTTAAGATGCACTGACAATATTTTGTAAATCTAAAACTGATGCTTCCATTAATAGGAAGCACCAGTGTAGTGTTGACACATCCGCACATCATTAATGGTGCTCAAACCTTTCTAATGCGCAATGTAATAGGAGCACCTCTTTCTAGGTTTTATAAGAAAATTAATCGGCATAACGGCGCACATGTCATATGTTAGTGCACTGAATAATCAATGCGTACATGTTAACAAAGTGCATTGGTTAACGTGGTTAATCTTTTTAAATGTATTTAGTTTGGCAATGTGATTTTACAGACAACGCACCAGTGTATGTTTTCTTTTAAGATGCACCAGTAATATTTTGTAAATACTAAAAACAATTCTTCCATCAATAGGAAGCATCAATGTTGTGTTGACACATTTGCACCGTAAATGGTGCTTAGACCTTTTTAAAGTGCATTGTAATAGGAGCACCTCTTTTTTATTGTTATAATTATTTTTTATCAAGATAACGCTGCACTGTTACACATCAATGCACATAATAGCCAATGCATACATGTTAATAAAGCATACCGGTTATTGTGGTGATTTTTTTAAAAATATACTTAGTGTGGCGGTGCATCTAATATTATCCCAAGCATCACCAACCAGTGCTCTAAGTGTTTACCAACACCGGGTGGTTGTGTTCTACTAAAGTGCACCAAAAATATTTTAAAAATCTTAGAAACAGTGCTTCCATCAATACGAAGCATCGGTGTAGTGCATACATGTCATGCACCGTAAATGGTGCACAAATATTTATAGAGCTCACTGTAGTAGGAGCTAGTCTTTTTGAATTTTATAATTATTCTTGTTTGGGATCACAGTGCACCTAGTAAACGTCAACGCACCAAATTTTTGGTGTGTTTGTGTTTACAAAGTGCACTGGTTAACGTTGTGATTTTTTTAAAATTTAGTTTAGTGGTGCGTCTGAAAATATGTCAAGCACTGCAAAACCGTGCTATATGTATTTACCAGTACCGGTGCGTTACAATAATATAGTAACCACTAACAATGCGCTATTGTTTTGTAAACGCATCGGTTATCACTAGTAAGAAAAAATAATTTTAAAATTTTTTAAGTGCGTTATGAACATTATAGCATATCGTGAATGCGGTGCATTATGAACATTATAGCACATCGTGAATGCGATGTGCTATACATCGAAATGCAATGCTCATGATGCACACTGTAAATTTACAGGGTGCACCATTTAGTGATGGGAGCTAAACAACTTGAATGCATCGCGCAGGTTTTTTAATTTTTCTCTATAAAAAGGAAAATAAAGCTAAATTGATGGCAGGGTGTCTAAGAAGGGAAGGTACGACACTGATGCTTAGGTGGTCAAAAGCACTACAAACATGGTAAAAATGATTTTTTAAATTCGATGTTTTTTGTTTTATTTAACCCTGTTGCGATGCACCTGAAACTCGAACGCTCTGGTGCTGTTATTGAGAACGACACATCGAAAACGAAAATTAATAATAAAAAATTAATTTAATACATGGTTTTTTTATTCAATAATTTTTTTATTTAACCTTATTACAGTGTGACCAAAACTTGAATGCCCCAGTGCAGTTAATGAGAACAACCGCACCGAAAATGAAAACGAAAAATAAAAAATTAATCTAATCCGTGGTTTCTTAATTCACTATGTTTTTTATTTAACCCTGTTACGGTGTTACGGTGTTCCCTAAACTTGAACACTCTGGTGCGGTTATTGAGAATGATCGCACCAAACACAAAAATTAAAAATAAGAAATCAATCTAATCCGATGTCCTCCAATTTTCGTTTACCCTACTCTAGTGCTTTCAAATAGGTTACGCACCGGTTCTCTTGAGTAAGTTGGACACATCGATTGCAAAAATATACAATTTGTTTTTTGCATGATGGTGTTTCTGACCATGGTGCCACATGATTTATGTTCGCACCAATGCGTTCATGTTTGATCCACACCGGTGCATTTTACATGTATAAAAATCACCGTTGGAAAACCTCTGCTAAAACCTCCGCCCGCTTGCCTCTGCTAGTGAACTTCGCCATAAATTGATATTCGGGATCTTTTTAGAGGAGCATCTGCTATAAACTCTGCTATAGATCCTTTTCCTTGTAGTGCTAGGAATTTTTCACCAATTCTGACTTGTTTGTCTTGGAACACAGGTTTGGGAAATCAAATAGAGTTACATATGCATTATGTCGGAGAAGCTATCTAAGCAACATAACAATTTTTATAGCTTCTGCAGGATGGTCAACATATCAAGAACCCTTTGTCTTTGCCTATATAGCAATACACAATGCATGTTATTATACTTTATAATTGAAGTTAGCTAATAGTCATGTTGCTTGGGATTTTGAATAAATATGTAATGTTGCTTTTGCATGCTTTGTTGGTGCTTTTGAATTTCCCATGGTGCCTATGCTTGAGATACTCTCATTTTTTTTCTTGGTGATCTTGACAAAATGGAAGTAGTCCATAGGTGATATGCATTTGGATTTTCCTCTGTAATGGAAATTGATCTTATTTGGAAGAATCTTCAAGAACTTGATTAAGGTAGGAATTTGGAATTGGTAGTAGAAATTAAATTATGAAAGCGACTATTAGATGGAAGAGTAGATGGAGGTGCTTTACCTTAATTAATAAGAGGGTGAAATAATAGTAGAGGTCTAGAGGGATTTCTCGAACCTTTCAGGATCCTTGACAAAGCTAGCTCCTATCCAACCATTGGTAAGAGCATAGTAAGAGCTCTGCTTGTAAGTTACCCCTCATCTCTGCTTGTAAGTTACCTTCTGGTTATTATTGCTTACTTGTAAGACCTTTCTTTGCTTCTAGGCTTACTTCTAAGTCACTTAGAATCTTAGGTTCATCCTTAGCAAACTTATAATGACCTATTGAGCTATTGATTATGATGTAAAATGTATGCATTCATTAGAAATGCCCTATAAATTTATAGGTTAAATAGAATATAATAAACTATTGGGATTTGAATTGAAATTAACACCTCACATATTCAACCAATGCATGTTTTCTTTATGATTCACAAAGAGCTTCGTATGCCACTAAAACAGGTTTGTTGTTGTATTCCCAAAGAGCTTCGCATGTCACCGAGTCCAACGATTTCGTGGGATCCTCTTGTTCTTATAATTTAGGTGAGCTGCTATGATTTCCTAATCTTCTTGCACTTCGACTCTTGGCTTGATCTTGTGTAATGTACCCTCCCTTGGACCCAATTCGAGGAAGGGAACATTCTAACAATCTATGGGGCTTTTCATAAAACTCAGCCAGTCATTAGAATCATATGAATAAAACATTGGTGTCCAGATACAAATTAAGCAATATGCACAGCGGAATTGAAACTCATCCACACACATATCATATGCATACATCATATCAAAACAGTCATCAAATTAATGCATTGCAGAAGTAAATACATAGACAGAAAACACTTATCTTCATTGTGCAATTTGTCCCAAACAACTAGCTATGTTGTTGCAACGTTCCACCCAACCGTAGGTCTCTGCCCAGCCTGTATTATTTCAGCACTCAGAGACCACCCCCAAGCTGGGCATGATTTCTACAAGGAAAAGGGGACATTCAAGCTCATGCACAATCAATTAATCATTTCATCCAAGCCAAGCCAGTCCATAGCTGGGTTTATCAGGGTAATCAGAACCCTGGATGCTTGCACTCAAGCTCAATCCAAAGCATTGGAGACCCATAACCCATACCCCAACATACTCTTTTCTCACACAGCAAGCACAATCATTGGGCAGGGATACACATTTAATAATGGGATTTACAATAGGATGGTCATGCGTTTTCCCCAACAATCACAGGGAGGAAAATTATTTCTTCCCCAACTAACTGAGCATTCAGTAGCCAAACGATCTCTATGGAACCCATATTCGATTCCCCTTCTTCCCCATTGGTATACAACACAAAAACGCCCTTCTCCCAGCTGAGAATGAAGGAAAACACATAAGTTTGATGGGGAAAAATGCCCAGCAAGCTCCTAAATCGTGAGAGAGCCCAAACTGGTTCATGGATAATGGCTTGGGGAGCAATGCATGGCTCCTTTCTTGCCCAAGAAGTAAAATGCAATTTCCCATGAAGGGTGGCTTGCCCATACCCGAATTTGGACAACCATACCTTCCATTCCCTAAGGCATTAACTACCTCAACCAACTCTTTGGAGAAATCAATGATTGGGTACAAAAGTCAACATGGGTAGTTAAGGGTTTGATGGGTTCTCTCATTGACACTTGGCTTGACTTGATTGGCTCAAGAGTTTGAATGTTTTCCCTCCCAATTCCTTGTAAAATCATGCCCCCATCTCTTGTTGCATTGCATAGCTAGTTGTGGGTATTTTTATTAAAAATGCATATTTACATGATATTCGCAATTCCATTGTGCCTAGCTAGCACGTAAACCATATGCATCAATAAATCGATGGCGGGGCCTTGGCCTTGATCTCCTCACCATGATCTTATAACAATATTACATCATTTACATTTGAATGTAATGGGGTCAAAATTGGGATATTATATCTTGCGTCTATGTATATTTAGACACAAAATATTTATGCACATAGGGTTGTTATCTTATTGTTTCTAGAGATATTTCTAGTAGTAGTTTCGAGTGTGCACAAGAATAATAAATGGGTGAATTCACCAATTGCTTTTGAGATGATAATGAGATATTTGTGGTAAGAGTGGATTTGAAAGTATGTGGCAGCTTCATTCCATATATGTGTGCGCCAACATAGTACTTACAAGGAGGTGCACTGCCACATAGTACCTACAAGGTGGTGCAATAAGAATATACCAGAAGTACCATATGCATCAAGAATACACCATAAGTACTATATACAAGAAGTAACATTGTTGTAAGGATATTATGCAATAGTTATTGTTAGAAGTAATACTAGACATGATTTAGCATTACATTGTTTCATAAAAAATCTCAACTTTAACCTAATATTTGTAGGAACACTAGGCACCCTACCTCGATATGAGACCAAATAAGAAGAAAAACTTGACATTTGGTTGAGAAAATGGTATTTGTATATTGGTTTTCCCATGGAAACTTATGATACATTTTAAAAGTTATTTTTGGTTCTCGTGCATATAAATTCAAATTGAAACAAGTTGACTCATAGAGTCCATGCCGCATGAAAGACAAGGATTACAATGAATGCATCTAGAAACATGTCCCAAGATATTGCATTGCATGATGTAAACATTCCAAGGATGATGTAAACATGCCAAGGATGAGGGCATATATCTATATTTTCCAAGTTTGCTTCACATTTGTGTTTAGCCTCATTCAACACCTTTTTAATAAAATACCATTTAACAAATGTGAAATAACAATGAAAATGAGCTTTGGTGGAGCACTTAATAAAACACCATCTAACCTTATTAGTGAACCAAATCTCTATTTAAATCATATGCAAATGTTTAATCAAATCAAAGGAATTTATGTACACTTGGTTCCTTTTTTTTGTTGTATACATTACTTTTTAATTAAAATTTTACTTGTGGCTTATAGAATGTGAAAATTTTAACTGCAAGCAGATGTTGGGTTATAATAATATGATTTTCAAGTGTAGAGTTTATTTAAACATAAACGATTCAAAGGAAGTTTGTCCAAATGTTATGGTTTTCAAAGCTTTAAAAATGGAAGAATAACAAATTTAGTAACTCAATATATGAATGATGAATCCTAGGGATGACTCCAAAAATTGGGTGTAAAGACATCAAACAGTATAGTATTGGTAAATTCCCTTATCCCATTATTTGAGGGGTGTGGTGTTGATATCATACAATCATGATAACAAAATTGCCCTTTTTATTGTTTGTTAATTGTCCCAATGCACCTCAGGGGTGAAGAGGGTCTTGAATCGAATAATTCAAAGTAGATAAGGGAACCAATGCCTTTGACTAAGTCAATTTATGCAATGTAATTAACATTAGTAAGAAATTGAAGGTGCAAGAAGGAGAAAGGATCGTAGGGAACCCGCGGACTGAGACTGACTATAGGGAACCTCGATCGGATCGTAGGCCTGACATCGAGCTAAGCACAACATCGATCGGATTGCTGCCCTGGTTACATTGGGAGACACCGAGATCGATAGATCTTTGGTCCTTAGCGGAGAAATGGAGGATACGAGAGCTTCTTCTCTGGCTCCCCCACCACCACCGCTTCCGCCTGAAGTTGAAGCGTTCAAGAGATTAGTAACTTCCCAACCGAAAAAAAAGACGCAGGATTTCTCTAAATTTGTCAAGAGAATTGATGAAATACCGGAGGTGTCCCTCCCCCCAGAAGGCCCAATGAAAGTAGCGGTATATCTCATGGAAAGAGCTCTGGTAGGGTAGTTTACAAGTTCGTGGCCCTCCCCTAAATCTACCGAAGCCTGGGTTCATAAAAACTAGAGGCATCTGATTTCAAATAGTGTTACCTCTTACGCTCTGGGCCGCAGATTCTTCCTGTTTGAGTTTATTTCAAAATAAGACAAGGATTTGATCTTCAGAAATGGGCCCTACTTTATGGGGCCACAAGGCCTATATCTCAATATATGGACTCCAGATTTCGATCCTTCGGAGGATGTCCCAACAACAATACCGGTTTGGGTTAGGCTTCTGAATCTTCCAGTTCACTGCTGGAACTGGGAATCCTTGCAGTGTATCGGGAATACCTTAGGGAAATTCATAGATCAGGAAAATACAAAGGATCAATATGCTTGTGCACTAATCTATGTGGAAGTGGACTTGGAATTAGGGTTACCAGAGGCCATCAAACTCACGGTAGGAAGTTGGTCACACATGCAGAAACTAGATTACGAGCAACTCCTGTTTAAGTGCAGAGGGTGCCATGAGTATGGACATTTTTCCAAGAGTTGTCCAAAAAAAGTAGCCTCAGAAAAAAGAGAAAGAGGAAGGATGGAAACAAATCAAGAATCCCAGAACCAACCCTAAAGCAGGAATAAAAACTCAGGGAGGGGGGAACGGGAAAGCACAACAATCAAATCCAGGGAGCTCAAGCATGACTAAGGAAAATGCAAAGGAACAAGAGAACAATTTTGCAATCTTGGAATTGGAACAAGAGGATGTTTAGGAAGGGGATCCGAAGATCTTGTCAAAACCATAGCAAAGCAATCCCCCCTCCCTAGCGGGGACTCGACAGGAGAACCCCCAAAAAAATCTGAACCTATTCTTGAGGAGGAAGAACAAGACATGGATGAATTAGGTGAGGAAGGGGAAATAGGAGACTCTTAACACACCCTTGAAGATCTACTAGAGGAAGGAAAATGACTCGAGAAAGGAGGGAACAAGAAACATACAAGGAAAAACTACAAGGAATCCAACCGACTTTAGAAAAAATGCTGGCAAGAAATCAAAAGGTAACAAGAAATCAAGGCTAGGGCCCTAAAGGAGCCCTCTCAATTCAAAAAAGCAAGTGATGAATATAGTCTCCTGGAATTATAGAGGGATGGGGAGCAAGTGGAAAGAAGGAGCAATGAAGAGATTGGTAAGAACAGAAAATCCTGACATTGTTCTCATCCAAGAGACAAAAATGGAGGAAAAGAATTTTCTCCAAAGTAGTAAGCAATTCTGGAATAAAGGGGGAGGAAAAGCAGTCTCATCCAGGGGAGCCTTAGGAGGTTTGGGCATTTTGTGGAATGATTCAATCTTTGTGAAGATACAAGAAAGGAAAAATACTCATTGGATCTTCATACAATTTCTTCACCAAGAATCAAAAGAAATTGTAATCCTGTTTAATATATATGCCCTGGTTAATTATGGGGAAAAAAGTATTGTTGGGAAACAATTCGGGAGCTTTCTGAAGAAATCCCTTTGGAAAACATCATCCTAGTTGGAGATTTAAATATTGCACTTAGTCAATCTGAAAAGCGTGGAGGCAACATTGTGAGGGATCTGACCAGGGAATGGGTGGAGGAGCTAACTCAGGACTGGGATCTATTAGACATCAATCCAAGTAAAGTCAAATACACCTAGCCACATAGCTACTAGATTAGACCGTTTTCTCATCCAAAGCACATTCTTGCTTTTAGGATTACATGCAAGTTATGATATCCTTCCCTCAAGCGATTATGATCATAAGCCTATAAAACTAGAATTAAAAGTGCAGAAAAATTTAGGCCCCATGCCGTTTAGATTTAGTCCACTTTGGGTGCATCATAAAAAATTCTTGGATCATGTAGAAACAGTGTGGAAGTTTCCAGTAATTGGCTCTCCTTTTTTTTGTTTGGGAGGAGAAACCGAGAAGAGTAAAAAGAGAGCTAAAGAACTAGGCCAAAGGTTTAACCTCTCCAACTGAAGAAAGAAGGACTGTCGGGAACAACCTAGAATCCCATCAGCTAAAGATGGAAAATATGTAAATAACAAAGGAGAATTTGAGTATTGAAGAGGGTCTCCAATCAAAACTCCGCAAGGCCTGTGCACAAGAAGAGGAGTTCTGGAGACAAAAATAGTGCAGCCTTTGGTTGCAAGCTAGGGACAGAAACACCTCATTTTTTCATAAACAGGCGCAAGCAAGAAGGAACTTCAATTCGATTACAAAGATCTCAAATGGAACTCAAATCATCTCTGATTTTACTAGTATAAAAAAGGTAGCTCATCAGCACTTTAAATTGTTGTACGATGAATAAGAAGACACAAGAAAAAGGTCATGTTTGACAGATCTAGTTTCGACAAAGGTCACAGACCAAATGAACCAGAAACTTGTTGCACTGGTAAGTAGAAAGGAAATAAAGGAGGCTCTCTAGGAAATGGACCCAGACAAAACTCTTGGGTAGGATGGCTTCAATGCTCATTTCATCAAAAGTTGCTGGCAAATAGTTAAAAAATATCTTCATAAAATGGTGTTGAAATCCCAATCCTGTAATAAGTTAGGAGGAGGCACGAACTCAGATTTCCTAGCATTGATTCCAAAAGAAAAGGGAGCGAGATCATATGATAGGTTTAGACCAATCTCTCTCTTAACATATGTTGCAAACTGATCACTAAAGTCATATAGAATCGGCTAAAACATCTACTACAATACTTGAATCTTGAAAATCAAGGAGGCTTTGTTAAAGGAAGCCAAATGATTGATAATTTAATCTTAGTACAAGAAGTGATACATTCTAGTCTCCAAAGAAAAGAAAAAGGTATGGTGGTGAAGTTGGACATGGCAAACACCTTCGACATAGTGAGGCAAGAATTTCTTTATGAAGTTATGCAAAAGTTTGGATTTGACTCCCGCTTTATAAGTTGCATCAAGGCCTGTATTGCAGAACCTTGGATTGCACCGCTTGTGAATGGCTGAGCAACGGACTTCTTCAAAGCATCCCGTGGGCTTAGACAAGGATGCCCTCTCTCACCTCTTCTCTTTATTATTCAAGCATGTGTATTAAGCTTTCTTCTAGAAAAAAGTCGCCTAGATGAAGACTTAATGGGACTTACTTAAGATGGCAAGAGGAGTTAGGGATCTGAACCATGCTCTGTTTGCAAATGATTCCCTCCTTCTTGGAGGAGCTTCTACGATAATTGCTAAAACCTTCAAAGCTGATCTAGATGATTACTGTAAATAATCAGGAAGTAGGGTTAATGCTGGTAAATGTCAAATTTATGGCTGGAATATTACAGGTCTGGAGCTTAGCGCCATCACCAGAATCTTTGGGTTCAATGGAACTACGCAATGGACCTCTTTCAAATATCTCGGACTGCCAATGTTCCTGAAATCCCCACGTGGTAAAGATTGGCTTACTTTGATTGATAAATTCAAACAAAAATTGCAGTCCTGGGGTACAACTTGGTTAAACTTGGCAGGAAAACTAGTTTTGATTAAGTCAGTATTAAATAACTTGTCCATTTTTCAATGCTCTCTCTTGCTTGCTCCGATGGGATTCCTTCATAAGATGAAGAAATTAATTCGATCATTTTTCTGGAATGGAGGAAAAAATAATAAAAGGAGACTCTCGCTTTTAAGTTGGGATAAGGTTACAAAACCGATGATGGAAGGTGGTCTTCAGATAAAGGATCTAAAAGCCCAAAATGTCGCTTTGGGAGCTAAAATTCTATGGATACTAACCTCGAAGAATCCGGGTTGGGCTCAGAAAGTCCTTTGGAAGAAATATTTTCAAAATATAAGGCTTCGTAGCTTAGATTTACCCCGGAAGCACGCCTTGGCACACCGATCTATACTCTTTGTAAACAAGCTCTTCCTCTGATCCAATAAAATTTGTTTTGGGTCCTTGGAAATGGGAAAAAAATAAATCTATGGGAAGATAGAATTATGGAGGGCGACCCACTAGCCTTTGTGCTAGAGTTGAGAAATTTAAGGCTCTCGATGACTAGGGAAGGAATAACTACATTATGGGATATCTCATAATGGTCCAATAATACTTGGATCAGCTGGAAAAATCTGGATACTCCCCCATATCTTCAACAACCTTGGAATAAACTTAAGGAACTGCTATTAGGGAAAGCACCCATTGCTGCAAGGAAGAAAGACACAAGAGGTTGGGGCACAAACACTGGATCGTACAGTGTTGCATAGGGATACAAGCTACTCAAGGCTATCCCAAATGTTCCTCCCAACCCAGCGTTCTAGGATGGAATCTGGAAAGAAAAAAGCATACCCAAAATTGATCTATTCTCATGGACTCTGGGGGATAATAGAATTCTAACTGGACAAAAGCTTCAAAAAGGAGGTTTCCATGGACCATTCCGATGTCCACTCTGCCAAAATCAAGAAGAAAATTCAACGCATATGTTTTGGAGTGCTAGTTTCCAAAAGAAATATGGACTGAAGCGTTGGATAGCTGGAAAACTAAAATAGCAATTCCCTGTTCTGACAAGTCTCTATTTGGAAACTGGAGCTCGTTATACCCCAATACGCTATCCTTCGAAGGCTGGTTCAAGTTGGGATGGCTGGCACTCCCAAAGTTTATTTGTTGGGAAATCTGGCTCGAAAGAAACTCTTGAATTTTTAAAGAGAAAGCTTTGAAACCGATGCAGGTTTTCTAAAAAACAAAATTCCTATTAAAATAGTTCTTGCAAGGAAAGATGAGTCACTACCTATCTAACCCAAGATGAGAAAGAGTGGGGACTCCAGCTGGGTTTGACTCTCCCATCCGAAGAAGGAGAAACTAAACAAGTGGACGACTAGCAAATCAGATTAAATGGAAATAACTTCATGAAGTGGAGAAAAAAGAGTTAAAATTCATAGTCTCTTCTTTGATAGTGCAACCAAAGGAAATCCAGGGAAGGCAGGAGGGGGAGGAATTATTCACAATCATGACGAAACTTCTGAATATAGATATGCTTGGGGACTGGGCCACACTACTAATAATCAGGTTGAAGCATTGGCCCTCCTACAAGGATTACGACAACTTAGAAAGCAAGGGATAGATCAAGCTAGGATAATTGGAGATTCACAAAATCTCATTCAACTACTGGTGAAGAATTTGAGCTCAAATGATTTAAAATTGGAAAGAATAGTCACCAGAATAAGACAGTTAGCCTCTTCCTTCTCAAGTATTAATTATTTCTATGTTCTTCATGCCAATAACAAAGAGGCAGATCGGGAAGCCAATAAGGTTGTCTCACTCCAAACGAGAGCTCTTCTTAGTAGCGATGAGGAAGAAGAAAGGGACCCTCTGCCTTGACATGCTGCAGCTGGCAGAGACGGGCTTTGCAAATCACTCATCGTAGCTGAAGGTTTAGAATTTGCAGATGAAGACGGAGGCAATCGTGCAACTGAAGACCATGTCCAGGGGAATTTAAAATTTCATTTAAATGTTTTACTGTTTATTGTAGCAACAATTCGTCTATATAAGGCGTATAGGTAGCATATTAGAAATAGCCAGGTTTCTAGAAATCAAGAAGCTTTGCTCCTCAAACATATTGATCTCGAATTAGTTCTAGATTCTAGATGATAGACTTTGGGCCCTTGAGGCAGATTTTGTAATCTTTCCAGTGCTATGGAAACTATTTTTTTCTTTCTTTCTTAAATTCAAATTATAATCGTTTTTGTAAAAAAAAACATTAGTAGAGACTTCTGAGAGAAAAACTTGAAAAAAGCATTGACCATCTATGAACAAGATACTTAGCTAGGATATTTAGAAAAATGCCACTTGATTTAAAAATTGCAACACAACAAAGTTGATATTTAAACCAAGGAAAATTTTAGGGAAAAAATAGCCCATGGGTTATTTTTCCATGTTTTTTTCCAAAAAGAGATTCACCAATTTGCAATTTTTGAAGCCCCGTTTCGCCCAATTTTGATGGCGTAAATTTTTTTCACTCTAAAAATCACCAAATTATAGCCAAATATTTTATAGTTGACGTTTTAAAAATTGGTAAGATTCGCCAACGTTTATACACTTTTAAATAAGTATGGATCCTTAAAATTTTCCCTGGTTTAACCTTTGGTATATGAAATTTGTAATCAATATGTTAAATTCAAAGAAAATATTCAATATTCAATAACTTAACTTCATTTTGAGCCTTTAATTATTTAACACTCAAATAATTACCTTAGGTTTAAGCCCTTAAGTATTTAACCCCAAATCACAATTTATTTTTTTCTATAGCAATATAATTAATTTACTTGTAAAATTTTTTGGTATGATAACACAAACAAGTTTGAATTTTTTTACAAACCACCCTATTTTCTTTGAAGTGATATTGAGACTTTCAAAAAAACATATTGCCTAGAGGGAGTGTTGAAATTTGGTAAGCAACTTTGAATATTTTTTTTGTGATGGCTTACCTTGAGAAATGCTTATCACCATTTCATTGTAAAGAGTACACAACAAGAAGAGAGTAGAATCACACACTAATTTGAGAGGCATCAACACCATGTCTACGTGGATGTGGGTCTTGACCTTCTTCACACCAATTGAGAATTATTAAGCATCCATTTACCATTTCATCATTAGGCTATCAATTTCTTTTCTAAAGAGTGTAAGTAAATTTGATGCTTTGAAGAACTTCTATTGAGTTAAAAACTGTAAACTTCTAGTATCAAATACATTTAAAATCCAAAAGAATGTTTAATGAAACGTTAATTTTCATTAAATAAAATTAAGATAAGCATTTTTTCCCTAAGAAAAAGATGGTTACTTATTATTTATGAAAAAAAAATGAATCAAAATTAACATAAAAATTCTTGACTATCCAAAAATCATATTCCCAAACTCCCATTACAAATTCAATAGATCAACATAAATTCACTAATTATATCCTATCCTATGACCAATAATGACTAAAAACACCATCCCAACAACTATAAACCAAAAAAAGAAAGAAAAAGCATACTATTGTTATTCAATACTAAATCAAATAGTAAATGATGTCCAACTACATGACTGTGTTCCAAAAAACCAAAGAACTTGGTTTTTCGTTAATCCTCCCAAATACAAAAAAACATACTTAATACAAAAACCATAAGCCAAAATTTGCGGTCGTGTAAACTGTCTCTCCTTCTTTATAAAGCAAAAGCTTCTTTTTTCTCAAGGAAAAAAAAACCAGAATTAAATGTTAGAGATAATGTCGAAATGTTAGACAGATTGCTTGGGATTGTGTTGAGGTGTATTGTCTATGTTTGGTTTGCATAGGTTTGAGATCCACATATCATGGATCTAAGGTTTAGTATTGTTACCTATAAATTGTAACCATTTCTATATGTTAATCGAATTGGTATTTACCATTCCTGTGTGTGTGTGAGCCTTCAGGCTCTGCACCTCTCCTCTCTGTTTTCTATTTTGGTATCAGAGCCACCATTGTGGCCTGTTGTGAGGAGCCCAAAGTGGCATGTTGTGAGGAGCCCATTGTGGCCTGATTGTGAGAGCCCTTAGTGGCCTGCTGAGCCTGATTGGCTGTGAGAAGTGCCCGTTGTGTCTTGCTGTTGTTGTGTGTGCTTGGTGGCTTGGAGTTGAGTTGTATCTCCTCCTGATGCAGTGTGAATGCCCATTGAGGCTGTTGTGAAGCCCTTGTGGCCTGCTGTGAGAGCCCCGCTGCCTCCTGCCCATTGAAGTGTGGTGTTGAAGGGAGATCATCACCGTGGGAAGATATCGCTGAAGCTGGTGAAGCCGTCGTTGCCTGTGCATTGAAATTGCTGCATTGAGGAATCGTTGTTGTGTGAGGAGCTGCCGAAGTGAAAGGTTCCGCTAGGGAAATTGTCTATAGTGAAGCCGTAGTCATTGGTAGCTGCCTGTAAGGATCGTTTCCTGTTGCCTGGTGCTGCGTTGAAGGAGCAGGCTTTGGGGTCAGTAAGGAGCCGCCACAGGTGAAAGCATTGCTGCAACCCTGGACAGAGCTAGTGCTGGGCATGAGCAGAAGGAAGCACGCTGACAGTGTGAAGAAGATCGTTGCAAGAAGTGGGCAGAGCCGCCATTGTGAAAGCAAGCCGCTGCATAGAGGAAGTTGCTGTTTCTCTTGAATAAATCGAGTTTAAGATACTCGTGTCGTCGTTGAGAGGAGCAGCCATTTTGGAGCACGACAAACGATGAGATCGCTGCACAATTTAGCCCCTGCGACCTGCAATTTGCGTTGGGACGCTGCAATTTGAGGGGGACAGCATGAAGGAGATTTGTTGAAGCAATAATCGCTGGAAGACCACCGTGTTGCAGGCTTCCATCATCGTTCACTGCTAGTTGTGAGGCTGCCTCTATCTCTTCACTGTGATCACTGCCTCCATCTCTCCACCGTGAAGCCATGAGACGTGAAGAAGCAGCCCGAGCGTGAAGTTTGTTGAAGGAGCCTGTGAGAAGTCACAGCTTGAAGAAGTGAAGCCATGAACCTGAAGAAGCCAACCCTGCTTCCCAGATCTGGACGAGATAGTGGGGGAATGCGTGAAAGTATCCGTGGAGAGCGCGGGAGGCCCGGGAATCGAACACTGGGTGGGCGAGAAGGTTGGTATGGCTGGTGTGGCTACTAGCTTGCCTAGCTACTTGAGTAAAGAATTGTCTTCTGATATGATGTGCAACGTTGTAGTAAATCTTGACTATGAACCTAGATATGATGAAGTATATCTGACAATAGAAGAAAAAATTTCAATTAAGTTAGAAATGATTTTAATTGATAAGTTGTTGATTGGATTTAGAGCAGCTGAAGAAACAATAGTCGATTTTGATGTAGAGTTGAAGTTTATTGCAGACTGGCTTGAAAAGCCAAAGAATGTTGAAAATGTTGACTATGTTTGTGATGAAGAATGTATCAGGTTTGTAGATGCTGAAGAGATTTTGTTGCAGAATTCAACTGCATTGAACATAGCTAATTGTAACCGAGCATGGAGGACAATTATCAGTGAAAAGTTCACAGAATATTCAGGACAGCAGAGGTTCAACCAAATTCTAAAATGCACACTCAAATGAAATATACATCAATGTGTGAAGACGTCAAGTTCTCAAACTGGAAGAGCAGGAAACGGGAAAACATAAACAAATATTATCTTACAGCAACTAAGGTCAAAATGAAGCAGAAGGAGGACTGTAGAGTTCAAGGCTTGGAACTCTAGATCGTTAATTTGCTTTGTTAATTTGTAATCCTGAAACTACAGGCATATTTAGCATTGTGATCCATTTCTACATTAAGGGAGGATGTTAGAGATAATGTAGAAATGTTAGAGAGATTGCTTGGGATTGTGTTGAGGTGTATTGTCTATGTTTAGTTTGCATAGGTTTGAGATCTACATATCATGGATCTAAGGTTTAGTATTGTTACCTATAAATTGTAACCATTTCTATATGTTAATCGAATTGATATTTACCATTCTTGTATGTGTGCGAGCCTTCGGGCTCTGCACCTCTCCTCTATGTTTGCTATTTTTAAATTCCTACTAAAATTAAAGTAAACATGTTATACTAAAATTTAAAGAGACTAACCTACTCTTATTTTACAAACCTAGTAAAATACACTCATTTTAATTGTCATCAACAAAGACATATCTTAAAAGAAGAAGGATATTAATGACATATCTTAAAAGAAGAAAAGTATGAGAAACAATTATTTTATAAACCATCTTTTACCTTAATTACCTTTTCACCACATTTTCATTAGTCCATAATATATAAAATACACACATTATCCAAAAGATAAAATATTCCTTTGAAACCATTTAAGGAAAAAACATGCGAAAGGAAACATTAATCATCATTTAGAACAATAAATGCTTGCATATACACGTTTTGCATGGAGTTACTGCCATAAATGCTCTGCCCGATACGTATTGCTTGCGACGTGCGAGCGGAGGTGGATTGGATATTACTGCTCTCAAGTGTCTACGTATGCACTTTTTTATTTGACATTAACGTGTTCTCCTCTTATTGGGCAACGTGGAAAGGTAAAAATTCTCGAATTTATTTACTTCACAATCCTCGTGAAAGGTGTCCATTCTTTCGAATCAGTTTTTCTCAAATCGCACGGCAGAAGTTTAAAGAAAGTTTGTCATTTTCTCATCCTCTGGTACGGTTTACGGCGTGACATACTGCGTTTGGATTTCTGGGACAACAATGGCGATGAATTCTTGTTTTCCGGCCTCAAATTATGCAATATGGTTTTCTTTGCTTCGAAATGCAGCATCTTTATACCTATTTTAAGCGTTTGAATGCTGATTTTGAGTCTTTGCTGCCTTTGAGGAAAATTTCGAAAATTTCGGTTACACTCGTGAAGAATTTCGGTCTTGGAACTGAAATATTTTTTAATATCCCTGTATTTTGCCGCTTTAACCCTTTCAGCGCTAATTTTTGCGAAATCTTACGATAGTCTGAAGAATTCCGGGCTTGAAACTGAAATATCCTTGAATACCTCTGTACTTTGCCATCTTAACCCGTCTAAATTTTGGCGAAATCTTACTCTATTTTGGAGAAATCCGGTTTTGAAACTGAAATATTATTGAATATCCCCGTTCTTGGCCATTTTAATCCACTCAGCTCCAAAATCTGCGATATCCCTGCATTTTGCCATTTTAACACCTTTAGTTCTCAATTTTTTGAATTCTTACACTACTTAATCAATTTTCGAGAAAATTTGAGTACATTAATGGTCAGTTAGAGTGTTTTCGGTTCCGGACGATCCTTGGTAGTCCAGTTTTGATACAGAGTTTGATCTACTTTAGCCCGTCCAACCTTTTTAAACGTCTATGCTTGGCGTACTCTTGTATAAAGAAATGCCAGAAATCCTGGTCATTACGGTGCAAATTTGAGGTTTTCTATCATAGCTTGTCCTTTATGACGTTATATACATGTGCGTTTCATTCTAAATGTGCTGAAAATACTGAAAGCTTCGTTTAATACTTTATATGAAGTTTTGAACTAATTTTGTGAATTTTGTCGGTCTGTAATCAGTGTTAATGTAAAATTTTGACTCCAAAGTAGCCGTCTGTATATTATTGGGAAACTTTCTACTTGCCAGGGCAGGATTTTGAACCTGTTTTCGTTTTGACAAAGTTATTGAAATGCTGTTGAGGAATTTAGAGCGCAGGTTGTTATAGCCGTTTCCTCAGAGTTAGCCACAACTTAGAATTTTGGTGTTTTATTTTGTCAACTTTCCGGAGAACTGTTTTTGTGTATTCCATACGAAGCTTTGGCGCATTATTTCCCTTCAATTGGAAGGGCCGACAACCAAGATCAGTTTGTTGTACTCTGCAATCGGTAATTTGGGTGGGAAAGAGTTACATTAAAGAAGATGAGTCAGGTTCCCGAAGAAGAGGTCGCCTGCAGACCCAAACTGATTTTGCAACCTCGTCGATCTTCAACTGATTCAACAGCTTCTCCAGCTTCCAAGTCAGCAAGGGTGAGTAACTATTTAGATCAATTTTTAACATGTTTTCGTATATATTTCTGGCTGATTTTGGTAGATATCAACAGGTCTTTCTTAAATGGAATCTGCAAAGTAGGTTACGCTTCATTTCTAATTAGCAGATACATTAATGTAAATTGGGATAATTTTGACCATATATTTTTCTCAATTGGATTTTGCTGAGTAAGTTACAGTCCACTTCCATTGGCAGATAATTAAGGTAAATTGAGTTAGTTTTGACTGGCTTATTTTTGGAATTGGGCTGCATTTTATTAAGTTACCGGGATAACCTCAACTCTTGATTGGCAATGGAAGTTTTTGGTGTTTCTCCTTGTTAATTTTGACCCATTTATGTTTAGCTTTATATAGGTTTTTCTGAAGTCATTTTGATATGGGCAATCTTGACTAATATTGATAAATGTCTGCTTTTTAGTGTTTACTTTGAGTATTTAGGAAAGTACACTAACGAAAAATTGTAGCATACGGTGGGCTTCCTTCTAGAGATCAGGAGTAAACCAGTGTTGTATCTACAATCTCTCCCTTGGCAATTTATGGGAATCCTTCAGGCTGGCTTTGAGCAGTTGTGCTTTGGTATCAATATAAATGAATACCCTCCAGGCTCCCTCCTTTATTGTTGGCTATGCGATCCCTTCCTCACTTATTACCTTTTTGATAGAACTAGCTCACCAGGTTTTGGGCACTCCTTTATGTTAGAATTTGCACTTTAATAGTAGTTAGGTTAGATATTTAAACAATTTCTACTATATCACAATAAGCATAAGCAATAGGATCACTGAAAGATAGACAAGCACAACATACACAAGAGTTTATCCTGGGAAACCCTCTAGGGGAAGAAAACCCATCATAACTTCTTCAATATAGATTCTGTCAACAAGAACAATGTCAATACAGCGAAGAGCATAAGCTCTCTCACAGAAAAATACACACGAAGCAAAGATAAGATAACCCAATAATATTGTCTTCCTCCAACCCAATAACATTGTCTTCCTCCAGCTGCTGCTACTCTCTCTCTCTCCTACACCCTTGTCTTCACTAGCTTGAGCGAACTTATGTGTGTTCCAAATGAGGAATGCGACCCTCTTATTTATACTCTTCCCTGGCTGACTTTTTCACTACAGGGCCGACTTCACTGGGGCAGTGTTGCCCATTGTTTGGGGCAGTTTTATCCATTGGTTTCAGTGGGCCCATTGTTTGGGGCAGTTTTACCCACTGATATTTGTGGGGCCAACTTGTCTATTTTTCTTGATTTCTTTTAGGGTTTTACATGATCAATTACAATATGAATATCTCCTGAAGGAAGTACAAAAATACTAACAAGAATGTCTTCCGAAGTTGCATAATCTTCAACACTCCCTCTTAGCAAGGAAGGTATTCTTTTGACACGAACATCATCATTGTTGCTGCAAACTCTGTACTCTAATCATTGACTTGTGACATCTCTCGAATCTATACATCACTAGAAGTTCTGTACGAGCAAGCCATCATCTCAATCATGCATCAGTCACTATCATACATCCAAGGGCATCACAGTAGCAACACATCAACAAGCCAAGAGCGCACATTACGTCATTACGGGACTTCGTCTAGCTCACACACATTCAACTGGATACACAACTTGATTGGATACGCATACTCGGTTGGATACACATACTCGATTGGATACGCATACAAAAGTATGGTCACTCTCTCCAGTCATCACAAGTATGGTCACGCTCTCCAATCATCGCAAGTATGGTCACTCTCTCCAACCATTGCAAGTATAGTCACTCTCCAATCCTCACGAGCTGGTCACGCTCTCCAGTTCACTGGATACACGGCTTGACTGGATACGCATACTTGACTGGATACACATACAAAAGTATTGTCACTCTCTCCAGTCATCATGAGCTAGTCACTCTCTCTAGTGCTCACACACATAGTAGCTCTACATGGATACGGAGCTAGATTGGATACACAAACTCGACTGGATACACATACACAAGTATGGTCACTCTCTCTGGTTTGTTAGAGTTTATGGTATCTCAGGATGTCCTCCATGATTCAGATGCCTTGCATGGAGGTACATCAGCAGTATAGGCATCAATGTGGAGTAGAGGGTGAGATACACTCTACTAAGTGGCATGAGTCCATTGGTGACTGCATGCGGACCTTCTGGGGTGTTTTTCCCTTTGCATGCATGAGATTTGCATGACCTGTCAGTGATTAAAAGATGCATGCAAAAGTGACTTTTTGCATGCATCGATATTAGGTTTTTGGTAAACCTAATTGATCGGTGAGATCATTTATAGAGGTAGGGGGTCCCCGGATGAGGTTGCTCAGTTGACTTATCAGAGAGTGATAGATCAGGAGTGAGGAGCGCGCATTAGTGCATGTAGGGCGACTTTCTGAGAGAGAGAGGAGCTTCTGCAGGAGTGAGAGTGGTCGGATATGTGTTGGATCAAAGACCACTTGCTCCAGAGGCATTTGGCACCCAGATCTGTGGATTGAGATAGTTCACTTGAGTGGATTCTGCAGAGATTGTGGAGGACAACTTCCAGAGAGGGAGAGGGGCGCATTACCTGAGAGAGGAGCTCATTCAGAGTCCGATCTACCGATTGAGTGTCTGAGACTTTCAGGGTAGCCTTGCCTCATTGTTTGATGAAGGTTTGTGACGATCAGAGCTCAGACCTTCTGAGATCTGATCCAGTACGAGCATTTGACATCCAGAGGGGAGGGCGCACTTTTCCATGCAAAGGAAGGGTGCATTCACCAGTTGAGCAGTTGACCTTCTTCTAGAGCAGAGCAAATCAGAGCAGAGGGTTGAGAGAGGCAGTACAGTCAAAGCTACCTGCAGACTGACTCAGATACAGATTGACAGCTAGGGCATATTTCCTTAGTGCATGTATCAGCTGATGCATGCAGATCTAGGGTATTGGCCCATTCAGGATTGAGTGTTACATCTGAGGTAACATTGTTGTATTTACTTCTTTCATATATTGCTCTGGGCTCGAGATAGAAGAAAATCCCCATAGGATTGCTGGTTTTCCCCGTTTGGGGTTTCCAGGGTATATGCAGTGTCTTATGTGTGAATGATTGTCTTTATGTTGTAAAGAGATCTACAGTTGTTGAGTTTTATTTCATTATAGTATTATTGATTTACGAGACTCAAACCGCTTGAGATCTTAGGGCTATCCAGAGGGAGTAGTGATCTCTGGATTAAAATTTACACGGTCATCATAAGCTGGTCACTCTCTCCAATTATCACAGAGACTAGTAATACATGCCCGTAAATGACCACATGTTGCTATCACACCATCAACTACAGCTCCACGAATCACATATGTGACTCATCCCTCCCTCTTACGAGGGACATCTTTCTGCATCACGCCAAGCTTGTCCCTGAAGTACTCAAACTTCACTCTCGTTGGAGACTTGGTCAATACATTGGCTATTTGCTCGTCTGTCGCAACATACTGGAGCTTCACTGCTTCTATACCATATCTCTGATATAATGGTACCTGATATCGATATGCCTGGACTTGTCATGAAACACTGGGTTCTCGGACAATTTCACGCAACTCTGGTTGTCACAGAAAATACAAGTCGCCTCTAACTCGAGATCAAACAGCCCTGCAATTAACTTTCGAAGCCACACTGCTTCATTGCTAGCTGAACACGCTGCAATATATTTTGCCTCGGCTGTACTGAGTGCCACACTAGTCTGCTTCCTACTGAACTAGGAAATCATGCCTGACCCCAAATTGAAGCAACATCCTGAAGTACTCTTTCTGTCTGTGACACTATCGACCCAATCTGAATCAACATAGCCTTGCAGGCTAATCTTTTGATCTGACACATATCTGAGTCCATAATCAAGTGTACCCTTCAGGTACCTCATCACATGCTTTACCGTAATCAGGTGAACACGTCTTGGCTCGACCATGTATTGAGTCAAAGTGTTCATCGCAAAGCATATATCAAGTCTAGTGTTCATCAAGTACATCAACAAACCAATCATTTGTCTGTATAATGTGGCATCCACTGTCTTTGAAGAAGTATCACACAACAACTTCAAGTTTGATGCCATCGGTGTGGTCATGGCCTTACAATCCAACATCCCAAATCTCTTTAGGTCTCCACAATATATTTTCCTTGGCTAAGGAAAATCTCATTTGGACGATGCCACACCTCTAGACCTAAGAAAAAGTGCATCATACCCAAGTCTATCACATCGAACTCTGCGGCAATCTTCTTCTTAGTTCTTGCAATGAGCTTCTCGTCTCATGTTAGAAATAGGTCATCTACATACAATAGCAATATCACTGGATTCCCATTCTCAACCTTGTAATAAAGTTTGGAATTTTCTTTACTCTTGGTAAAGCCCAAGCTCGTCAGAAAACTATCAATCCTGTCATATCATGTCCTGGGTGCCTGCTTCAATCCGTACAAGGCCTTCTTCAACTTGCACACATGTGTCTGCTTGTCCTGTGCTTCGAATCCCAGTGGCTACTCCACATACACTTCTTATTCTACTACATCATTCAGGAAAGTCGTCTTCATGTCCATCTAGTGTACCTTCCACTTCATCACTGCAACTATCGCAAGTATATATCTCTAATCATAGTGTATCTTGCTACAGGAGCACACTGTTATCACACAACTTGTAGTTGCCCCTAGAGGTATCCCATCCGGGACGGTAGAGGAGTCAGGCAACTAAAGAGGTGACCCAAGAGATGCCACGGTTCCCAATGCAAGATGGGAGTCACGTCAACCGAGGCACTCTTCGCTTTAGGTCAAGGTGTAATTAGACCAAGGGGGAGACCCTATAACCAATCACAGTTGATTGGACCCTAAACAAAGGTTTCTAAGGGTAAGTAAATGAGGGGTTGCGGAAACCAATGCAAGGCTAAATGGGCCTAAGAGTTGAGGTATGGTTGAAGGTGGTGTAATGGATTGTTAGTGTTTCAACCTATGTATGGTTTAGGCCACATTGTTTGGTATGATGTCAGGTAAGGTACCATGTGTTTACACAAGTGGGTCTTGTTTTCTTGGGAAGTGTGAAATGGTTCTAGGTAGGCCCACAAGCTGAAGCTAGGTGTGAAGTTGGTACTATCGGTTGGATAGAGACTAGATCTATGAATCTAAGTTGATTCTAGGAGTACCCACATACTAGATCTAGGGTTTGACACAATTCCCAAGGAGTGCGACTTGCTTAGAGAAGGACTAGTGCCTTGTTGGATGGGCTAATGGGGTCAAAAAGTATGTCAAAGTGTAGATCGGGACACCTAGAAGTCGAATCAAGTGGGCTAAATGAGATCCAATGGTTGGATTTTGCTAGATCTAGGTTTTTCAATTACTAACCCTAAGTGGACCACAATCCCTTGAAACAAGGAATGCTATCCCCAAGGCGGATCGTGACAAAAAGACAGTCTAGACCTAGGTTTCAAGGTATGGGCATTCCAAATCCATGAAAATCTCAAACACCCACCTCCTCAAAGTGGGCAAACTCACCTTCCCCAAGGGAGTGCGACTTGCTCAAAGAGGGCTAAAACAAGGGTTAAGTGGACCAAATCAAGTCCAATGGCCACCAAATTGTAGATCCAAGTAGCTAATACCCCGATCTATGCATGTCCAAAAAATCAAGTTAATCCAAGGGCTAGATCTTAGTAGATCTGAGTTTTGAGGTGCCAATAAATTCAAAAGGGGGTTTTAACCCCTTAAAACATGGAGAGATGTCCACAAGGTAGATTTCACCAAAGTAAGAATCTGGGGGTAGGTTATCAAGTGTCTAGATTGCAAATCAAGTGGGATCTCACCTACCCATGTGCTAGATCTAACCAAACAAGCCTCTCACTAGGAAGTGCGATTTGGGTCAAGGAGGGCTTTTTGCCTTGAAAAGTGGGTTAATTTTAAGCCAATCACCACCAAACTATAGATCCAACTAGGGGTGGATGCTATAGAGGTGGGTTTTCAATATCTTCTCAAGAGCAAGGCTAGATCTAAGTAGATCTAAGAAATACAAAAATTGGGGTTTTAATGAATTAGGGTTTTATGACCAATGAAGATAGAATGGATGAAAGAGGCACATACCTTGTAGATCTTACCTCAATTGCTTATGGCCACCTTGCAAATTGATAGCATTCTCCTATGTGTATATTCAAGAGTGAGATCCAAGAGCTCCAACCAAAACGTCCTTCTCCAAGATAGCCAAATCGTCCTCCTCCTACAAGACAAGATCAAAGAAACAAGTCAAGCAAGTTGATTATGAAAATGGTAGAAAGATGTATAGAAAGCATCAACTATGTCACGAAGATACAATAATGATACTCCCTGTCACAAGATCAACCCAAGAGAGAATATGTGGATCCCTCCAACAATAACCCTCATGAAGTCGCCCTCCTCTCCACCAATTCGACTTTCCTGTCAAAAGATTAGAAGAAGCACCAAAAATCCACAATGATACATAGAAGAGATACTGTATATTCAATATGCAAGAGAATCCACAATGCAAGAGAGATGTGCTCCACAAAAAATCTTCTATTCCAATATTCCAGAGCTCCAAAGGTGAGCTTTACAATGGGGGGTCTCCTCCTTATATAGGATAATAAAGACCAAAACCCTATACCACTCTACAATACTACATCAAATGAGTGGTTGAGATTAAAAGATCTCATCATACAATCAATGGCTAAGATAACCCATCACAATATATCACATGGATCACTCAATATAACAATAGCGCCCCCACTAAATGGTACAATAAGAGGGTGACGTCATCCACTAGAGAGACACAAGTACTCAAAATCCACCTCATGGTGACTAGGACATGACAATATAAGCTCATGGTGGGGCTAGGAGGCATCAATCCTTACTAGCTCATCCCCAAGGCACAATAAAATAATAAAATATGTCCAATATAGTGTAAATGACCAAAACTGTCCTCAGAATCCATGACAGTCAAGCAGTAAATGTCTTCCTGTGATCAATCCGGGCATACCCACATGGTGAAAACTGACTGGAAGATAGTGGTGCCGCCCTGGAAGACCTCTGTGAAAACCAAATGCCAAAACCTTGCCTCAATTGCCCAAATCGATTTCCTCAGTGACCACTTTATCCCATTTTTTAACTGCCTCGGGAACTGTGAAAGTGCCAAAAATGCCTCCTAGGGTGCTAGCGCTGTCCATCTGAGCCCACCAGGCTCTCCAGAAGGGAGGGTAAATGGTAAAAACAAGTGGCTGGACCACCCCCTCCATCATCAGCGCCCTAGGTGAACTGGCCTCTCGGGGCCCCTGCTGCTCAGGCTGGGAAATCAACCCCAAATCTGGTCAACAAGTGTAAAACTGCATCAATCACTGTCAGAAGTGCCCGGAACTGAAAGATAAGTGTCTCAATGGATCCAGAAGACCCAAATCCACTAGAAATGTGTACTCATACACCATGGGTTGCCCTAATGGGCCAGCTGTAGGGTCCACCATATAAGGACAATGTATAATCTGCTGATCTGAAGTAGTAATAAACCTGCTGAACTGGATCAAACATCATCTGCATCATATGGCCATCATATGATATCATCATCAAACATGTGGGCCCATCAATCATCATCAATAATCATCCATACATGGTCCACATCATCACGGATCCCAAGAATATACAACCAAGGATAAATCACATCAATAGACTAAGACAATGCTTCTCTAATCATTCTCACAGCTAAGCTCAAAGTATAACATCCATTCAGTGGCATTTATTAAGTTAACACATTCCGTTGTTATATAAAATTACTTGCACAATAGTTCAAATGACAAACTCACCCATTGGACATGGTCAAACTGCTAGTGAAGGATGAAGGCTAGGAACAAGGTTGGGCCAAGGGGTTGACCTGTTTAACTTAACTCAAAAATACTTTGGACTGGTAGAAAGGGGGAAAGCTACAAACTCTGTGCTGGACAAAAGAACACGGGGGATGGCTGTGTCTCACAAATGGATAGGTTGTTTAGAGAGTGCTTATTCAACTTAGGCATCATGTCTACATCAAGTTGATCCAGGTTCATTAGGATCATTCCATTTTATTCCATGGCCTTTTTGGCCTACATAACCCTTCGGATTTTAGATGTGCTGAGAAGCACAACTAGTTGCAGCTTGCATCCAGGGCATGTGTTTTTAAATATTTATAAGGTCAGCAATTGTTTAGATATAACTTTTAAGAACCATTGCTTTTTTTGGACCTTTCTTATACTCTTCGAGGAGTATTTTTAGCTGTTCATCGCTCTTGCCCTTTTTTTTTTGTTTCCATGGGCGAATTTTAAGTTTCCATAGGTAGAACATGAGCTTTCAGTTTTAGCCAACAACATCTCAAGTGACTAGGGGAGTTCGAGCCAATGCCAAACATCGGGACAACCGACCAGAATGATTTAGGCCTACAATCCAACTCACCAAAGGCAAGTTTTGTCACCAACTCAGAGCCGAGACATTGAATAAACAGGGATGCGGTCCAAACACAGAGGTAGAAAAATGGGGAAGTCCTCGGTATCAGAAAGTCAAATGAGACAGGTCAAGGTCTAAAGTCAAATAGGAAAGTCATGTATGGATGGAGTCAAGTGAATATGGAGCCTACACTAGCGGACAACTGGTGTCAGGAAAGACCATATCTATGTAAGGTGAAAAACCAGTGAGTTTTGTTAAATGACCTAAATGTGCAAGCAATTGTCCATTTTATAATTTATAGTTCATTTTAAATAGTTTGCCACATCAGGAATAATATACCAAGCACATGCTATGATCATGACTAAATCAACAAGATAATAATCCACAGTTAGTGAAAACATATCCATAGATCATACAACATCATCATAATAATAATCATCCAATATCATCTGAAACACTGCTGTAATACCTCTCTAGGCACTGAACTGAAACTGTATGGGATAAGTGGTCACATCAGTCATCAAATCTGAACTCTCAAGGCTCAGCCTTGACACAAGGTCATACATCAATCTGAATAATATACTGCTCTGATCATGAGTGATCCAAAATATATAGCCATGCTCTGGAATAATGTAAACTCTGGAATGTGCAGATATCTGCTGTACAAGAATAGTAGCCCTGCTACTATGGTGTGATAACACACACGTCTCGTCATAATCGACTCCTTCCTGGGAGAAACCAAGAACCTTGCTTTGTACTTTTGTAGTATGCTTGATTTTGTAAATCTACTTGTAGGTTACTGTTGAATAGTCATCACTTGTTCTTCGGAGCAAGTCTTATCATCCTTCTCTTGTAGGTCATAGCACACGATCTTTCCTACAAGTCAAATTCAATCATATGATTAGTAACTTTTCATAATCATCAACTCATATTGACAAATGCATATGTAACCATCTTAGCCAATGCTTCAACACAACACTCATCCATATCTATATACTCACGGTAACTATCTAGATGCTTTCCATCTCTACTAGAACATACAATCAAGAGAGTGTACTGCTTTCAACATGTTAGTAAAGAGGTTTCATTCTAGACAAGTAACAATGGCTCATGGAATGTTGTGCCCCACCATAGGCTACTTACCCATCACATGTACATTAAGAGTATATTGTTCATTTATCCTATCCATATCAATGCATTCACTATAACATGCATAATACACTTCCTGATTCTAGGGATACAAATATGCATACAACTGTCATGAACAATATCATTTAAACACTTAGGGAATAACTTATCTTTCATGTGTTTTGTAGGCTCCCTATTGATTTATGCCTCTTTGCAGAATTCACAGGAGTTTCTAGAAGTGTACTTTTTTGCTCCATCGTCTGATTCTGAAGACCTTGATCTTCATCTTCATCTGGTCCGAAACTTGCTGAAGTCTTCATTTTTGGTCATCATGCACTGGATCCAAGATCTCCTTTTGCTTTGTTGTTACTGCTTGGAAACAAACTCTTCACGTTCTTGCCTTGTGCATATCCATTGCATGTACCATTATGATCTACTTGGGTTCACGGTGTTATGTATCATGGCTTGTTCAATTTGTACAAGCCTCCTTTCAATTACAATTGCATCATCAATAGTCTTTCCTCTTGGCCACATAAGTACTTGGCCATAAAAAAAAGCAATTATGAATCCTTTCTTATCCAATGCTGGAATGGATAGAAGATTCTTCTTCAAACCAAGTACATATAACACATCCTTCATCTTTATATTTTTTCCGGAGTCTGACTTGTATGAAGCTTCTCCTACCCCCTTTTATGGGATATTGACAATCATCTCCAAGCTTCACCTTATGAGGTGAGTCTTTCTGAGTCAAGTTAGTGAGAGAGTCTTTGAAACCTGTCATGTGCTTAGAAGCACCAGTATCATTCTGTAAGAGCGGAAATCAAAACATATTCTTCTTCACTTGAACAATCTTCTCTTGCCTTCTTCTGAACATGTTCATCCTTTGCTGTGGAATGAGCATGATACCTCTTATTCTTTCCTTTCTTGACTTGGTCTTTCGCATGAGGACAGTTCCTTGCAATATGTCCCATATTTTGGCAGCTGTAACATCTGACATTGGACTTATCTTTCTGGGGCATGCGAGTCTTCTGGAACTTCTTGGGCACATTCTTCCCATAACCTGCTAAACTTTGTTAGCTTCCTCCTAGAACATATTCCTTGAATAAATGATTCCCATGACCTTGGGAGACCATTTAATGTGGTCATTACCACTTTAGCTTCTTCAACTGTATCTCCAATGGCTTCAAGTTGTTCTTTGATTTGAGATGTACCCTTGTGAAGTAAGACTGGATTGTCTTTGAGTTTTGCATCTTTACATTCTTGAGTTGAGTTCTGAAGGTCATCTTTCGGTTGATGTTCTTCCCTTCATATAATCTGGTCAACGCATCAAACATCTCCTTGGGAGTCTCTAAGGATGAAACATGAGGAATCAAGTGATCCTTAATAGAATCAACAATAATCCGCTTAGCCCTAACCAGATTCTTCTTATGTCTTACTTTGTCTTCCTCTCCCTCTGACTCTACAACTTCTTCCTTAACATACTTCTCCAAATCATTTTCTTTTAGAATGAGAAGCATTCTATACTTCCATGCTCAGAAGTTATCAACCCCTTCAAGCTTCTCATCGAGCTTGTTGTTGCTTGACATCTTGATAATTTTAATCTGAGAACCTCAAATGGAAATAAGATTATAGAACTTACCAATTGAGATGCTCTTCCAGGTCTTTCTGAAATCTATTGACTTGCGTTTGTTAGAGAAACCCTAATTTTTCAACGTGAAGATTTTGGAATTCTGATCCAAGGATAAGATGTGCCTGCCTAAGGCGAGTTGAGCAAGTGTCCTTTTTTTCTTCTTCAGATCTATGGACAAAACTGCCAAAAATTTGATGCCCTAGTTTTCCTGAGCATTAGTGATAGGGTTAAAATTGAAAATTCTTTGATCTGAGATCTTCCACCATAGAAAGATGCACCCTATTTGGGCGAATTGATTTGACCTACTTTTCAAGCTGATCTGTGGATGGAGGTGCCTGGAATAGTAAACCCTAGTTTCCAACTTCCGATAATTTTAGCTGTACAATGGCTTCTTTCAGTATGGCTCTGATACCATGTTAGAATTTGCCCTTTAATAGTAGTTAGGTTAGATCTTTAAACAATCTCTACTATATCACAATCAACATAAGCAATAGGATCACTGAATGATAGACACGCACAACACACACATGAGTTTATCCTAGGAAACCCTCTAGGGGAAGAAAACCCAGTAGAACTTCTTCAATATAGATTCTGTCAACAAGAACAATGTCAATACAACGAAGGCATAAGTTCTCTCACAGAAAAATACACATCAAGCAAAGATAAGATAACCCAATAACATTGTCTTCCTCCAGCTGTTGCTACTCTCTCTCTCTCTTGCACACTTGTCTTCACTAGCTTGAGCAAACTTATGTGTGTTCCAAATGAGGAATGTGACCCTCTTATTTATACTCTTCCCTGGTTGACTTTTTCACTATAGGGTCGACTTCACTGGGGCAGTGTTGCCCATTGTTGGGGGCAAACTGCCCATTGTTTGGGGCAGTTTTACCCATTGATTTCTATGGGGCCGACTTGTTTATTTTACTTGATTTATTTTAGGATTTTACATGATCAATTACAATATGAATATCTCCCAAAGGAATTACAATAATACTAATAAGAATATCTTCCGAAGTTACGTAATCTTCAACACTTTAATATTTACTATTGTCTATGAAGAGGCAATGAGTCCTCACTAATACTACATTGCAACTGAGGCCATCTCACTTGACAAACTTGGTCGAGCTGAGACCATGGATCCATTTTCTCTTTTTAGATTTGGGTGAGATAGTTTGCTCTTGTTAGGAACACTAACTGTTCTGCTGTAGTTTGTGAGAGAGCACCTGCATGGGTTCTCAGTTCTCACTAATACCGCATTGCAACTGAGGCTATCTTTGTTGACAAGCTTGGTAGAGTTGAGACCATGGACCCAGTTTCTCTTTTTGGTATTGGGTGAGATAGTTTGCTCCTATTAGGAACCGTAAAGGTTCTGTTGTAGTTTGTGAGAGAGCACTTGCACTTGCTGTTGTCACGGAGTGGAAGCTAGAGGGATTGCTAATAATGATGTGATTAATATGAAAGGGAGTTTGCCAGATAGTCTCTCTACAACCTCACTTAGTCTTATCAGGGCAAGAGGCATCTATTGTGCCACTAAACATGCCTTTCAAACAATGGGTATTTTTATTTTACAGATGCTATGGTACTCAGAAGCTTGAAGATCACGAGAAAACTGTCAAACAGGTTTTTATCTCATTTCCATGATCCTTTAGTTATTTCCTTCTCCCGCATGCTTGTGTCTTTGGGTCCTGTTATCACATATATAGTAGTCGGGCTACCATACACTATTTTTTAGATTCCAATACACTTTTCTGCCAGTCCCTTACATTGAGATGCTGAGATGAGCATCTATTATGGATCATGATTATATTATGGACAACAGTTTTGTTCCCCATGCCATGACTGAGTTTTAGGACACTTAGAGAGATGACTGATGTAGCCATTTAGCCATTTATACAGAGTAATCAGTATTGCCCAGAGTTACAATAGCAGTTTCATAGGACAGATGTTGGTTCAGATTATGTGCATTCAGGTATATGACTCAGCAGGTATATTCTGGTGTTGTGGTTATATTGCTTTTATATTCATTCTTGTAGCATGTCTTAGCATTTAGTATCATGATCTGGCGATCATATAGATATGTGGACTTGGTTGTATCATTGTATATTATATTTGTCCCCACTTAGACTTAGAAGTTCAATACCCATACTCATTGGTTTTACCCTCCATAGGGAGAATAGAGCTGATCATTGCTACCATACTTTGGCTTGCTAGTGTTGGTCTCATTATTCACTATCTTCATCCATCCATTACCTACCAGTTTGTTTATTACCTTGACTTACTACTTGATTAGTGGCATGGAGGACCTTCCCCCACTTTAGCCTTTGTGTTGGATAAGCTTCCCTGTTTATTTGTGTCTCGGCTCTGAGTTGGTGACAGAACTTACCTTTGGTGAGTTGGATTGTAGTCCTAAATCATTCTGGTCGGTTGTCTCGATGTTTGGCACTGGTACGAACTCTCCCTAGTCACGTAAGATGTGTTGGCTAAAACTGAAAGCTCATGTACTACTTATGGAAACTTATGTAAATTCGCCTAGGAAACTGTAAACTCTAGAATGTGTTTATCAACACACGTGAGTAAAGGGCAAGAGCAATGAAAAGCTAAAAGTACTCTTTGAAGAGTATAATGAAAGGTCCAAAAAGCAATGGTTCTTAAACTCTATATCTAAACGATTGCTGACTTTATATGTATATGTACAAACATGCCCTGGATGCAAGCTGCGATTAGTTGTGCTTCTTAGCACACCTGAGATCCGAAGGGTTATGTAGGCCAAAAAGGCCATGAAATGAAATCAATGGATCCTAATGAAACTGGATCATCTTTTATAAAAGTAGACATGGTGCCTAAGTTGAAAAAGCACTCTTTGAACAACTTACCCATTTGTGAGACACAGCCATCCCCCGTGTTATTTGCTTGTCTAGCATATGTTAGAGTGTGTATTCCCTTTCCATTTCCAAAGTGTCACAATGTCAAGTCAGTTGTCACTCCTTAGCCTAGCGATTTTATTTTAGCCTTCACCCTTCACTAGCAAATTGATCACAACTGTGAAGTGAGTATGGTCTTGAAAGTTTGGTATGAGTAATAATAATAATTAATGACTTTATATATTTGGTTTTAGATCACCAGTAATGATTACTTCTTGTTATAATTGTTACTTGAATGAATTGTAGAGCATTGCATTAACCTTTGACACTTGCAGCAGTTTTATGATAGCCTGAGTTATATTTTGGGTCATGTTGACTTGGTCAAACCCAGTTTGACCAAAGGTCAACCACAGGACAGGAGGTGGCAGACCTCAGATGATACAGAGATATGATATATGGTCTGGTATAAGTCACCAGGTGGTTCTATGCAGTGGTTTCAGATTTATGATGATGATTTGTGCTTTTCAGCACTTTTACAGATTATTATTATTTGGTTTGTCGAATATGATGGACATTTATTTTGGATCATGTAGAGATCTATATGGTGTATGAGTACACATCTTGGATAGATTTGGGCTCTCTGAGTTGTCCAATGAGATAGTCTGTTTTCAGTTCCGGGCAGCTACAGTGATTTTTAGCCTCAGTTGGCTATCCTAGTGCAGTTTTGGCTTATCAGAGGCCTTGTCAGAGCAGTGATAAGATTTGATGGGTTCACCTAGGGCGCTGTGCATGGAGGGGGTGGTCCAGCCACTTGTTATTACCATATTACCCCCCTCCCAGAGAGCCTGGTGCCCTCACCTTGACAGCGCAGGCACTCCAGGAGGTAGTTAGGGCAGTTTCACACTTCTCAAGGTAGATCAGAATGGTAAAAATGGCTACTGAGGGATTTGATTTGGGCTACTGAGGCAAGGGATTGGCATAGGATGATGTTTGATGATGAGTGGGATGTCTTCCACACTTTCTCCAGCAGTTCCAGCTTCCAGTGGGACCCACACCCATCACTCCGACATTTTATATGGATTTTTGGAGCCTCCAAAGGTTCACGACTTTCCCAGAGAGGCACGATTTGGTGCTTAGAGCATTATTTTATTGATATTGTGCTATGGGGATTGACCAAGGGTGTTAGAAATTACCCCTTGGACCCACCATGAGCTAGATCTTATATTTTATCATTGAGATTTGGTGGGACCCCCTCTCCTAGGACGATTTGGTCCAATGATGTATTATTTTATTATTGATCCATGTACTTTTATGTTGAGTTCATCTCAACCATTGATTAGATCATGTTGATCTTTTAATCTTAGCCATCCATTCAAAAGGTGGTTAGGATTTTGGTGTCTCTCCATCCTATTTAAAGGAGAGAGCTCCTCATTGTAAAGGGGACTTTTGGCTCTGGATTATTGGAATAGAAAAATACTATTGCATTTACTTGTGTTGTGGTGAATGCTTTTGGAGTTCGTTTGTTTGTTCTTCCTTTGCACTGGGTTATTGGAGATTGTCTTGCTATTGATTTTGTTCCATGATTTTGTCATCTACAGGTGGAGGCCGAATTGGTTCAAGGAGGACGCATTGGTAGGGGAGGACCCTCCCTGCTCCTTCATTGGGTTGTTTCGTCGGTAACAGGGAGTATTACTGTCTTTGTACCTTCGACTTCATGTTATCATTTGCTTATACTTGTATTTCATCCATTCTTGATCTTACTGATTGAATCTTGTTTCCTTGGTTTGACAGGAAGAGGAGGGCGCACGTGTGGAGCTAGGGCATCAAATTTTGGCAAGGCAAATAAACAATCTCTCATTTGATCTCTGCGAGAACATTCCTCAACAACATGGCAACCTCATCCATCACACAGGTATGATCTGAAGGTAAATTTCTCATTCCATGATCTATCCATTTGTCTAAGTCATTAAAACCCTCATTTTACATTTTCTCAGATCTACTTGGATCTAGTAGGCTTTTGGGTAAGATATTGAAAACCCACCTTTATAGCATCCACGACAATTCGGATCTATAGTTTGGTGCGGATTGGCTTCCATTTGACCCCATTCTTAAGGCACCCTAGCCTCTCCAAGTGAGGTCGCACTCCTTGGTTGGGTGAGTTCTGCTAGTTCCAAGACCTGGGTAGGTGAGATCCCACTTGATTCACACTCCTTTCACTTGATAACCTACCCCTAGTGCTTCACCGTGTTGATTTTCACCTTGTGGGCCCCATTCCTCATTTTGAGGGTTGTGTCCCACTTGGGTCACTTGGTGATGCATTTTGAATCTCAGATCTACTGAGATCTAGCCATTGGATGACCTTGATCTTCAAAACCCACCTTGCTTTGCACCTTGACAACGCCGATCCACATTTTGGTGGACATCCGACTCCATTTGGCCCAATTCCCAAGGCACTGGTCTTCTCCAAGCCCTCTCGACTTTCGTAGGTTGTTTGGTTTCTCTGTGGGTTGATTTCTGTCTGGTTGCTTGCACACCTAGATATTGTCATATCCATCTATCAAGCATAGCTAGAAATCCCTAACTGTCAGATCTCTGATTTGGGACACTTTCCCTGTTTTAAGGGTCATGTTTCCCAAGGCAGTGGATTTTGACATTTTGAAACTAGCTTTGAATCCTAGAATCATACTTAATCCTAGAATCACTGTGTTATCTTTCATCATCATATCACACCTTTCCTAAGCCTCCACAGTGGTCCTACTTCCTTAATTCTAGGGTTCCATACCTGTCACCCTACGTACTTCATCAGATTGATTTGATCTGGTGATTGGGTTGATCTATCCTATCGGGAGTTGATCTGGGTCTCCCCCTTGCTATCTTGGTTTTGATAGCTAAAGCGAAGAGTGTTGGCGTGACAACCATCCTTTTGGGAACCAAGGCCCTCTTGGTTCACCACTTTAGTTGCCTGTCTCCTCTACCATCCACCTTGGATCCATCTGTAGGGGCAACTACAAGATTGGTGATAACAAGTCCCATACTTCTTTTGTTATCAAGTTGCTCAAGCGACAACAATACCAAAGTTTTGTCAATATAAGGACAAAGTCGGTAACAAGTAATTTGTCACCAAAGATGCACAAGGATTAGAACTAGAAAAGTTCTACTAGATATTTTTGAACTTTACAATACTGCAAAACATAGAGTTTTATTTCATTAAACTTTAGTACTACTCTTGTTGGTGTTTATTGCATTGGCAAGATTCAAATGTTCTCTACATTGGTGTCAAATGTGTTTGCATGCAATCGCTATAGATTGAACAATTTAGAGGGTAGGTTATCTAGTTGTTTTCTCCATTGTCCTATATTTAGCCTACATAGAATTTTAGTTTTTTTATTTGGTTGAGCTTTCTCAACTTGTTGAAAATTGTTTTTAGTTCTATGCTCATGAAAAGCATTGCCCCATTTCTTCTCTTCAATTATAAGGGTTAACTTGATTATCTTGATATATATATTGTAAATATTTGATCCAGTGATCACTACCCCCTCTGGATTGCCCTGAGATCTCAAGCGGTATGAGTCTCGATATCAATACAACATTAATATAAACTCAAACAACTAGATATGCATTTACCAATTGAAAAATATGAATGCAATCACACATAAACAACAGATGTACCCTGGAACCCTTTTGGGGAAAAACCGACAAACTGTGGGGCTATCTTCTCTCTCGAGCCCAGAGCATATAGGAAAAGAGACAAGTACAATACAGGGTTACCTCAGAAATTTCTACAGGAAAACTCTAGATTTGCATGCATCCAAATGATGCATGCACTGAAGAGATGAGCCCTAACTGCAAAACTGGATCTGAGTATCCCTGCATCCGCCTCTGCCTGATCTATCTATCTCTATCCTCTGCTCTGCTCTGCTCGCTCTAAAGACTGCCCTCTGATTGAAAACGTCCTCCTCTGCATGCACAAGTACGCCCTCTCTCCAATGATGAATGACTCGTATTGAATCAAATCTCAGCAGATATGAGCTTTGATCGTCACTAATCTTCCTCAATCTCTGAGACGAAGATACTTTGCAAGTTACAGACACTCCAACGCTCTACCGGATGCGGTACAAGCTTCTTCCTCCTTGAGGAATGCGCCCTCCTACTCAAGGAAAGTCGTCCTCCTCTCTCATGATCTATCTCAGATCAATAGTCTCACTGATGAAGACAGTCACCTCCTGTCTTCCTTATAACATCTCACTGTGAAGTTAGTGATGAATAATGATTGTCATTGATGACAACATTAATGACAAAGGTGTAAATGGCATGATGACACGCATGGATGATGTTGTGTATGAGAACATGACATAGGCTGACAAGGATAATGACAAAGATGGACAAAGAACATGTGTGCATTGAGCTCATTAGAACGCCAAATGAGTCAAATGACCTATACTGTGGTCATTTGAAGATGACATGAAAGACAAACATGGCAAGCTCCATAAATGAAGGACTTGGTAAAAATGGCAAGTGGACATTGGATGGCACACTTGTATGCAAAAAAGAGCCTCATGCGGGCATATTTAGATGACCATCTGCGGGTATAATCCAGAGGTCATGTGGGCATCATCGTGAACGTCATACGAATATGGCCCTAATTGACATGAAAACCCTCCTACAGGTGCTGAGACCCACCATGCGCATATCCCTGGAAGAGTCAAACCGGTCCACGCGGGCACCGTGACTAAGATACAGGCATCTTGTAAACCCTCATGCGGGCATCCTGGAAGAGGTATCGCGGGCATAACTGAAGTGATCTAATAAGGGCATCAAAAAGAAAAAATGAGGGCATGGCGTGAGGAATGATGAAGACCACCATGCTTGTGGGTTCAGAGACAATGCAAGCATCTTATGGCTTAACCGAAGAGCATGATAAGGAAGGCAATGACAATTGCGGGCATGCTAAATAAAGACAAGTGCGAGCATCTCCAGTAACTATTGCATGCTTAATGTTTGAAGAGTTAAACCCCATACGAGCATGCCATCCAACCCTCGCGGGCATGTAAATGAAGATCACCGTGATCAAAGACCCATGCCATTACATAAAAACAAAATTTATCATGAAGTCAGTTTAATTGAGAAAATGTGGAATAAAAAAATATACATATCATTTGATATTGACAAGTCGGCCATCAAAGAATTAGTTTGTTATTAAATTCATAAAATAAAAATATACAATGCTATGTTGGCCTCACAATTACATGGAGAAATAAAGTATAAATAAAAGAGAAAATTCGCTGTTTTGGTGTAGAAAGGGCGTCCTGATTTTGGTAGTGGTTGAGGTGAAGTTCGCATGGGTTCATGAGGAGCAATTCGCATGGCTTAGACAATTTCGGTGGTAGCTTGCTGATGTACACAATGTGAACTTGGGCAGATTGCTGATGGTGTTTATGACATAGCTTGTTGATGTACAGTATGTAAACATGGACTGATTGGTGATGGTGTTTATGACAGAGCCTGATGTTAATGAAGACAGCCTGCTGATGTATGATGAAGTCAAGGACAAAATCGTAATAGGCTGGGAGATTGTTGAAGACTCAATGACAGGGTGATTGATGAAGACATGACTTGAATGATCATAATGATGTGCTTGGGATGAATATGTATATGATATGTGGACAAAAGTTTGATGAATAAAATGACAAGATGAAGACATACTCAACGATGAAATGTTGGACAGTAGAACTACAACATGCTAATGAATTCGGAATATGATGATGTCTTATAATGCTGGACTGTGAGTGATGAAGATCTGATGACCTGGGATAGTTAAATTTGCATGAACAAAATAACATGTTTGTGATGTGCTAAGGTCACAATGTGCTTGATAGAATATTGATGATGAAGCTGTTGATGTGTTAATAAATGATCAATGTAAAGATGTAACATCTATGGGATGTCATGTATATGTGCATGTAAAATACAAGCAGGGTCTTGTCTCCATTTTCTTGGCTGGGTCTAAGAAAAATTAGGTTGGGTCCTAGATAATGAGTTGGTGCTCATCATTTCAGTTGGTGCTGAATTACCTCACGATTGTAGTCGTTGAACCAAATACTAAAGATTACAAAATCATACCTTGTCTCTTGTGCAATGTGTTGTTGATTATGTGTCTTATTTTGATGAATGACTAATGATGTAGATTATTGATGAATAAGATAAAAGTAAATGTCTGAATGAAGGAATAAGGTTTGATTGAAGTTGAAAATTGGATTAGGAGTAGGCTCACTGATTCACCCCCCCCCTCTCAGTGAGCAGTGTGTCTAACAATTAGGTTTACCAAAAACCTAAAAATAGTTGCATGCAAAACTCACTTTTGCATGCATTCTCCGATCATCTTCCTGGTTAATATTTTAACATTCCCTCTTAACCAGGAAAGGATTCTGTACCACTCCCATCTTCTCCCTGAAGTAGTCAAACTTAGTCTTCATCAAGGACTTCGTCAGAATGTCAGCAACCTGCTCATCTATAGAAATGTACTGGAGCTCAACTGCTCCCTTCTGAACATGATCATGAATGAAGTGATATCTGATCTCAATGTGTTTGGATCGATCATAAAATATTGGATTCTCAGAGAGTTTGATGCAACTCTGATTGTCACAGTGAATCACCGTAGGCTCCAACTGCTGATCAAATAGACTCACCAACATCTTGCGAAGCCAGATGGCTTCACAACTGGCTAAGCTAGCCGCCATATATTCTGCCTCAGCAGAGCTCAATGCAACAGACTTCTGCTTCCTGCTGAACCATGATACAACTGTCGAACCTAAGCTGAAGTAACACCCAGAGGTGCTTTTCTTGTCACCTGCATTCCCTGCCCAGTCTGAATCTGTGAACCCCACAAGCTGGACTTCTCCCTACCTCACATAATTCAGTGCATACTCTGCAGTTCCACTAATGTATCTCAAAACATGCTTTGCTGCTACCCAGTGC
Organism: Larix kaempferi; assembly: GCA_027924585.1. Lineage (NCBI taxonomy): Eukaryota > Viridiplantae > Streptophyta > Pinopsida > Pinales > Pinaceae > Larix > Larix kaempferi. The sequence goes on from BSBM01000394.1 coordinate 4,583,844, forward strand.
ACATCTCTGGGTTCTACCATGTACTGACTCAAGGTTTTGACTGCAAAGCTCAAATCTGGTTTGGTGTTGACCAAATACATCAAGGAACCGATGAGCTGTCTATACTAATGTGGAATCGGCCAACTTACTCTCAGAAGCCACTTGCTTCTTCCAGTTGGTCGTCATAGGGGTAGTCATATGCTTGCAATCCTGCATCTGAAATCTCTTCAGAATGTCCATTGCATACTTGCCCTGACTGAGAAAGATATGCCCATCCTCCTGCCAGACTTCCATCCCTAGGAAGTAATGCATCAGTCTTATATCCTTCATCTCAAACTCAGATGCAAGATCTTTCTTGCAATCACTGATGAGTTTCTCTGCCCCTGTAATAAACAGGTCATCTACATAAAGCACAAGAATAAGAGGATCCCCTCTCACCTCAATGAAGTAGAGATGTGGGTCTGCTTCACTCTTCTGAAACCCTAGCTACTGCAAATAGGTATCTATCCTAGAGTACCAAGCTCTGGGTGCCTGTTTCAAACCGTACAGGGCTTTCTTCAATTTGCATACATGAGACTCGCTCATATACCTCGAAGCCCTCTGGCTGCTCAATGTAGACTTCCTTCTCGATGAGTCCATTGAGAAATGCCGTCTTGACGTCCATTTGGTGAATCTTCCATCCCATTTCTGCTGCAACAGAAATCACAGTCCTGATGGAAGAATACCTGGCCACAGGGGCAAAAGTCTCATCATAGTCGACTCCCTCTATCTGTGAGAACCCTCTAGCAACAAATCTGGCTTTGTACTTCCCAATGCTACCATCTGTAGCATACTTGATTTTGTAGAGCCATCTAGAGGTGACCACGGATTTTCCCTCAGGTCTGGGTACCACTTCCCAGACATCATTCTTCATGATGGAAGCATACTCTTCCAACATGCCATCTCTCCAGGCCTACTTACCTGCTGCTTGTTCGTAAGAGGATGGCTCTGACTCACTGATACTGCTTACTAAAGCCAAGTAACTGTAGAATCGCTGTGGAGTCTTTCTTTCTCTTATGTCTTTCTTGGGAGTTCCTACTGCCTGGGCGTCCTTCAAGGTATCTTAAAGCCGCTTGGGCTTCCTCTTGCCTGAAGTGACATCCGGTGAGAACTCCTCATCCTCATCCCAATGTCCTGTATGAGAATGAGTGCCTCCTGTAGAGGTACCCTGTAGCCGTCGATCCTGTAGCTTGAGTACCTGTAATCTGAGATCCTGATCTTAGTTGATCACCAATCTGAGAACCTTTGTTGGATCCTGCTCGTCATCCCTGTGGAACCTGTATCCTGTGCATTAGTCACTCCTGACACTGGGGACCCTGTTGGCTGCTGAACAGTACTTTGACCTGTGTCATGAAGGGAAGTGACAACCTGCTGTTTTCCCTTATCTAACTTACATGATTTCTGAAAGGCCTGATCCTCCTCAAACTTCACATCTCGCCTCACAACTGTCTTCTTGAGTGCAGGGATGTAAATGTGATAGGCCTTCGAAATCTCATCATACCCAATAAGAATTCCTCTCTCTGCAGTAGGTTCTAGCTTTGTCCTTTTCTCCGAAGGAACATGAGAGTAGGTAAGGCATCCAAAAATTCTAAAATGCCCAACTTCAAGTTTCTTTCCAGAAAAAGCCTCCTCGGGGGTCTTGTCCCCCAATGCCTTATGAGGGCTCCTGTTCTGAATGTAGGTTGCAGTGTTGCATGCTTCAGCCCAAAGAAAGAATGGCAATCCTTGATCATGCAACATGGATCTCGCAGCTCCAATGATGGCCCTATTCTTCCTCTCAGCCACCCCATTCTGTTGAGGTGTATAAGGTACAGTCAACTGCCTCTTAATGCCTTCTTGAGTGCAAAACTGATTGAAATCATTGGAGGTGTACTCTCCCCCATTATCTGATCTGAAGATCTTAATCTTCCTTTCTGTTTGTTTTTCCATAAGAGCTTTGAACTCTTGAAACTTCTGCAAAACTTCCTTAGACTCTTTGCCTTTCAAGAAGTAGATCCAGGTCTTCTTGGAGTAGTCATCAATGAAAGATACATAGTACTTGTATCCTTTCAGTGATGTGGTGGACATCAGACCACAAAGGTTAGAATGAATCAAATCAAGAGCTCCCGTAGCTCTGGTATCACTCTTAGGAAAAGTTGTCTTGACGTACTTCCCGAGAGCGCACCCTTTGCACACATTGGTGTGCTCAGTGCTGAACTCAGGTACTCCTGTCACAATCTCCTTGAGAATCTTTAGGGCAGGATGGTGCAGATGAGCCATCCTCCTATGCCAAAGCTCACAGGGGTCACATTCCTCATCACCGCTGCTATGACTTAGGGCATGATGTAGTTGGAAACTCAGTTTGTACAGTTTCCCACTGTGGACTCCAATCCTCTCAGCTGAGGCAACATTGGAGCCCTTGGGATGAACTAGTACATTTCCATTTCTAAACATTACCCATAGTCCTCGATCTTCAATAGTAGATACGGAGATCAAGTTTTTCTTGAGGCCTGGAACATATAGGATATCACGAACTCTCATCTGTTCTCTAGAGTCTTTCTGAAAAGACACAGTTCCTCGTCCTATAGCTTTGACCGTAGAGTTATCTCCCAGGACAATCTCAAGATCTATCCCATCCTCTGCTAGGTCAGAAAAATATCCTTGAACACCCGTCATATGACTAGAAGCTCCACTATCTATGTACCATACACTAGAAGTGGAGGCCATCAATGATTGACAGGAGTTGAGAGCCATCTCCCAATGAATCCCATCGGTAGCACACTCACCAATATCCATAGCGGAGCACGAAGTGCAAGTAACATGATCCTCCCCCATACTTGTAGATCTGCTGCTGTAGAAGTAGATCTGTGTGTGATGCTCTCCCTGACCCTTACCAGGGCTCTGATACCATGTAAATATTTGATCCAGAGATCACTACTCCCTCTGGATCGCCCTAAGATCTCAAGCAGTATGAGTCTTGATATCAATACAACATTAATATAAACTCAAACAACTAGATCTGCATTTACCAACTGAAAAATATGAATGCAATCACACATAAACAACAGATGTACCCTGGAACCCTTTTGGGGAAAAACCAGCAAACTGTGGGGCTATCTTCTCTCTCGAGCCCAGAGCATATAGGAAAAGAGACAAGTACAATACAGGGTTACCTTAGAAATTTCTACATGCAAACTCTAGACTTGCATGGGTTACCTTAGAAATTTCTACATGCAAACTCTAGACTTGCATGCATCCAGCTGATGCATGCACTGAAGAGATGAGCCCTAACTGCAAAACTGGATCTGAGTATCCCTGCATCTGCCTCTACCTGATCTGTCTGTCTCTATCCTCTGCTCTGCTATGCTCGCTCTGAAGACTTCCCTCTGCCTGAAAACGTCCTCCTCTGCATGCACAAGTGTGCCCTCCCTCCAATGATGAATGACTCGTACTGAATCAGATCTCAGCAGATCTGAGCTCTGATTGTCACTGATCTTCCTCAATATCTGAGACGAAGATACTCTACAAGTTACAGACACTCAAACGCTCTACCAGATGCGATACGAGCTTCTTCCTCCTTGAGGAATGCACCCTCCTACTTAAGGAAAGTCGTCCTCCTCTCTCATGATCTATCTCAGATCAATAGTCTCACTGATGAAGACAGTCACCTCCTGTCTTCCTTATAACATCTCACTGTGAAGTTAGGTTTACCAAAAACCTAAAAATAGTTGCATGCAAAACTCACTTTTGCATGCATTCTTTGGTTTTGCATGCATGCATGCATTCTCCGATCATTTTCCTGGTTAATATTTTAACATATATATATATATATATATAGTATATGTATATATTTGTTTTTATACTAATTTTGGTAGATGCTTTAGTTATTTTTAAATGGCTTTACTTGGATCTCACTAAGTTGGTAAAAGGCAACTTCCCATTGGCAATTATGGTGGTAAAATTCTCTCCTTCTATGCTGAGCACTTCTTGGAGTTGAGGGATGGGCTCATTGTTTGACCCCATTATACACTCCGCCATTGGATGCTTGCCCTTCGCTTTCCACTAGGCCAGTTTAGAGTGGGTTCTCATAGACTTCGGATAGAGATAGATCACCAGATCGATCGATCAGATAGGATCTACTAACTATGCCATCAACAGGAGGTGGAGACTAAGGAGCACTTCATCTTTCGCTGCCCTATACTAAGAGATCAAGGGGAGGTTCCATTGCTTATTTAGAGGGCCCTAGACCCTCGCTAGTTTCTTTCGATACTTCGACTAGAGATGCTTAGCCTTATATATGTAGGAGGCCATCAGGTTTCATGTCCATATTCTTCAGCCTCCTGCAAGGCTAGATACTACCCAACGGATCACTTCTTACTTTACGGTGCTACATTCAGGAAGGGGCACCAAGTGACAGATTGATATTAGTATAGATCCAAACTCTAGATCAGTGCGGACTCGTGGGTCCTTCCGCCATCCCATGATATTTCACCAGCACGACCAAATTAGATCCTTCTCAGGGAGATGGATGAGATCCCCCATACCTTAGCGATGCACTACCTCGTCCAAACAACAATGTAGTGGACATCTCAGGCCTCCCACCAACTCTTCTTCTGGGCATCATTCTATACTGAATTTCCTTCGTTCGACCTTGGATGTTAGGAGAGATAGGTTGGGTCCATGACAAGCCTAGCTCATTACCTTTGGTTCTTCTTGCTCCTGGATCTTCCCTCCCCATACCCAATGCGGGTTTCTAGACTTGGAGTTGAGGGTTATACATGCCTCAGTCTTGCTCTCACTCTCTACTTTATGTTACATTATCTTGCTTTCTGTTTTCTGCATCTTACCTTTTTATAGGAGACCAATTGGTACTCTCGCTTTTTACTGATATCATTGTACTCATCAAGCCCTTTGACCTACTTTTGTGGTCATTAGTCGGACATTAATAAAATTATCTTATCTTATTATCTAGTTTTTTACTAGATTGATTTTGGCACTATGTTGTACTTTTTGTTAATACAGATAACCTGGACTAAAATTGGACATGGGGGTTCGAGTGTCCTACACATGGACGTAGACCCCCAAAATAGGATATGTATGTTTGTCTCAGAAATGGAAACATCCCACCAAAGCTGATGGATGGGATTCCACACATGATGGACAAGTGTGTGGAAATCAAGTGAATCCATGTGCAAGACATTCAATGTAAACAAGGAAGTAGATGTTGAATCCACTACATGTCCAATTGAGATGAGAGTTTGAATGGGCAGGTAATCTTGGTCTTTTGAGAATTGATCAGTATTTTCAAGCCTTCCGTTTCTTCCTCTTCTTTCGTCCAGGTTGCATCTGATAGTTGGTAGCAGCATAGGAGTGTGTTTTTTGTTGGTCTCAAGAGCTCGTTACAAATTTGCCAGTTTTGGATGTAATATTGGGAGTGGTAATGCAAAGATCTTCTCTTTGGGCAATCAAAGGAAACTTTTATGTGGAGAGTAGGCTAGTCTGCCAATGCTTGGTGTTATTATTTGCCTGATATGATTTTCTCTTCATATGTAGAGTAGAATTTAGCAATTTGCTTTGCAAGCTTCCTCTTTTTCCTTCCTCCATCATCCAAATACCCAAGGCACCAATTATGTGGTACTAGTATCAGCGCACCTTCAAATATGTGCCCAGGGAGAGAGGGTCATTTTTTTCAGACCAGGAGGGCTGTTATCTTGCTTGGTGAAGGGTAGGTATTTTTGCTTCTTGAATGAATGAATGGTATCCCTAGGGCTGCATTCTTTTTGAATAGGGCCTTTATCTACTTTTCTATCCCTTTAGCATAGTAGAAACGCTCCTAAGAGGAGTTTTTTACGAAGTTTAGCCTTAGAGCTCCAACTTTTCCCTAGTTTAGGCTCTTGAAACGAACCCTAGGGGTTGTTTCAAGAAGCCCAAACCTAGTTGACAAGGAGAATTACTTCCAAGAGGAAGGCTGGTCACCTTCCTCTAAGGCTAGGGTTTGGGGGTAACATCCATTAAAACTCCAAGTTATCAACTTTTACTAAATTTCACTTGCATTTTCATGTGTAAATTTGCATTTTCATGGTAGAATTAGGGTTAGAATTAGGTCTGCAATTTTATGTTTAAAACCCTAGAAAATTAAAAAAAATAAAATTATTTTTTATTTTTTGGCCTTTCTAAAATTTCGGCCCTCTCTCCTACAATTTCTCCCTGCCTTCTTTAGCCCTAAAAACCCTAATTGTACATGTGTAAATATAATTTTTAGTTTAATTTTAAGTTTTTCTTTTGTAATTAGGTTTTATTTTTTGATTTTGTACTTAAAAAAAAACCTAAATCTGAAACCTAACCCTAATTTTCTGCCCTACCTTTTCCCTTTCCCTCCTACTCCATCTCCTTCCCCCTCCTTTCTTTCCTATCCTTTCCCTTCCTCCCTTCTTCCTTTTCATTCCCATCCTTCTCCTCTTCTCCTTCCTATTCTTCTCTTCTTCCTTCTTTCTTACCCCATCCTCTTCTTCCCTTTTCTCATCCTAACCCTCGGCCAACCCAAAAAGGGGCTCGGCCTGATTCAAAAGGGGGTTCCCAAGGCTTGACCTTCATTGGCAGCCCTCAAATTGAGGCTGAATCAGCCCTCTCTCAGATCTCTTCTCTGCTGCACACAGTCTGCTAGGGCAGCAGACTGTTCCCTTGACTGACCTCCTTCTCATGCCACATTACCTACACCAGCAAAGACACATAAAGAGCAGAGATTTATTACATTTTTTGCATTGGTTAAAGGCTGCCTTCTAAGGTCTGAAATTGCATTAAAAAAGAGGTCTGAAATTACTCCTTTTACAGTCTGAAAATTTGTGGTTATTGCATGAATAAGGTGGGTAGAATTTGAATGCAAATTGTTTCACTTATGTACCTATCTCAAGATATCTTTACTGCTGTTGTAAGCTACTACTGAAGTGACTGTAAGCTGCGGTTCACACTCTCATACAAAGTCTGGATACTCATTATATTGGGTGACATAAAAGTGGTTAAAGGTCCTCATTCACAGTGGTTGTTGAATACATTTATTACACCTTTGAATGACTTACTGCTGTTACAAATCTGTTATTGAAGTAGCTGCTATACTGCTGTTAACATTCACAAGCCACTCCCATTTGGTCATCATAAACTATGGTCAAGTGTTGAAGTTTCATTGTTTATTGAGACATATTTATTACACACTTTTTGGCACTTAATCTACTACACTTGGAATGCTATAAATGACTGTCATCACTGACATACTGTATTAATTCTGCCATAGACATCAGATCTTCACATTTGTTGTTGGTAATTATACTTTCTTGTCATTCGATGGTTTATGTTACACAATTAATGCTAATCATTAATGCTAAAGTGCCATTGATATTTCTGTACTATTGATTTTGCATATCCTTGGAATACATTGACTTGATATATTTGGCATCTACAAGTGCATGGTTAATAGTATTTCTTCTTCATTCATAGGATTACCTTGATCTAAGGCATTAGTCTCTATTTTGGTCTCCTAGAAGACATAGCTTCTTTTGTCCCTAGTATTTGCTGATCATTGAAGGGCTCTCCCCTTGGAGGTTCCGACTCTCCAAAGCAGTTTGGAGGAGTGACTAAGGTAATAGTGGTCACTTTCTCTTGCATTTGTTCATCGGACACTAGCCCTGCTAGTTCATCCGGTAACAACACCAATCCAACCAAGAGAAGGAAAGTTCTTGTCGCTGTCCCAATCCTTTTGCTTGCTGTTTTCACTCGTTTAAGATCAGATCTGCAACTCATCATTGCAGATCTGATCCTCCAATTAGTAGATTAACATTGGATTTTGTGTTCTTTGTTTTATCTAAGTGTTTTTCTGCCCTTTGGCTTGTTGGATTTATGCCATAACATTACATTTCTGAAGCATGCAGCAAGTTGATTTAATATCTAGAGTCTAATTTTGCCTTAAAAGTTTATATCCCAGCCTTAGAAATCCCCGGGACACCCCCATCAGACTGTCATGCAATACTCTGAAGTGAGAAGAAACCAACCATAGTGACATTGGGTTGATTTCTTCTTGTTACACCTGAAATTTCCTTTTTGATCTTGTGGCAGTTTACAAGGACAGTGTCAAGTGTTTTGCACGTTGTAAGCATTTGAACATTGAATATACTTGTCTGTTTTACGTTATCTATGTCTCTGCCAGTCTGCTGGTGTTGGTTCTTTCCTTTTTTCCTTTGTGCTCTTGGTTATTGGTTTCTGTATGCCATTGGGTTCAAGTAATTTCCCTGACAGACATCAAGCCCATGGTTTACCAAGTTAGCAATCTATTACATAACTTTAGAGCTTAAAAGTTGACAAACTGTATCACCACAGATGCTTTGGACTTTATTAAGGATGTTAATTAATCGGGGTCAGGTCTAAATTCTAAATGATTTAAAAGTTTTTGCTGGATGCCTTGCAAGGCTGCCATATTCTAGCGGTTTGGACCATATTGAGTTGTAGCTACTGGCTCAATTTCCATGAATGTATCTCAAGTTCCAGAACTGGTAGAAGGATGATTATGCTGGAAATTAGACCCTCTGAAACCTTGATTCAAAACATGATTTGTGTTATTGGTGAAAGACAGTCTCATTAGTATTCTGGTTAGTCCTACTCTTAAAAGGTGGCCCCGCACTTTTTCCTCTTCTATGATAATTAATTGATATTAGATGCTCATTGCAATTGGATAGTAGAATGTAGAAAGCTTTCTTATAGCTACAGTTCTCACTGACTTGGTCTTAGAGATTAATTTCACAGACTGTTGTAATATTTTTCTAAGAAGAAACTGTGTGTAGCTAGCATGTAAACATTATATCAACGATTAGATGGTTTTGGAATGCTTTTAATGCTTTTTGTATGTTAACAATGCAGTCAAATCCTTTCGGAAATGCTCGACCTAGAGAGCAAGTGATTGCTGAAAGAGAGGGTAAACCTGAAACTGAAGTTCTCAGGGAGCAAGCTAAGAAAGACTGGAAATCCTCTGTAAGATTCTAGTTCATGCACTAAAGTGCTGAGGGTTAACTATGCAGTTCTACTGATCTAAAACATCATTGATTTGTTTTCTTCTCACAGAATACTCATAGGTAGGAATGATTATGCATATATTTGAGACAATAAAGGTCTCTTTTGTCCATGAATGAATATGTAATAATATCCAGATGAGTAGCTTATTGACTTTGTAAATTTATGCAGGTTGTCTATTTTTATGTGCAATTGAAATCACTTCAGTAGTTATCCGAATGACTGTATGAATGTTTTGCATCAATTGCCTCTTTTTTTTTTTTAAAACTGAAGACTAATGTTACGGATAATAGAAGGGCTGGGCTTAGATGTTCACACCTCTAGGCTCAGAGTTTTCTATAATGATTAGTTCAACCAGTGAATACTACTGTCTTAGTATTTTTTTCAACTATCTTGCAAAACCTATTATTTTTCTTAAATATTTACTGGGAGAAGAATTTATTCTGTAGCATATGTTGAGACTTTCAGGAAGAATCTTATCAATATCCTAACTGGTGATTCTTGTTGAAAACTACAAAGTTAAATATTCCAGTCTCATGTTAAAGTGCTTCCGAAGTTCTATATATGAGTTGCCAAAATTTATTCTCCCAAATACTCATGTTCTACTTGCATGCCAAAAAAAAGATTTTATTCATTCCCAATTGTGTGTTTAGTCAATGGGGCACTGCTGAGGTCAATGCAGTGTTTAAGCCATCCACCGGTGTTCTGTTCTTGCTGTGGTCTACAGCATCTCTGTCGATAATTTAAAGTCTTCATATTTTACATGGCCTCATGGTTGACACATTCAACTATTTGTATAATAAAATTGATAGGATAATAAGTTCCTCACTATGGGTGGAGTTTTCAATGTGGCAAATTTCTTATAAATAGCCAGCCCTGATTATGTTGTAATTGTCATTTTTTATTACTTGAATCAAGGATTTCTCACTTCAAACTTCTCGGCATACAAGTCTTACCTCCGGAATCTTTACTGCCCATTCTCTAGTTTATCGTCATAGCTTAGTTGTGTGTGTATGTTGTAAAGGCTGTATTGCTAGCCAAGGCAATGTGCATGGCTCCATATCTTTGTGTGATTTATCATGATCCTGATTTGTGGTCAACTTGGGCAATGAAATCATTATGTAAGTATATATATAGCAATTATAGCAGAATTATTCATAAGAATATAGAAACATGACCTTTTCCAGCCTACATTATGATCCAAATTATATCTCCACGACATTGTCCAACTTAATATATCACCATATGGTATAATTTCCTATGTTAACAATGATGAAGATGCAAAGCTTGCACTAGTTAAATAGAAACCACAACATGTAAATAATGGAGTGGCAAGTCAATAGAAAAACCAGGGTGTTACCTCCTAGACCTGCAGTTAAAGTTACAAATCCCTGGAAACAAGTGCGGTCCTAAGGGAACTGTTATCACATATATAGTAGCCGGGCTACCATACATTATTTTTCTGATTCCAGTACACTATTCAGCCAATTCCCTTACATTGAGATGCTGAGATGAGCATCTATATTGGATCACTATCAGATTTTGGACAGCAGTATATATTCCCCATGCCATGACTGAGTCTTAGGACACTCAGAGAGATGAACGATGTAGCCATTATACCATTTGTACAGAGCAGTCAGTAGTGCCCAGAGTTGCAGTAGAAGTTTCAGAGGACAGATGATGGTTCAGATGATGAGCATTCAGGTATATGACTCAGCAGGTGTATCATTGTGTTATGGTTATATTGCTTTTATATTGATTCTTATAGCATGTCTTAGCACTTAGTGTCATGATCTGGCGATCATATAGATATGTGGATCTGGTTGATCTTATTATATATATTATATTGTCCCTACTCAAACTTAGAAGTTCACTATTCATACTCATTGGTTTTACCCTCCTTAGGGAGAATAGAGGTGATCATTCCACCATACCTTGGCTTGCTAGTGTTGGCACCATTATTCATTGTCTTCATCCATCCATTACCTACCTTTTAGTTTATCACCCTGACTTATTACTTGACTAGTGGCATGGAGGACTTTTCCCCACTGTAGCCTCTGTATTGGATGAGCTTCCCTGTTTATTGTGTCTCGGCTCTGAGTTGGTGACAAAACTTACCTATGGTTACTATGGTGAGTTGGATTTCTTTGTGAATCCCCCCTAGTCACTAAAGTTGTGTTGGCTAAACTTGAAACTTTTAGTGCTGCCATGAATACAAAATCTGGAAAAATGAAATGCTATATCTTGTATGAAAAGCCCATTCATGCAATGTGTTTTTCAACACACATGAATGAAAGGCATGTCAAATGAAAATGGCCATGAAAATAAAATGTTATATCTTTTGGAAATGTAAATACGTAGGTAAACAAGCTGTCTGTGACACACCTAGAAGTGCTCAGGTAAACAAGTGCCTTAAAAACACACCTGCAGCAGAAAGCCTAAAATAAATGTAAATCTATGCAATGTGTTTTTAAACACACATAGATCAAGGCTATGGAAACTTCAGGCCAAAAAAACAATGGAACTTAAATGCTATATCAAAACAATTGTTGGCCTCATTTGTATTATGGATTGTGCGCATCTGTTAAAGGTGAATAAACCTTCTTTGAACAACTCATCCATTTGTGAGACACCGCCATTCCCTGTGTTGTTGCTCATTCAGTATATACTATGGTGTGTATTCCCTTTCCCTTTGCCAAAGTGTCACAAAGTTAAGTCAGTCAAGTCATCCCTTAGCCTAGCCAGTTATTTTAGCCTTCACCCTTCATTAGCAAATTGATCACAACTATGAAGTGAGTATGGTCTTGAAAGTCTAGTCTGAGTAATAATAATAATTAATGACATTATATACTTGGATTTAGATCGCCAGTAATGATTACTTTGTGTTATAATTGTTATTTGAATAAGTTGTAGAGCATGCATTAACCTTTGACACTTTGCAGCAGCTTCCGATGATGGTCCGAGTTATATTTGGTCATGTTGACTTGGTCAAACCTAGTTTGACCAAGGTCAATCATATGACATGAGATGGTTGGACCTTGTGATGATATGGATAGATGATATATGGTCTATGTACATGTACATGATGATTCTATGCAGCAGATACAGGGTTATGATGATGATTCATGGTTTACAGCATTATTTGATCATTTACAGATTATTATTATTTCACCTGTTCCGGTATATTGGACATATTTTATGATCATGCAGAGGCTCATATGGTATATGAGTACACATCTTGGATGGACTTGGACCTTTTGAGTCCAATGAGACAGTTTGTTTTCAGTTCCAGGCACTTACAGTGATGATTGAGCCTTAGTAGGCTATCCCAGTGCAGTTTTGGTCTGTCGGAGACACTATTAGAGCAAATGTGATTTTTATCCGGTTGACCTAGGGAGCTGTGCTTGGAGGGGGTGGTCCAGCCACTTGTTTTTACCATATTACCCCCCTCTCGGACACACTGGTGCCCTCACCTTGACAACGTAGGCACTCCAGGAGGCAGTTTGGGGCAGTTTCACGCTTCCCGAGGCATTTTAGGATTGGTAGAAATGGCTATTGAGGAATTCGATTTGGGCTACTGAGGCAATGTCTTGGCATGAGATGATCAGTGATGATGGATTGATGTCTTCCACACCTCCTCCAGCAGTTTCAGCTTCATCGGGGCCCGCATCCATCACTTATGGCACTTTTTGATGATTTCTGAGGTCTTTTGAGGCCTACGATTTGTCCATAGAGGCACGATTTGGTATATTGATGACTATTTTATTATTATTGTGCTATGGGGATTGACCAAGGGTGGCTAAAATTACTCCTTGGATCCACCATAAGCTTCTTATTATATTTTGTCATCATGATATGGTGGGATTCCCCTCTTCTAGGGTGATTTTGTCCACTTATGTTATATTTTATGAGTGATCCATGTATTTTATTTTTGAGCTCATCTCAACCATTGATTAGACATTTGTATCTTTTAATCTTTTAGCCACTCATTCAAAAAGTGGTTAGAATTTTGATGCCTCTCCTTCCTATTTAAAGGAGAGAGCTTCTCATTGTAAGGGGTCTTTGGCTCTTGGATTATGGGTATAGAAAAACTTTCTTGTGGAAATTCTTGTGGTATCCTTTGCATCTGGTGTTCTTAGATGGTGATTGGAAAGTCTATTGCAACCTAGCATTTGGAATTTGTGGTAAGATCTATCTTTTTTGGAAATCATTGTCTTGTCTACAAGAGGGCGACTTCAACAAGGGCGATTTTGCAAGGCTTCTTCAAATCGACTTTCTTGGCAATTGCTTGTATCAGGGGGTTATCATTAGTATCATTGTGATCTATGCTATTTTTCTGTTACTTCTCTTGTGGCATTAGTCTTATCTCTTGATTACATCAAATCTGATATTGTTGACGTTTGTTGTGCAGGAGAGAGGGTGCATTGGCTTCTTGGACTAAATCGATTTCTTAGAAAACTACCTCAAAGCTTCTCAAATTGATCGGGTTTGCATAGATCATCATCATCAAGGCATCTACAAGGTTACCCAGGTAAGATCCACAGGTTTGTTTCTCTTATCTTGATCCAATCCATTGACATAGCTCATAAATTGTTAAAACCCTTATTATTTCAAACCCTCATTGTTACATTTTCTCAGATCTACTAAGATCTAGTGGGTTGTTGGGTATAATATTGAAAACCCACCTCTATAGTATCCACGGCATCCCGGATCTATAGTTTGGTGAGAATTGGCCTCCATTTGACCCCCTTCCCAGGCCAACTTAGCCTCTCCAAGTGAGGTCGCACTCCTTGGGGAAGGTGAGTTACCCTAGATCTACTTGATGGGTAGTTGAGATCTCGCTTGTTTCATGATCTACACATCCAATGACCTACCCCCAGGTTGTCACTTTTCTAATTTTCACCTCGTGGGCCCTATTCCATGTTTTAAGGGATTTAATCCGCATTTTGGACCACTTGGTATCTTCAAACTCGGATCTAGTAAGATCTAGCCATCGGATTGCCTTGAAATTGTAGATCCATACTCTCACTTCCCTAAACTACTTGGATCTAAAGTTTGGATGCCATTGGACTTGTCTTGAGTCATTTATCCCACTTTTTAGCCTCCTTGGGTAAAGTTGCACCACCTTGGAGAAGTGAGTTGGCCCACTTCTAGGACATGGGTACATGAGATCTTTGTGGATTTGGAACGGGCATAATTCAAAACCTAGGTCTAGTAGGTCACCTTGTCAAATCTTGCCTTGGGGATAACATTCCTTGTTTTAAGGGATTGTGGTCCACTTAGGTCAAGCATTAAATCTCTAGATCTAGACCTATTCATCCATCAAGACTTTAATTGCCCACTTGTCTCATGCAATAGGAGTCCTCAACCACAAGTTAACTTTACTTTGACTCCATTATCCCAATTCCCAAGGCACTGGTCTCTCTCCAAGTCAATTCGACTTTCCTAGATTGTTGGATTAACTTGTGGTTTGACCTTTGTGTGGTGAACTAAACCCTTGGATGTCATCATGCTTCATGATCAAGCTTGTCACTTGTACTAGTTAGCCCCAATTCAACCCATAAACTACCCTGCATTGGACATAGTTCCCAAGGCAGTGGATTTTTCTCACATTGAACTAGTACTTTAATCCTGGATCTTATTTCACAAATCATAAGTCACTCTCACATCAATAGTGAACCAAAGCTATACTCATTGAACCCCTCACTTGTCTTGTGACTTCATCCTTAGGTCTAGGATAAACCATACACCTTACTTCACTTAGATTTAACTTGTGACTTCATCCTTAGGTCAAGATGGTTTGAAAAGTATGGAGAAGGCATAGTAAGGTTGTTACAAACATGGTCTAACCAAAAGGATTTACTTCAATATGCAAAAAATTATAAGAGGGCTCTTCTAGAGATGCTTCTCACAACAAGTGCAAAATCAGCCAAGTAATAATAGATAGAGGACAACCACATATGGAACTTGTTATCACATACATTGTAGCTGGAGCTACCATGATGCAGATCAGATTTCTGAGATCCATGAGCCAGTCCTATGGTTGATATGAGCATATTGATTATCGGTGATACAGTTATTTCTTAGCCAATAGTAGTAGCTTTCCCCCCTGTCATGACTGATCCTATTGTTAATTTTTTGATAGAGTTAGGGTTTAATGCAGAAAATTAACAATCAATGTATATTAATGCAAGAACACTTTTAACATTTAACGACTAGTACTAAAGATGAAATAGTACAGCAATAACTTCTAACATAATTTTCATTTCTTTCAACTTCACACCTTTAACACTACCAATTTGGTCAACGCGTTAAGTAATCTTCAGTAACATGTAATTAATAATAAAATAATCAACTTGTTTAATTAGCAATAAAAGAGATAGGTGAAGATACTTACCTGGGTGTGAAACCTTTCCTGTAATATACTTAGAAATGTTGCTTTCAGAAAAGACTCTGCTTCCTAGAGGCCAGTCAACACTAGGAACCAAAAGACCCTATTAAAGGGTTAGTACAAATCTGAGAGAGAGATGACTGAGTTGAGGTACTGTCAATCAGGAGTGGTCAATGACAGTCAAAGACAAGGTGACAACATCAAGACTTGGCATAAAAAAATATGATCCAAAAACTCAGCACAAGATGTAATCCAATAAATTCGTAACACATAAGATCTGATCAAAGCAAGTCTGAGCAAACTGAAATAGGTTTAGGGCACCTCATAAAAAAAACAGAGAGTAGATCCCAACAAGATATGGCCCTCAGATCAGTTCTAAAACAGACTGGTCGATCGTTATAAAAATTAGAGAGGATCCCAAGGCTCACGACCTCCAACAAATTAAACATTTAGGTTTCACGGTCTCCACAGAAAAATACATCCAACAGACAAGAAGTCTTATGGCCTCCACCAGTAGAAGGATCTAGATCTTAAGACTGATTCTTTAGGTCTAGCAGAAGTGAAGGAGATCTGAGCTAAGCACCAACAGATCGAGCGAAAAACCAGCAGATCGGGTCCTCTCATAAATGGATCAGGTAGATCAAACTTAATAAGAGCAGATCGGACTTCCACAAAAATCCCAGGTGAGCAAAACAAGAAGTTAACTATAACTGTCACGGCCTCCTTCAGTCAAGTTATCAGTCAATAAAAAAAGATCATATTTCAACATAGAATAGGCCCTGAATGACCACAAACATAAAAGAAAAAAAGATAGATCTGAACTTGATCAGCAGTTGGGCGGCAATCAAACTCAGGAAGGGCAGTTGAGATAAGGTTGACATCAAGCAGAGGAAGGAGCAGACCCGAATTGGATGAACGATAATTTATGAAGAAGATAAGTCTTCAATATATAGAAGCAAGATCTTCTAGAAAGGTCAATAAAATAACCTTTTAGGGTTCCATAGAAATAGGAAAGTACCACTTTAAAAATAAAAAGTAAAAAAGTAAAAAATTAAAAATTAAAAATAAAGGAGACACATTTAATAACATAATTCATAAGTAGAGGGTGCAAGGACTAATACATGACCCAATATAACATAGGTGTGGGTACATGATCCACGACCCTTGGGACCAAGGGTAAACCACAAGGTGGTCAAATAACCATAGTACCCATAGGACCAAAAACATCATAGGTGGTACAAATCAAAAGATAACTCAAAGTGGGTAAATGACCCTATTAACCACAAGTCAAAGAACCAACAAGGTGTAAGGACCAAATGTTAACCAATCAAGGTGGGGCTACAACCAATCATCTCTCTCTCAAATGTACAAGTGTTCCAAATAATTTGAAAGTTCATCATCACTGTATAAGGAAGGGTCCACACGGATGATGTGATCATGTGGTCCTCTATACTGCTCCTAAGGTCAAATGTTAGTGGCTCCATCAAGGAGTGGCCAGTCCCTTGAGAAGACCATCTAACTTAACCATCTCGAACACCTAAGAGAAGAGGACATCACACATCATCATCTTGGTAACTGACCAAGAACCTCTATTCTCAAGGAATGGCTCTCATCCCAAAGATGAGCTTCAGTGCTAGATTGAATCAAGTTGATGAACCACCTGGTCCTTGACCATGTTCTTCAGCCCCAGGCTGAAGGTTGACCGAAGTCAACATCTTGGTAACTAGCCAAGTGCCTCCATTCGTAAAGAATGGCTTTCAGTCCTAGACTGAATGTTGATCAACCACCTACAGGACTTACTTAGTCCTTGACCAAGAACCTGCCTGATCCTAGACTAGGATGTCTCTTTCTCAGGATCTGCTTGGTCCTCGTGACCAAGAAACTGTCTGGTCCTAGACCAGAATACCCTATACACAAATAGGGGCCCTAGCCACATGCTAGGGACTTTTCCATGGCATCAACTTGCTTGGTCTCTGACCAAGAACCCCAAGAGACAGCTGGGGTTCCTAGGGTACCTTCTACGGTCTTACTCTCTACTCTGCCTGGTTAACATGACCAGGAGCCCTAGTTAACTGACTAGGGTACCATCCTCTCTGAGAATGGGTCTCGCAGCTGCACTAAAATTAACACTCCCTCTCAGCAAGAGAGGCATTCTCAAAAACACTAAGCTTGTTGAAGACGGAGGCTTAGTCAACACATTTGACAACTGTACCATGTCCTTGTCATGGTGAAACAACCTGTCATTGAATACAGGATTTTCTGAGAACTTCAAAGAGCTCTGAATGTCAGTAAATACCTTGATATTATAGATCCATTTGGAAGTTACAACTGACTTCCCTTGTTGTCTGAGAATTGTTATCACATCTATGTTAGCTGGAGCTACAATACTGCAGACTATGTGGTCGAGGACCGCACAGTACTTTTTTTTTAGATCAGAGATCCGATGCCTTCAGAGGATGCACACAGTTTTGTTTAGATTGCCCCAAGCAGATGTATCAGAGGGGACAGATGGTTGTACAGTGGTACAGACATGTTACTTAGCATTTACCACAGGGTCACCCTTCCATGCCAGGCTTTGATATGAGCCCATTGAGACAGTTTCCTAGTCTTGTTTTGATTGAGACTATCACAGAGTATTGCTGGTTTACTATTTGTGCCCGGATTCAGTAAAGATCCAGTTCAGAGACAGCCACAGCAGCAGGTATATGGTGTGGCAGGTATTGCATTTGATGTATATTGCTCATGATTGTTGCTTAGACTTGTTTATACATGATAGTACACTAACTCTACATGTGAGGCACCTGCAACAATTAATTAACAAGAATACGCGAAATAGCAGAAATGATAGAACTCAGAATCACTTTTGTATTGATCACAGGCCACTTCGAGGGGGCAACCTCCTTTGAGCAAGCTCAATACAATAACTTCACGGTGCCTTCATAGGTCTCAACACACACTTATGTACTAATTCTAGGCGCCAATACTATGGGTCGAAACCATGGGCCGTTACAAACTATGGATCAACAATACTACGGGCGACTTACAAAGCATATGCGCCAACAACAATAACACAAACTATTGATCAACAAATACTACGGGACGACTTACAAAGCATATGCGTCCAACAACATCCTAAAGTAAAGACATGGGTTCCTAACATCCCCTCCCCCTTAAAAAAAGCTTTGTCCTCAAAGCTTTAGATGTGGAAATTGTTGTTGAATCTGAAGGAGTGGTTCCCATGTAGCATCCTCGGGTTGCATGCCGTGCCACTGAATTAAGACCTCTGTGATAGAGCGAGAGCGAAGCTGACGCGTGCGCCGCTTGAGGATTGCCTCTGGCTCCAAAAGGATGGATCCTTCATTATCCAGTTCAGGTTAAATCGTTTGGCCGCTGATGTTGGTGCCAAGAACTTTCTTCAGACAAGAGACATGAAAGACTGGATGAATGCGGGAAGGAGGAAGTTCCAATTTATAAGCAACAGACCCAATCTGCTGAAGAATCCGATATGGCCCATAGAACTTTGGAGCGAGCTTATGACGTCCTTTGAGTTTCAAGGAGGATTGTTTGTACGGCTGGAGACGAAGAAAAACCATATCGCTGACTTGAAAAGTGCGCTCCGAACGGTGCTGATCAGCTTGTTGCTTCATGCGATTTCTTGCCATGTGAAGATTGTCCCGCAAAATGCGAAGAATCTGATCACGGTTGCGAAGGACCGTGTCAACTTCCTGAACTGGTGAACTGGTGGGGGTGTATGGGAGAAGAGCTGGAGGTGCCTGACCATAGACTGCTTAATATGGGGTCATTTTAGAGGCAGTGTGGTTAGAGGTATTGTACCACCATTCAGCGAGAGGGAGCCATTTTGCCCACTGATGTTGTTGTTCTGAGGTGAAGCAACGAAGATAAGTTTCCAAGCATTTATTGACAATTTCAGTCTGACCATCTGTTTGTGGGTGATACCCTGAACTCATCTTCAGTTTGGTGCCAGTGTGGCGAAATAGTTCTGTCCAAAAATGACTGGTGAAAGTCGCATCACGATCCGAGACAATGGAAGAAGGGATGCCATGAAGACGAAAGATCTGGTCCATAAAAATTTGAGCGACGGAGGAGGCTGTATAGGGATGGCTGAGAGCACAAAAATGACTATATTTGGAGAGACGATCAACCACAACGAGAATCACTGTCTTCCCGCCAGATTTAGGGAGCCCTTCAATGAAATCCATAGAAATATCTGTCCAAATCCGTGTAGGTATGGGCAAGGGTTCAAGCAATCCTGGAAGGAGTGTTGTTTCACCCTTATTGCGTTGGCAGGTATCACATTCGGCCACCATCTGTTGAATTGTCCTTTTCATGCCCTGCCAAAAGAAGTTACGCCGTGCTCGTTCATATGTTTTGAGGAACCCAGAGTGCCCGGCCGATGGAGAAGCATGGAGTTCATAGAAGACAGCCTGTTGAAGATCTGTGCTTTGGGGAAGCACCAGACGACCCTTGTATCGCAGAGAAGCACCATCCCAAGAGTAATGTGGGACAGCAGAAGGATTGTTGGTCAAGCGTTGGATGATCTGAGATAAAGAAGAGTCATTGACATAACCCTGTTGAACAGATTGCAACCAATTTGGAACCGGCATAGAAATAGCTGAAAGAGAACCTTGGGCATCAAATGTGCGAGAAGAGCATCTGCCACAATATTGTCTTTACCCTTCTTGTAAGTGATCTCATAGTCATAACCCATGAGTTTGCTAACCCATTTTTGTTGTGCCGGGGAGGAGACACGCTGGTCCAAGAAATATTTCAGACTCTGGTGATCAGTCTTGATGCAGAAATGATTCCCTAATAGGTATGGACGCCACTTCTGTACTGCATGCAAAATAGCCATCATTTCCTTCTCATAGGTAGAGGCCGCTAAATTCTTACCTGAAAGGGCTTTGCTGGTGAACGCAATGGGGTGTTCATCTTGAAGGAGAACAGCACCAAGTCCATTGCCGCAAGCATCACTCTCAATAGTGAAGGGCTTGGAAAAATCAGGCATAGCTAGCACCGGTGTAGTACACATAGCTTGTTTTAGTTTGTCAAATGCACACTGAGCAGCAGGTGTCCATATAAAAGCATCTTTTTTCAATAGAGCAGTTAATGGAGCTGCAATCTTCCCATAATCCTTGACAAACTTGCGGTAGTAGCCAGTCAACCCCAAAAACCACGAAGGCTCTTGAGTGTCTGAGGATGTGGCCAATTGTTCATGGCCTCGATTTTGGTAGGATCCACGCGAACCCCTTGTGCTGAGATAATGTGCCCGAGATACTCAACTTCCTTTTGTCCAAAAACACATTTAGACTGCTTGGCATGGAGATGATGGTCAGAGAAAAGTTGCATGACAAGATCCAGATGCTGGAGATGTTCATCCCATGTTTTACTGTAGATGAGGATATCATCAAAGAATACCACAATGAATTTCCGCAAGTAGGGTCGAAATATTTTATTCATTAAGGCCTGGAATGTGGAAGGAGCATTAGTGAGGCCAAAGGGCATGACCAAAAACTCATAATGGCCATCATGTGTGCGGAAAGCTGTTTTAGGAATATCATCCTCATGAATCCGAATTTGATGATACCCAGAACGAAGATCCAACCTGGAGAAAAAGTGAGCCCCATGAAGCTCATCAAGAAGCTCATCAACAATAGGAATTGGAAACTTATCCTTGATGGTGAGGTGATTAAGTGCTCGGAAGTCAATGCAGAGGCGCCATGACCCATCTTTTTTGCGGACAAGAATAACTGGAGAAGAAAAGGAACTAGTGCTTGGGCGAATAATACCTTGCTTCAATAAGTCCCGAATGAGCATTTCAATCTCCGTTTTTTGGTGAAATGGGTAGCGATAGGGCCTGATGTTGGGAGGAATGCTGCCAGGAAGGAGCTGAATACGATGGTCTTCTAGCCTGGAAGGTGGTAATCCCACTGGTTCAGCAAAGACACCTGTATACCGATCCAGAATTTGTTGTAGATCCAAAGGAGTAGTGGAGACTGCTGCTGGCTGCATCTGGATGGAATGGATCTGAGCGATGACACCATGTGAATTCTTCTTGAGGAGTTTTTCCATGCGATGTGAACTGATGATGCTGAGAGAACCTGGTTGTAATCCTGTCAATGTGTGTTTGTGTCCATTCTCGGAAAACTGCATCCAAAGTTCGGCAAAATCCCATAAGATAGGGCCGAGTGTGCGTAGCCATTGAGCGTCCAAAACCACATCACATCCACCTAAGGGCAAGGCAAACATGTCAGAGCGCAAGGTATAATCTCCCATAGAGATACGCACATTTCGACACTTCCCTTTGCAAGGTAAGGTGCCCCCATTGGCAATCATGACTTCAAAGTTGGAGCAAGGATGGATAAAACAATCAGCTTGTTTGGCGATCCGAGGGTCAATGAAATTATGCGTGCTACCAGAATCAATGAGGATTGTAAGAGGAAGCTTCTTGAAGTAACCCCTGACCCGCATTGTTTGGGGGGTGGTGATTCCCGCTAAAGCATGGAGAGATATCTCTGGCTGGTCATCCTGAGACGGAGGGTCACTAGGCGATTCTTGAATGTCGACTGGTGCATCCAGTGTTTCTGGATCTTCGTCACCCATTTCAGAGGCAGGCGGAGACTCCACATCCAGGAGATAGAGCTTTTGCTGAACACATCTATGTCCCCGAGTGAATTTCTCATCACAATTATAGCAAAGCCCCTTTTCTCTGCGTGCTTGCATCTCTATTTCAGACAAACGCTTGATAGGAGTCGATCGAGGAGCCTGCGGTATAGGTGGTCGCTGAGAACCCATATTTCGGAAGGGAACAAAAGTGGGCTTGGAGCGTTGTTGGGATGCAATCTTGTCTTCTGCCAACTTAGCCAACCCGAGTGCTTCCATCATTGTGTTGGGACAGAACATTTTGACCTCAGAGCGGATGGCATCCTTTAGACCACTGACAAAACAACTCCGGTAAAATTCATCAGACAATCCTTCGGTGTGGTTGGCTAGATTCTCAAATTCGGTTTGATACTCTCTCACAGTGCCAGTTTGGCGCAGTTTAGTGAGGGCTCCGGTGAAGTCATCAAAAGCACTAGGACCAAATCGTTGCAAAAGGAGCTGGCAAAAGTCTGGCCAGTTGGGCTCTGGATGAGCCTTGATGTACGAACGGTACCATTGAAGAGCTTCCTGTTCCAAATGAAAGGATGCCAACGGAACTTTGTTGACATCAAAAGTATTATGCAGACTGAAATACTGTTCTGCACGATAGATCCATCCAGTTGGATCGGTACCATTGAAGCGAGGAAAATCAAGCTTCGGACCACGGAAATTGCTGGAAGAAGAGAACCCATTGTCTACTGAAAACTCGGACTGCTATTTGTTGTTCATAGCTGAATGTTCAAGATGGAGACCAAGAAATTTTTCATCCAGATCCTGGAGTTTGGCTTGGATGGCTGCAAGGGCTTCCTCCATGGTTTTTGCTCTTGCACGGGTGACAATCATAACCAGGGATTTTTTTTTTTTTTTTTTTTTGTTGGACTTGGTAGGAAAACAAAAACAGGAACTACTTCAGTAAAGGAAAATTTGGATTTGGGAAAAAATCGGAAGGGTAATTGGGGTTTGACTCGTTTTTTGGACACTGTTGGATAGACAGGGAAGCAAAAATGAGGATTTCAGAAGCGGGGTGAAAGGATGGGAAAATTTGGCAGAGGGGAACAAAGAAGCAGAATTCAGAAAGGAACTCTGTGGTAAAAATTGAAGGTGATTGGGTGAAATCTGAGGAAGTTATGGCAAACCCTAAAAATAGACAAATGTGGGATTTCGGGCTGTAGGAAGGGGAATTGAGGATAGGGTCCTCAGGGATGAAATATGCAGAATGGAATGACAGGGGTTCCCTGAAATTTTCAAGGAAAACAGAGGTAAAACAAGGGAGATATGGAGAAAAAACTGAATTTTATACTTTTTTATTTATTTTTTATTTTTTTTATTTTTTTATTTTTTTCCAGACTGGAGCGGCTACGGCTCGGTGTTTATTTTTTTTTTACAGACTGGAGCGGCTACGGCTCTGCTTGCAGAATGGGATCTCCGGTTCGAAGGATTCTGGAACAACGCCGAACGGCTAAAACTGGAACGGCTTGCAAAATGGATCTGAAACGGCGCAGCAGTGATCGACAATAGTTCAGCTGAAGGTAGATATGGACCCCAGGTATGTGCGGCTTCCTAACAGTTCAGGGTTTTCACTCGGCCACCAATGCTGTCTGACGGCTTGCGTATTGGGGCAGTACCCCTCACTCCACGGCTCAGGTAAAACTGATAACCGCTTTGCCACAAACGACAGCTCTTGGTTTACCTCACGGGTGGGAACTAGTCAATCAAGTAGGGGTCGTTGCCCTTTTCGCCGGCAGGTCCTCTCAATGGGCCAGCTACTTCGGGGTTCCTGTGGTACTTCTCACAATGAGTTTTAGGGCTTATGCCCAAGTACTTCCCACAGTTAAGCGGATAGGGATTATTCTTAAATCCGAACCTGCAACAGATGCGAAAAAAAAATTTAGCAGAAATTTCACCCAGCAGGCCCAAGAAAGTGCTCTGATACCAGATGTGAGGCACCTGCAACAATTAATTAACAAGAATACGCGAAATAGCAGAAATGATAGAACTCAGAATCACTTTTGTATTGATCACAGGCCACTTCGAGGGGGCAACCTCCTTTGAGCAAGCTCAATACAATAACTTCACGGTGCCTTCATAGGTCTCAACACACACTTATATACTAATTCTAGGCGCCAATACTATGGGTCGAAACCATGGGCCGTTACAAACTATGGATCAACAATACTACGGGCGACTTACAAAGCATATGCGCCAACAACAATAATACAAACTATTGATCAACAATTACTACGGGACGACTTACAAAGCATATGCGTCCAACAACATCCTACTAACAAAGTAAAGACATGGGTTCCTAACACTACATATGATGATTGATTTGGTGATCTAGCTATTTTTATGATATATGATTGGGCCCTTGGTGATGTCAGTCCACCCTTTCCTAGTAGGCTCCTGTTATATGCACACCGGGTTACACCCCTACTCTTGGTATAGACTTGGTCATTTAGTCCCCCTAGGCAGTTGACTTTGGATCCACCTTCACCTTCTCCATCCATCCGACTCGTACATGATATTCTTTCCCGACTTGGATTCCGATTTGTGACCTTGAGGATCCCTTTCCCCACTGATCTCTGAGTATGCCATGATTCCCTGTCTATTGTGCCTCGGCTCTTTAGTGTGTGAGATGCACTCTCAAACTTGGGATTTGCTCCTGTTGGTTGCCCCCGATGTTGCAATGCAGTTAGGAGTGTGTAGCCTCACAGGGTGTTCACCATTGGTCATCGAAGCATGTATTGCTCACCCCCATTACTTTGCAGTATGAGCACCTTGATTATATCTATTGAGATATGTATGTAGCCCAAAAGGGCCTTGATATGAAATGAAGAAATGAAGAAATGTAAAGCAAGCCAAGAAGGCTAATGTAAATGTAAAATCTAGCCAAAAAGGCTAAGTATGAAATTCATTGTAAAATCCATGCAATGTGTTTGTAAACACACATGGACATAGGTCAGTCGTACATGTCAGTATTTGTAGTGGTTATTTCCTCACCTAGTCCTGCGGGGCAAGGAGGTGAGAGGGAGCAAGGGACAAGCTCAAGATTGTCCCTTAGAGTCTCAAGTTACGGTTTGCCGGACACCCAGTTTGGCGGTTCTAGAAGAGAACCTCACAGAGTCTTCAGGCACGGATGTGAGTTGTGAGATACTTTTTAGATGACTAGTGGCGGTTTCCCTGCACTATACCCATTTGTGAGGCACTGCCCTTCCCCGTGTTTTTGTCATGGTATGCTTATCTCAGTGGACCCCGTTTTCCCGAGTTATCCAAAAGGTCACATGATCTTTATCCTTGTCATCCCTCATCCTTCGCCATGTATTCCACATCACCCAGAGTCAGCTAGGTGGTCAAGTCTATAGGCTGTGCATAGCAGTTGAGTCTTTGGATGTGGTGGGCCCACCTCACTTGGGGCCTTGTATTTTTCGAAATTTAATGCAGTTTTTAATCACCATATTATTATCATGTTGTTTAGTAATGTACTAACTTGTATAAGGAAGCCTTTCACTTCATGATTACATACAGGTATTCAGCTAGCACCATTGTTGACCAGATTTGACTTGGTCAAACTAGGTTGACCAGGCCAAAAATGGGCTAAAAAAAAATGTTGTGACCGGAATTTCGATTTTGTTCAATTATTATCTACAGGGGACCCATATGAGCTTCCAAGTGACAGAATGCAAAAAGATCGAGGCGTTTGTGAGATTTTTAATTATTATTGGTCATTAATGACTCGTTTTAATTAAAAATCATGGATTTTGGGCAAATAATGCCTAAGTGATGGATCGGGGTCATTTGAGTGGTCATTCCTACTATTTTTGGGGTCCACGATCACATTGCAGCAGACGGTTCGACAATCCGGGCACTCTACGTGGGTTAAAAGCCCAGATTACATCTTCAGCAATAAAAATCAGCAATAAAATACATGGAAAATAAAAAATTGACAGAGGCAACTATAGCAAAGGGTAAAATTCAATGGCTGGCAAATAAAAGGGTGATTCCTAAGGTAAATTGGTAATGTTTGACATGGTATTTGTACATTGTGGGTCCCTCCATTGGACCAACTCACTAGATGGGTCGAATTTGCCCATGGGGGGCGTTTTTCCTCTCTTGGCAAATTCGATTTGCTTGTTATATTGTATGTGGGACCTTGGGATATTGGTTGGGGGGATAAAACACCCTATAGACACCCCCCAACCTTGTTATATTTGTTATATGGCCCCACAATGGGCCCCTCTCTCTCCACTTGTGCGCTATCCTTGGGCAATTCGCATCCCCTCCATGAGTTCATCTCCACCCTCGATTTGGTGATTGGGAAAGTCAATCCCAACCATTGGTTTTGGGGGGAAATGAAGCTAGGTTTTGAGCCATCTCCATAAGAGAATGAGCTCACTCCATTGTGGCCTCTCTCTTGGCACATTTGTACACTTGAGTTTTTGATGATATAGAGCCATTCTTCCACGGTTTCTTGAGAGTTTATGGATGGATATGTGTTGCTTGACTGATGTCTAGTTTTTCATAGCTTTGTTGAGTTGCTAGTGCATTGTTTCCATCTTGTCCTTGGACAACGACTTGCAGGTGAAGAGATCAGCTGGAGGAGGGGGCAGTTTTTGGAGTGGGAACCCCACAACTGCTCGAATTCTTCAGAGAATCAACAAGGGAGTTGTTGCGTCGAGAGGCGCTCTACAGCCCAGTATGGGGGAGATCTTGTTAGTCGAATGTTTGTCGAGATTGTCGACGTCGAGTAACAAAATAATACAAAGTAAACAAAAAAAATAATACAAAGTAAAAGGTAATAAATATTATGTTGGCCATAAACAAAAAAGAATAACATAAAGTAAAAAGTAAATATGAGACTTAAACTAGAGACTTTAGAGCAGAGGATTAGGTGGTAAATATTATGTCTGCCATAAACAAAAAAGAATAATACAAAGTAAAAAGTAAATATGAGACTTAAATTAGAGACTTTATTTTTTACTTTTAATACAAAGTAAAAAGTAAATATGAGAGTTTAGAGTGTTTGTCCAATAACAAAATAATACAAAGTAAACAAAAAATAATAATACAAAGTAAAAAGTAATAAATATTATGTCGGCGATAAACAAAAAAGTATAATACAAAGTAAAAAGTAAATATGAGACTTAAACTAGAGACTTTAGAGCTTAGGATTAGGTGACTCAGGTATTGCACTCAAGAAGCTATTCAAGGAGAGGTTTGCACCTCGGGAGATTTGATCCCTCTCGACGCTTGATAGAGCCTAGGATTTGGATCTAGGCTGGTTATTGCATTTTTCGCCTTTCAATTCTCTCATTTTAGTCATTTTTACTTGTTGGTTTCTCTTGTTATTTGCTGCATACATTGACTTGATCTTGTTTGTGGCAGGTACCTAGGGCGAATTTGGTCATTGGGAGCTCAAAACGCCAAAGGCGCTGTTGTTCAACAACTGAGTTTGGAGGGCTAGTCTTCGGCAATCTCATTTGTCTATTCATTCTCAAGTAGGTCATCTTTGCTGGTCTCTTGCATTTTAAATTTCACTGTGTGTTGAGCAGAAAATTCGTTTAAAAAACCCCTAAAAATACAAAACTTAAATTTTCACCATTAGAATTTGTTTTAATTCAAAACCCACTAATGAATTGATCTTAAAAGCCTTAATCTTAAGTTTCATTTGCTTTAGACTCCATTTGCCCATAGAATCAAGACTAGTCTACCAAGCAAAAACGCCCCCCTGGGGCGTTTTTCTCCTTCTGCTTGGTTCGGTGGTTTTGGGGTTCTGGGTAGTTTGTAATTGGTTTCAAATCATCATTTTATGTCAAGGAATCAAACTACCAATTGCTAGAAGTATTTTAAATCATGTTTTATTTGTTGCCCTAGGTCGATTGCTGCACTGCTTAACTCTCTTTCTTGGGCAGGTTCATTCTATTTTTCCACTTCTAGCTTATTGTACGTCCTAGTTTATTTCATCCTTGCAATCACTAATCTAATCAGCTTGTTTCATTATAATTGATTGTTGGTCACTTCCACATCGTCCCCATTTTTACTGCTTGTGTCCATCTCTTGGTTGGAGCTAGACTTAGGACTTAATCCGCACTCATTTCCTGTTTGTACTTTTCCTATCTTTGGGGTTGGGTGTGTGTTTGTCTCTCAACCATCATTTTGAGCGGGGTCTCCCCCCTGACTTGGCTATGTGCCTTGTCTGAAGCGACAATAGCCTTGTTCGGTGTGACTTCCGTTCCCTGAACGAAGGACCTGGCTATTGCAGGTTACACCATTCTAGCTGATCACCCTCTACCATCCCTGTTGGGACATTCATTATCCATTAGCTAGAGTTTGTGTGATAACATTTTTGGAGCCGCTAACGGGGAGGTAGAGGCCTACCCGTGTTTTGTTTGAGTTCTGTGTCTTTTTGCTTGTTTTTCCTTTTATCATTGCATCTGAACTTAAAACTCTGTTGGCTGATTTATTTTTGCATAATTATTGTAGCCAACACATTTTGTCTCATTCACCACTTCCCCTTCACGACATCCCACCTTTGGTGAACAAGGTATTTAGTTCACTTGGCGACTCCACCCCGCGGCTCCACTGGAGGCCGAAGCCATCCGTACAACTTACGTTGCCTTGATCGTTCTGACACATCGCATAGCACGCCTATCACTTACGTCAGACGAAACCTTAGTGTTTCCCCAACTCGTTTTGGCAGGCAGTTAATTCTGCAGCCGCACCTAGTGTGGTAGTGCCACCCCCTTTCATAGCTCCCAACCCATCGCTAAGCAACAACCAGATGGCTAACCCCAATCCTGATCCACATGCCTTTGGCCGTATGGCTAGAGCTTCACCCTTCAGCTTCGCTTAGATTCAGGGTGCTCCCCATGACATGCATGAGAAGTATTTTGAAAAGATTCCAAAGTTCAGTGGGAGCACAGCCACCACGATTGAAGATCACGTCGAATCTATGTGGCAACACATGGAGGCCTATGGGGCCACCGACGAAGATGTATTCATGAGAGATCTTTTTATGTCACTTGAGGGCGATGCCCGCAAGTGGTTTGATCGGTTACCTGCCGGATCAGTCACTGGTTACGATGACTTTGTGACCAAACTCAACGGACAGTGGTCGGTCAAACTAGATGGCAAGTATTAACTTAGCCAGCTATCAGAAATTAAGAAAAAGGAAAACGAAACCACTCACGAATTCAACATCAGATTTGATAAAGTTGTGGCCCAGATACCTGAAACCATTCGCCCCACGGACCCAACTATCTTGATACACTATTTAGACTCATTTGAAGGATGGCTAGGGTACCACCTTAAAGACAAAGAGCCGGCTACTCTTAAGATTGCCCGGGACAATGCCCACAAAGCTGAAGCAAACGTTGCGTCCATGGGAAAACAAAACTTTTTTGACCTTCATGCTCCTTCATCATCACGCACTGATTCCCGTCCCCGCAAGGGCAAAGAGCCTGCAAAAGAAGACACAGAGTTAGGGAACACTGAAGACATGAAGGAAATGATCAAAACCCTCACCCTTCTAATAAGAGACCTGGCCAAAAGCAGGGAATCGGAGAGATATAAAGCTCCATACAGCCCTAAGCCATATTGGAACCAAAACAGGAGGCCCACCACTGAAGAGATCAAGAGACCTGTTATCACACTATAGTAGCGGGGCTACTATCCTTGTTCAGTGGATATCTGCACATTCCAGAGCTTCCATTATTCCAGAGCATGGCTATATATTCTGGATCACTCATGATCAGAGCAGTATATTATTCAGACGTATGTTTGACCTTGTGTCAAGGCTGAGCCTTGAGAGTTCAGATTTGATGACCGATGTGACCCTTTATCCCATACAGTTTCAGTTCAGTGCCTAGAGATGTATTGCAGCAGTGTTTCAGATGGTGCATGATGATTATTATGTTGATGATGTTGTATGATCTATGGATATGTTATCACTGACTGTGGATTATTATCTTGTTGATTTAGTCATGATTACAGCATGTGCTTGGTATATTATTCCTGATGTGGCAAACTGTTTAAAATGAACTGTAAATCATAAAATGGACAATTGCTTGCACATTTAGGTCATTTAACAAAACCCACTGGTTTTTTTTACCTTACATAGATATGGTATTTCCTGACACCCGTTGTCTGCTAGTGTAGGCTCCATATTCACTTGTCTCCATCCATACATGACCTTCCTGTTTGACTTTAAACCCTGACTTGTCTCACTTGACTTTCTGATACTGAGGACTTCCCCATTTTTCTACCTCTGTGTTTGGACCGCATCCCTGTGTATTCAGTGTCTCGGCTCTGAGTTGGTGACAGAACTTGCCTTTGGTGAGTTGGATTGTAGGCCTAAATCATTCTGGTCGGTTGTCCCGATGTTTGACATTGGCTCGAACTCCCCCTAGTCACTTGAGATGTTGTTGGCTAAAACTGAAAGCTCATGTTCTACCTATGGAAACTTATAAATTCGCCCATGGAAACAAAAAAAAGGGCAAGAGCGATGAACAGCTAAAAATACTCTTCGAAGAGTATAATAAAGGTCCAAAAAGCAATGATTCTTAAAAGCTATATCTAAACAATTGCTGACCTTATAAATATTTGAAAAACATGCCCTGGATGCAAGCTGCAACTAGTTGTGCTTCTCAGCACATCTGAAATCCGAAGGGTTATGTAGGCCAAAAAGGCCATGGAATAAAATTGAATGATCCTAATGAACTTGGATCAACTTGATGTAGACATGATGCCTAAGTTGAATAAGCACTCTCTAAACAACTTATCCATTTGTGAGACACAGCCATCCCCCATGTTCTTTTGTCCAGCACAGAGTTTGTAGCTTTCCCCTTTCTCCCAGTCCCAAGTATTTTTGAGTTGAGTTAGACAAGTCAATCTCTTTGCCCAACCTTGTTCCTAGCCTTCATCCTTCACTAGTAGTTTGACCATGTCCAATGGGTGAGTTTGTCATTTGAACTATTGTGCAAGTAATTTTATATAACAACGGAATATGCTCAATGCCACTGAATGGATCTTATACTTTGAGCTTGGCTGTGAAAATGATTAGAGAAGCATGTCTTAGTCTACTGATGTGATTTGTCCTTGGTTGTATATATTATGGGGATCTGTGATGATGTGGGCCATGTATAGATGCCTATTTGATGATGATTGATGGTCCCACATACTTGATGATGATATCATATGATGGACATATGACGCAGATGATGTTTGATCCAGTTCAGCAGGTTTATTACTACTTCAGATTAGCAGATTATACATTGTCCATATATGGTGGACCCTACAGCTGGCCCATTAGGGCAACCCATGGTGTATGAGTACGCATTTCTAGTGGATTTGGGTCTTCTGGATCCATTGAGACACTTATCTTTCAATTCCGGGCACTTCTGACAGTGATTGATGCAGTTTTACACTTGTTGACCAGATTTGCGGTTGATTTCCCAGCCTGAGCAGCAAGGGCCATGATTGGCCAGTTCACCTAGGGCGCTGATGATGGAGGGGGTGGTCCAGCCACTTGTTTTTACCATTTACCCCCCCTTCTGGAGAGCCTGGTGGGCTCAGATGGACAGCGCTAGCACCCTAGGAGGCAGTTTTGGCACTTTCACAGTTCCCGAGGCAGTTAAAAAATGGGATAAAGTGGTCACTGAGGAAATCGATTTGGGCAACTGAGGCAAGGTTTTGGCATTTGGTTTTCACAGAGGTCTTCCAGGGTGGCATCACTATCTTCCAGTCATTTTTCACCATGTGGGTATGCCCAGATTGATCACAGGAGGACATTTACTGCTTGACTGTCATGGATTCTGAGGACAGTTTTGGTCATTTATATTATATTGGACATATTTTATTATTTTATTGTGCCTTGGGGATGAGCTAGTAAGGATTGATGCCTCCTAGCCCCACCATGAGCTTATATTGTCATGTCCTGGTCACCATGAGTTGGATTTTGGTACTTATGTTTCTCTAGTGGATGACATCACCCTCTTATTGTACCATTTAGTGGGGGCGCTATTGTTATATTGAGTGATCCATGTTGATATATTGTTATGGTTCATCTTAGCCATTGATTGTATGACGAGATCTTTTAATCTCAACCACTCATTTGATGTAGTATTATGGAGTGGTATAGGGTTTTGGTCTTTATTATCCTATATAAGGAGGAGTCCCCCCATTGTATAGCTCACCTTTGGAGCTCTGGAATATTGGAATAGAAGATTTCTTTGTGGAGCACATCTCTCTTGTATTGTGGATTCTCTTGCATATTGAATATACAGTATCTCTTCTATGTATCATTGTGGATTTTGGTGCTTCTACTAATCTTTTTACAGGAAAGTCGAATTGGTGGAGAGGAGGGCGATTTCTTGAGGGTTATTGTTGGAGGGATCCACATATTCTCTCTTGGGTTGATCTTGTGACAGGGAGTATCATTATTGTATCTTTGTGACATAGTTGATGCTTTCTATTACATCTTTCTACCATTTTCATAATCATCTTGCTTGACTTGTTTCTTTGATCTTGTCTTGTAGAAGGAGGACGATTTGGCTATCTTGGAGAAGGACGTTTTGGTTGGAGCTCTTGGATCTCACTCTTGAATATACACATAGGAGAATGCTATCAATTTGCAAGGTGGCCACAAGCAATTGAGGTAAGATCTACAAGGTATGTGCTTCTTTCATCCATTCTATCTTCATTGGTCATAAAACCCTAATTCATTAAAACCCCAATTTTGGTATTTCTTAGATCTACTTAGATCTAGCCTTGCTTTTGAGAAGATCTTGAAAACCCATCTCTATACCATCCTTTCCTAGTTGGATCTATAGTTTGGTGGTGATTGGTTTAGAATTGACACACTTTTCAAGGCAAAAAGCCCTCTTGAACCCAAATCGCACTTCCTAGTGAGAGGCTTGTTTGGTTAGATCTAGCATATGGGTAGGTGAGATCCCACTTGATTTGCAATCTAGACACTTGATAACCTACCCCCAGATTCTTACTTTGGTGAATTCTACCTTGTGGACATCATTCCATGTTTTAAGGGGTCAAAACTCCCTTTTGAATTTCTTGGCACCTCAAAACTCAGATCTACTAAGATCTAACCCTTGGATTGACTTGATTTTTGGGATCTACATAGATCGGGGTACTAGCTACTTGGATCTATAGTTTGGTGACCATTGGACTTGATTTGGTCCACCAAACCCTCATTTTAGCCCTCCTTGAGCAAATTCGCACCCCCTTGGGTAGGTGAGTTTGTCCACTTCAAGGAGGTGGGTGGTTGAGATTTTTGGGGATTCGGAACGGCCATAGCTTGAAACCTAGGTCTAGAGTATCTTTTTGTCACGATCCGCCTTGGGGGTAGCATTCCTTGCTTCAAGGGATTGTGGTCCACTTAGGGTCATTTCTTGAAAACCTAGATCTAGCAAGATCCAACCATTAGATCTCATTTAGCTCACTTGACTTGGCTTCTAGGTGTCCCGATCTACACTTTGACATACTTTTTGACCCCATTAGCCCATCCAATAAGGCACTAGTCCTTCTCAAAACAAGTCGCACTCCTTGGGATTTGTGTCAAACCATAGATTTAGTACGTGGGTACTCGTAAAATCAACTTAGATCTATAGATCTACTAATAACAGAACATCTAGTACCAATTCCATCCCTAACTTCACCTTGTGGGCCCACTTAAAGGCATTTCACACATCCCAAGAAAATAAGACCCATTTGTGTAAACATATGGTACTACACCTTCTCATCATACCCAATCATGTGGCCTAAACCATACGTAGGTTGAAATACTAACAATCTCTTACACCACCTTCAACCATACCTCAACTCCTAGGTCCACTTAGCCTTGCATTGGTTTCCGTAACTCCTCATTAACTTACCCTTAGGAACCTTTGTTTGGATCCAATCAACTGTGATTGGTTATAGGGTCTCTCCCTAGGTCTTGTTTCACCTTGATCTAAAGCGAAGAGTGCCTCGGTTGACGTGACTCCCACCTTGCCTTGGAAACCGTGGCATATCTTGGGTCACCTCTTTAGTTGCCTATCTCCTCTACCGTCCCGGATGGGATACCACTAGGGGCAACTACGAGTTGTGTGATAACAAGACCCTTGCAGCTCCCGAGACCCCTGATACTAGAGCCATTCACTGGTGCAATAAATGTGAAGATGAGCACTTCGAGGCCGAGTGTAGCTATGTCAAACCAGAAAAACTTGCAGAAAACATTTATTGACGCACCTTTCGATCTGGATTTTGGCCGAATCCTCATTGAGGAAGACGAGGAAGAAGATGTTGAAGAAGTAGGCCCCTCTTGTTTCCCGGTTCACCTTGTTGTTGATGAGCCTCAACGAATCAAGATCTATAGGAGACACAGGGATGAGGCCAAGCTTGCACCTTTCACGGAGAGGCACGAGGCTCCCCAGGCGGACCTCGATACTAGCCCTCACTTGTCTGATGAGGCCTTTGGGCATAGCATAGAGTTGGAGAAGGAATTAGCCAAGGTCACGTAGAACATTCCCATGTCTGAACTAGCCAAGCTCCCTTCAGTCCGAAGCCAGATCGCTGATTTTCTGGATAACATCCCGATAGAGAGGGACCTGTCAGATACCTCTGCAAACGTCCCTGGTTCCCTAGACACTACGCACGATGAGGAGACGGACATTGAGGATCCCTCGGTATCTATTCACACTGCTATCTACGAGAGAAAGAATGGAGGGCACCAACCTTTCTATTTGACTCTCCGTATATAGGGCATGCTGTTGCACAACTGCATGCTTGACTCGGGGGCCTCTATGAACGTCATGCTGTTACAAATCATGAAGGCTCTGGGCCTGGAGGTCACCTGCCCTTACAGATATGTTTGTGGGATAGATTCCAAACAAGTTCTCGCCTACGGCCTGATCAAGAACTTGAGGGCAGACCTGTTCTCATGCGTGGACATCTCCACACTTATGGACGTGGTGGTGATTGATCTTCCACCTGTCTACGGTATGCTTCTGTCTAGAAAATGGGCTGCCGGTCTAGGAGGGCATCTTCAAATGGATCTATCTTACGCCTCCATCCTTGACCCTAATGGGGTCTTGGTAAGAGTGTACCGGGAGTCTTTTTACGAGGGACACATTGAGGGCATGGAGGATGCCATGCGAAGGATGTATGGAGGATGTGAGTCGGGCCAGGAGGGAATGTTTATGGCGTTTGGTGATGAAAAGGAAAATCATGAGATGGAGGAGCGTGGCGAAGACACTCCCCCTCCCCTGGAGGACTGGAAAGTGAGAGGAATCCCACCCCCAGAGGAGAGAAGTTTTAGGACTATCCCTGAGATGCTGGCCATAATGAATGATAACCTTGCTAGACAGGCCAGAGGACTTCACCCGCGCTACTAGTGGGAGGAGCCATCTTCCCAGGAGCCGCCTGATAGGGAGAGCGATTCATCAGATCAAATCTTTTTTTAGGAGTTCTCCCTTCCCTCCGATTTTTCGTGAGAGTTTGAGCCATTACCGTGCATTACCCCACCTCCCCCCCGCGTCCGCATGCCTTCCCGAGTTTCCTCTTGCCTTCCGAGGTCCATGTACCATCGGGAGAGGGGTGTAGCACGCACGTTGCATCTTCGCCTTCCACCCACCCCTCCACTAGGAGCCTGTCTTCCCAGCCTCCTGATTTTTGGACGATTGGTGAGACCGAGATTGGTGTCATACACCCTAGGTCCGTTGTTCCGCGGCTTGACCCGACCCCCACAAGGGAGGTGACTCCCGAAGTTCTGATAGGGGAGGTTGCAATCCCGTTGGACAGTATGGATCCCATAGATTCGTTCCCCACACTAGCCGTAGGGACCTACACCCTAATAGTGGTGGAAATGTCGATGTATCGGTGTTCCGCGATATAGGTGTGGACCCTCCTTCGGTGAATCGGAGGACCTTTACCACGGGTGATCAGGTAGCCCCTGACTTGGAATCGTGCCTTGTCTAAAGCGACAGTAGCCTTGTCCGGTGTGACTTCCGTTCCCTGAACGGAGGACCTGGCTATTGCAGGTTACACCATTCTAGCTGATCACCCTCTACCATCCCTGTTAGGACATTCATTATCCATCAGCTAGAGTTTGTGATAACAAGAATCACTTTCCACATATCATTATCCATTATTAATTCAATACTTTCTGTCATAGTATCTTTCCAAACTTGATGTTTGGTTGTCTCCATATCAGCGGCTGATCCTGAATCAGTGACATGGCTCCCACTAGAGCATCCTTGGAACCTCTCAATAGGCTCCTTAATGAGATCAATTGAAGGCTTCTTGGCCTTCTCCCTCTGCTTTTCTGAACGAGAAGTCTCATAGGCTTCCATATCTGAGTTACTGAAAGACTCCATCTTGATCTTTGAAACTTGACAGGGGTTATTCATTAGAGCTTTAACAATATGTCCTGAGACCTTGTAAAGGTCCCCCCCACGGACACCAATCTCAATAGCTGAGCTCATATTTCCACCATTAGTCTATACTAGTGCCTTTCCTTCTGAGAAGGCTACAGAGAACCCATTGTCTTCTAAAATTGCCACTGAAAGAACATTCTTCTTTAAACTAGGAACATATAAAATTTCCTCGACATGAATTAACGTACCTGAATCAAGCTTTAGGACAGTTGAACCAAATCCTTTGATTTCAAAGGTAGTTCTATTTCCCATCTCCACTTTCCCATTAAACTTCTCGGCTTTGTAACCTACAAGAGTCCTTTTGTATCCAGTCATATGCTTGGTGGCCCCACTGTCAATCCACCATGATTCTGATGAGTTGGAGATGGATCCTGAGAGTGCTGAAATCAAGAAGAACTCCCTTTGATCTTTTTCTTTGGTCTGAGCTTTAGATTTATTTTGTTGAGGCTCTTCTTCTTCTGTAGCAGTTGAAGCATGGTGCTTCCCTTTATGCCAATTCCTGTTAGGAGGATTTCTACAATCGTTTGCATAATGACCAAGCTCGCTACATTTAAAACTACTTACTTTTGACTTATAAAAGTGCTTACCTTGAGGTCCCTTACCTTTGTTCTGATGCTGAGGGAAACTTCTTCCTTTCTTTGTCTTGGCAGCAAGAGCATGATTCTTTTCAGCTGGAGGCCCAGATCTACTCTGGATTTTTCCTTTTTCTTCTAGGCAATCATGCCATAACCTGCCAAAGCTTGGTTGTATTTCTCTTGCATTCACTGCTGAAAGAAATGTCTCCCAAGATGTAGGAAGACCATCTACTGCCGTTTGCACAAGATCATCATCATCTACTTCAACTCCAATTGCCATGAGTTGATCTTTTATCTGAGCAATCTTTGAGAAGAAGGAGGCATCTGATTCCTTCTCCATCTTCAATGAACGAAGTTGCTTCTTCAAGACCCTCTTCTGAGTAGGTGCCTTCTTCTCATAGAGATTTGCTAGGGCATCAAAGCATTCCTTAGCTGTCCTTAGAGAAGCTATCACAGGCATCAAATTGTCTTTAACTGAGTAAAAAATGACCCTCTTTGCTTTGGCTTGTTTCTTCTTAAATGTTGCTCTTCCTTGAGCTGTTGTAGGCTCCTCCACAACCCTAGTAACCAATTCATCCAAGTCACTCTCCTCCAAAATATTCAAGACCCTAGCCTTCCATGCATTAAAGTTTGAGGATCCTTCAAGCCTATCTTCTGCTTTCACTGAGTTAGAAGCCATCTCAATCAAGTTGCCAAGAGCACTTGTAAACGTGTAGTAAAGTTGATTAGGACACAAACCGTTACCTTAGGATCTATGTAGGTTTTGTTAGCCTGCAAAACAGAGTTAGCTACAAGACCTAAGCTCTGATACCATGTTAATTTTTTGATAGAGTTAGGGTTTAGTGCAGAAAATAAACAATCAATGTATATTAATGCAAAAACACTTTTAACATTTAACGACTAGTACTAAAGATGAAATAGTACAACAGTAACTTCTAACATAATTTTCATCTCTTTCAACTTCACACCTTTAACACTACCAATTTGGTCACTATGTTAAACTAATGTTCAGTAACATGTAATTAATCATAAAATAATCAACTTGTTTAATTACCAATAAAAGATATATGTGAAGATACTTACCTGGGTGTGAAACCTTTCCTGTAATATACTCAGAAATGTTGCTTTCAGAAAATACTGTGCCTCTCAGATGCTAGTCAACACTAGGAACCCAAAAGACCCTATTAAAGGGTTAGCACAAACCTGAGAGAGAGATGACTGAGTTGAGGTACTGTCAATCAGGAGGGGTTAATGACAGTCAAATACATGGCGACAACATCAAGACTCAGCATAAAAAAATTTGATCCAAAAACTCAACACAAGATGTAATCCAATAAATTCGTAACACAAAACATCTGATCAAAGCAAGTCTCAGGAGACTGAAACAGGTTTAGGGCACCTCATAAAAAAAAAACAGAGACTAGATCCCAACAAGATATGGCCTTCAGATCAGTTGTAAAACATACTGGGTGATCGTGATAAAACATAGAGAGGATCCCAAGGCTCATGACCTCCAACAAATTAAACTTTTAGGCCTCACGGATTCCACAAAAAAATACATCCAGGAGACCAGGAACCCTAGTTAACTGACTAGGGTACCATCCTCTCCAAGAATGGGTCTCGAAGCTGCACTAAAATTAACACTCCCTCTCACCAAGAGAGGCATTGTCAAAAACACTAAGCTTGTCGAAGACGAAGGCTTAGTCAACACATTTGACAATTGTACCATGTCCTTGTCATGGTGAAACAACCTGTCATTGAATACAGGATTTTCTGAGAACTTCAAAGAGCTTTGCATGTCAGTAAATACCTTGATCTTATAGATCCATTTGTAAGTTACAATTGACTTCCCTTATTGTCTGAGAATCACTTTCCACATATCATTATCCATTTTTAATTGAATACTTTCTGTCATAGTATCTTTCCAAACCTGAAGTTTGGTTGTCTCCATATCAGTGGCTGATCCTGAATTAGTGACATGGCTCCCACTTGAGCATCCTTGGAACCTCTCAATAGGCTCCTTAATGAGATCAACTGAAGGCTTCTTGGCCTTCTACCTCTGCTTCTCTGAACGAGAAGTCTCATAGGATTCCATATCTGAGTTACTGAAAGACTCCCTCTTGATCTTTGAAACTTGACAGGGGTTATTCATTAGAGCTTTAACAATATGTCCCGAGACCTTGTGAAGGTTCCCCTCACGGACACCAATCTCAATAGCTGAGCTCATATTTCCACCTTTAGTCCATACTAGTGCCTTTCCTTCTGAGAAGGCTACAGAGAACCCCTTGTCCTCTAAAATTGCCACTGAAAGAATATTCTTCTTTAAACTAGGAACATATAAAATTTCGTCAACATGAATTAACATACCTGAATCAAGCTTTAAGACAGTTGAACCAAATCCTTTGATTTCAAAGGTAGTTCTATTTCCCATCTCCACTTTCTCATTAAACTTCTCGGCCTTGTAACCCACAAGAGTCCTTTTGTATCCAGTCATATGCTTGGTGGCCCGACTGTCAATCCACCATGATTCTGATGAGTTGGAGATGGATCCTGAGAGTGCTGAAATCAAGAAGAACTCCCTTTGATCTTTTTCTTTGGTCCGAGCTTTAGATTTATTTTGTTGAGGCTCTTCTTCTTCTGTAGCAGTTGAAGCATGGTGCTTCCCTTTATGCCAATTCCTGTTAGGAGGATTTCTACAATCGTTTGCATAATGACCAAGCTTGCTACATTTAAAACATCTTACTTTTGACTTATAAAAGTGCTTACCTTGAGGTCCCTTACCTTTGTTCTGATGTTGAGGGAAATTGCTTCCTTTCTTTGTCTTGGCAGCAAGAGCATGATTCTTTTCAGCTGGAGGCCCAGATCTACTCTGGATTTTTCCTTTTTCTTCTAGGCAATCATGCCATAACCTGTCAAAGCTCGGTTGTATTTCTCTTCCATTCACTGTTGAAAGAAATGTCTCCCAAGATGTAGGAAGACCATCTACTGTCGTTTGCACAAGATCATCATCATCTACTTCAACTCCAATTGCCATGAGTTGATCTCTTATCCGAGCAATCTTTGAGAAGGAGGCAACTAATTCCTTCTCCTCCATCTTCAATGAACGAAGTTGCTTCTTTAAGACCCTTTTCGGAGTAGGTGCCTTCTTCTCATAGATATTTGCTAGGGAATCAAAGCATTCCTTAGCTGTCCTTAGAGAAGCTATCAGAAGCATCAAATTGTCTTTAACAGAGTAAAAAATGACCCTCTTTGCTTTGGCTTGTTTCTTCTTAAATGTTGCTCTTCCTTGAGCTGTTGTAGGCTCTTCCACAACCCTAGTGACCAATTCATCCAAGTCACTCTCCTCCAAAATATTCAAGACCCTAGCCTTCCATGCCTTAAAGTTTGAGGCTCCTTCAAGCCTATCTTCTGCTTTTCACTGAGTTAGAAGCCATCTCAATCAAGTTGCCAAGAGCACTGTTATCACATATATAGTAGCCGGGCTACCATACATTATTTTTCTCATTCCAGTACACTATTCAGCCAGTTCCCGTACATTTGAGATGCTGAGATGAGCATCTATATTGGATCACTATCAGATTGTGGACAGCAGTTGTATTCCCCATGCCATTACTGAGTCTCAGGATACTCAGAGAGATGACCGATATAGCCATTATACCATTAGTACAGAGCAGTCAGTAGTGCTCAGAGTTGCAGCAGCAGTGCCAGAGGACAGGTGATGGTACAGGTTGATGAGCTTTCAGGTATATGACTCAGCAGGTATATCATGGTGTTATGGTTAGATTGCTTTTATACTTATTCCTATAGCATGTCTTAGCACTTAGTGTCATGATCTGGCAATCATATAGATATTTGGACCTGGTTGATCTATTATATATATTATATTGTCCCTACTCAGACTTAGAAGTTCACTATTCATACTCATTGGTATGTACCCTCCTTAGGGAGAATAGAGGTGATCATTCCACCACACCTTGGCTTGCTAGTGTTGGCTCCATTATTCATTGTCTTCATCCATCCATGGCTTACCTTTTAGATTATCACCCTGACTTACTACTTGACTAGTGACATGGAGGATTTTTTCCCACTGTAGCCTCTGTATTGGATGAGCTTCCCTGTTTATTGTGTCTCGGCTCTGAGTTGGTGACAAAACTTACTTATGGTGAGTTGGAGTTCCTTCGAATTCCCCCTAGTCACTAAAGTTGTGTTGGCTAAATCTGAAACTTTTAGTGCTGCCATGAATGCAAAATCTGGAAAAAATGAAATGCTATATCTTGTATGAAAAGCCCATTCATGCAATGTGTTTCTAAACACACATGAATGAAAGGCATGCCAAATGAAAATGGCTATGAAAATAAAATGTTATATATTTTGGAAAATAAATACCTAGGTAAACAAGCTGTCCATGACACACCTAGAAGTGCTCAGGTAAACAAGTGGCTTAAAAACACACCTGCAGCAGAAAGCCTAAGGAAAAAATGTAAATCTATGCAATGTGTTTGTAAACACACATAGATCAAGGCTATGGAAACTTCAGGCCCAAAAAGCAATGGAACTTAAATGCTATATCTAAACAATTGCTGGCCTTATTTGTATTATGGATTGTGCGCATCTGTGAAGGTTAATAAACCCTCTTTAAACAACTCATCCATTTGTGAGACACCGCCATTCCCTGTGTCATTGCTCATTCAGTATATACTATGGTGTGTATTCCCTTTCCCTTGCCAAAGTGTCACAAAGTCAAGACAGTCAAGTCATCCCTTAGCCTAGCCAGTTAATTTAGCCTTCACCCTTCACTAGCAAATTGATCACAACTATGAAGTGAGTATGATCCTGAAAGTCTAGTCTGAGTAATAATAATAATTAACGACAATATATATTTGGATGTAGATCGCCAGTTATGGTCATTATGTGTTATAATTGCTATGTGAATAAGTTGTAGAGCATGTATTAACCTTGATACTTTGCAGCAGCCTTGGATGATGGTCTGAGTTATATTTTGTCTTGGTTAGACCTAGTTTGACCATGGAGGACCATGGGACATGAGATGTTAGACCTAATGATGATATGGATAGATGATATATGGTCTATGTATACATACATGATGATTCTATGCAGCAGCTACAGGGTTATGATGATGATTCTTGGGTTACAACAGTGTTTGGTCATTTACAGATCATTATTATTGGCCTTGTTCCGGTATATTGGATATTTATTTTGATCATGCAGAGACTCATATGGTGTATGAGTACACATCTTGGATAGATTTGGACCTTCTGAGTCCAATGGGACAGTTTGTTTTCAGTTCCGGGCACTTACAGTGATGATTGAGCCTCAGTAGGTTGTTCCAGTGCAGTTTTGGTCTGTCGGAGGCCCTGTCGGAGAAGATGTGATTTTTATCCGGTTGACCTAGGGCGCTGATGATGGAGGGGGTGGTCCAGCCACTTGTTTTTACCATATTACCCCCCTCCCGGACACACTGGTGCCCTCACCTTGACAGCGCAGGCACTCCAGGAGGCTGTTTGGGGCAGTTTCACGCTTCCCGAGGTATTTCAAGATTGGTAGAAATGGCTATTGAGGAAATCGATTTGGGCTATTGAGGCAAAGTTATGGCATGGGATGATCATTGATGATAGATCGGGGTCTTCCACACCTTCTCCAGCAGTTTTAGCTTCATCGGGGCCCGCATCCATCACTTATGGCACTTTCTGTGGATTTCTGAGGTCTTTTGAGGACCACGACTTGACCATGGAGGCACGATTTGGTACTTTGATGATTATTTTATATTTATTTGTGCTATGGGGATTGACCAAGGAGGGATAAAATTACCCCTTGGACCCACCATAAGCCTCTTATGATATTTTGTCATCATGATTTGGTGGGATTCCCCTCTTATAGGGCGATTTTGTCCACTTACATAATATTTTATTAGTGATCCATGTATTTTATTGTTGAGCTCATCTCAACCATTGATTAGACATTTGTATCTTCTAATCTTAGCCACTCATTCAAAAAGTGGTTAGGGTTTTGGTGCCTCTCCTTCCTATTTAAAGGAGAGAGCCTCTCATTGTAAAGGGGACTTTTGGCTCTGGATTATTGGAATAGAAAATTATTATTGCATCTATCTCCAGTGTTGTGGTGAATGTTTTTGGTGTTCGTTCGTTGGTTCTTCCTTTGCACTGATTTATTCGAGATCTTGTTTGCCATATACTTTGTACCACGATTTTGCATCTACAGGTGGAGGCCGATTTGCTTGGAGGAGGAGGTATTGGTAGGGGAAGACTCTCCCTACTTCTTCTTTCGAGCTCTTCGTTGGTAACAGGGAGTATTACTGTCCCAGGACCTTCTATTTCATGTTACTATTGCATTTCTCTTGTATTTCTTCCATACTTGATCTTACTGATTGAATCTTCATTCCTTGGTTTGACAGGTAGAGGAAGGCGCACTTGTGGGCTAGGGCATCAAATTGGCAAGCAAATCAACAATCTCTCATTTGATCTCTGTGGGAATCTTCCTCAACATCAAGGCATCTCATCCACATCACTCAGGTATGATCTCAAGGTATGTTCTATCTCCATGATCTATCCAATTGTCTAAAATATTTCAAAACCCTAAATATTTCAAAACCCCATTTTTACATTTTCTCAGATCTACTTAGATCTAGTGGGTTGTTGGGCATAATATTGAAAACCCACCTCTATAGTATCCACGGCATCCCGGATCTATAGTTTGGTGAGGATTGGCTTCCGTTTGACCCCCCTCCCATGCCAACTTAGCTTCTCCCAAGCAATGCGCACTTCCTAGTTTGAGCAAGTTGACCTAGATCTAGGTGGTGGGTGTTTGAGATTCCACTTGATTCGTTATCTACACATCCAATAACATACACCCAGATTGTTACTTTCTTGAAATTCACCTTGTGGGCCCTATTCCACATTTTAAGGGATTTAATCCCCATTTTGGACCACTTGGAACACTTAAACTCAGATCTACTAAGATCTAGCCGTTGGATTGCCACGAAATTATAGATCCATACTCCTACTTGACTAACCTACCCGGATCTAAAGTTTGGATGCCATCCGACTTGTTTTGACCTACCTAACCCCCATTTTTGGCCTCCTTGGGTAAAGTCGCACCACCTTGGAGAAGTGAGTTAACTCACTTCTAGGACGTGGGTGCTTGAGATTCTTGCGGATTTGGAACCGGGATAATTCAAAACCTAGGTCTAGACTATCACTTTGTCAAATCTTGCCTTGGGGATAGCATTCCTTGTTTTAAGGGATTGTGGTCCACTTGGGTCAAACCTAGATCTAGACACATTCATCCATCAAGACCTCTATTGCCCACTTGTCCCAAATACTACGAGTCCTAAGCCACAAGTCAACCCTACTTTGACTCCACTTCCCAATTCCCAAGGCACTGGTTTCTCTCCAAGTTAATTCAACTTTCCTAGATTGTTGGATTGACTTGTGGATTGACCTATGCATGGTGAACTAAACCCTTGAAGCTATCATGTATCATGGTCAAGCTTGTCA
Source organism: Larix kaempferi (assembly GCA_027924585.1). NCBI lineage: Eukaryota > Viridiplantae > Streptophyta > Pinopsida > Pinales > Pinaceae > Larix > Larix kaempferi. Next base: position 4,628,479 of record BSBM01000394.1, read on the forward strand.
TCTGTACTAGTTAGCCCAATTGAATCCTTAAACTACCCTGCATCGGACACGGTTCCCAAGGCAGTGGATCTTCCAACATTGAACTAGTACACTCATCCTAGATCTCACTTCAAACATTGTAAGTCACTCTCACATCAACTATTAACCAAAGCCATACCTATTGAACCCCTCACTTGGCTTGTGACTTCACCCTTAGGTCTAGGATAAACCATACACCTAACTTCACTTAAAAATACCTTGATTTGGTGTCTTGGTTTTGATCTCTCCTGTCGGGAGTAGATCCGGTCTCCCCCTTTGTTGTCTGGGCTAGATAACATAAAGTGAAGGTTGCCTCGACTGACGTGACAACCATATATTGGAGGTCGAGGTGATCGTGGTTGCACCTTTTGAGTTGCCCTTCCCTATTGCCATCCATGACTGGATACATCCATAGGGGTAACTACAGCTTAGGTGACAACAAGCACTTGTAAACGTGTAGTAAAGTTGATTAGGACACAAACCGTTACCTTAGGATCTATGTAGGTTTTGTTAGCCTGCAAAACAGAGTTAGCTACAAGACCTAAGCTTTGATACCATGTAAATTTTTTGATAGAGTTAGGGTTTAATGCAGAAAATAAACAATCAATGTATATTAATGCAAAAACACTTTTAACATTTAACGACTAGTACTAAAGATGAAATAGTACAACAGTAACTTCTAACATAATTTTCATCTCTTTTAACTTCACACCTTTAACACTACCAATTTGGTCACCGTGTTAAAGTAATCTTTAGTAACATGTAATTAATCATAAAATAATCAACTTGTTTAATTAGCAATAAAAGAGATAGGTGAAGATACTTCCTGGGTGTGAAACCTTTCCTGTAATATACTCAGAAATGTTGCTTTCAAAAAAGACTGTTCCTCTCAGAGGCCAGTCAACACTAGGAACCCAAAGGACCCTATTAAAGGGTTAGTGCAGACCTGAGAGAGAGATGACTGAGTTGAGGTATTGTCAATCAGGAGGGGTCAATGACAGTTAAAGACATTGTGACAACATCAAGACTCAGCATAAAAAAATCTGATCCAAAATCTCAAGACAAGATGTAATCCAATAAATTCGTAACACAAGATCTGATCAAAGCAAGTCTTAGCATACTGAAACAGGTTTAGGGCACCTCATAAAAAAAACAGAGACTAGATCCCAACAAGATATGGCTTTCAGATCAGTTGTAAATTAGACTGGCTGATCGTTATAAAACATAGAGAGGATCCCAAGGCTCACGACCTCCCACAAATTAAACTTTAGGCCTCACGGCGTCCACAAAAAAATACATCCAGGAGACAAGAAGTCTTACGGCCTCCACCAGTAGAAGGATCTAGATCTTAAGACTGATTCTAAGGTCTAACAGAAGTGAAGGAGATCTGAGCTAAGCACCAACAGATCGAACCAAAAACCAGTAGATCGAGCCAAAAACCAGCAGATCGGTTCCTCTCATAAATGGATCAGGTAGATCAAACTTAATAAAAGCAGATCGGACTTCCACAAAAATCCTAGTTGAGCAAAACAAGAATTTAACAATAACAGTCACGACCTCCTTCAGGCAAGTTATCAGTCAATAAAAAAAGATCATATTTCAACATAGAACAAACCCTAAATGATCACAAACATAAAAGAAAAAAAAAAGATATGAACTTGATCAACAGGTGGGCGACAATCAAACTCAGGAAGAGCAGCTGAGATAAGGTTGAAGTCAAGCAGAGGAAGGAGCATACCCGAATTGGATGAAATATAATTTATGAAGAAGATAAGTCTTCAATATATAGAAGCAAGATCTTCTAGAAAGGTCAATAAAATAACCTTTTAGGGTTCCATAGAAATAGGAAAGTACCATTTTAAAAATAAACTTATAAAAATAAAAAAGTAAAAAATTAAATTAAAAAAATAAAAAATAAAAAATAAATAAAAATAAGAGTCACATTTAATAACATAAATGATAAGTACGGTGCAAGGACTAATACATGACCCAATATAGCATAGGTGTGGGTACATGATCCATGACCCTTAGGACCAAGGGTAAACCACAAGGTGGTCAAATAACCATAGTACCCATAGGACCAAAACCATCACAGGTGGTATTTGTTATCACACCATAGTAGCAGGGCTACTATTCTTGCTTAGCAGATATTTGCACATTCCAGAGCTTCCATTATTCAGAGCTTGGCTATGATGATTGTATATGTTGAGATCACTCATGATCAGAGCAGTGTATTATTTAGACTTATGTTGTTTGACATTTACTTGCACATTTAGGTTGTTTGACAAAACTCACTGGTTTACCACCTTACATAGATATGGTCTTTCTTGACACTAGTTGTCTACTAGCTTAGGCTCCAAATTCATTTGACTCCATCCATACATGACTTTCCTTATTTAACTTTAAACCTTGACCTGTCTTATTTGACTTTCTGGTACTGAGGACTTCCCCATTTTCTACCTCTGTTTTGGATCGCATCCCTGTATGTTTAGTGTCTCGGCTTTGAGTTGGTGACAAAACTTACCTTTGGTGAGTTGGATTGTAGGCCTAAATCATTCTGGTCGGTTGTCCCAATGTTTGGCATTGGCTCGAACTCCCCCTAGTCACTTGAGATGTTGTTGGCTAAAATTGAAAGCTCATCTACTACTTATGGAAACTTATGTAAATTCGCCCATGGAAACTAAAAGAGCTAGAGCGATGAACTGCTAAAAATACTCCTCGAAGAGTATAAGAAAGGTTCAAAAAAAAGCAATGGTTCTTAAAAGTTATATCTAAACAATTGCTGACCTTATATGTATATGAAAACATGCCCTGGATGCAAGCTGCAACTAGTTGTACTTATCAGCACACCTAAGATCCGAAGGGTTATGTAGGCCAAAAAGGCCATGAAATGAAATTGAATGATCCTAATGAACCTGGATCAACTTGATGTAGACATGATGCCTAAGTTGAATAAGCACTCTCTAAACAATTTATCCATTTGTGAGGCATAGCCATCCCCCGTGTTATTTTGTCCAGCATAGAGTTTGTAGTTTTCCTCTTCTCCTAGTCCAAAGTATTTGTGAGTTGAGTTAGACAAGTCAACCCCTTGGCCCAACCTGGATCCTAGCTTTCATCCTTCACTAGCAGTTTGACCATGTCCAATGGGTGAGTTTGTCATTTAAACTATTACGCAAGTAATTTCATATAACCAAGGAATATGCTAACATGATTAATGCCACTGAATGGATATTATACTTTGAGCTAAGCTGTGGGAATGATTAGAGGAACATGTCTTAATCTATTGATATGATTTATCCTTGGTTATATGTGGACCTAGTCAAACCTAGTTTGACTATGGTTATTTCTTGGGACCCGTAATGATGTGGGCCACATATGCTTATAGATGATGATGGATGGTCCCACATACTCTTGATAATGATGCCATATGTTGGACATATGGTTCAGATGATGATTGATGCAGTTCAGCAGGTTCTATTATTACTTCAGATCATCAGATTATGCACTGTCCATATATGGTGGACCCTACAATCGCCCCATTAGGGCAACCCATGGTGTTTGAGTACACATTCTTAGTGGATTTGGGTCTTCTGGATCCAATGAGACACTTATCTTTCAGTTCCGGGCACTTCTGACAGTGATAGATGCAGTTTTACACTTGTTGACCAGATTTGGGGCTGATTTCCCAGCCTGAGCAGCAGGGGCAATGAGAGGCCAGTTCACCTAGGGCGCTGTATGAGGAGGGGGTGGTCCAGCCACTTGTTATTACCATTTACCCCCCCTTCTGGAGACCCTGGTGGGCTCAGTTGGACAGCGCAGATGCCCTGGGAGGCAGTTTTGGCACTTTCACAGTTACCGAGGCAGTTATAAAATGGGATAAAGTGGTCACTGAGGAATTTGATTTGGGCAATTGAGGCAAGGTTTTGGCACTTGGTTTTCACAGAGGTCTTCCAGGGTGATCCCACTATCTTCCAGCCAGTTTTCACCATGTGGGTAGGCCCACAGAGATCACACGAGGTCTTTTACTGTTTGTCTATCACAGATTTTGAGGACAGTTTTGGTCATTTATATTTATATTGGACATATTTTATTATTTTATTGTGCCTTGGGGATGAGCTAGTAAGGATTGATGCCTCCTAGCCCCACCATGTGCTCCTTATGTCATGTCCTATTCATATGAGGTGGGTTTTTGTACTTGTACCCCCTCTAGTGGATGACGTCACCTTCCATGAGCATCTTTTAGCTATGACGTCATCACCTTTTTGAGTGATCCATGTGTTATGTTATGTGGTTCATCTTAGCCATTGATTTTATATTGAGATCTTTTAATCTCAACCACTCATTTGATATTGTATTGTAAAGTGGTATAGGGTTTTGGTCTTTATTATCCTATATAAGGAGGAGACCCCCTATTGTATAGCTCACCTTTGGAGCTCTGGAATATTGGAATAGAACACTTCTTTGTGGAGCATATTTCTCTTGTCTTGTGGATTCTCTTGCATCTTGAGTATACAGCATCTCTTGAATCTTCTATGTATCATTGTGGATTTTGGTGCTACAACTAGTTTTCTTGCAGGGAGGCCGAATTGGTGGAGAGGAGGGCGATTTCTTGAGGGTTATTGTTGGAGGGATCCACATATTCTCTCTTGGGTTGATCTTGGTGAAAGGTAGTATCATTATTGTATCTTTGTGACATAGTTGATGCTTTCTATTACATCTTTCCATCATTTTCATAATCATCTTACTTGGCTTGTTTCACTTGATCTTGTCTTGTAGGAGGAGGACGATTTGGTAATCTTGGAGGAGGACGATTTGGTAATCTTGGAGGACGTTTTGGGTTCGAGCTCTTGGATCTCACTCTTGAATATACACATAGGAGAATGCTATCAATTTGCAAGGTGGCCATAAGCAATTGAGGTAAGATCTACAAGGTATGTGCCTATTTCCATCCATTCTTCTTCATTGGTCACAAACCCTAATTAATTAAAACCCTCATTTTGGTTTTTCTTAGATCTACTTAGATCTAGGCTTGCTTTTGAAAAGACATTAAAAACCCACCTCTATAGCATCCACGCCAATTCGGATCTATAGTTTGGTGGTGATTGGGTTAAAATTGACACACTTTTCAAGGCAAAGTAGCCCCCTCTTGAGGCAAATCGCACCCCTTGGGAGAAGCTTGTTTGGTTAGATCTAGCATATGGGTAGGTGAGATCCCACTTGATTCACACTCTCCTCACTTGATAACCTACCCCTAGTGCTTCACTTTTGTTGATTTCTGCCTTGGGGGTATCATTCCTCAATTTGGGGGTTATGCCCACTTGGATCAGTTTGGTGATGCATTTCAATCTCAAATCTATGGAGATCTAGCCATTGGATCCCCTTGATTTTCAAGATTCACATAGATCATTGCCTAAACTACTTGGATCTACAATTTGGTGGCCATTGGACTTGTTTTGACACACTTTTCCACCTTTTTAGCCCTCCTTGAGCAAGGTCGCACTCCTTGGGTGATTTAGTTTGCCCACTTTAAGGACCTTGGTAGTTGAGATTTCAGTGGATTTTGAAAGAGCATACCTTGAAACCTACATCTAGTGTGTCATTTTGTGACGATCTGCCTTGGGGGTAGCATTCCTTGTTTTAAGGGATTGTGGTCCACTTAGGGTCATATCATGAAACATTAGATCTAGAAAGATCCAACTATTACCCCTCAATTAGCCCACTTGATTTGCCTACTAGGTGTCCTGATCTATACTTTGACATATCTTTTGACTCCATTTACCCATCCAACAAGGTCCTAGTCCTCCTTAGGCAATTTGCACTCCTCGAGAATTGTGTCAAACCTTAGATCCCATATGTGGGTATTTTCCTAATTTCAACTTAGATCCATAGATCTACTCACTACATACCCCTTAGTACCAATTTCATCCCTTAAACTCCACCTTGTGGGTCTCATTTGAACCATTTGCATATCCCAAGGAAGTGGGCCCCACTTGTGTAATACATGGTACTAGATCTTGTCACCTTATCTCATCATGTGGCCTAAATCATACATGGGTTGCAACATTAATCATTCCTCAAACCTCCTTCAACCATACTTTAACTTCTAGGTCCACTTAACCTTGCATTGGTTTCCGCAACTCATCATTTACTTATCCCTAGAAACCTTTGTTTGGGTCCAATCATCTTTGATTGGTGTTAGGGTCTCCACCTAGATCTTGATTTATCTAGATCTAAAGCGAAGAGTTCCTCGGTTGGCGTGACTCCCACCTTGCATTGGGAACCGTGGCATCTCTTGGGTCACCTCTTTAGTTGTCCATCTCCTCTACCATCCCAAATGGGATACCACTAGGGACAACTACAAGTTGTGTGATAACAGTATTCTTATCATATATAATAATATATAGTAGCTAAGGCTACCATATCTTCAGATCAGATTCTATTTCTTTTTTCAGCCATTCCTTTACATTGAGATGCTTGAGATTAGCATTCATTTCAGGATCACTCCTATTTTATGAGCAGCTAGCATAGCCCAATGCCATGACTGAGTTTCAGGAACTCAGATTTGATAACTGATGTAGCCATTTTTACCATACAGAGCAGTGTGCAGTAGCAGGATTCCAGTTAACAGTTGATGACTCAGGTGATTGGTACAAGTATATGACCCGACAGGTATATGGTTGTGTATTGGTTTATTATTGCTTTGTTGGTCATTTTTTTAGCTTGATTTAACATTTAGTAGTCATGACCTGGCAATCTATTTTTATACTATGGACATGGTTGTTAATTTAGATCTATATGGTCTAGCTTGCTCAGAATTATGACGTTCTTGTCTATACTCATTGCTTTCACCCTCCTTAGGAGAATGGAGGTGATCATTCCCACCATTATATGGCTTGCTAGTTTTGGCATCACTTTTCACTTCCCCCATCCATTCGTCACCTTCTAGTTTTGGTCTTACCTTGACTTACCACTTTAGCCTGTGATATGGAAGACTTCCTTGCTCTAGCCTCTTTGTTGGATAAGTATCCCTGTTTAGTTTGTGTCTCGGAAATTATTGTATATCTCTTATAAAAGCCCATTGAAATGAAATTCAAAACTGTGTTTCTAAGCACAATGAAAGAAGGGCTATGAAATGAATGAAATGTAAAATCCCCAAAGAAGGGATATCAAAGGCCTAATAAAAGCAGTGATTAAATGTATTTCAAATCTAAAGTCTGCTGGCCATGGAAACAAATTGAAATGAAAGGCCCAAATAAAACAATGGTTAAATATATGCTAAATCCAAAGATTGTTGGCCTTATAAACTGAATGTAATGATTATTTCCTCACGAAGCCTACGGGTTGTGATGTGAGATGGAGTAAGGGACAGCTAATTCTAAGTGTCCCCTAGAGTCTCCAGTTACGGTTAGCCAGAAACCTAGTCATGGCGGCTCTAGAAAAGATCCTCACTGAGCTGAGTCAACTTGAATGTGAGTTATAGACATCTGCCATGGTTGAATAAACACTTCCCAAACAGCTTATCCATTTGTGAAACACTGCCATCCCCTATGTTATTTTTATCCAACATATGCTTGAGTGTGTATCCCCTTTCTTATATCCAAAGTATCACATTGTTGAGTTAGTACAGTCATCCCTTAGCCTAGTCTTACTCTCTACTCTGCCTGGTTAACATGACCAGGAACCCTAGTTAACTGACTCGGGTACCATCCTCTCCAAGAATGGGTCTCGAAGCTGCACTAAAATTAACACTCCCTCTCACCAAGAGAGGCATTGTCAAAAACACTAAGCTTGTCGAAGACGAAGGCTTAGTCAACACATTTGACAACTGTACCATGTCCTTGTCATGGTGAAACAACCTGTCATTGAATACAAGATTTTTTGAGAACTTCAAAGAGCTTTGAATGTCAGTAAATACCTTGATCTTATAGATCCATTTGGAAGTTACAATTGACTTCCCTTATTGTCTGAGAATCACTTTCCACATATCATTATCCATTATTAATTGAATACTTTCTGTCATAGTATCTTTCCAAACCTGAAGTTTGGTTGTCTCCATATCAGTGGCTGATCCTGAATTAGTGACATGGCTCCCACTTGAGCATCCTTGGAACCTCTCAATAGGCTCCTTAATGAGATCAACTGAAGGCTTCTTGGCCTTCTACCTCTACTTCTTTGAACGAGAAGTCTCATAGGATTCCATATCTGAGTTACTGAAAGACTCCCTCTTGATCTTTGAAACTTGACAGGGGTTATTCATTAGAGCTTTAACAATATGTCCTGAGACCTTGTAAAGGTTCCCCTCACGGACACCAATTTCAATAGATGAGCTCATATTTCCACCTTTAGTCCATACTAGTGCCTTTCCTTCTGAGAAGGCTACACAGAACCCCTTGTCCTCTAAAATTGCCACTGAAAGAATATTCTTCTTTAAACTAGGAACATATAAAATTTCGTCAACATGAATTAACATACCTGAATCAAGCTTTAAGACAGTTGAACCAAATCCTTTGATTTCAAAGGTAGTTCTATTTCCCATCTCCACTTTCTCATTAAACTTCTCGGCCTTGTAACCCACAAGAGTCCTTTTGTATCCAGTCATATGCTTGGTGGCCCGACTGTCAATCCACCATGATTTTGATGAGTTGGAGATGGATCCTGAGAGTGCTGAAATCAAGAAGAACTCCCTTTGATCTTTTTCTTTGGTCTGAGCTTTAGATTTATTTTGTTGAGGCTCTTCTTCTTCTGTAGCAGTTGAAGCATGGTGCTTCCCTTTATGCCAATTCCTGTTAGGAGGATTTCTACAATCGTTTGCATAATGACCAAGCTTGCTACATTTAAAACATCTTACTTTTGACTTATAAAAGTGCATACCTTGAGGTCCCTTACCTTTGTTCTGATGCTGAGGGAAATTGCTTCCTTTCTTTGTCTTGGCAGCAAGAGCATGATTCTTTTCAGCTGGAGGCCCAGATCTACTCTGGATTTTTCCTTTTTCTTCTAGGCAATCATGCCATAACCTGTCAAAGCTCGGTTGTATTTCTCTTCCATTCACTGCTGAAAGAAATGTCTCCCAAGATGTAGGAAGACCATCTACTATCGTTTGCACAAGATCATCATCATCTACTTCAACTCCAATTGCCATGAGTTGATCTTTTATCCGAGCAATCTTTGAGAAGGAGGCAACTGATTCCTTCTCCTCCATCTTCAATGAACGAAGTTGCTTCTTTAAGACCCTTTTCAGAGTAGGTGCCTTCTTCTCATAGATATTTGCTAGGGAATCAAAGCATTCCTTAGCTGTCCTTAGAGAAGCTATCAGAAGCATCAAATTGTCTTTAACAGAGTAAAAAATGACCCTCTTTGCTTTGGCTTGTTTCTTCTTAAATGTTGCTCTTCCTTGAGCTGTTGTAGGCTCTTCCACAACCCTAGTGACCAATTCATCCAAGTCACTCTCCTCCAAAATATTCAAGACCCTAGCCTTCCATGCATTAAAGTTTGAGGCTCCTTCAAGCCTATCTTCTGCTTTCACTGAGTTAGAAGCCATCTCAATCAAGTTGCCAAGAGCTCTTGTAAATGTGTAGTAAAGTTGATTAGGACACAAACCCTTACCTTAGGATCTATGTAGGTTTTGTTAGCCTGCAAAACAGAGTTAGCTACAAGACCTAAGCTTTGATACCATGTAAATTTTTTGATAGAGTTAGGGTTTAATGCAGAAAATAAACAATCAATGTATATTAATGCAAAAACACTTTTAACATTTAACGACTAGTACTAAAGATGAAATAGTACAACAGTAACTTCTAACATAATTTTCATCTCTTTCAACTTCACACCTTTAACACTACCAATTTGGTCACCGTGTTAAAGTAATCTTTAGTAACATGTAATTAATCATAAAATAATCAACTTGTTTAATTACCAATAAAAGAGATAGGTGAAGATACTGTCTGGGTGTGAAACCTTTCCTGTAATATACTCAGAAATGTTGCTTTCAAAAAAGACTGTTCCTCTCAGAGGCCAGTCAACACTAGGAACCCAAAGGATCCTATTAAAGGGTTAGTGCAGACCTGAGAGAGAGATGACTGAGTTGAGGTATTGTCAATCAGGAGCGGTCAATGACAGTCAAAGACATGGTGACAACATCAAGACTCAGCATAAAAAAATCTGATCCAAAATCTCAAGACAAGATGTAATCCAATAAATTCGTAACACAAGATCTGATCAAAGCAAGTCTTAGCATACTGAAACAGGTTTAGGGCACCTCATAAAAAAGACAGAGACTAGATCCCAACAAGATATGGCTTTCAGATCAGTTGTAAATTAGACTGGCTGATCGTTATAAAACATAGAGAGGATCCCAAGGCTCACGACCTCCCACAAATTAAACTTTAGGCCTCACGGCGTCCACAAAAAAATACATCCAGGAGACAAGAAGTCTTACGGCCTCCACCAGTAGAAGGATCTAGATCTTAAGACTGATTCTTAAGGTCTAGCAAAAGTGAAGAAGATCTGAGCTAAGCACCAACAGATCGAGCCAAAAACCAGTAGATCGAGCCAAAAACCGGCAGATTGGGTCCTCTCATAAATGGATCAGGTAGATCAAACTTAATAAAAGCAGATCAGACTTCCACAAAAATCCCAGGTGAGCAAAACAAGAAGTTAACAATAACTGTCACGACCTCCTTCAGTCAAGTTATTAGTCAATAAAAAAAGATCATATTTTAACATAGAACAAACCCTGAATGATCACAATCATAAAAGAAAAAAAAATAGATATGAATTTGATCAGCAGGTGGGCGGTAGTCAAACTTAGGAAGATCAGCTGAGATAAGGTTGACATCATGCAGAGGAAGGAGCAGACCCGAATTGGATGAAAGATAATTTATGAAGATGATAAGTCTTCAACAGATAGAAGCAAGATCTTTTAGAAAGGTCAATAAAATAACGTTTTAGGGTTCCATAGAAATAGGAAAAGTACCACTTTAAAAATAAACTTGTAAAAATAAAAATGTAAAAAATAAAAATAAAAATAAAAAATAAATAAAAAATAAAAATAAAGGAGTCACATTTAATAACATAAATGATAAGTAGGCTGCAAGGACTAATACATGACCCAATATAACATACGTGTGGGTACATGATCCATGACCCTTAGGACCAAGGGTAAACCACAAGGTGGTCAAATAACCATAGTACCCATAGGACCAAAAACATCACAGGTGGTATTGTTATCATATATATAGTAGCTGGGGCTACCATATCTTCAGATCAGATTCCATTCCTTTTTTCAGCCATTCCTTTACATTGAGATGCTTGAGATGAGCATTCATTTCGGAATCACTCTTATTATATGAGGAGCCAACATAGCCCTATGCCTTGACTGAGTTTCAGGAACTCATATTTGATGACTGATGTAGCCATTTTTACCATACAGAGCAGTGTGCAGCAGCAGGATTCCAGTTGACAGTTGATGACTCAGGTGATTGGTACAAGTATATAACTCGACAGGTATATGGTTTTGTATTGGTTTATTATTGCTTTGTTGGTCATTTTTGTATCTTGATTTAGCATTTAGTTGTCATGACCTGGCAGTCTAGTTATATACTATGGACATGGTTGTTAATTTATATCTATATGATCTAGCTTGCTCAGAATTATGAAGTTCTTGTCTATACTCATTGGTTTCACCTTCCTTAGGAGAATGGAGGTGATCATTCCCACCATTATATGGCTTGCTAGTTTTGGCATCACTTTTCACTTCCCCCATCCATTCGTCACCTTCTAGTTTTGGTCTTACCTTGACTTACCACTTTAGCCTGTGATATGGAGGACTTCCCCGCTCTATTCTCTTTGTTGGATAAGTATCCCTGTTTAGTTTGTGTCTCGGAAATTATTGTATCTCTCTTATAAAAGCCCATTGAAATGAAATTCAAAATTGTGTTTCTAAGCACAATGAAAGAAGGGCTATGAAATGTAAAATCCCCAAAGAAGGGATATCAAAGGCCTAATAAAAGCAGTGATTAAATGTATTTCAAATCTAAATTCTGCTGGCCATGGAAACAAATTGAAATGCTAAATCCAAAGATTGTTGGCCTTATAAACTGAATGTAATGATTATTTCTTCACGGAGCCTACGGGTTGTGATGTGAGATGGAGTAAGGGACATCTAATTCTAAGTGTCCCCTAGAGTCTCAAGTTATGGTTAGCCAGACACCTAGTCATGGCGGCTCTAGTAAAGATCCTCACGGAGCTGAGTCAACTTGGATTTGAGTTGTAGACATTTGCCAAGGTTGAATAAACACTTCCCAAACAGCTTATCCATTTGTAAAACACTACCATCCCCTGTGTTATTTTTATCTAACATATGCTTGAGTGTGTATCCCCTTTCCTATATCCAAAGTATCACACTGTTGAGTTAGTACAGTCATCCCTTAGCCTAGCCTTGTATTTGTCCACCTTCACTCATTACTAGCAAATTGATCACAACCATGAAGTGAGTATATCCTTGAGGTTCTGTTCTGAGCTATTATTAATTATAAAAGTTTACATTGAATATTTATCTTGTTTAAACCGCTAGTGAAATGCTACTTTATGTTTAAGAGTCTTGTTATTTGAATGACTAACGAAGCATGTCTTACCCAATTATACTTGCAACATTTTGATGATTTAGCCTGGGTCATATTATTGGTCAGTTTGACCTGGTCAAACCCAGTTTGACCATGTCAACCACAGGACATGGGATGATTTAAGACCAGTGATGTTATAGATCGATTATATATGGTCTGTTATTGCCCATCAGGTGGTTCCATGCAGCAGTTACAGGTTTCAGATGGTGATTTGTGATATTTTTATGATTTTGATCATTTACAGATTATAATTTTTTATCTGTCTGAGCATGGTTATGGTTATAGATGATGATACAATTATCCACATGATGTATTGGTACTCATTCCTAGTGATTTTGGATCTTCTGAGTCCATTGGGATACTCAGTTTACAGTTTCGGGTATTTTCAGTTGAGGTATTCTTTAATTTATCATTCTGGTGCAGATTTGCTATTAAAAATGGCCTGGCAGAGCAGTTTGAATTTTTATTTGTTTCACCTAGGTCCTAGGGTGCTACAGAGGGAGTATGGGGTCCAACTACTTGTTTTTACTATATTGCCATACTCCTAGACATGTTGGTGTAGTTGGATTTGGCACTGGGTGATCAAGTAGTGAGCTACAATCATTTTTATCTTTTACAGGTGATTTATAGAGGAATAAAAAATGGTAAAATGGCTACAGAGGAATTCGATTTGGGCTACTGAGGCAAGGAAATGGCATAGGGTTGATTTTGGATGATGTGTGTGATGTCTCCCACACCTTCCAGAGCAGTTAGAGCATTCAGTGGGGCCCACACACTTCCGAGGCTCATATTTTATGATTTTATTTTCTTTCAGGGGGCACGATTTGGCCATTTGGTCACAGTATTGTACCTTGATGATATTATTTTATGTTATTGTGCCATGGGGACACACTAGTGAAGGATTATTTCACATCCTAGACCGACCATGAGCTTATGTTATGTTTCCTAGTCACTTTTGTGTGGGATGTCCCCCTAGGGCAATTTAGCTAGTGCGTCCTCTTCTATTTTTCAGTTGATCCATGTACTTTATGTTGAGCTCATCTCAACCGTTGATTATAACTTATGTATCTTTTAATCTCAACCACTCATTAAAAAGGTAGTTAGGGTTTTGGTCTCTCCCAGTACTATTTAAAGGAGAGACCCCCTCATTGTAATAGGACCTTTGGCTCTTGGAATTTGATAATAAAAGAATTATTTGCAGACTCTTAGATCTTCTTTGATTGGATGTTCTTACATGTTGATTGGAAACTCTATTGTTACCTAGCATTTGAGATTTTGTGGTGAATCCAAATATTTTGTGGAAACAATGTTTATCTACAGGAGGTCGACTTCACTTGGGACGTTTTTGCAGGGGACTCCTCAACTCGTTTTGCTTGAAGTTGCTTATATTAGGGGGTTTTCAATAGCATCATTGTGATCTTTGATTTCTAATTGATGTCTTTTGTTTTTACAGTCTTATTCTCTTGATGCATCAAATCTAACGTACGTAGTTTGTTGTTTAGGAGAGGAGGGCGCACTTGGTTCTCTGGGAAAATCGATTTCACTTGGACACTCACTCAAATCACCTCAAATTGATCGGGAAGGCATAGATCATCAATATCAAGGCATTCGTAAGATTATTCGGGTAAGATCTACTCTTGATTCAGGTATTTTGGGTTCCAATCCATTGGCCATTTCATTTTACTGTTAAAACCCTAACTCTAAATTAATTGGAAAATTCTCTGGCTCAAACAACTTGGTTTACTGGCAAACCATTTCTGGGTATTTCACCTCAGGCATAACCCAAGGTGGGTTCTCAAGAGAGTCACCCTTGAGGGACTCCTTGTGGCCCATTTCCCTAGGCACTGATCTCCCTACCCTTGCGCACTTCCTGATTTGGCCTATTTCTTTGTTGTTTAATGCTTGTTCTGGGACTTGTGTGTTTTGATACTGTCATACTCTTCGCCAAGCCTTAACTAAAGGTACTAGATAGCCCCAATCCTAATCTTAACCTCTCTACTTTGGACACAGTTCCCAAGGCAGAAGATTTCTCTATCATTTGCTAGTGCCTTGATCCTGGATCTTGTAGTTAAGTTTAAAAGTCACTTGCATTTACACATTGTATCAAATTTACATCTTTTAAGCCTCTTGATCCAACCCATTAACAAACCTTGTGACTTCATCCATAGATATAGGGTTAGTATACCTTACACCTAACGTACTTCATTCATTTGATTTGATCTGGTGTTCTGGTTGGATCTCTCCTATCGGGAGTTGATCCGGGTCTCCCCCATTGTTGTCTTGGGCTTGGATAACATAAAGTGAAGGGTGCATCGATTGGCGTGACAACCAATCCATTTGGGAATTGAGGCTCTCGTGGTTCACCTCTTTGGTTGCCTATCCCCTCTACCATCATGTATAGGATCCATCATTTGGGGCAATTGCAAGTAGTGTGATAAAAGGTACAAATCAAAAGATAACTCAAAGTGGGTAAATGACCCTATTAACCACAAGTCAAAGAATCAACAAGGTGTAAGGACCAAATGTTAACCAATCAAGGTGGGGGTACAACCAATCATCTCTCTCTCAAATGTACAAGTGTTCCAAATAATCTGAAAGTTCATCATCACTGTATAAGAAAGGGTCCACACGAATGATGTGATCAAGTGGTCCTCTAGATTGCTCCTAAGGTCAAATGTTAGTGGCTCTATCATGTTAATTTTTCATACATTCATAGCATAATAATTCAAATGCATAAATAGGATCACTAGAAGAAAGACAAAGCACAAAACAATAACAGAAGAGTTTATCCTGGGAAACCCAATCGGGAGAAAAACCCAGCAACCTTCGTATAGAGATGATAATTCCGAGAACAGAGTACAATGATGAGAAAGAAAAGGTGGAAATGCTTTCAAAAGATAGAAACCCCAAAATAGTCTTCTCCTTCTGCAGATGTGAAGTTCTCTCTCTAAGTGATGCGAACTTCTGTGAAGTGAGTGAGTGAATAATGACGTGCACTTTACCTCTTATTTATACAAGTGCCAAACTGGAAATTTCCCTAACTGGGCCGACTTCTCTTGGGGAGCAATAAATAATTTTATTTTTAATTTTTCTTTTGCTTGCTTTTAATCCCAAGGTTTACATTGATTCTTTCAAGGGTTTTACATAATTAATTACATCAAGTTCATCTCCATTAGGAGGTACAATCAAGTACAATAAAAATACAATGATAATATCTTCCGAAGTTGCACAAAACCAACACTCCCTCTGAACAAGGAAGGTATTCTTCGGTCTTCATCAACATCATGATCATCTGGGTTTCATCTGTACATCTATACTGTCTCCATCATCTCTATACATACTGAAGGTTGTGAACACAGTCTCAGTCCTTCGAGGAGTGTCATCATGCATCAACTCCACTAGTCCTTCGGCAAGTCCAAGAGAGTCTCTCCATCCTACTTGGATGTCCGAGAGATAGGCTTTTACCATCTGTTATACCATTTGCTACCTATTCGTCTCATCTGCCGATGGTATCCTCCCATACATAGCCAAGAACCTGGACGAGCAGATGTGCACGACCATCTACTACCTACTCGTCTCATCTGTCGATGGGGTACTTACATACCTGGCTGAGAACCTGAACGAGTAGAGGTACCTGTGCAATCATCACACGACCATCTACTACCTGTCCGTCTCATCTACCGATGGGATTTATCCCATACCTGGCTGAGAACCTGGATGAGCAGAAGCACCTGTGTGAGCCCGACCATATATTGCCTACCCGACTCATCTTCCGATGGGATTTCTCCCATACCTGGCTGAGCACTTGGACGAGTAGAGGCTTGTGGGTCAACTCGACCATCTACTGCCTGTCCCACTCATCTGCCGATGGGATTTCTCCCATACCTGGTTGAGCACCTGGACGAGTAGAGGCACCTGGGTGAAAGCAGGGTAAACATCTCTATGTCATCTCTCCCTTTCAAGGAGGGACACATTCTCTTCTACTCCAAGTCTTTCGCGAAAGTATTCGAACTTCATCCTGGAAAGAGGCTTGGTGAGAACATCTGTAGTTTGGTCATCTTTTAGAACATACTATAACTCGACTGCACCTTTCTGCACCATATGACGATGAAGTTATATCGAATCTCTATATGCTTCGACTTGTTGTGAAATACAAGATTCAATGACATCTGTACACAGCTCTGGTTATCACAGTGAATCACAGTTGGCTCTGGAATTTGGCCAAACAATCTTGCAAGGGGTTTTCGAAGCCATACTGCTTCTCGGGCTGCTGTACTCAATGTTATCGGAACCGGACCGGTCATCGAAGCGGTGAAGCCCAAAATGTGAACCGGACCGGAACCGGAAAAAAAATCGAGAAAAAACCGGTCGACTACAAAATACATAAAATATTCATATTTTGTAAAAAACATATATTTTCATGTGCATACATATATGAATCCAAACCATTAATACACAAATATGCAATGTTTCTCATATATATAGCAAGTATGGGTGCAAATAACCAAAACAACACCTAGTGCAATACATCTCTGAGGTTTTGAACCAAAGTACATCAACAAAGAGGCTCGAAATGGCCCCTACAATCCAAAAAGAAAACATAGTACTAATGAATAACAATAAATTGATCATAGAAGCATAGAAAACTTTTTTTGTGTGTTTGTGTGTTTTTTTTTAAATTCAGTTTCGTGGGTCCACTGTCCGCAGCCGTACGACACTGTACGGACCGACTGGTTCCGGCCAGTTCGGCCGGTTTTGACTGGTTCCGGCTGGTTCCATCCGGTTCGAACAAAAATCCGGTTCAATCGGTTTTGGTCCCTGATCGGACCGGTTACCTCTGTAAATTGGTCGGACCGGCAGGTTTTGCCGGTTTCAGTCCGATTCCGATAACATTGGCTGTACTTGCTGCCATATACTTGGCCTTTGCAGAACCGAGTGCTACTGAGTTCTGCTTCCTATTGCAACAAGAAATTACTGCAGAACCCAAATTGAAGCAACATCCGGAAGTACTCTTCCTATTTGCAACACATCTTGCCCAATCTGAGTCTGTAAACCCCTGCAATCTCAAGTCACATTCTGAAGTATACCTCAGGCCATATCCTACAGTGCCACGCAAGTATCTGAGCACATGCTTTGCAGCAATCCAGTGAATCTGTCTCGGCTCGCACATGAACTGGCTGAGAGTGTTCACAGCAAAGCATATATCTGGTCTAGTGTTTGTTAGATACATCAAGGACCCAATTAGCTGGCTATACATAGTAGGATCATTCAAATTTGAATCTGAAGCAGGATCTCTCAGCTTCTTCAAATGTGCATCCATCGGAGTGGCCATGGACTTGCAGTCCAACATTCCGAATCTCTTTAGAATATCTATGGTGTATTCTCCTTAACCTAGGAAAATCTCCTTCTGCCTCTACCATACTTCTAATCCCAAGAAGTAATGCATCAATCCAAGATACTTCATTTCGAACTCAGAGGTGAGTTTCTTCTTACACCATACGATAAGTTTCTCATTTCCAGTGAGAAACAAGTCATCAACAAATAGTACCAAAATCAGTGGGTCATCATCCACAACCTTGTAGTAAAGGTTGGGGTTTGCATCACTCTTGGTGAATCCTAAGCTCACCAAAAATCCGTTTATCCGTCCATACCAAGCACGGGGTGCTTGCTTGAGTCTATACAGTGCCTTTTTCAATCTACATACGTGAGACTTCTTTCCATGGACAATAAACCCTTTTGGATGCTCAATGTATACTTCTTCCTCAATAACCCCATTGAGAAAGGCTGTCTTAACATCCATTTGATGCAACTTCCATCCCATAGCTGAGGCAATAACAATGATCGATCTGATGGAAGTATATCGACTCCCTCTTTCTGAGAGAACCCTCTAGCAAAAAATATGGCCTTGTATTTTTCAACACTCCCATCTGCTCCATGCTTGATTTTGTATAGCCACTTGGAAGTCACTACTGACTTCTCCTCAGGTCTCGGCACAACCTCCCACACATCATTCTTCATAATGGATTGATATTCTTCCATCATGGCATCCTTCCAAACTTGGTGTCTGGATGCTTCTTCATGAATGGTTGGTTCTGAGTCAATGATGTTACTCATCAATGCTACATAACTGGAGAACCTATGGGGTCTTTTGCTTTCTTTGAAAGCACCATGTGGAGCTTCATGCCCCTCTGCATCCTACAAAGTCTGTTGTGCTCATCTAGGCCTTTTCCGGCCTACTACAATATCTCTGGGAACATCAACTGGATCAATAGGATCGATGGGTTCATCTTTTTCTGCTAACTCCCTCTGAATTGGAGGGGTAGATGATCTCATCTCCTTTGGTTCTAGCATTTCTTCATCATCGATCTCCATGTTTGATCCTCTACCATTCCTGAAAGCCATCTTTTCTTCAAAGGTCACATCCCTACTGACTTCAATCTGTCTGGATCCTGGGATGTAGATTCTGTAAGCCTTTGAAGATTCACTGTATTCCACAAAGGTTCCCTTCTTGCTTGAAGGTTCTAACTTCGTCCTTTTCTTCTTGGGTACATGTATGTAGATTGGACAGCCAAATATCTGAAAGTGACCCACTTCTGGTTTTACATCTGTGAAAGCTTCTTCTGAGGTCATCCTTCTAGGCTGAGTTATACTCATGGA
Organism: Larix kaempferi; assembly: GCA_027924585.1. Taxonomy (NCBI): domain Eukaryota; kingdom Viridiplantae; phylum Streptophyta; class Pinopsida; order Pinales; family Pinaceae; genus Larix; species Larix kaempferi. Next base: position 4,647,774 of record BSBM01000394.1, read on the forward strand.
AGCTTTCTGTTGAACATCAACGAGATTCATTGTCCATCATTTGTTCATCGGAACAAGTCTCATCATCCTTCTCTTGTAGGCCATATCACAGGGTTTTTTCCCTACAAGTCAAATCCCGACTGATGATCAGTGACATTGCATAATCAATGTAATGACAATAGTTTAAACAAGTATCTCTGCACAACAATCATAAACATGTCTTCCAAACACATCTGGGAACCATCTAGATGTCTGCTATCTCCACTAGGACATGCCATCAAGAGTGTGCACTACTCTAAGCATGCAGGAAGGAGATATCATCTAGACTAGCTCTATGTAGCTCATATAACAAACACAACAATAGCCTATAGTAAATCAAAAGTAAACTATATCGACTGCTCAACACACTTCCTTATAGATCTGCATATAATGCTTATATAAGACAAAACAGATCTATGTAAGCAAGAAAACTAAGTACTTATCTCTTATTGTTTTTGTGTGTGGGCTTTGTTATCACACAAACTCTAGCTATTGGTGGTAGGTATCCCAATAGGGACGGTAGAGGTGAACAACTAGGTAGGTGTAACCAACAGTAGCCAGGTCCTCCGTCTAGAGGAGAGAAGTCACACCGGACAAGGCTACAGTCACTTTAGACGAGGCACGTAGCCAAGTCAGGGGGGAGACCCCACTCAACCAGTGATGGTTGAGACTCAACAATCAGACACCCAAGCTCGAAAGATAAGCAAAGTGAGAGACAAGATGGATGACTAAGTGTGAGATTTCTTCCAGCATAGTGGAATCAAGATTCTGGATGGGAAAGTATACTAGATGAAGCAAATTCAGATCTGATTACACATGTAAATGATGAATTCTATGAAAGATTAGAAGGCTGGAAATTAAATCAGCAAACAGAAATTTACTAGAAGAGTGGTTGGGGACCCTGCCTATGGGGAATGAAGCTCGTTATGATTTACTCAAACATGGCAGCAGTTCATTAAGCAATTGAGACACATCTTCTAGTGATTATAAAATTGTTAGCTAGCTGATTTAAAACACAAAAAACAGGCCAGCTAGAAGTTGAGTGAGACTGCCCTAGGGGAATGAGTTAAGCAGTGGAAAAATGGACCTAGGGCATAGAAAAATGAGCGTTTATACTCACTTCCAGCCAACGAAACTTGATATCCCGAGGTAAAATGACGTTCTAAAACCAAATATCAAGTACCCATAACCCAGAAATCAACCAAACAGCGTGATTAGACAGTTTGCCCAAGTGGGGCGAATTCAGTGAGGGACTAATGCCTGGTTAAGTGGGCAGATGGAGTCGGAATCAAATGAAATTTGGAATATAAGCGTTTAAACATAAATCATTTGTGGGTTTACAAAACAAACTAATTCTAGCGGTGGATTTTGTAGATTTTAATTTTTAGGGGTTTTTAAGTGAGTTTTCTGCTCATCACACACATATTCAAACTTAAAATGTTAGAGACCAACAAGAACAACCTACTTGAGAGTGAATGAACGGATGAGATTGCTAAAGACTAGCTCTCCAAACTCAGTTGCCGAGCAGCAGCGTGTTCCCTTTGCGTTCTGAGCTTCTAATGGCCAAATTCGCCCTAGGTACCTGCCACAAACAAGATCAAGTCAGTGATGCAGCAAATAATAAGAGAAATCAGCAAGTAAAATGACTAAAATGAGAGAATTGAAAGGCTGAAAGTGCAATAACAACTCCCTTGTTAAAACTCTGAAGAATACGAGCAGTTGGGGGGTTCCCACTCCCAAAACTGCGCCCTCCTCCAGCTGAGCTCTTCACCTGCAAGTCGAATGGCCAAGGACAATGTGGAAACAATACACTAGCAACTCAACAAAGCTATGGAAAACTAGATATCGGTCAAACAACACACATCTATCCATAAACTCTCAAGAAATTATGGAAGAATGGCTCTATATCATCAAAAACTCAAGTGTACAAATGTACCAAGAGGCTCCAAATGGAGTGAGTGCCTTCTCTTATAGAGAATGGCCACTCTCAAAATAGGTTTCCCCCCAAAATGGAGGGTTGAGATCATCTTCCAAATCCACAAATCGAATGGTGGAGATGTCTCTATGGAGGGGGGGTGCGAATTGCCCCAAGGAGAGCGCACATGTGGAGGAGAGGGCCCCATCGTGGGGGCCACACATAATACAACCTGTTGGGGGTTGTCTATATGGGGTTTTATCCCCCCAACATCATACAACAAGGGCCCACATGCCCATACCAAGCAAAATCGAATTCCCCCAAAGGAGAAAAATGCCCCTCATGGGCCAATGCAAGGCCCCACAATGCACAACTACAATGTTAAACATTACCAAAATATCTTAGAAATTACCTTTACCTTTGCCAACCATTGATTTTGCCATTTCCCTATAGTTGCCTTAGTCAAATTTTGATTTTCCATGTAATTTTTGCTGGTTTATATGGCTGAAGATGAAATTTGGGCTTTTGACCCACTTTTATTGCCCGGATTGCCAAACCGCCTGCTGCAACGCGATCGTGGACCCCAAAAGTAGTAGGGATGACCACTCGAACGACCCTGATCCATCAATTAGGCATTATTTGCCCCAAATCCATAATTTTTAATTAAAACAGGTCAAAATTTGACCAATAATAATTAAAAATTTCTCAAACGATTTAATATTTTGCAATTCCGTCACTTGCATGCTTATATGGGACCCCTGTAGATAATGATTGATCGAAATCGAAATTCCGGCAATATTTTTTCGGGCCCATATTTTTGTCCTAGTCAACTCAGTTTGACCAAGTCAAATCTGGTCAACAATAGTGCTAGCTGAATACCTGTATGCAAACATGGAGTGACAAGGCTCAATTATACAAGTTAGTACATTACTAAGCAATACAATGATAACATGGTGATAAAAAATACATTAAATCTCGAAATAATACAAGGCCCCGGTGAAGTGGGCCCACAACCTCCAAAAGACCAAAATGCTATGCACATCTATAGGATTGACTAATTTGCTGACTTTAGGTGATGCAGACAACAAGGCAAAAGATGTGGGAAGACAAGGATGAAGATCATGTGACACTTTGGACAACTCGGGAAAGCGGGGTCCATTGAGATAAGTATGCCATTACAGAACATGGGGAAGGGCGGTGCCTCACAAATGGGTATAGTGCAGGGAAACCACCACTAGCCATCTAACAACTCACATCTGTATCTCACAACTCACATCCGTATCCGAAGACTCCGTGAGGTTCTTTTCTAGAGCCGCCAAACTGGGTGTCCGGCAAACCGTAACTTGAGACTCTAGGGGGCAATCTTGAGCTTGTCCCTTGCTCCTTCTCACCTCCTTGTCCCACAGGACTAGGTGAGGAATAACCACTACAAATGCTGACATGTATGGTTGACCAGAATCCATGTGTGTTCATAAACACATTGCATGGATTTTACAATGAGTTTCATACTTAGCCCTTTTTTGGCTAGATTTTACATTTACAACATAATGGCCTTTTTAGCTTGATTTACATTTCATTTCTTCATTTACATCAAGGCCCTCTTGGGCTACATACATATCTCAAAAGATATAAACATGGTGCTCATACTGCAAAGGTAATCGGGGTGAGCAATACATGCTTCGATGACCAATGGGGAACACCCGGTGAGGCTACACAATCCTAACTGCATTGCAACATCGGGGGCAACCGATAGGAGCAAATCCCAGGTCTAACCGTGTATCTCACACACTAAAGAGCCGAGGCACAATAAACAGGGAGTCATGGCAAACTCAGAGATCAGTGGGGAAAGGGGTCCTGGGGATCACAAATCAAAATCCAAGTCGGGAGCAAGTATCATGGATGAGTCGGATGAGTGGGGAAAGTGATAATGGAGCTAAAGTCAGTTACCAAGAGGGGCTAAGTGATCAAGTCTATGCCAAGTATAGAGGACATGACTCAGTGTGCATATACATAAGTCTAACCGGAGGGGTGGACTGACATCACCAAGGGCCCAATCACATCATACCATAGCTAGATCACCAAATATATCATCTCATGCAAAGTTAGTGTACTAACAAGTATAAATAAGTCTAATCTACAACATGAGCAATAATCATCAAATGCAATACCTGCTGCACCATATACCTGCTGCTACTGAACCTGTCTCTGAGCTGGATCTCTGCTGAGTCCGGGCATATAATAAACCAGCAATGTACTATGATACTCTCGATCAGAACAAGACTAGGAAACTGTCTCAAATGGGCTTGTGTCAAAGCCTGGCAAGGAAGAGGTGACCCTGTGGTAGATGGTAAGTGACAATGTCTGTAACATTGTACAACTGTTTGTCCCCTCTGATATATCTGCTAGGGGAAATCTGAACAAAAATGCCTTGTCTGAAGGCGGCTGATCTCTGATTTGGAAAAAAAAGTACTGTGCGGTCCTCGGCCGCACACTCTGCAGTATGGTAGCTTCAGCTAACATAGATGTGATAACAGGCTCCCACTGCCTTCTTGTGGGAACCATGAGAGATCTCTTGTTCTTGCAGTCTGGATCTTCATATCTCCTAGAAGAAGAACTCCGAATGATCATCATTCCTTGACTTCTTATGAGAAGTATCTTCTTCAACTTCAGCAGCTGAGGCGTCATGCTTCCTTTTTTTAGAACTTCGGCAATTATTGGCATAATGACCATATGCCTTGCACCTGTAGCATTGTATCTGAGACAAATCCTTCTTCTCCTTCTTCTGATATGGAGGAGGACTTGATCTCCTACCTTGGTGCTTGTGTTTGTGAAACTTTCTTCCCTTTCCCTTACCTTTCTTGGCATGGGATACAAATGCTTGATTCTCCTTAGGTTGAGTGCCATGAAGTATTTGTGGTGCTGCGATTCTTGTCTCTTTTTGAGTGCAATCTACCCATAGCTTATCAAATTTGGGTAGCTTGGATCTACTGCTTATACTTTGAATGAAGGACTCCCAAGATGGTGGGAGACAAGCTCCTTTTCATCATGGGATCTCCACTGGTACTAAGCTTGTCCCATAGTTCTGTGATCCTCATGAAATATGAGGCAATGGATTCTGACTTGGACATCTTTATATTTGATCGCCGGTTCCTCAATGTGAGTGTCACATTGATACTACTATGTTCAAATAGCTTCTTTATGGTTTTGAATATCTTTCTAGCAGTCTTCTTTCCCGAGATTTGAGGAACCAAGTGATCTCTAACTGATTCCACCAAAATCCTTCTTGCTCTGGCATCATTCTTCCTCCAGTGAGATTTGTCTTCTTCGGCTTCTGGTTATGGAACCTTCTCATTGACAATCTGCAAGAGATAATTTTCTTCTAGTAAAAGAAGAACCCTAGACTTCCAAGAGATGAGGTTGGAAGTCCCTTCCAGACGATCGTCAACCCTCATTCCAATCATCTTGACTGCAGATCTATTTCAGAAAAGGAGCTAGGTAAAAAATGAAAGTTGGAATTTTGAAAAACTGAATCCACAGGTAGATGCGTCCTAGCAAGGCGAGTTGATATGAGGTAGGATTGATCCAAATCAGTGGAGAAAAATAGGTAAAACATGAAACCCTAATTTCTGCTGCAATTGTAGAATTAGGTCAAAAATTGAAAATTCTCGGAATTGAGTTTTGTCTTCACCAAAAGATGCGCACTCCTTAGAGCGAAATTCCCAAGGCTCTTTTTCTTCCAAAAAGTTGAGTGAAAACTTCCAAAGAGGAAACCCTAGTTCTGGCAGGGTTCCGACACTGACACTAACTTGACACTGTGACACTTTGGAAATGGAAAAGGGCAAACACACTCTAACATATGTTGGACAAGCAATAACACGGGGAATGGCAGTGTCTCACAAATGGGTAAATTGTTTAAAGAGTGTTTATTCAACTTAGGCACCATGTCTACTTTTTTAAGGTGATCCAGGTTCATTAGGATCCATCGATTTCACTTCATGGCCTTTTTGGCCTACATAACCCTTCGGATCTCAGGTGCGCTAAGAAGCACAACTAATTGCAGCTTGCATCCAGGGCATGTTTATACATATACATAAGGTCAACAATCATTTAGATATAGAGTTTAAGAACCATTGCTTTTTAGACCTTTCTTATACTCTTCAAGGTGTATTTTTAGCATTTCATTGTTCTTGCCCTTTACTCATGTGTGTTGAGAAACACATTCTAGAGTTTACAATTTCCATGGGCGAATTTACATAAGTTTCCATAAGTAGTACATGAGCTTTCAGTTTTAGCCAACACATCTTAAGTGACTAGGGGGACTTCGTACCAGTGCCAAACATCGGGACAATCGACTAGAATGATTTAGGACTACAATCCAACTCACCAAAGGTAAGTTTTGTCACCAACTTTGAGTCGAGACACAAAAAACAGGGAAGCTCATCCAACTCAGAGGCTAGAGCGAGGGAAGGTCCTCCATGCCATTAGTCAAGAAGTAAGTCAAGGTACTAAACAAACTGGGAGGTAATGGATGGGTGAAGACAGTGAATAATGAGACCAACACTAGCAAGCCAAAATATGGTGGGAATGATCACCTCTATTCTCCGTAGGGAGGGTAAAACCAATGAGTATGGATAGTGAACTTCTAAGTCTAAGTGGGGACAATATAATATATATAATGATACAATCAGGTTCACATATGTATATGATCGCCAGATCATGATACTAAATGCTAAGACATGCTAAAAGAATGAATATAAAAGCAATATAACCATAACACAAGAATATACCTGCCGAGTCATATACTTGAATGCACAATATCTGAACCAACATCTGTCCTCTGAAACTGTTGCTGTAACTCTGGGCCATACTGACTGCTCTGTATAAATGGCTAAATGGCTACATCGGTCATCTCTCTGAGTGTCCTAAAACTCAGTCATGGCATGGGGAACAAAACTGCTGTCCATAATATAATCATGATCCATAATAGATGCTCATCTCAACATCTCAATGTAAGGGAACTGGTTGAAGTGTACTGGAATCAGAAAAATAGTGTATGGTAGCTCGGCTACTATATATGTGATAACATCTAGCTCCAGCTGGGACAAGTGCTCTGTTGAAAAGAGCGCTTGAGAACCTCAGAATCTCCGGTCCTCGCACTCTGCTACTCGTATCCTCCATGCAGCACTCTCACTCTGCAACTACCACCAGCATATCACCTGCTATCTGCTATCCAACACTCTCGCTCTGCAACCAAGCAATGCTTAGGCTTTCTTGCTTACTTGTCCCATTTGCTCAACTAGCTTGTTGGTAGTTTGAGCACTTGTACCATTGTCCAACCAACTCCTTCAATTTGCTGGCATGAGGGAGTATGACTTGGTGGACTGTTTTTTGCGCAAGAGCCACATGATGTAGGATCCATTACTTGTGTTTCTTCTTGAACTGGATCTTTATGAAGTATCTTCTGGATCTTCATGATGCATCATCTTATGTACTTCTTCAAACTTCACCTACAAGATGTATTCTTGATGCACTCTTAGATATACATACTCCACAGTGGCTTGAGTGTTGTATCCTTGATATACATCTTCAGACAGAATGCACTCTGAGATATACTCCAAAGTTGCATACATATCTGTCACCTTCACCATTTGCGCATATACTTCTGATGTTCATGCTTTCTTTATCATGCACATAGATTACCACAAAGTGGGTTCTTCATACTTCTGTTGGAATGTTGTATCCACTTTGACATAGGATGATAGCAATGACTCATACTGAATCAATTGACATCCTCTTTGACATTGGATGACAGTTAAACACTTGACATCCTCTTTAGTTGACATCATGCACAACTAATGCTTGGCATTCTCCCAGTCAAACACTTGATATCTTCTTCAGTCAAACACTTGACATCAATGACAACCAATGCTCAACAGCTAGGACTTGTGGTTAAAAGCTACCCTAATGGACAAGGCGAGGCATCGTTGGGCCTGATATCAGAAAAAGGTAGAAAGGGACCCCCCTAAGTCCCTATAGAGGCCGTGATATCGTCCTTTGATCTCATAGTATAAAGGGAACCTAAAGATGAGGTGCATCTCTATCTCCGACTCCTGTAAGTGGCACACCTGGAAGATCCTATTAGATCGTGGTAGATGGTGGTTCGTCTCCACTTGGAGTCGATGAGAATTGACCCGAAGCTGTCCCATGGGAATCCTAAGCGAGTGCATCTAGTGTCTGTGTGGGTATGGGGGGTGGACGATAATGCCATCCTACAGCTCTAGGAAGTGCTCAAGTTAGAAGGACATCTTTGAGCCCAAGCTTGTTGGAGGTGAGGTCCAAGTAACCTGAATGTACAATCTATAGATATCCTCTTTGATGGATTGGTTCAATACCTGTTTGGGCGGCAAGACATGGCTCGGTGTATCTAAGGAGAATCTAAATGGGGGAAGGCACTTTGGAGAGATGGTCACCGACTGGAGAAGCCAAGATGCCTTAGAGAACCAACCACATGGATGACCCGTGGGGTAATCTGAAGCGAGAGCCTTCGAGGAGCAAAGTGCAAGGTAGGGGTACCTCTCTCTCCCAGAGGCGGACTCTTTGAAAGATCTGACTCTGTGAAGGAAAGAGACCAAATGGATGATGACCTCAAGGCGGAAGGGTTGGATGTCAAACTCTGCCTGAATAATGGGCTGCGGAACAGTATGCTTTCATCGAATGATGCGCTTGAGAAGTAGGGTCTGAACTCACTTTGTCTGGGCCCAATCTGCCTGTATCAAGCTCAGTCCCTAAATCTCAGAAGCGTCGAGAACTGTGGGTCTAATAATCGCCTCCATGAGATAGAGTTTGGACGAGATGTCCTGAAACTGGTTCTGGAAGCATTGTTTCTCGATGAGTGCTAAGGAACCGTATCCTTTGCTGAGCCTAGGTTGGATGTGGTCATCTCGCAAGTACTCCCAAGTAGATGTAAGATGTGGTGATCTCGATCTCTTCCCCCGGAAGTAAAAATGCAAGTCTGTAAGAGGTCCCTTCGATGCATTGAAGACCATAACCTTGGTTTTATTTAGGTTGACTGTCAACTGTCAAAGGTCACAAAAGCTAGCCAAGGTGTCATTTTGTCGTCTTTGTAGGCCCTTAGGAGTAGGGGCCAACAACACCAAGTCATCTGGAAAAAGAAGGGAGATTAATCCCTGATGTAGAAGGAAACCATCACCCTCTTGGATGTGCTCGTGAAGGAAGGACTCTAGTTAGTGAATGTAAATCCTGAAGAGGGTTGTGTTATCACACAACTTGTAGTTGCCCCTAGTGGAATCCCATCTGGGACGGTAGAGGAGATAGGCAACTAAAGAGGAGACCCAAGAGATGCCACGGTTCCCAAGGCAAGGTGGGAGTCACGTCAACCGAGGCACTCTTCGCTTTAGGTCAAGGTGAAACAAGACCTAGGGGGAGACCCTATAACCAATCACAGTTGATTGGACCCAAACAAAGGTTTCTAAGGATAAGTGAGTGAAAAGTTACGGAAACCAATGCAAAGTTGAGTGGACCTAGATGTTAAAGTATGGTTGAAGGTGGTTTGGGAGATTGTTAGTGTTTCAACCGATGTATGATTTAGGCCACATGATTAGGTATGATGACAAGGTATAGCACTGTATGCTACCAAGTGGATCCTGCTTTCTTGGGATATGTGAAGTGGCTTAAAGTGGACCCACTAGGTGAAGCTAGGGGATGCAATTTGCCCTAGATGATGTGTAATGAGTAGATCTACGGATCTAAGTTGATTTTAGGGGTACCCATGTACCGGATCTAGAGTTTGACACAATTCCCAAGGAGTGCGACTTGCTTTGAGGAGGATTAGTGCCTTGTTGGATGGGCTAATGGGGTCAAATGGTATGTCAAAGTGTAGATTAGGACACCTAGGAGCCAAGTCAAGTGGGCTAATTGAGATTGGGTGGTTGGATCTTGCTAGATCTAGGTTTTCATGAAATGACCCTAAGTGGACCGCAATCCCTTGAAACAAGGAATGCTACCCCCAAGGCAGATCGTCACACAATGATACTCTAGACCTAGGTTTCAAGGTATGGCCATTCCAAATCCACAAAAATCTCAACCACCCACTTCCTCAAAGTGGACAAACTCACCTTCCCAAGGGAGTGCGACTTTGCTCAAGGAGGGATAAAAGAGGGGTTAGGTGGACCAAATCAAGTCCAATGGCCACCAAACTGTAGATCCAAGTGGCTTGTGCCCAGATCTATGTAGATACCAAAAATCAAGTCAATCCAAGGGTTAGATCTTACTAGATCTGAGTTTTAAGGTGCCAAATAATTCAAAAGGGGGTTTTAATCCCTTAAAACGTGGAATGATGCCCACAAGGTAGAAATCACCAAAGTAAGAATCTGGGGATAGGTTATCAAGTGTGTGGATTGCAAATCAAGTGGGATCTCACCTACCCATGTGCTAAATCTAGCCAAAACAAGCCTCTCCAAGGAAGTGCGATTTGGTTCAAGAGGGCTTTTTGCCTTGAAAAGTGTGTCAATTTTAACCCAATCACCACCAAACTATAGATCCAACTAGGGGTGGATGCTATAGAGGTGGGTTTTCAAGATCTTCTCAAAAGCAAGGCTAGATCTAAGTAGATCTAAGAAATACCAAAATTGGGGTTTTTAATTAATTAGGGTTTGACACCAATGAAGATAGAATGGATGAAAGAGGCACATACCTTGTAGATCTTACCTCAATTGCTTGTGGCCACCTTGCAAATTGATAGCATTCTCCTATGTGTATATTCAAGAGTGAGATCCAAGAGCTCCAACCAAAACGTCCTCCTCCAAGATAGCCAAATCGTCCTCCTCCTACAAGACAAGATCAAAGAAACAAGTCAAGCAAGATGATTATGAAAATGATAGAAAGATGTAATAGAAAGCATCAACTATGTCACGAAGATACAATAATGATACTCCCTGTCACAAGGTCAACCCAAGAGAGAATATGTGGATCCCTCCAACAATAACCCTCAAGAAATCGCCGTCCTCTCCACCAATTCGACTTTCCTGTAAGAAGACTAGTAGAAGCACCAAAATCCACAATGATACATAGAAGAGATACTGTATATTCAATATGCAAGAGAATCCACAATACAAGAGAGATGTGCTCCACAAAGAAATGTTCTATTCCAATATTCCAGAGCTCCAAAGGTGAGCTATACAATAGGGGGTCTCCTCCTTATATAGGATGATAAAGACCAAAACCCTATACCACTCTACAATACTACATCAAATGAGTGGTTGAGATTAAAAGATCTCAATATACAATCAATGGCTAAGATGAACCATAATAAGATAACACATGGATCACCCAATACAATGATGACGTCATAGTATAAAATAATCATGGAGGGTGACGTCATCCACTAGAGGGGGTAAAAGTACCAAAGCCCACCTCATAATGACTAGGACATGACATAAGAAGCACATGGTGGGGCTAGGAGGCATCAATCCTTACTAGCTCATCCCCAAGGCACAATAAAATAATAAAATATGTCCAATATAATATAAATGATCAAATCTGTCCTCAAAATCTGTGACAGACAAGCAGTAAAAGACCTCCTGTGATCGCTGTGGGCCTACCCACATGGTGAAAACTGGCTGGAAGATAGTGGGATCACCCTGGAAGACCTCTGTGAAAACCAAATGCCAAAACCTTGCCTCAATTGCCCAAATCGAATTCTTCGGTGACCACTTTATCCCATTTTTTAACTGCCTCGGTAACTGTGAAAGTGCCAAAACTGCCTCCCAGGGCATCTGCGCTGTCCAACTGAGCCCACCAGGCTCTCCAGAAGGGGGGGTAAATGGTAAAAACAAGTCGCTGGACCACCCCCTCCTCATACAGCGCCCTAGGTGAACTGGCCTCTCATGGCCCCTGCTGCTCAGGCTGGGAAATCAACCCCAAATCTGGTCAACAAGTGTAAAACTGCATCAATCACTGTCAGAAGTGCCCGGAATTGAAAGATAAGTGTCTCATTGGATCCAGAAGACCCAAATCCACTAGAAATGTGTACTCATACACCATGGGTTGCCCTAATGGGCGAGCTGTAGGGTCCACCATATATGGACAATGCATAATCTGCTGATCTGAAGTAATAATAAAACCTGCTGAACTGCATCAATCATCATCTGAACCATCTGTCCATCATATGATATCATCACCAAGTATGTGGGACCATCAATCATCATCAATAGGCATATATATATGGCCCACATGATCACGGATCCCAATAATATACAACCAAGGATAAATCACATCAGTAGACTAAGACATGCTTCTCTAATCATTCTCACAGCCAAGCTCAAAGTATAACATCCATTCAGTGGCATTAATCAAGTTAGCATATTCCTTTGTTATATAAAATTGCTTGCACACTAGTTCAAATGACAATCTCACCCATTGGACATGGTCAAACTGCTAGTGAAGGATGAAGGCTAGGAACAAGGTTGGGCCAAGGGGTTGGCTTGTCTAACTTAACTCAAAAATACTTTGGACTGGGAGAAGGGGGAAAGCTACAAACTCTGTGCTGGACAAAATAACACGAGGAATGGCTGTGCCTCACAAATGGATAAGTTGTTCAGAGAGTGCTTATTCAACTTAGGCATCATGTCTACATCAAGTTGATCCAGGTTCATTAGGATCATTCAGTTTTATTTCATGGCCTTTTTGGCCTACATAACCCTTCGGATCTCAGGTGCGCTGATAAGCACAACTAGTTGCAGCTTGCATCCAGGGCATGTTTTTCAAATACATATAAGGTCAGCAATTGTTTAGATATAGCTTTTAAGAACCATTGCTTTTTGGACCTTTCTTATACTCTTCGAGGAGTATTTTTAGCTGTTCATCGCTCTTGCCCTTTTTAGTTTCCATGGGCGAATTTATAAGTTTCCATAGGTAGAACATGAGCTTTCAGTTTTAGCCAACAACATCTCAAGTGACTAGGGGGAGTTCCAGCCAATGGCAAACATCGGGACAACCGACCAGAATGATTTAGGCCTACAATCCAACTCACCAAAGGCAAGTTTTGTCACCAACTTAGAGCCGAGACACTGAATATACAGGGATGCGGTCCAAACACAGAGGTAGAAAAATGGGGAAGTCCTCAGTATCAGAAAGTCAAATGAGATAGGTCAAGGTATAAAGTCAAATAGGAAAGTCATGTATGGATGGAGTCAAGTGAATATGGAGCCTACGCTAACAGACAACTGGTGTCAGGAAAGACCATATCTATGTAAGGTGGAAAACCAGAGGGTTTTGTTAAATGACCTAAATGTGCAAGCAATTGTCCATTTTATGATTTATAGTTCATTTTAAACAGTTTGCCACATCAGGAATAATATACCAAGCAGATGCTGTGAACATGACTAAATCAACAAGATAATAATCCACAGTTAGTGATACCATATCCATAGATCATACAACATCATCATAGTAATAATCATCATACACCATCTGAAACACTGCTGCAATACATCTCTAAGCACTGAACTGAAGCTGTATGGGATAAAGGGTCATATCGGTCATCAAATCTGAACTCTCAAGGCTCAACCTTGACATAAGTTTGAATAATATACTGCTCTGATCATGAGTGATCCAAAATATACAATCATCATAGCCATGCTCTGAATAATGGAAGCTCTGGAATGTGCAGATATCTGCTGAACAAGGATAGTAGCCCTGCTACTATAGTGTGATAAGAGGTTGGCGAGAGGGGGCACCCCTTCTTTACCTGAATGCTGCTCTGGATGAAGTCAGAAAGGCCACGTGCCATTCTAAGGCGTCCTACAATTGACTTGTACAATCTCATGATGGCTGCTAGAAGAGTCTTTTAGATATGCCAATGTCGTGGAGTCTTTGGAATAATGCCTCCCTCGACACTGTGTCAAACGCTTTCTGAAAGTCTACAAAGCAACTGTAAAGTTTCAAAGAGTGATGTCGGACCTCTTCAATAATTGCTCAGAGTGTGAAGATGTGATCAATCTTCTAGTAGTTCGGACGAAAATCGGCTTGCCCTCTAGCCCTGAGATGTCGACTCTCTAGCTCCTTAGAAAGCCACTAATGTAAGACTGTGGAGTAGAGCTTGGAGAATGTATGGCCGACCATGATAGTCCGGTAATTGTTTGGATCCACGCTATTCCCTGATTTGTGGATTGGATAAAAAATGTGTCTTGTGTAGGTAGGGGGGAAGCTAGAGCCAACCTTGTGGTTAAATAAATCAACACTAAAGAGACTGGATGCCATGTTTCAAGAATTCGTTCTGAAGACCTTTCTCGTCTGCTATTTTGTTGGTACTCATGAATCTGACTGCTCTCCTAATGTCCTTGTTATCACACAACTTGTAGTTGCCCCTATTGGATGATCCTATTTAGGACGGTAAAGGAACCAGACAACCAAAGGGGTGACCTAAGAGGGTCTCGATCCCCAGATGGATCGGTTGTCATGCCAATCGAGACACTCTTTGCTTTATGCAACAAAGCCCAGGGTAGCAAAGAAGGAAACCTTGATCTAACCTAAAAGGGAAGATCTAGGCTAAACCACCAGATCAATCTATGCGGATAGAGTACGTAAGGTGATTAGCGGATAAACCCTAAATCTAAGGGATAAAGCCACTAAGGGTTTATGTTTGAGTTGAGGGGCTTAGGATAAGTTAATTGTCAACTCGATGTTTAATTAAGTGACTTGGGATTTTGACAAAAGATCTAGGGTCTAGGTGTTAGACTAAATGATCAATTCTACTACCTTAGGGGGATTGAAGGTAAAGCTTGATGAATTAACCAAGATAGTAGATTTGAAAGATATTAGGGCTTTCTAAAACCTTAATGAGATAGCTTGAGGATAGATTTGACAGTATCAACGCACACAAGCAATACCTAGATCATAAGCCAACCGAAAGATGAGCAAAACCAAGGAGGGTGAATGGGTTGAAGATCGGTGCCTTCCAGATAGGGAAGATGGAGTCCTCCAAGGGTGACGCCCTTGAGAACCCTCTTCGGGCTAAGGCCAAAGGTAAATACCCAGAAAGGATTTGCCAAGAAATTAAGTTGTGTGACCCAAAGAATTTTTATAAATTTTCTACATAGTGTTTGTAATTAATTATAAGTGATGACTAAGGGAATAGAACTTGAAACAAAAGAAAATAGATGGGAACTTATCTGAATGTCTTGTAGATGTCAAGTGCAATGATGCTCTAACCCCCTCGAATCAATTTTCGGCCAAAATGACGAGACCCAAGATGAAAGCGATTTGCCCAAGCTGAGCTAGTGCGCCCTCTCTCCTGCAAAGACAAACTACTATGAGATTTGATTCACAAAAGAAAAGGTAAATGTGCTAGATAAATCAAAGAGCATAAACAACGATCAAAGATACAATGCAAACTGCTCCCTGATTGTTAAACTCATCCAGTGGATAGATTTGGAGTTCCCCCACGAAATCTTTCCATGTGAAGTTGCCCTCTTGCAATCACACACTGTCTCTAAAATATATAGCATGGAATCATCATCATATAGCTAGAATGTCTTAGGTTATTAGATCTACAATCAAGCACAAGAACAATCTTTGATAAAGACACAAGATTTCCCCAAAAAATTATTTTATTGCCAAAACTCCAGAGCCAAAAGTCCCTTTACAATGAGGGGGTCTTCTCTCTTAAATAGATCCAAGAGAGACCAAAACCCAAATCAATTTTTGAATGAGTGGCTGAGATTAAAAGATACAATGAAGATCATCAACAGTGGAGATCTGTTTATTTTTTACATACATGGATCAATGATCAAGTCATAGAGGGTGGCACACTTTTTGCCCAGTGACGCCTTAGGAGAGGCAAGTACAACATAACATCATGATATAACATGGGCAACATAAGAAAGGGGGTCACTAGGGGCATAAATCACCCTAGGAGTTGACCTTTTACAATGATATAACATAATAACATGATATATAGCAAATGATCAACTGCAAGTGCGCCCCATGGGGGAAGACATCCTCCCTAGGACAAAGATAACATCATGTGGAGTCCATCCCGGGTGAAGGTAATCCATGGAACATGCATATAGAGCCATATCTCATCATAATCAACCATCCCCATGCTATTTCCTCACCCACATTAGCCAAATTGATTTTCCTAGTGAAGTCATGGTCATTTTTATGAATAAAAACTGATGGTTCATCGTGTTGAAGAATAAAACCATCATTAAGCCCTTTTCCTTTGCCCAAAATCAACATCTAAGTGTACCAAGTGAATCAGAGACATCAAATCCACCAATAATGATCACATACTCCATATGTCTATCAAAATATGCATATGAACCTCAACACCACATCCAGTATATATAATATGGCCATAAAAATAATAATAATCACTGTAACTACTACAGAATGGCCACACATATAAAACCAAGCATGGAAATGGTGTACTGGATACATCTGGAAGATAAGTAAGCAATCTTGAACACTGCAGTCGCTGCCTCGGGAAACGTGTTGACCAAGTCAAAGTATTCAAACTAAAGGTAGAGCAATAATCTGGATGGTCCTGCATGCATAATGGATGAATAGCGCTCACAAGTTTATGTAACTAACCGGACTAAGACATGAAATACATAATAGTGGCCATACATCAAATAAAAATATAATTGTGAGAGAGAAACTATCAAGTCTTTTGTGAAGCCCCATACATATGCTCACTCACAGACTTGGACAAACTGCTAGGATGAGTGAAGTGGAAAACAAGGCTAGGATAACGGGGAAGGACTTGATAACTCCAACACTGTGATCTCTTGGATATAAGGGAAAAGGGGAAACCGCTAAGACATATGTCGGATTGAAGACACTAGGGAATGGTTGTGCCTCGCATATTGGTAGAGTGCTTGAAAGTCTTCCAGTAGACTCTAGACAAGCAACCTTTTGCATTTAATTTATTTTCAACTTTTTGCACATTTAATATTTATCATTAAACATTTGATATTTTGATCATCTTTCACTAGACAACCTCCAAAAGCAGGTGTCCTGAATAGACTTGTGGGCCGCAGATAATGACTTGGTGTTACCACCATTGTCCACCATCGTCCATAGGTGCGATGGAGTTACCACCTTGTTTCCCTGTAGGGGCAAACAACCTTACATCATACAAGGGATGAGTGCTCGTCCCTTGGCCACTGACTAGCTACAAAAGACTTTTTATTTGCTTAGTGTTTAGCAACAGTATTTGTAGCTGACTTTTTGCATCCATTTAGATATAGCATTTATGTGTTGCGATGCTTTTCGTAGTAGTACTTGCTTTCGATGACTAAAGGATAACATCCTGATGACATAGGCCACAGACTCCAGAGCCGAGACACAATGTAAACATGGAGTCTATCCAACAAAGAGGTCTAAGTGGAGGGAGTCCTCGATCTCACTAGTCAAAGTACAAGTTGGGGTCAAATTAGATAACAGAAGAGACATATGAGTGGAGAAAGGTGAAAAGGTGATGCCATCAAAGCAAAAATAGCGCTAAGGCTACGTAAGGTAGGAAATACTAGCAAGCATATGTAATGACCTTACACTTGGGAATCTCTAACAACTCACGACATAGGTTTCAAACCATGAATCTCAAAATGCCACTGTCAGTAAAACATGCATAGTCACAATAATTAAAATAAACTATAGAGCAACTAAAACATCCACATGCAATATATGTATACCTTTGCTCACCATATACCTGTCTCTGTAACATTTGCAACTTACCATGGGCAAAGGACATCATCGGCTAACTGATTTTCTTCGAATGAACAATGGCTACACCAGAATCCTCTCAATGGGGTCATGTAGGATAGTCATGACAAGGGGGAAAACTACTGCTTCTAGCTCAAGAATATGTGCATCACTGCTGAAAAATGGGCTCATCTCAACCACGGGATTGGCTCATGAATGTGAAAAAATCTGGTCTGCATCATGGTAGCCCAGCTACAATGTATGTGATAACAGTCTCGCTCGGAGAAAAGGTGGCAAGAGAAGGGGGGAGAGGGGATGCGGGTTGGGGGTTGTCCAGGGATGTCATAAAGGGAGGTTGTGTGGGAAAACATGCCTTGGGGATAAAGGTTAGGTGGGATGGATTGGTGTTTAGGAAAGAGGGCTCCCCAAAAAGATTTTGGGGAGTGGTGGAGGGCTGCATGAACCTCACGTCTCCTCCGGGATAGAATTGTTCACGTTTTATGACGGAGTCAATGATAGGCTTTGCGGAGGCTAGGGAAGGATGGGGGTCATGTGTAAGGGTGAATTTGAGATGTTAATGGAGGGATTTGCATTCATTATCAAACCAACAGTTCATGGGGTAGGATCCCAAGGTGGGCTTATTGGTGTGCTGATGGGTAGAATGGGGGTAAGAGTCAAGGGCCGCCTCCTGAAGGACCATGGAGAGAATCTCACATTTGAAAAAGTAAAAAGATCATATTTGAAACCTTTGTTCTTTTTACAAATGAGAGGGAGGTGTGCTTTAGTTATATGGAGCAACCTAGCCTCTTTAATTTTAGAGCCCGCCTTACTAAAAGATTAAATATCTTAAAATTAGGATTTGTCACCCATAAGTCGGGGACTAAACCTCAAAAAGACATAAAATAATAATAAAATGATGCAAATGGCTTCAACGAAGTGAGATGTTGATCCAAAAGGAGGATGCATGCCCCAAATAACCCCAACAATTTAGAATTTCCCTCAAAATCCTCCATTTTAGCAAGGTAAAGCTTCCTTCAAAGGATGACATCATCATCATTCTTGTTCATGGAGACCAAGAGAAGGGGTAATACATCGAAAGAGAGGTTCAAGTGGGCATAAATGAGGTGTTCTAAAGCAGGTATGACGACCCTTACAAGTGCAATCACCTCTACATAGCATAAACATAAGTGTGGCTAGAAACCCCTAAGCCATGTGTCATAATGTATTTATCCCAAGGTGCTCCAGACATCCACCTATCATATAAATGCCTAACATGATGGGAGACTTCTGTGCCATCAAGGGGTGGTCGACAGAGCCACCAGGCTAGCACTCCTTGAAATGAAAACCAAGAGGACCTACCATGACTAGACCAAGGGTCTTGAGCCTCGCTAGATCGACACTTTTACATAAGAAAGCCTAGACTTGGCCTTTTACAATGGTAAAAAAACCATAGTGGAAAGTATCGCCGAAAAATCAGTGCTATCTCGAAAAATCACGAGATTTTCAGGACGCCGATTTTTACCGGCGAAAAAATCGGACCGCGCGAAAAGTTAAAAAAATTGCCGATTTTAAGGGAAAAAATCGTGCCACGATGGTAAAAATTGGGGTCTGTCTGTCGGTGGTTTTAAAGCTCTGTTTGACCTGATTTTTGTGTACATTCGACTTGGTTAATGAGCCGTGTTTTTCCTCCACAAACCCTTGCTGGTTCTCTATGTGCTATCTCCACAATTGCACATTACTGGCCCGCGTTTTACCTCCACGAAGTTACAACTTACGAACCCTTGCTGGCCCGCGGCTTTCATCCAGGCATCGGCACATTACGAATTTACGAGCACGGACTCCGTCTGTTTGGGGCTGTGTTTGGGTATACGTTTGAACTCGGTTTTGTGGAGGAGGTCGCAGCAGAGGGGTTTTTGCTGTGTTCAATTCCCACAAACTTTTTATTTTTATTTTTTAATAGATACGGTGATTTTTTTCACTATTATGAAAGTTGTTATTTAGATAATTTATTTTATGATTAAGATACTAAAATGATTAATTAAATAAATGTTAAAGATCAATAATATTTATAAATCATTATGTTGTAAACTTAATGAAAAAATTTAAATTTAAATTAGACTATATAAA
Organism: Larix kaempferi; assembly: GCA_027924585.1. Classification (NCBI taxonomy): domain Eukaryota; kingdom Viridiplantae; phylum Streptophyta; class Pinopsida; order Pinales; family Pinaceae; genus Larix; species Larix kaempferi. The sequence goes on from BSBM01000394.1 coordinate 4,667,560, forward strand.
TTTAAATTTTAATATTTATTGGAATTTTAAATGACCTGGTATTTAAGTTGATGTGAACTTATATAAAGGCAATGTTTCAATTTACCTCTATATAAAATCAAGGGTTATATATCACTTTCAAGTTAGCAAAGTTCATTAGATAGATGCACTAGGAAGCATGTAGAATCCAATGCTTCATAGCTCAGGATATTAATGTATATACATAGGCATATATATGGTATCCACCTTATAGATTAAATCTATAATAATCAAATTTATATGGTATCCATATTTATGTGCCAATGTATTTATCTGATGTTGATGTTGCTTTATATGTTTAAAATTATGAAAAAAATGAATATATTTTGTGTTTTTTAATGTTTGTCGTGGTTTGCCGATTTTTTCGCCGATGTTGCCGAGAATATGTTTTCTAGACCCTCGTCGATTTTTTGTCGATGATGATGTTTTCCACTATGAAAAAAAACCCTCACTCTAGTACATCCTGAAAGACACAGTAGACAAGTTGGGGCATGACAGTCTCCATGCGCTAGACTGTTACCTGGCCAATATGTTCAATAATGTGGTCCGTACAAGCTTTCCATAACCTTGGTCACACCACCTTATTCACCTTATCCACAAATTGGGCCCTGTGCAGATCCCAACAACTACAAAGTGATCATGGTTGGCCACACTTTCTCCAAAATTTATGCAACAATCCTACATATGCAGCTTCCTGAGGAGCTTGAGAGGAGACATCTTAGAGCTCAAGGAAAGGCTGGATTTAGATTAGCATACCATGCATCGGGCAGTAATTGTCAGGTCACCAGACCATACTGTTTCTTGATGCTTGAATGCTCTGCTTTTGATTTCTGCTTGGAAAATGAGATTGATCCCTTGATATATATTTCATACACGTGGTTTGATCCACCACATGCTCTGTACTTCATGAAATATTAGCTCTAATCCTTTGCATGCATGACCTATGAGAACAAAAGTAAGGAGTACCAAGTATAAAATTTATTTATTTTTTATCTCTTTCATTCTTTCTTAGAGCAAGGGTGCCATTGTTGGTTTTCACCAATGCTATGCCTCATGGCACTATTGTTGGTTCTCACCATGAGTAAGATTTTATTTCTATAGACCTATACCTGCCCCAAAGGAGGTTTTCAAGTAAAGCCCTGTCCCAGGCACCTCGAAGAGGTTTACACCATAGGAATTTTTTATTCTTGTTTTATTTTTCTTTTCTTTTTATTCATGAAAAAGAATCTATCCATCCTACCCTACTTGGAAAAGATTACCTCTCTTCTCAAGTGTAGGAATAATTCCAATGCATCCACTTGGGTACAAGGATCTCAAATAAACTGATATCCAAGTTTGAAAAATATACCTTAGTAGATGCTAGGATATGAGGGACAAGCTGCACAAGTGGATATGGTGCCAAGAAATGTTGAAGACTGGAGTGGTATCATTTGTTGATGATTGCTTGAAACCAAGACTCAATATAGTCATGATCTCTCTGACTCTCTTGAATGCACAATGGATCTGCTGACAAGCATGCAAGAAATTCCTCAATTTTAAGCTCTGGTGTTTACTTCCCATCAAGTTTTCTCCATGAATATTTGATTTTCTTTGTATGCATGTAATTGATGTGAGAAAAACATGGATCTTTGGTCTCTCTTGCACGCATGGACATATGGCTAAGAAAAACCTCTTCTTCATGGATTCCATAGTAAACTTCATTGAAATATAAAGACCAAGGAAAACTTTCCTCATCTTGTGGAATTTTTTTATGGATCCCTTTTTTATGGTTTCTGCGGATGCAGATCTATATGTGTTTATAGCTCTTGGCTTACAACACGGATTTGAGTAAATATTTATAGCAATACATCCTCCTTTATTCAATGGATAAGAGAAAAACATGGATCTTTGGTCTATCTTGTATGCATGGACAAATGGCTGAGAAAAACCTCTTCTTCATGGATTCCATAGTTAGCTTCATTGAAATATAAAGATAAAGAAAAATTTCCACATCTTCTTGTGGAATTTGCTTATGGATCCCTTCTTTTATGGCTTCTTCGGATGCAGATCTATCTATGTTTGTAGCTCTTGGCTTACAACATAGATTTGAGAAAATATTTATAGCAATCCGTAATCGTTCCTTCAACAACTTCTTTAGCATCTTGCTGTCCATGAGTACCTGCTTCAACATACATCACAAACATGGGGGTTTGATACATATAAATCGTATGGATACATGCAAGCTATTTTTTCAAAATTTCCAATAAAATTTCAATCTATTCCTAATACAATTTTAGTACCTCCTTAGCAACGATGCCAAAAAATGACGGGCCAAAGAATTGTAGCCATAAACACTGAATCCCTTGTCTCAATCCTTAAATTATCAACCCGAGAGTTCATACAAACTTCAGAGGTACCATGCACTGTATATGCAATTGCAAAAGGAATAACTTGAAATACTAACTAGGAAGGAAAGTAAATGCAAAGCAACTTAACTAAGAAAATAAAGTGACTTGCTCAATCAAAATGTTTTAGATCTAGCCCTTATATATTTGATCCTACTCTCCCTTAGGGTAGTGGGGCTCAATCCTATCCTCAAGCTAAATATTAGGAGGATCAAGATTTTCTTATCAGTGTATAGAGATTTTCAGAAATAATATAAAGGAATACTTTTTGGTTTCAATATTTCATAAAACATGCCCAAGTATAATCTAATCTTAGATCAATAGAGTTCTGATGTGAGCAAAAACCAATTCGACATGTTGGGAAATAAAATGCTGGAAATAAATAAATAGCTAGAAATGAATTGGAATTAAAAACGTTTCATGCATTTCTCAAAATTGCTAACTACAGGGAAACATAGTTTACTACATAAAAATGCATTTTTACTATAGGAAAGATAGTTTTACTACAAGAAAGACAAAAGACGTGAAAAAAAGTGACATAAACTAAAATAAATGGAATTAAAGACATACAGGAGTTTTTGGTTCTTCTTTTGAGTGGTACCAACCCAAGGAAGCTCCTGGAACCCCACCTAAGCAAGTATACTAAAGATGGAACAAAACTAACTCTTCTTTATTCAATAATCCACCATTAAAATAGGGCAGCAAACTGCCTCTTGATACAAATTCGCCTTGACCAAGAAAGGATGAATGAAAATGATAAAAGAGAAGAATGATAACCTAACCAACTCCTTATGCTTTGATCCTACTATTATTTATACTTGAGTAACCTCAAAATTGTCCACGCAATAATCTCCTTTATTTGTGGAAGATGTCTTCTTGTTAACTAGAAATTAGCATGCAAGTTGGTGGGATTGATTCCCCTTTTAGGGATTCGACTTGTCCTTTGTAAATTTGAATTTGGATGATCATTGAGTCCTCTTCCATGCGGTGGCAGCTCATTAGAATAATTAGGGGGACATAATCCCTTAAATTTCTCATTCTTGTTTTAGTTTGTCTAGTTAACTCATTGAAGAAGACTGAGCTAGTTGCTGTGATTTGATTTCTTCCACTTAGCTTTAGATAACCTCCACCTATAACTTCATCATGAATCAAGAATGCTTTGACAAAGATTAGCCCATTATCTCAACAAATAAATAAAAGGAATAAACAAATTAAGTAAACATTACGAATCAAATGTCGAGATATTCATTTAACAAATATGCATAGAATTTAAGAAAGATTTTCATAAGTTCATCATTAATCACACACATTTAATCCTTCTTAGCTCCTTAGGTATCACCAAGATGGGCCAAATTATTTGTCCCCATCACCAACATCTCAAGATTAAATCCCTAATATCAATGATGGCTTATGGATAAGAGGGAGGCCAATGTCAAAACGACTGACTCTCTTTTTCTCTTTAGGCTAGCTCTTCTGTAGCTCAAGGGAGGGGTCCCTAGGATAAGATTACCAAATCTTGCAATTACATTCAAGGTGAAATGAAGAGGTAGCTTTAGTAAAATGGTTTATGGTTTTTTCAAAAAAGATAAAGGTGATAAAGGGATTGGAGACCAGTGCCTTACCAAATGGGAAAATGGGGTCCACCATGGATCGCATAAGGGTTTTTAGGAAAGATTAGAAAAGGCTAGGTTTGTAGTGCACAAACTTAGTTGCTCTATGATGGATGGGATGATTTCATGATCAACAAAAGGGAAAGTTTTAGAGCAGAAATTTCAAATGGACTTTTGAGGAAAACTATCTTAGAAGGCATCGGAAAACATATGATCTAGAGAAGAAAATGGGCACCAAAACTACACTTTTAACTGATAACAACCACATAAATAATAGAGAGCCTATTCTCTATTACCTCAAAACCATTGATAATTTGAAGATCCATCCATTAACCAAACATAAGGATAAGAGAAACCTTCAATGGAGCTCTAGCATCAACCATCCATGAGAAACACAAGATATTTTATCGAGTCTAGTGGGATATCTACCCTAATCCAAACATGATTACAATTGAGAAAGAGATTGTCTTATATAGAGATGAACAATAAAATAATAATAAATCTACCAAAATCATGATCTATCGTAGCGAGGAGTAGACAAATTTAAAAATTCCTCCAATTAACTTTAGCAAACCCTAACAACATCTATGAAATATGGTGGTGAAAGCCACAAATACAATACCTAAAAGAAGAAAGGCCCAAGAAGCTAGTGCATCCATCAAATGAAGGTGAATGATGACAAGAAAAAGTCAAACCTAGCCTCCAAAGGCTCTCCAAAGCTATGTTGTTGGGAGCGGGGAACGGGAGCGAAAAACAAAATTTTCAAAAGCTTATGTTTTGGGAGCGTTTTTTATATAATACATATTTTAATATATATTGATGCATATATATTAAAAAACATGTATTATGCCAAATTAGCTATAGAAAACATGAAAACATAGATATAACCATTTAATACACATATAACATCAATCATCTAGGACCTATAACTTATAACATTGTCATCAAATGATCAATCATCAACAACATCAACCTTCAAATTTCAACATATAATATTTGCCATCAACAAACTCTAACAGATAACATCAAACATGAAATGAAACAAAGTATCATAATATCATATTCAATACCAAAGAGTTGTAAGATGCAATAAAAAAGTTAAAGTTCAAACTTCAAAGGTAGGTTCAACTTTCAAGATTCAAAGGTCAAACTTCAAAGTTCAGAGTAGGCCATAATGTTTACAAATTAGGCCATAATAAACATGAAATACAAAGTACTATGATACTATCTACTAAGCTTTCCTCTTGCCACGAGAAACTTTCATTTTTTTTTTCTCGTGGTCTAGGTGGAATAGGGGCTGCTGGAGCTTGGAAGTGATCGTGGAACATGAGAAGAAGATGAATGCCCCCCACGAGCTGCTGGAGCTTGGAAGTGATCGTGGAACATGAGAAGAAGATGAATGCCCCCCACGAGCTGCTGGGCGTTGTGAAGCTAAAGGCAAAACTCCTGCATCTGGAATTGGAAACCTGCTGGTTGTTGGGGGTGGCATCTCTGTTGTATGAATTGGATCACCATCATGATCACCCAATAGTTCAGCCTCCAAGCGTTGTAATGCTATGGCTCCATCCTCCACATTAGCCTCCTCTGGATTGCTGTCCCAAGTCAGATATGTTTTATCATTCTTGGCCGCTTCACAATAATGGGACAACAACCTCAAGTTGTAGTGCACATAAACCAAGCTTTCTGTCCATTCTGCATTCAAACTGTTTCTCTTGACGTTGTGGATGAAGTTGTAGGTGCTTTAACACTTCTCTGCAGAAGAACTATTAACAACCTATGAAAGCACCCTCACCGCCAATTTATGCAAATATGTGGTAGTGGAGCCATACATGTTCCACCTGTTGCCGCCTAATACACACCTGGGGGGGGACGCGGTAGGAAACCTTCAAGCCACTCGGTGTGTCCTTGGGGGCAAGTGAGAGTCAAGTGCTGTCACCTGATTACTCGACTCCTCTATCTAGGCTTACTCCTAGTGAAGCCAAGGGGGGTGGTCCCTATGAAAAATAATCTAGGGTTTTAATCTACAACAAAAGATAAAAGTCTATTATAGGAGTTTAGAGATAATGAGATGATAAAATATAACAACTAAGCACTAATTGCAAATTAAATCAATTGATTAACCCAACACAAGATAGATAAGCATTCACGACACGTATGATTGAAACTTAAAACATGGAAAATTAAAGACCAGTGTCGAGAATGTAAAAATGCTTGCAATTGCTGCTGTGTAGGGTTGCTTGTGCAATCTTAGTGAAAGTATTGCAGTGTCTTAGTTGGTAAATTTTATGATTATTAAATGAGTGGATTAAGGAGTGGGTTAATTCTTGGTTTGGCCCAAAAGAAACCTAAACTTCTAACTGAGTGCTCTAGCAACCTTACCAAGTGTCCAACTTGGCAAGGATGAACCCGCTTAAGAACCTATTGACTCTGTGGATTCAATCCATGCAACCTCCCGAGTTCTTAGGATTGGATTCTAATGGATTGTCCTATTAACACTAAGTACCTTGCACTCGTTTCTGATTGAGCCAACTGTTCCGACTAAGCTGCAGTGGTCAATAGCATACTCCGGGTTTGGGGCGTTGTTCGTTTTATTAAAAATTTGTGAATGGATGATTAATCTACACTAAACCCCAAGCATATAACAAGGGGGGTTAATTTTAGGATTAAATTTTAAGAACAGAATAATAATTGAATAAAACACAAAAGCATATGACAAAATGATAAATGGGTCCTTGGAGGACGTTGTGTGCTTGAGTGAGTTTTAATTACTACTGCTCAAATGAAACTAATCTAAAACGAAAAGTTAGAAAAAATGCAAAAAAAAAACTGAAAAAAGAAGGAGAGTAGCTTTTGATCATTTGATATTTTGCATTTGGAGAGGAGAGCTAGTAGATTGTTATTCTACTTGCCTTAGCACCAATTTCGAGGGTGAAAGATTCCCATCCTAATTGGCAATTGGAGAGGCCATTCAGACCTTTCATTTGGAGCTACATTGGAGTATTTTGTTACTGGTTGAAGCTACAGGGCAGCTCGTGGTCACATTTCTTTCATCTTGCTTCTACAACCATTCTTCCTTTTCTTGGCATATTCTTGCTCCTTGAGGAGATGAACTCTTTGGGATAGCTCTTGAGGCCACATATATTTGTAATCTGATATATATAATCTATATTTACTGCTCAGAAGAATTTCAGGTCGAAACTCCAAGAGATTTGATGTAAAAATGCTAAACTATGAATAAATGATGTCATTTCCCCAATACCTTGTTATTTGCACTTGAAGTGGTATCAAATTCGAATGGTTCAGTCAATATCTGATATATTAATGTTGTATGGAGTGCCATTAATATGCTGAAGAAGTTTCCTATTCATTAGACAAGCATTTGGAGCAATATTCTCAAGTTTCATAACCATTTGTGAAGATTTACTATCATTTCCCCCTATGTTGAAGCTAGTATACAAACATTTGATTTATGGAAGTTGCAGAAGCCTTTGGGAACTGATTAATGCTGCATTTGGGTGCCCATTGAAGTCATATATTTGGTCCATTAGTGACCTCTACCCTGGGGGGTTTAAACCTCAAAATTACTAGTAAATTCCTCAATTTCTCCTAGATATCTATTGGACCTTAAAACCACATATAATTATGCACAAATACTCTCCTTAATTTCCTTTAACAGAGCCAAGTCTCAGACCAAGAATTTGTGAAGGTCGTACAGTGTTTGGAAGAGCTTTTGTTACAAGACCTAGGGGGAATTTCCACTTCCCAAATTGACTAGTCTTGTCCCGAAACTTCTTCCCTTGCAAATTTCATATCATGGATGGGTATATCAGTTGCTTATATGTTTGATAGATGTGTTCATGTGTCCTATAACCCCTCATGACCTTCCTCAGCAAATTCCAAAGCAATTGGAGGTGTTTGGAATCAATTGTAAACCATATACCTAGAGTTGAAATTTGGTGAATTTGAGCAGTTTGGGAAATTTCATTAGAAGGGACATGTTATCACATCATAGTAGCAGGGCTACTATTCTTGTTTAGCAGATATCTGCACATTCCAGAGCTTCCATTATTCAGAGCTTGGCTATGATGATTATATATCTTGAGATCACTCATGATTAGAGCAGTGTATTATTCAGACTTATGTTAGACCTTGTGTCAAGGCTAAGCCTTGAGAGTTCATATTTGAAGACCGATGTGACCCTTTATCCCATACAGTTTCAGTTCAGTGCTTAGAGATGTATTGCAGCAGTGTTTCAGATGATATATGATGATTATTATTGTGATGATGTTATATGACCTATGGATGTTTTATCATTGACTGTGGATTATTATCTTGTTGATTTAGTCATGTTCACAGTATCTGCTTGGTATATTATTCCTGATGTGGCAAACTGTTTAAAATGAACTCTAAAATGAACATTTACTTGCACATTTAGGTTGTTTAACAAAACTCATTAGTTTACCACCTTACATAGATATGGTCTTTCCTGACACCCGTTGTCTGCTAGTTTAGGCTCCATATTCACTTGACTCCATCCATACATGACTTTCCTTATTTGACTGTAAACCCTGACCTGTCTCATTTGACTTTCTGATACTAAGGACTTCCCCATTTTTCTACCTTTGTGTTTGGACCGCATCCCTGTATGTTTAGTGTCTCGGCTCTAAGTTGGTGACAAAACTCGCCTTTGGTGAGTTGGGTTGTAGGCCTAAATCATTCTGGTCGGTTGTCCCAATGTTTGGCATTGGCTCGAACTCCCCCTAGTCACTTGAGATGTTGTTGGCTAAAACTGAAAGCTCATGTACTACTTATGGAAACTTATGTAAATTCGCCCATGGAAACTAAAAAGGGCAAGAGCGTTGAACTGCTAAAAATACTCCTCGAAGAGTATAAGAAAGGTCCAAAAAGCAATGGTTCTTAAAAGCTATATCTAAACAATTGCTGACCTTATATATATATGAAAACATGCCCTGGATGCAAGCTGCAACTAATTGTGCTTATTAGCACACCTGAGATCCGAAGGGTTATGTAGGCCAAAAAGGCCATGAAATGAAATTGAATGATCCTAATGAACCTGGATCAACTTGATGTAGACATGATGCCTAAGTTGAATAAGCACTCTCTAAACAACTTATCCATTTGTGAGGCACAGCCATCCCCCGTGTTATTTTGTCCAGCACAGAGTTTGTAGTTTTCCCCTTCTCCCAGTCCAAAGTATTTTTGAGTTGAGTAAGACAAGTTAACCCCTTGGCCCAACCTTGTTCCTAGCCTTCATCCTTTACTAGCAGTTTGACCATGTCCAATGGGTGAGTTTGTCATTTAAACTATTGTGCAAGTAATTTCAAATAACAAAAGAAATATGATAACTTAATCAATGCCACTAAATGGATGTTATACTTTGAGCTTAGCGGTGAGAATGATTAGAGGAACATGTCTTAGTCTACTGATGTGATTTATCCTTGGTTGTATATTATTGGGATCCGTGATGATGTGGGCCATATATATACCTATTGATGATGATTGATGGTCCCACATACTCTTGATGATGATGCCATATGATGGACATATGGTTTCGATGATGATTGATGCAGTTCAGCAGGTTTTATTATTATGTCAGATCATCAGATTATGCACTGTCCATATATGGTGGACCCTACAGCTGGCCCATTAAGGCAACCCATGGTGTATGAGTACACATTGCTAGTGGATTTGGGTCTTCTGGATCCAATGAGACACTTATCTTTCAGTTCTGGGCACTTCTGACAGCGATAGATGCAGTTTTACACTTGTTGACCAGATTTGGGGTTGATTTCCCAGCCTAAGCAATAGGGGCCATGAAAGGCCAGTTCACCCAGGGCGCTGTATGAGGAGGGGGTGGTCCAACCACTTGTTATTACCATTTACCCCCCCTTTTGGAGAGCCTGGTGGGCTCAGTTGGACAGCACAGATGCCCTAGGAGACAGTTTTGGCATTTTCACAGTTACTGAGGTAGTTGTAAAACGGGATAAAGTGGTCACTGAGGAATTTGATTTGGGCAATTGATGGAAGGTTTTGGCACTTGGTTTTCACAGAGGTCTTCCAAGGTGATTCCACTATCTTCCAGCCAATTTTCACCATGTGGGTATACCCACAGAGATCACAGGAGGTCTTTTACTGCTTCTCTGTCACAGATTTTGAGGACAGAGTGGGTCATTTATATTATCTTGGACATATTTTATTGTGCCTTGGGGATGAGCTAGTAAGGATTGATGCCTCCTAGCCCCACCATGTGCTCCATATGTCATGTCCTCGTCATTATGAGGTGGATGTTGGTACTTTTACCCCTCTAGTGGAGGACGTCACCCTCCATGATTATTTTTAGACTATGACGTCATCACTTTATGAGTGATCCATGTGTTATGTTATTATGGTTCATCTTAGCCATTGATTGTATGATGAGATCTTTTAGTCTCAACCACTCATTTGATGTAGTATTGTAGAGTGGTATAGGGTTTTGGTCTTTATTATCCTATATAAGGAGGAGACCCCCTATTGTATAGCTCACCTTTGGAGCTCTGGAATATTGGAATAGAACACTTCTTTGTGGAGCATATCTCTCTTGTCTTGTGGATTCTCTTGCATCTTGAGTATACAGTATCTCTTCTATGTATCATTGTGGATTTTGGTGCTACATCTAGTTGTCTTGCAGGGAAGTCGAATTGGTGGAGAGGAGGGCGATTTCTTGAGGGTTATTGTTGGAGGGATCCACATATTCTCTCTTGGGTTGATCTTGGTGAAAGGGAGTATCATTATTGTAACTTTGTGACATAGTTGATGCTTTCTATTACATCTTTCTACCATTTTCATAATCATCTTGCTTGACTTGTTTCTCTTGATCTTGTCTTATAGGAGGAGGGCGATTTGGCTTCTTTGAGGAGGACGTTTGGCTTGGAGCAACAAAATTGCACTCTTGAATATACACATAGGAGAATGCTATCAATTTGCAAGGTGGCCATAAGCAATTGAGTTAAGATCTACAAGGTATGTGCCTCTTTCCATCCATTCTCTTTTCATTGGTCACAAACCCTAATTAATCAAAAACCCCATTTTGGTTTTTCTTAGATCTACTTAGATCTAGCCTTGCTTTTGAAAAGATATTAAAAACCCACCTCTATAGCATCCACCCCTAGTTGGATCTATAGTTTGGTGGTGATTGGGTTAAAGTTGACACACTTTTCAAGGCAATAAAGCCCTCTTGAGCCAAATCGCACTTCCTTGGAGAGGCTTGTTTGGTTAGATCTAGCATATGGGTAGGTGAGATCCCACTTGATTCATAATCTACATACTTGATAACCTACCCCTAGACTCTTACTTTGGTGATTTCTCCCTTGTGGGCATCATTCCACATTTCAAGGGATTAAAACCCCATTTTGGACTACTTGGCACCTTAAAACTCAGATCTAGTAAGATCTAACCCTTGGATTGTCTTGATTTTCTAGATCCACATAGATCATTGCCTAAACTACTTGGATCTACAATTTGGTGGCCATTGGACTTGTTTTGACACACCTTTCCCATCTTTTAGCCCTCCTTGAGCAAGGTCGCACTTCCTTAGGTGATTGAGTTTGCCCACTTTGAGGACGTGGGTAGTTGAGATTTGTGTGGATTTGGAATAGGCATACCTTGAAACCTAGGTCTAGAGTATCATTTTGTGACGATCTACCTTGGGGGTAGCATTCCTTGTTTTAAGGGATTGTGGTTCACTTAGGGTCATATCATGAAATCCTAGATCTAGCAAAATCCGACCACCACATCCCAATTAGCCCACTTGATTTGAATACGTGGTGTCCCGATCTACACTTTGATATATCTTTTGACTCCATTAACCCATCCAACAAGGCACTAGTCTTCCTTAGGCAAGTCGCACTCCTTGGGAATTGTGTCAAACCTTAGATCCCATATGTGGGTATTCCTAGTTTCAACTTAGATCCATAGATCTACTCATTACATATCCTCTAGTACCAATTGCATCCCTTAATTTCACCTTGTGGATCCCATTTGAACCATTCACATATCCCAAGAAAGTAGGTCCCACTTGTGTAACAAATGGTACTAAATCTTGTCATTATAACTAATCATGTGGCCTAAATCATACATTGGTTGAAACACTAGTCATCTCTCAAACAACCTTCAACCATACTTTAACTTCTAGGTCCACTCAACCTTGCATTGGTTTCTGTAACTCATTATTTACTTATCCCTAGGAACCTTTGTTTGGTTCCAATCATCTTTGATTGGTTATAGGGTCTCCCCCTAGGTCTTCATTTATCTAGATCTAAAGTGAAGAGTGCCTCGGTTGATGTGACTCCCACCTTGCATTGGGAATCGTGGCATCTCTTGGGTCACCTCTTTAGTTTTTCATCTCCTCTACCGTCCCGGATGGGATACCAGTAGGGGCAACTGCAAGTTGTGTAATAACAAGACATTACAGTGGTATCAGAGCCTGGTCCTTGCACCTGTGAATTAATATCATACATTGAAGAATAATTTTCAGCCATGTCTTACTATTATGATGAATCCTATGAGTACAGTGCTTATGAGCAGTATGCCGATGATTGTGAGCAATATGAAAGAGAATGTGAATGGTATGAGGAAGAGGTGCCACCATGCAACACTTCTTACAATTTCATGAGGAATGAAGATTATTATTATGACCCTATGTATGCTAAAGAAGAGTGTGTCACACTACCAAAAGATAATCCTATGAATGAGTTACAAAGATGGAGAGCAACATATAAAACCTTGCCCCAACAATATCAGGCATATCTTGACTTGTATAAGGAAAATAAAAAAAAGGCCCCTCCTTTCGAAGACTTTGTTGATTGGGTGTTTTCAAATAGGCCCAAAAATGAAGATGTGGAGTTAGTGAAGAAAAGTTTATGCCATTCTTGTAAAAGACCTTGGAGAGAAAATCATGTGTGAGTGAAAAGAGCAATGAAATATCTCAAGCTTCAAGGAATGCATGTATTTCCTACTTGAAGAGAGTTTTTGGGTTTTCCTTAAAAAAAGATTCCAAATATGAAGAGACATCATATGAACATGAAGAAGACTCTATTGAAAATATTGAAGATCAGTTCGAGACACATTCTACATTGGACATGACTAAAAGATCATCTACTGATGGATGCTTGAACTATGAAGGAGTACCTACTGATGGGTGCTCACACCTCTATGTTGGCGACATAGAGATCACTTTTGAAAGTGTTGCTGCAAGCCAAACTTCCATTAAGCATGAAAATGAAGACCTTGTAGTAGTTGAAGAAGAAACGAGATCAACTTCCCCATTACCACTTGAGCTTCTTGAAGTTGGTCCAAGTAAGAAGGAAGAAGATGAGGAGGTTCACTTGCAAGAGCCTCTTTTTCTTGAAAGGTCATTAAAGATGAATGAAAAGAAGATCCAAGAGACCCTTACCATGCTCTATGGCACTCAAGCATTAGTGTCAAATTCTTGTTGGAAGGTTTCTTCATTGAAGGATCCACCCTTCCTTGAAGACATGGAGAAGATTCAAAGAGCAATGTGCAACATCAAAAATAATTTCATGTCTTTGTTTTTTGATAGAAACAATTTGGTTGAGTTTAATGAATTGTTACATGATGCATACTTGAAGAATGATGAGGATATTCATAAACTCAAAATTCAAAATGAGCAACTTCTTGAAAGGTTGCAATATACTTGTTCTTCCTCCTATGTTTCGAATTTTCAGATGGTAGATTGCATGGAGGATTTTCATGACATGGTAGATCATGAGAAACATGGAAATTTGTAGGGGCTTTATGTGTTTGAATATGAGCTTGATGATATCCAAGCACTTGATGTGGTGGAAGAGGAACTTGAGTTTTCTCTTGGAAATGGTTACATATTTTTTGAAGAAGTTGATTCCACTACCTTGGAACCAACCTATGAGGAGATTTTTGCACTTTCAAGGGAGGTGCATGATCCTACCCTTATGGAGAATTCACATGAGGACACTTCTGCACTTTCTGATCATTAGGGTGAGTTGGTTCATTCTGCTAAATCCTACACTTCCATATTTTGTAGCATTCATCCTAATGAAGTATGGGTGAAAGGTTTATTTTTGATGGTGCTGTTATCACCTAAACTGTAGTTACCCCTATGGAAGGATCCAGTCATGGATGGCAATAGGGAAGGGCAACTTGAAAGGTGCAACCACGATCACCTCGACTTCCAATATGTATGATTGTCACGCCAGTCGAGGCAACCTTCGCTTTATGTTATCTAGCCCAGACAACAAAGGGGGAGACCCGATCTACTCCCGACAGGAGAGATCAAAACCAAGACACCAAATCAGGGTATTTCCAAGTGAAGTTAGGTGTATGGTTTATCCTAGACCTAAGGATGAAGTCACAAGTCAAGTGAGGGGTTCAATAGATGTAGCTTTGGTTCATAGTTGATGTGAGAGTGACTTACAATGTTTAAAGTGAGATCTAGGGCTAGTGTACTAGGTCAATGTCAAAAGATCCACTGCCTTGGGAACTGTGTCCAATGCAGGGTTGTTTAGGGGTCAGACTGGGGCTAACTAGTACATGAGACAATCTTGACCATGGTCCATGATGTCTTCAAAGGTATAGTTCACCATGCAAAAGTCAAACCACAAGTCAATCCAACATTCTAGGAAAGTTGAGTTAACTTGGAGAGAGGCCAGTGCCTTGGGAATTGGGAAGTGGAGTCAAAGTAAGGTTGACTTGAGGTTTAGGACTCCTAGTACTTGGGACAAGTGGACAATACAGTTCTTGATGGATAAATGTGTCTAGATCTAGGTTTGACCCAAGTGGACCACAATCCCTAAAAACAAGGAATGCAGTCCCCAAGGCAAGATTTGACAAAGTGACAGTCTAGACCTAGGTTTTGAATTATTCTGATTCCGGATCTGCAAAAATCTCAAGTACCCAGTTCCTCGAAGTGAGTGAACTCACTTCTCCAAGGTGGTGCGACTTTCCCTAAGGAGGCTTCAATTGGGGTTTAGGTGGGTCAAATCATGTCGGATGGCATCCAAACTTTAGATCCGGGTAGATCAGTCAAGTAGGGATATGGATCTATAATTTCGTGGCAATCCACCGGTTAGATCTTTGTAGATCTGAGTTTTAGTGTTCCAAGTGGTCCAAAATGGGGATTAAATCCCTTGAAATGTGGAATGGGGCCCACAAGGTGATTTTCAAGAAAGGGACAACCTGGGTGTATGTTATTTGATGTGTAGATGTCAAAACAAGTGAAATCTCAAACACCCATCGCTTAGATCTAGGTCAACCTGCTCAAATGGTGAAGTGCGCCTTCCTTGGGAGAAGCTAGGTTGGCTTGGGAGAGGGATCAAACGGGAGCCAATCCACACCAAACTATAGATCCGGGATGCCGTGGATGCTATAGAGGTGGGTTTTCAATGTCAAGCCCAACAACCCACTAGATCTTGGTAGATCTGACAAAATGTAAAATGGGGGTTTTGAAGTATTTAGGGTTTTAACAATTTATGAATTATGTCAATGGATTGGATAAAGGAAAGAGAAACAAACCTGTGGATCTTACCTGGATAACCTTGTAGATGCCTTGATGATGATGATCTATGCAATCCCGATCAATTTGGAAGCTTTGAGGTAGTCTCTATGCAAATCGATTTAGTCCAAGAAGCCAATGCGCCCTCTCTCCTGCACAACAAACGTCAACAATATCAGATTTGATGCATCAAGAGATAAGACTAATGCCACAAAAGAAGTAACAGAAAGATAGCATAGATCACAATGATACTAATGATAACCCCCTGATACAAGCGAATGCCAAGAAAGTCGATTTGAAGAAGCCTTGCAAAATCGCCCTTGTTGAAGTCGCCCTCCTGTAGACAAACAATGATTTCCAAACAAAGATAGATCTTACCACAATTTCCAAATGCTAGGTTGCAATAGACTTTCCAATCACCATCTAAGAACACCAGATGCAAAGGAGACCACAAGAATTTCCACAAGAATATTTTTCTATACCAATAATCCAAGAGCCAAAGACCCTTTACAATGAGAGGCTCTCTCCTTTAAATAGGAAGGAGAGGCACCAAAACCCTAACCACTTTTTGAATGAGTGGCTAAGATTAAGAGATACAAATGTCTAATCAATGGTTGAGATGAGCTCAACAACATAGTACATGGATCACACATAAAATATAACATAAGTGGACAAAGTCGCCCTAGGAGAGGGGAATCCCACCAAATCATGATGACAAAATATCATAAGAGGCTCATGGTGGGTCCAAGGGGTAATTTTATCCCTCCTTGGTCAATCCCCATGGCACAATAACCAATACATAATCATGAAAGTACCAAATCGTGCCTCCAAGGTGAAGTCGTGGTCCTCAAAGACCTCAAAAAATCCACAGAAAGTGCCATAAGTGATGGATGCGGGCCCCGATGAAGCTGAAACTGCAGGAGGAGGTGTGGAAGGTCCCGATCTATCATCACTGATCATCCCATGCCATAACTTTGCCTCAGTAACCCAAATCGATTTCCTCAATAGCCATTTCTACCAATCCTGAAATGCCTCGGGAAACGTGAAACTGCCCAAACTGCCTCCTGGAGTGATGGCGCTGTCAAGGTGAGGGTGCCAATGTGTCCGGGAGGGGGGTAATATGGTAAAAACAAGTGGTTGGACCACCCACTCCATCATCAGCGCCCTAGGTCATCCGGATAAAAGTCATCTCTGCTCCGACAGGGCCTCCTACAGGCCAAAACTGCACTAGGACAGCCTACTGAGGCTAAATCATCACTGTAAGTGCCCGGAACTGAAAACAAACTGTCCCATTGGACTCAGAAGGTCCAAATCTATCCAAGATGTGTACTCATACACCATATGAGTCTCTGCATGATCAAAATAAATATCCAATATACCGGAACAGGGCCAATAATAATGCGCTGTATATATACAAACACTGCTGTAACCCCAGAATCATCATCATACCCTGTAGCTGCTGCATAGAATCATCCTGTATGTGTACATAGACCATATATCATCTATCCATATCATCATAAGGTCCAACATCTCATGTCCCATGGTCCTCCATGGTCAAACTAGGTCTAACCAAGACCAAATACAACTCAGACTATCATCAATAGCTGCTGCAAGGTGTCAAGGTTAATACATGCTTTACAATTTATTCAAATAGCTTCTATAACACAGAGTAATCATGACTGGCGATCTAAATCCAAATATATAGTGTCGTTAGTTATTATTATTACTCAGACTAGACTTTCAGGATCATACTCACTTCATAGTTGTGATCAATTTGCTAGTGAAGGGTGAGGGCTGACATAAATGGCTAGGCTAAGGGATGACTTGACTATCTTGACTTTGTGACACTTTGGCAAGGGAAAGGGAGTACACACCATAGTATATACTGAATGAGCAATAACACAGGGAATGGCGGTGTCTCACAAATGGATGAGTTGTTTAAAGAGGGTTTATTCACCTTCACAGATGCGCACAATCCATAATACAAGTAAGGCCAGCAATTGTTTAGATATAACATTTAAGTTCCATTGCTTTTTGGGCCTGAGTTTTCCATAGCCTTGATCTATGTGTGTTTACAAACACATTGCATAGATTTACATTTATTTTTAGGCTTTCTGCTGCAGGTGTGTTTTTAAGGCACTTGTTTACCTGAGCACTTCTAGGTGTGTCATGGACAGCTTGTTTACCTAGGTATTTATTTTTTCAAAAGATATAACATTTTATTTTTCATGGCCATTTTCATTTGGCATTTCTTTCATATACAAGATATAGCATTTGATTTTTTCCAGATTTTGTATTGATGGCAGCACTAAAAGTTTCAGGTTTAGCCAACACAACTTTAGTGACTAGGGGGAATTCTCAAGGAACTCCAACTCACCATAGGTAAGTTTTGTCACCAACTCAGAGCCGAGACACAATAAACAGGGAAGCTCATCCAGTACAGAGGCTACAGTGGGGAAAGGTCCTCCATGTCACTAGTCAAGTAGCAAATCAAGGTAATAATCTAAAAGGTAGGCCACGGATGGATGAAGACAATGAAAAGATGAAGCCAACACTAGCAAGCCATAGTATGGTGTAATGATCACCTCTATTCTCCCTAAGGAGGGTTTGTACCAATGAGTATGAATAGTGAACTTCTAAGTCTGAGTAGGGACAGTAATATATATATAATAGGTCAACCAGGTCTAAATATCTATATGATCGCCAGATCATGACACTAAGTGCTAAGACATGCTATAAGAATAAGTATAAAAGCAATCTAACCATAACACAATAGTATACCTGCTGAGTCATATACCTGAAAGCTCATCAGCCTGTACCATCATCTGTCCTCTGAGACTGCTGCTG
Source organism: Larix kaempferi (assembly GCA_027924585.1). NCBI lineage: Eukaryota > Viridiplantae > Streptophyta > Pinopsida > Pinales > Pinaceae > Larix > Larix kaempferi. The sequence goes on from BSBM01000394.1 coordinate 4,685,964, forward strand.
TAACTCTGGGCACTACTGTCTGCTCTGTACCAATGGTATAATGGCTATATCGGGCATCTCTCTGAGTGTCCCGAAACTCAGTCATGGCATGGGGAATATAACTGCTGTCCACAATCTGATAGTGATCCAATATAAATGCTCATCTCGGCATCTCAAATGCAAGGGAACTGGCTGAATAGTGTACTGGAATGAGAAAAATAATGTATGGTAGCCCGGCTACTATATATGTGATAACATCTGGCTCCGGCTGGGACAAGTGCTCGGCTGAAGTGAGCGCTTGAGAACCTCAGAATCTCTGGTCCTCGAACTCTGCTACTCGAATCCATAATCCAGCACTCTACCATTTTATTTCCCGCTTTTATTCTTGCATCCTATTTTCTGCATTCACAAACATCTAAACAAAATACCTCATGCCGCATGTGTGGGAAAAATAATAAAATCAACTGAAATAAAATCTACTCTATGTCAGAAACATAAATGCATAAAATATAAATGCAGAAAGTAAATTAACATAATTTGCAAAATTTGAGTTTTATTGTGCAGGAAAAGAAAAAGTGACAGGTACTCAGTTAAACTAGGAGCTTACAAAGGAGCTTAGAGACTAAAAAGGTGCCAGACTCAATGGCTGAAAAAGACTAGCTACTGCCTAAGTAGGCTTATTTGGTTTCCTACCTACCCTACTCTACCAGGCAATGTAAGCAGAGAAATCCCAACTATGTGGGATCAGGGATGTGATCCCTTAAGTCCCTCTGATGGACAGGATATAAGATACGTCGTCCACTACCAGTGGTCAGAAAGCACATGCCATCAATGCATCGCTCTACTGTGAAAGGTCCAACCCATATGTCATCAGCCTGTCCCGATCTTATATGCAATAAATGGTTGGGAATGATGACTTGACTTCCTGTATGAAAATTATTTCTATTGACTGACTCAGGAATAACTCCAATGTTACGAATAGGTATGGGATGGATTTCAGCAGGGTTTTGCGGTTGAGGTGTGACAATCCTCGAGTTTCTTCTAGAAGGAACTGCCTCCATTCTGGGTGGACCACCATCTAAGGGAATAGCAACTGTGCCAACAAGGATTTCCCTAACTTCCCTTCTTGTTTCTTGGATTTCCTCATTTGGCTCTTCCCCATGGGGAGACACAGTTCTTTTAACAACCTCACCTACAGTCAATAAGTCTCTACGTTCTTCCAAGGGAGGTGGCTCTCTAAATATGATAGTGTTATGACTAGAACCTTCCCCTGAAGGAACAGGAATGACCATGTCTTCCATTCTGGGAGAAGCTGACTCAGAATGAAATGTGGAGGAAGTAGGAATGTGAGAAAGATCATGAGTATGCTGACTAGATGACTCAGATGGTAGGAGGAAACTAGGGATATGCGGATATGTAGATAAAGTATGGCCTTGAGGCTCTGAAGGAGTTTGAAAAATAGCAAGGTTATTTAAATTATAGTCCCCTTCAGGAGCATCATTAATCAGGGCATCCTCTTCCCAACCTAGAGAGTTATCATGGACTTGAATAAGGCTACTGTCTTCTAGAGATAAATGAGACAAAGAATCTTCTGTGTCGGAGTAATAAGTGGCTTCAAGCTCTTCATTTGTTTCAACCCTAGTAGATGTTGCAAGATTGTTTTCCCATGGGTAAATAGGTGCAAGCCCTTGTCTTTCTCTCTCTCTATTGTGATCGGTCAAGGCAAACCACTCCCTAACAGTGAAAGGAATTCTTTCTCCCCTCCTAATATCATCAAACTCATCTTCATGTATTGGGTTTTCAATGTTCTCCTCATTGTGTGTTTGTTCATGGAGGTTTTCTATTGGGAGAATTTGTTCAATGCTTTGATCATCTAGCAGACTCTCATTTCTTCCTAGACTTCTTATGTCATCCTCAATCCCTTCAAGTGTGTGATTTTCTATAGCAGGTTCTTGAATGGTTTCATTGTTTTGTTCGTGATCTTGGGGTTGATTTTCATCTATTTCCTCCACAACATCATTTCTAATTATTTCAATCATTTGCTTGTCTTCCCAAAAAGAATCAGAATCTTCCATGACCATACACATACTTTGATCAACTTCATACAATTCATCCTCATCTTCAACAAGGTTAGTTTTGGCATTATTTAATAATTCATCCCCGTATGTGTTTTTTAACCCTTCATCAAAAGATTCAACATGCTCATTATAACAAGGCTCTCTGTTAACCCGAATCAAAGCTCCATCAGGGTTGGGAACACAAATAAATGATAAATCCATCATAAGGTATCCACCTAGGCCAGCTGCCCATTTTCTAGATAAAAGCATTCCATATGCTGGGGGTAAGTCAATGACAACTACATCCATCATAGTAGAAATGTCTGAACATGCGAAAAGATCAGCTCTAAGGTTTTTGATCAAACCATAAGATGGCACTCGTCGGGAATCTATACCACAGACATTTCCATAAGGTCTAGTCACTTCAAGTCCCATTTCCTTCATAACTTGTAAAGGCATAACATTCATTGCTGCTCCAGAATCCAACATACAATTATGAAGGAGCATGTTTTGAATGTGCAAGGTAAGGTAAAAGGGGGAGTGACCACCGCTTTTTCTTTCATAAATGGCTGAATGGATGTTTATTGGTGGATCTTTCTCTGTTTCACTAGGTTGTGTTCCACTAAGCTTTTGGATGTGACATGATTCTAGGACCGGTTCAGAAGTTTTCTCTTGGCCAATACCATTGAAAAAATCCTCTACTTGGCATCTAACAGAGGGCACTTTCATTAACTCGGTGACAGGGATGTTACACATTATCTTGCTTAGTTCTTTCTTCATATCAATCTTAAGATCATAATCATCTATGGCAAGATCTTCTTCTTCCTTTTTATCCTCATCAATCTTTTTATGTTTATCAAGGAAAGAAGGCTGGGAGGTGGTTCCTCGTTTATATATTTGATACTTTGGTTGCTCTTTAGATTTTGGGAGCTCTAAGGCACAACATGTGGAGCTAGGTTCTTCAATAACATCATCTTCTTGCTCCCATGGCTCTTCTTCTAAAAGGATTCTTCCAAAGTCTTCATCATAAGATAAGTCATTTATAAAGTTGATGTTTTCTGGTTGGTCATCATGGTCAATGGTGTCCGAGGGTATTTCTTCTTCTTCATCACACCAATTGACTTCCTTCTTTTCAGAGTTTTCTGGATACTCAGGTCGTCGCCTATCCCTATCCCCATCAGGCCTTCTATTATTATTCCAGTAAGGTTTAGGGCCATAAGGATTTCTATGTCTCTCAGGGTCATTCAAACTTGCCACATTCTTAGTCAGGACAGTTAATTGTTTCATCATTTCTTGCATGACTTCTAAAGTGTCCTTGGATTCCTTTGGCACACTCACAGGTTCCTTTGGTTTTCGAAGTCTAGGGTCAGATCTAGAAGTGGATGGGGTGAATTGATCGAAAAAGTTTTGTTTCCCCATGGATGCTACATTTTGCTCAGCCATCTTAGCATTTGATTGAGCGGTCTTTAAGTCATTTGGGTTTTTATCCTTTAGCTGATAACCAACCCATCCCTCAAAAGCATTCAAGTAGTGAATGACAACTGCTTGATCTTTTGGTCTAATTTCTTCAGGGATAACAGCTACAGTCTTGTCAAATCTTATGTTAAACTCATGGACTGTTTCATTTTCTCTTTTCTTGATGTCGAAAAGTTGGTGTAAGAGAAACTTCCCATCTAACTTTCGGGACCACTCACTGTTTAGCTTGTTGACAAAGTTATCATACCCATCAATGGATGAGGCAGGCAACCTGTCAAACCACTTCCTAACATCTCCTTCCAAGGATGCCAGGAGACCCCTCATGAAAACATCTTCCTCAGATGCTCCATATGCTTCCATGTGTTCCCAAACTTTATCAATGTGGTCTTCAATTGATATAGCGGATACTCCATCAAATCTGGGAACCTTTTCAAAATACTTTTCAGGCATGTCATGGGGTGCACCCTGGATTTGGGAAAAGTCTAAAGGAGATGGTTTTGCTTTTCTTCCAAAAATCCTAGGAGCTTGTGGTGGAGGAACATTCTGGTTTCCCGGGTTTGTTCCGGCCATTGGATTTGGTAAGTTTGTGTTTAAGTTTGAACTATGTGATGAGGGAGGAACCGACTTGATCAAAGGGGAACCTAAAGTTCTGTTTGGAGAATCGTTAACCAATTTCCAAAGGAAGTTTGACGGTTGTGCTTTAGGATCTCTTTTACGATAGGTGATCGGGGTTCCTTCAACTTGATCTAAGTTTACTTTACTTCTTGTGTTGTAAGGATGTAAATGAGCTCGCTCCTCAGCGGAGTCACGATTGGGAGTCGCCAGGTAGATTTAACTCTTCTACCAAGATATGTGTCGTTTGTATATGCGGGAAGGACTAGGGCAAGCTATTGCCTCCCCGGCAACGGCGCCAAAATGTTAGGCAAAGAGAAAGGGGAGGAGAGCTTTAACAAAAATGATATGTCGGACCAGGGTAAGCCTATGCCTTCCCCGGCAGCGGCGCCAAAATGTTATCACCTAAACTGTAGTTACCCCTATGGAAGGATCCAGTCATGGATGGCAATAGGGAAGGGCAACTTGAAAGGTGCAACCACGATCACCTCGACTTCCAATATGTATGATTGTCACGCCAGTCGAGGCAACCTTCGCTTTATGTTATCTAGCCCAGACAACAAAGGGGGAGACCCGATCTACTCCCGACAGGAGAGATCAAAACCAAGACACCAAATCAGGGTATTTCCAAGTGAAGTTAGGTGTATAGTTTATCCTAGACCTAAGGATGAAGTCACAAGTCAAGTGAGGGGTTCAATAGATGTAGCTTTGGTTCATAGTTGATGTGAGAGTGACTTACAATGTTTAAAGTGAGATCTAGGGCTAGTGTACTAGGTCAATGTCAAAAGATCCACTGCCTTGGGAACTGTGTCCAATGCAGGGTTGTTTAGGGGTCAGACTGGGGCTAACTAGTACATGAGACAATCTTGACCATGGTCCATGATGTCTTCAAAGGTATAGTTCACCATGCAAAAGTCAAACCACAAGTCAATCCAACATTCTAGGAAAGTTGAGTTAACTTGGAGAGAGGCCAGTGCCTTGGGAATTGGGAAGTGGAGTCAAAGTAAGGTTGACTTGAGGTTTAGGACTCCTAGTACTTGGGACAAGTGGACAATACAGTTCTTGATGGATAAATGTGTCTAGATCTAGGTTTGACCCAAGTGGACCACAATCCCTAAAAACAAGGAATGCAGTCCCCAAGGCAAGATTTGACAAAGTGACAGTCTAGACCTAGGTTTTGAATTATTCTGATTCCGGATCTGCAAAAATCTCAAGTACCCAGTTCCTCGAAGTGAGTGAACTCACTTCTCCAAGGTGGTGCGACTTTCCCTAAGGAGGCTTCAATTGGGGTTTAGGTGGGTCAAATCATGTCGGATGGCATCCAAACTTTAGATCCGGGTAGATCAGTCAAGTAGGGATATGGATCTATAATTTCGTGGCAATCCACCGGTTAGATCTTTGTAGATCTGAGTTTTAGTGTTCCAAGTGGTCCAAAATGGGGATTAAATCCCTTGAAATGTGGAATGGGGCCCACAAGGTGATTTTCAAGAAAGGGACAACCTGGGTGTATGTTATTTGATGTGTAGATGTCAAAACAAGTGAAATCTCAAACACCCATCGCTTAGATCTAGGTCAACCTGCTCAAATGGTGAAGTGCGCCTTCCTTGGGAGAAGCTAGGTTGGCTTGGGAGAGGGATCAAACGGGAGCCAATCCACACCAAACTATAGATCCGGGATGCCGTGGATGCTATAGAGGTGGGTTTTCAATGTCAAGCCCAACAACCCACTAGATCTTGGTAGATCTGACAAAATGTAAAATGGGGGTTTTGAAGTATTTAGGGTTTTAACAATTTATGAATTATGTCAATGGATTGGATAAAGGAAAGAGAAACAAACCTGTGGATCTTACCTGGATAACCTTGTAGATGCCTTGATGATGATGATCTATGCAATCCCGATCAATTTGGAAGCTTTGAGGTAGTCTCTATGCAAATCGATTTAGTCCAAGAAGCCAATGCGCCCTCTCTCCTGCACAACAAACGTCAACAATATCAGATTTGATGCATCAAGAGATAAGACTAATGCCACAAAAGAAGTAACAGAAAGATAGCATAGATCACAATGATACTAATGATAACCCCCTGATACAAGCGAATGCCAAGAAAGTCGATTTGAAGAAGCCTTGCAAAATCGCCCTTGTTGAAGTCGCCCTCCTGTAGACAAACAATGATTTCCAAACAAAGATAGATCTTACCACAATTTCCAAATGCTAGGTTGCAATAGACTTTCCAATCACCATCTAAGAACACCAGATGCAAAGGAGACCACAAGAATTTCCACAAGAATATTTTTCTATACCAATAATCCAAGAGCCAAAGACCCTTTACAATGAGAGGCTCTCTCCTTTAAATAGGAAGGAGAGGCACCAAAACCCTAACCACTTTTTGAATGAGTGGCTAAGATTAAGAGATACAAATGTCTAATCAATGGTTGAGATGAGCTCAACAACATAGTACATGGATCACACATAAAATATAACATAAGTGGACAAAGTCGCCCTAGGAGAGGGGAATCCCACCAAATCATGATGACAAAATATCATAAGAGGCTCATGGTGGGTCCAAGGGGTAATTTTATCCCTCCTTGGTCAATCCCCATGGCACAATAACCAATACATAATCATGAAAGTACCAAATCGTGCCTCCAAGGTGAAGTCGTGGTCCTCAAAGACCTCAAAAAATCCACAGAAAGTGCCATAAGTGATGGATGCGGGCCCCGATGAAGCTGAAACTGCAGGAGGAGGTGTGGAAGGTCCCGATCTATCATCACTGATCATCCCATGCCATAACTTTGCCTCAGTAACCCAAATCGATTTCCTCAATAGCCATTTCTACCAATCCTGAAATGCCTCGGGAAACGTGAAACTGCCCAAACTGCCTCCTGGAGTGATGGCGCTGTCAAGGTGAGGGTGCCAATGTGTCCGGGAGGGGGGTAATATGGTAAAAACAAGTGGTTGGACCACCCACTCCATCATCAGCGCCCTAGGTCATCCGGATAAAAGTCATCTCTGCTCCGACAGGGCCTCCTACAGGCCAAAACTGCACTAGGACAGCCTACTGAGGCTAAATCATCACTGTAAGTGCCCGGAACTGAAAACAAACTGTCCCATTGGACTCAGAAGGTCCAAATCTATCCAAGATGTGTACTCATACACCATATGAGTCTCTGCATGATCAAAATAAATATCCAATATACCGGAACAGGGCCAATAATAATGCGCTGTATATATACAAACACTGCTGTAACCCCAGAATCATCATCATACCCTGTAGCTGCTGCATAGAATCATCCTGTATGTGTACATAGACCATATATCATCTATCCATATCATCATAAGGTCCAACATCTCATGTCCCATGGTCCTCCATGGTCAAACTAGGTCTAACCAAGACCAAATACAACTCAGACTATCATCAATAGCTGCTGCAAGGTGTCAAGGTTAATACATGCTTTACAATTTATTCAAATAGCTTCTATAACACAGAGTAATCATGACTGGCGATCTAAATCCAAATATATAGTGTCGTTAGTTATTATTATTACTCAGACTAGACTTTCAGGATCATACTCACTTCATAGTTGTGATCAATTTGCTAGTGAAGGGTGAGGGCTGACATAAATGGCTAGGCTAAGGGATGACTTGACTATCTTGACTTTGTGACACTTTGGCAAGGGAAAGGGAGTACACACCATAGTATATACTGAATGAGCAATAACACAGGGAATGGCGGTGTCTCACAAATGGATGAGTTGTTTAAAGAGGGTTTATTCACCTTCACAGATGCGCACAATCCATAATACAAGTAAGGCCAGCAATTGTTTAGATATAACATTTAAGTTCCATTGCTTTTTGGGCCTGAGTTTTCCATAGCCTTGATCTATGTGTGTTTACAAACACATTGCATAGATTTACATTTATTTTTAGGCTTTCTGCTGCAGGTGTGTTTTTAAGGCACTTGTTTACCTGAGCACTTCTAGGTGTGTCATGGACAGCTTGTTTACCTAGGTATTTATTTTTTCAAAAGATATAACATTTTATTTTTCATGGCCATTTTCATTTGGCATTTCTTTCATATACAAGATATAGCATTTGATTTTTTCCAGATTTTGTATTGATGGCAGCACTAAAAGTTTCAGGTTTAGCCAACACAACTTTAGTGACTAGGGGGAATTCTCAAGGAACTCCAACTCACCATAGGTAAGTTTTGTCACCAACTCAGAGCCGAGACACAATAAACAGGGAAGCTCATCCAGTACAGAGGCTACAGTGGGGAAAGGTCCTCCATGTCACTAGTCAAGTAGCAAATCAAGGTAATAATCTAAAAGGTAGGCCACGGATGGATGAAGACAATGAAAAGATGAAGCCAACACTAGCAAGCCATAGTATGGTGTAATGATCACCTCTATTCTCCCTAAGGAGGGTTTGTACCAATGAGTATGAATAGTGAACTTCTAAGTCTGAGTAGGGACAGTAATATATATATAATAGGTCAACCAGGTCTAAATATCTATATGATCGCCAGATCATGACACTAAGTGCTAAGACATGCTATAAGAATAAGTATAAAAGCAATCTAACCATAACACAATAGTATACCTGCTGAGTCATATACCTGAAAGCTCATCAGCCTGTACCATCATCTGTCCTCTGAGACTGCTGCTGTAACTCTGGGCACTACTGTCTGCTCTGTACCAATGGTATAATGGCTAAATCGGGCATCTCTCTGAGTGTCCCGAAACTCAGTCATGGCATGGGGAATATAACTGCTGTCCACAATCTGATAGTGATCCAATATAAATGCTCATCTCGGCATCTCAAATGCAAGGGAACTGGCTGAATAGTGTACTGGAATGAGAAAAATAATGTATGGTAGCCCGGCTACTATATATGTGATAACAGGTGCCATGTGAGGAGTATGAAACTCCTATCTCTCCTTTATATGATGACATTATTAGAGCCATTTCTTATTTACATTTGCAGCAACATCCCTTGTTAACTTATGATGAAACACATCTACATGGATGCACTTATGATGTTCACTTGAGTTACTTGAAGACTTATGATTTTCCTTGCTCCTCGCTTAGTTCAATTGATATTGGAGGAACTTCATCCACTACTTGGGTGAAGAGATATATGATTGGAGCAAATTCTTATTGGCAGCAACATCCTTTGTTATTTCTTGATGATACACATGTTCATGGATGCACAAATGGTACTTCTGTGAGCACCTTGAAGGCTCATTGTTTTCTTTGTTCCCTACTTGGTTCAGATTGTAGTGGAGGTTCTTCATTCACTTCTTGGATGAAAGAACACATGGTTGATTATTTTGATGCATCTTACATCCTTTTGGAGCAGCATTATAGGACATGGGATCCTCACCTATGTCATTGGAGCAGATTTGATTGGTCACTTGAATCTTGTATGCACTTGGCAAATGGTGGTCTACTTACTTGGAGGTATAAGCACTCTCATGATTCTTTGATGAGGCACCTCCTTGATGTACATTTTTATTATGTTGTTATGTACTTTGATGATATATATTTTGTACTCATGATGTTTGGAAGAATGCATACAAGAAAATGGGATCTAGGAATTCTCTTTCCTAATGGTATGGGTTGGAGAGCACTCCTAATTATTGGAGTGCAATACAAGCAATGGGACCCTGGGATAATTTTTAGTCTCATTGGTTTCAATTTTTTGGGGAAACAAGCAGTATGGGAGATGGATTCCCCACTTAATAAAGTGATTTTAATCAGAGTAGTGCAGTAGCAAGCATGGTGGTTCCTCTCTAAAATCTTCATGGAATCTCGAAGACTCAAAGTTGGGCAACTCAGTGGCAACTTTAAAGAATTATGCAGTGGTATCATAAAGGGTTTCCAAAATATGAAAGAGGTAAAGAGTAATTGTGCAAACTTGGTTTTGATGGATTTAATTAACATTTTGGTGTTTAGTGGTGATGTTACAGGGGATATCAAAATAAAAAAGAAAACCCAAATCTCCTTGCTTTTGGAAACACACAATTGTAGTGCATGAGTGCCACTGCTCAGAGTTTTAGAAGCAAAGTTTTGGAAAGAAAGCAGGTTCTTCAACACCCATGTTTGAAATTGCTTGAGGACAAGCAATATTGGGAAGGGAGGATTTGTCATGTCCCAAATTTTACATTGGGTCACAATGGCCTAAACCCCTTGGCCATATTCATGATAGTTTGTCAAATTGATGCTAAGGGTAAAATAATTGCCAAGGATGATGCCCAAGTTAGTAATAATGTAAAATTAGATCCAAGTGGACAAGGTGGTTCACATTAAGTGAAAACTCCCAATTCAAAGTTGTAATATTCCCATCCAAATGAAATATCATGGAGGAAAATTACTAGTTCCTTAGGTTGGGGGTGGAAGCATTAAAAGTTAGAGTGAAGGAGAGACAAGACCCAAAGTGTCTTTCGACTTACAAATGCACATTAAATGGGTGAAATAAATAATAATAAAAAGAAAATAAGGTGGCAATAGATCATGAAGGCACATAAGAGGTTGTGGGACCCACTTGTGGCAAGATTCCCCACTACACTTGGCATTATTCTCTCACCAATTCGATTTCAAGAGGAAGGGTAGCATACTTGGGGGATTTGAATAGGTATTATTGATGGCATGAATCATGTAAAGTCGAATTGGAGTGGAAGAGAAACTCCCATGGAAGAGGAAGAGGCATCTTAGAAGAATTGTGACACTTGGAGCTAGATTCCCCAACTCCTATGACAACAATGATGAAGATTCTATGACACCTATGACAAAGTTCAGACCTCATTGTTGACATATGTCACATATGACATGTCAGGGCTAAAAATAGCCTCCAAGAGGGCGCACAAGGGAGTTAGGGCAGCCAAAGAGTCAACCATTCGAAATGAGTGAAGGAGGAGGTTAGGAATGGAGGGACAAGTGGCATACATTGGAATCTCTTCCTAATTTGAGTTGGCATGAATATCATGGGTGGAATTCGAGCTTAAGGAGGTCTTTGGAAGTTTATAAAAATCAAGAACAAAGAAGGAGAGTGGTTTTTGATCATTTGATATTTTGTATTTGGAGAGGAGAGCTAGTAGAGTGTTGTTCTACTTGCCTTGGCACCAATTTCGAGGGTGAAAGATTCCCATCCTAATTGGCAATTGGAGAGGCCATTCAGACCTTTCATTTGGAGCTATAATAGAGTATTTTGTTACAGGTTGAAGCTACAGGGCAGCTCGTGGTCACATTTCTTCCAGCTTGCTTCTACAACCATTCTTCCATTTCTTGGCATATTCTTGCTCCTTGAGGAGAGGCGCACTTGTTGAGGTGATGAACTCTTTGGGATAGCTCTTGAGGCCACATATATTTGTAATCTGATATATATACTTTGTATTTACTGCTCAGAAGACTTTCAGGTCGAAACTCCAAGAGATTTGATGTAAAAATGCTAAACTATGAATAAATGGTGTCATTTCCCCAATACCTTGTTATTTGCACTTGAAGTGGTATCAAATTCGAATGGTTCAGTCAATATCTGATATATTAATGCTGTATTTGGGTGCCCATTGAAGTCATATATCTGATCCATGTCTCTGTTCTGAAAGTTGGGAGGCTCGTACTGCATTTGGGAAGCCATTAGTGACCTCTACCCTGGGGGGTTTAAACCTCAAAATTACTAGTAAATTCCTCAATTTCTCCTAGATACCTATTGGACCTTAAAACCACATATAATTATGCACAAATACTCTCCTTAATTTCCTTTAACAGAGCCAAGTCTCAGACCAAGAATTTGTGAAGGTCGTACAGTGTTTGGAAGAGCTTTTGTTACAAGACCTAGGGGGAATTTCCACTTCCCAAATTGACTAGTCTTGTCCCGAAACTTCTTCCCTTGCAAATTTCATATCATGGATGGGTATATCAGTTGCTTATATGTTTGATAGATGTGTTCATGTGTCCTATAACCCCTCATGACCTTCCTCAGCAAATTCCAAAGCAATTGGAGGTGTTTGGAATCAATTATAAACCATATACCTAGAGTTGAAATTTGGTGAATTTGAGCAGTTTGGGAAATTTCATTAGAAGGGACATTACACCCCCACCTTGTTTCAACACTCCAACGGCAATGGTTCCAACACTAAGACCCACTCTTATCTTCCAGAGCACATCCAGCACCCTCCTGGCCCTCCAGTTCAGTAGCGCCCTCCCTCTGGGCCTTCTTTTAGAGGATGACATCATCCTCTTGGCAGACTGTTCACTTGCTAAAAGGAGGGGGGCGTTGAGGGTTTTCATCACTGTTGGGGTTAGTTGGGGTATGACGATCCCCCCTGCACAGTCTGGCCTTCAGTTTTGTCAAATTTGGCCTTGTTTAGCATATATTAGCACCTAGGGGGTAAAATACGCCAGGTAGCCTACAATAGGCCATCTTTACATTATTTTATATTATTTTTGTTATATTTTTAAGTTGACATTTTTAAATATTAAATTGACCTTATTTTGTGTAAAGTGAGTGTGAGATCATATAAATAAGATCTCCTCACTTCATTTTTAACAATCAACTTTATGGGATTACACTTTTATTTCTGATTTTTTCCCTAAGTAGGGCTCTTTGAGTGATGTGCACCTCTTGAGGATGATCATGCTTGCTAATTTGGGGACAAATCTTTGAAGTCTTTGCTCTTGTTTCTTTGCTAAGATGATGCTAAGAGTTGTTTGCTTAACACATGCACAAGAAGGGATCTAACTCTTTCTCTTGATGTCTTTTTGTTAAATGTTGGATGTATGTTTGTTTAAAGGTTGAATGGTAGCCATTGGAGTTGCATTTTGCCCTAGAATAAGTCATTTTCTAACCTTTAGTTAGCTTAGCATTGTAAACTTGAGTTTTAGGTCTCAAAAGTTTGTCTTAGCTAGGGCATCATCGACCAACTTTTAAAGTTGTTGTAAAAGCCCTAGCTTTCCAAACTTGGCAAGCACCATCTCAAGAGGAGGGCAATCCTCTTTGATGCTCTAGGGTTAGGTGAATGCCATTAATAAAACCCTAAGTTGTTCATTCTACTCTTTTAAATCCTAATTTTCTGAATTTGAATTTTGTAAATATTATTGTTAGGTTAAACTTGCATTTTCATGGTAGAATTAGTGTTAGAATTGTTGCACGAAATTGCAAGTAGTCAACGTTCCTTGGTGTATCCCGACAAGGGACTAATTGCCTCTTGTGAATCCTTGAAATCTGACGACGGTAAGTTTACCAATCACCTGCGGGTTTTGGTGTAACGGCAGCCGTACTACCAACAATTGGTACCAGAGCTAGAGGTCACGAGTTCGATACACACTTGGCTCGCGCTGAGGGGGAGATTGTTGCTCGAAATTGCAAGTAGTCAGCGCTCCTTGGTGTATCTCGACAAGGGACTAATCGCCTCTCGTGAATCCTTGAAATCTGACGATGGTAAGTTTACCAATCACCTGTAGGTTTTGGTGTAACGGCAGCCATACCACCAACATGAATTAGGTCTGCACTTTTATGATAAAAACCCTAAAAATTTAAAAATTATTATTTTTGCATTTTTTGGCTTTCCTAAAATTTCAGCCCTTCCTCCTATAATTTCGGCCTGCCCTATTTGTCCCTAAAAACTCTAGGGCGAAATTTTAGGACCCCTAAAAATCCCTAAATTATCAAAAACTCTCTAAAAAACCCTAATTTCTGAGTTTTGTCTATTTGTATATATTATATTAGATTAGTCTTTATATTTTTATTTTTTATGTTTTAGGTTTTATTTTCAATTATTTAATTTTTATTAAATTAATTTTAAACCCTAAAATTATGTGTAAAACCCTAAAATTGCAGACCTAAACGACCTATCCCTTGGCCTCCCTCTCCTTCGCTCCCCTCACCTACAAACTCGGCATTCATCATCCTTAAAACATCCACGTCTCCCTCCTCCTACAAACCTCTCATTCTTCTCCACCTTTATATCCTCACTGAACACTATTCTTGAAGCTAACACAGGTCTGCAATATAATTGCAGACCCTGTGCTTTGCTTCCTCTGTCACCTACAAACAGAAACACAATTTAAATTAATGGGTTAGTAAGTTGTAATCTGAATTTCGCTCGAAATAAGGTCTGATGTTCCATGCATTTTCGGGATTGTTCTCATTGAGCTAACATCTATTACGTAGGTCTGAAATTTGCCTAAAGAGGTCTGAATTCTTACTATTACAGTCTGAAAATTAACTTTTATTGTTTATATGTTTAATTGGTTGTGATAAGGGATGGTGGAAGGCCATTGTGGTGTTTTTAAAATTGCTATCATACTGACTCTGCATACACACAGCAAAACAGAAGTTAGCATAGTCCTTTAGGTTATTCTTGGTTCGATTTTTGGGTTAGTTTTCATACATTATAACTTTTTTATGCTTGCTACATAATCTACATTTCTGCTGTACCTTTTTATATACACAGATCTGAAGGTTAACTTAGCATTTATTTTTGCATTGTCAATGTTGGTAATTGGTGATAGTTACTCCCTATTAATTCTCTATTGACTGCTAAACTAATTGGATACATTAGACCTTTCTACATCTTGTTTATGACATATGTTATAAGTGAATTGACCCTTGAATTAGACGATATTTGGTGGATTGTTATAATATCTCTAAGGTATATTTGGTTACACATTGCCACGTCTATGATCTTTGCATACTTCATTGATAATCTATGATATGATATTTGATGCTACACTTGGACTAGTTTACAATATATGTTTGCATTTATACATTGGAATGACCTTCGTTCTCATGTTCTTATCTTTTATTTGGTAGATGGTTATTGCCTATTGGAATATCGTCGTTGATTGATATACATTTATATGATCTTGGACTGATCTTACGCTTTCGTTGAATGTCTATGTTAATGAACAATCCTTGGTTAATCTAAGCATCTAAGCACAATTAGCGATTCCTTATACTTGGCACAATTTGCACTTACTAATATTGGTTGATTAATTTAATTTATCTTAACATTGACTCCATCTAGGCACTGGTCTAACTACTACTTGCATAGAAAACATAGTCTTTTGGTTCTACAGAGTTTCATAAGGATACTTCTCCTTGGAGGTTTTTGGCTTCCGAAGAAGTTAGGATCGTGATCGAGGTGACATTGGATCACTTTCCTTATTTTTGCTTATCGGGAACTAGCCCTGCTAGTTTGTCCAGTAACACGTTGCATGCAAGGTACCAAAGACTCCATGTTCACTGATGTATCTGCTCAATTCACTCCGTACTTGAGCACACTCCTCCTCATCAGGGACCAACTTGTCTAATGCAAGCATATACCCATTTTGCACCTTTGGATCTATGTGTGGTTTTTTCCTAACTCCACCACCAGGTGCAGGTTGGGCCAACCAAGATGGAGAATAATATTTTGGGGTAAGGACATATGCAAGGGCATGGAGTGGAACATTCAAATTATCCCACCTTTTGACCACATGTTTATGAATATGGTCATACAAGATTGCATCTCTTTGCTCAACAATGTCTTTGATTTGACCAAGCATGCTATCCATCTGTTCATACATGTTAGAGTATGGTAACTTCAGGATGTCCTTCATGATTCAGATGCCTTGCATGGAGGTACATCAACTCTATAGGCATCAGGATGGAGTAGAGGGTGAGATGCACTCTACTCAGTGGCATGAGTCCAGTGGTGGCTGCATGCGGACCTTCCAGAGTGTTTTGACCTTTGCATGCATGAGTTTTGCATGACCTGTCAGCAATCATTAGATGCATGCAAAAGTGACTTTTATATATAGAGGCAGGGGGTCCCTGGATGAGGTTGCTCAGTTGCTTTATCAGAGAGTGATAGTGCAGGAGAGAGGAGGGTGCACTTGTGCATGCAGGGCGACTTTCTAAGAGAGAGAGGAGCTACTGCAAGAGCTAGGGTGGTCAGATCTGAGCTGGATCAGTGACCATTAGCTCCAGAGGCACTAGTCACCCAATACTGTGAGCTGAGATAGCTCATCAGTGAGATTTATCCTCAGTTTAGAGGGGACGTGTTCACTTGGAGGAGGGCGCATTTCCCAAGGAGGGAGGAGCTCATTTGGAGCTTGATCGACCGATTCAGAGTCTGAGACTTCCAGGGTAGCCTTGCCTTAGCATTTGAGGAAGGTTAGGGACGATCAGAGCTCAGATCTGTTGAGATCCGGTCCGGTACGAGCATCAAACATCTAGAGGGGAGGGCACACTTCTGCATGCAATGGAGGTCGCATTCTTCAGAGGGCAGTCTTCAGAGAGAGTAGATCAGAGCAGTGTGATATAGAGAGGCAGATTAGTCAGAGGCACATGTAGAGATACTCAAATCCAGTTTACCAATTAGGGCTTACTCTTCTAGTGCATGCATCAGCTGATGCATGCAGATCTAGAGTTTGCCCGGTTCAGGGATTGAGTTACCTTTCAGGTAAAACTGTATTGTACTTGTCCATTTATATATATGCTCTGGGCTCGAGAGAGAAGATAGCTCCATAGTTTGTTAGTTTTCCCCAGTTAGGGTTTCCAGGGTATATTTGGTGTTTATGTGTGATTGCATGTGTTTCAGTTTGGTAAAGAGATCTAGCTTTTGAGTTTATATTTATATGAGTATGTATTGATATCGAGACTCAAACTGCTTGAGATCTCAGGGTGATTCAGAGGGAGTAGTAATCTCTGAATCAAAGATTTACAATACACCTCCCCAATGTGGGTTTTAAGGGTAAATATTATGAAAATATTGCCACTTCATCTCTACTTGGAATGCCTACAAATTATTATAATTACTGTGAAGAGTCCAGAAGATCAAGAATATGGGATTTGGAATGTGGAGCTCCATGAATTTGAAATTAGCGTTGTTAATCTCTCCTGTACTTTATATTAGCTTACTTGGCCTTGTGATTATCATTGTTGGTTCATGTAGTGTACAATTGTACCATTGATGTAATTAATGCCCAACATGGTCGTATGTACACTATGGGCAGACATACATAGTAGAGATTGGATTACTACTAGATTTGTAATTTTTTTTCCAGTGAATTAGGTCTAAATATATTGTATTTGTAATATACAGAGGCATTAAGCTTCTAAGGCCCATGACCTACCCAATATTGTGAAAGAGCATATTGTTGCAATCGTTTATGCCCATGAAAATCAGGTCTTTATAATTTTATCATTTTCAGATCACTTTAACAGAGGCACAAAGGGAGGAAAAGAAGGCAGCTGAGGCAGAGTTGGCCTTTGCTAAGAAAGAACACGAGGAGGAAAGAGATCCAGCTAAAGAAAAAGTTTTACAGCAGGAAGTTGATTTAAGGGAGAGAAAACTTGATGAGCTGCTTGAGTCATTTGAGGTATTATTTTTCAAGAAATTTAATGTTATCATTTGTTTGCTGCTATCTATAACTTATCTGATTGGTTTTTTAATGTTTTCTGTTGTTCTTTCACCAGAAAATGGTTGTACAGTTACCTCAAAGTGGGGTGGCAAGGCGTTCTTCTGAAAAAAGATTTGAGGATGATCGCTCATCAGTTTCTTATGGTGGTAACTATGGTGGTAGAGATGTAGGATCTGGTTATGCTGATCCAGAAGATACTTTTTCAAACTTCAAAAGTCGAGGCAGAGATAGTGGTCGAGGTGGTTCTTACAGAGACTCTAGGCCTGGGCCAAGGGTAAGATCAGGACAGTCTGAGTGTTACAACTGTGGACAGGTAAAGTGCTCATTTTTTTTCTTACAATGAATTTAATGACACCTTTCCAGTATGGTGTGTGATTTGTAATTTCTGTTGTTTTAGATTGGCCACTTTTCTCGTGAATGCCCAAGAGGAAGGGGAGGGGGAAAGGGGAGGGGGAAGAGGAGCTAACCGACAGTGTTATACTTGTGGCCAAGAAGGACACTTTTCCAGAGAATGTCCTATGAATCATGGATCGATGGGATCTGGATATGGTGGCTATGGGGTTGATGCATATGGATCTGGATACTCTGTGGGACAAAGTGGGTATGGCAATGAAGCTGGATATGCGTACCAGGATGTTTATTCCAATCAAACTCAGTACGGATATGATATGGGTGGTTACATGAATTCTCAAGTTAGTGGTAGTAACATAGGTAGTGGTAATGATGAACAATACATCCATGCAAGCAACCGATCATATCCTG
Organism: Larix kaempferi; assembly: GCA_027924585.1. Lineage (NCBI taxonomy): Eukaryota > Viridiplantae > Streptophyta > Pinopsida > Pinales > Pinaceae > Larix > Larix kaempferi. The sequence continues at coordinate 4,704,254 of BSBM01000394.1, forward strand.
GGAGATAAAAGAGATTACCTGAAGATAATATGTTATTGCCAGTTTTTCTATTCCTGCAGTTTTGCACAGTTCTTAACTTCTTAGCTTTGCTTTTCTAGTTGCTTTTCTTGATGCTGACCAGCAGTAAAAGTTTACCATTCATCCAAGTATTATTGAATAACTGTTTTTCTTCAAAATTTTCCAATAGGAATGGTTAGACTATACCTGTAATTATGTTGTGACTAACATTGTTCTGGGACAGAGATAGGAGTTATTATATTCAAGGAAGTAATCATGTTTTGACTCTTCAAGAGGCTGTGTTTCTAACATATTTGTGGAAAAATGAAATGGGGTTATATTAAAGAAACTTTTAAAATTTGATCCCTTTTTACAGGGTCTATTCATTCAAGGATTCTAGAATTTTGATAATTCATGCAAGGATTCTGGAATATTTGGACACCCTTGAACAAGCTCTAATTTGAGTAACTTACAAGTATTCTTTGGATATGTTTTGGCTATTCCTTTAGCTATATGCCCTCTAAAATTATTTCTGGACATAGAGATGGTGTTTCTACTCAAAAACAACTAGCAAATGTATTTGGTAGAGGCCTCCTCAATGCAGATGTTTGCATACCCTTAAACAAGCTCTAATGTTTACAACTCCTTTCTGTCACTAATGATTTTGCACTGCCTTGGGTTTTCTTGTATCTAAAATTACTTTTGGACATAGATATTGTAGTTTTACTAATTATGTATGTAAAATTTGATACATAATTCGTTTAGAGGACGTGTTGATTCAAAGCTTCTGCAAAATTGATATTTGCATGGCCTTGAACACTAGCTCTAGTGTAGATAGCTTTAGCCTTTCTGGTGTTCGAATAGTTTGATTTTTGTCATCTTCTATTCAGAATCTTTTGGATGGTTATCAATTACTAAAATGGCCTGCAGCAAGTAAGTTTTCACATATTATTATTGTTTTATTGTTTCATCTTTATTACCGAACAGTGTCACCAGAATTTTTAAGTCCAAGCAGATTCCGAAGGCTGACTCTGATCTTTGAAGAAAGTGAATTGAGTCAGGTCTTCCCAGTGACTCGGACTCGCAAGTAAAACACAATACTTGGAGAGTTTGACTCATGAATCAGACTCAATATCCTAAAAAAACACTCATTTTGCTTGTTACTTTTGACCCGTTTTCATAATAGAGAATAAGCATACATGTCTATAGCCCAGAGTTGATATCCAGATCCCATATGGTGATTTATGTGCGATCTTCTTGAAATGTGTGGTGAGAGAAATTGTATGGATTGGCATATTTAAATAATGTTCAATAATATTTTTTATCTTTTGACTTTGTATGCTTGGTGGATTCAATTAGGATCCACATATTATTGCTGTTTGTATCACATCATGGTCGATATTTATGTTGTTATTATGAAAGCCTTCAATGTATGTAATGACTAATGAAAGCAATTAAACATGAGTTTTGATTCTCCTCGCATGAGGAGGGGGTTGGTGTTTATTCTTGCATGCCAAATGCACGGGACCTAGACTTTGTTGTCGAGGGAATTAATAACCTGAAGATTATTCTGAAGGTTAATGGTTTGTTTGAAATTTGTGACTTATTTATTTCACCATTACAGACTCTGAACGCTTTGGATATTTGTGTCTAGTTGAGGGACATATGTCTTGCAACTCTTTCCAGGAAGAAGCCATTACTCTCCATAATGTTCTTTAGGCTGCTCCTTTTATGAAAGAAGGCTCTAAGCTTTGTATAACTAAGGATGGTATCGACCCCATTACACACGTGATTCTTATTAGGTAACCTCTATTACATATACATTGAACCCCATTACACATATGTGTCTAACTGAGGGACATATGTCTTGCAACTCTTTCCAAGAAGAAACCATTACTCTCCATAATGTTCTTTAGGCTGCTCCTTTTATGAAAGAAGGCTCGAAGCTTTGTATAACTCTTGGATATTTGTGTCTAGTTGAGGGACATATGTCTTGCAACTCTTTCCAGGAAGAAGCCATTACTCTCCATAATGTTCTTTAGGCTGCTCCTTTTATGAAAGAAGGCTCTAAGCTTTGTATAACTAAGGATGGTATCAACCCCATTACACACGTGATTCTTATTAGGTAACCTCTATTACATATACATTGAACCCCATTACACATACATTCAAACTCGTATACATCCATAGTCATAACAAGATTAGGGATATGGTATGGGCTCCCTGTTGATGTATATGTAACTTCGGAATGTATTTCATATGTATTTATTGTACCCTTATTAGAGATGTGTTATTCCTATATAAGGAAGTGTTGTCATGTGGATTGACAAGTGTCGTAAGTGTGTGTACTTGCTGATGGGTTATTAGATCACCATGTGTGGGGTCGGCCCTAAAATATATATTATATTGTGGATGTATCTAGATAGACAAGTTGGCCCCATAGTGTAACTAGGCAAACAGGTTAAGTATAAATAGAGATTGAGAGATCTCTATTTGGATCATTTGAAAAGTCACACTTCTCTCACTCAGAAAGTGGCGCACTAGTGAGGAGGAGGATCATCTGCTACTAGGATACTATCTCAGTGTATTTTGGTTGTACTTTGGTTGAGCCATTGCTCTCTCTATCTCTGAGGAAGTTGTGGGGTTTTTCACCTTAGGGTTTTCCCCACGGAAACTCTGTGTCTCTCATGCTTTTGATTCTTTTGATGCTTGTCATGCTTATTGTGATTGTTATGCATTGATATACTGTATATGTTATTCTCTCAGTGAAGATCCTAGAGTATTGTGAATTAATGCTCAAAATTTGACATCGTATCAGAGCTAACCTGAGAAGAAGACAATGTGCAGTGACTGAAACTTGAGTTTTTTGTTTATTGGGTTTCTCTCCACAGATTTTGGAAAAACAGTATAGTAGATTGACTCTACTCATCAAGGAGAATCTATCTGTACAATCAGAATTCAATTCTGAGCATTTTCAGATTTGGCCCTAAAAATTAGGGTTTCGACAAAAATAGGAATTTCTGGAATCTGAAGACGTAGCTGGAAGCTCCTTGCAAAAATCGAAGTTTAGAGCTTTGGATCGAGATTTTTGGCTGGGTAGATCTCCAGGAAACTCAAACCCTAATTCAGGGCTCTCCCCAGTGAATCCAGGAGGACAAAAAGTCAAATTTGAAGGGTAAAACTTTGCTGATATCAAATTCTGAATGCACCAGGTTGATCAGCTCATCAAGGCGCATCTTTCTATCCTTTCAGAAAGTTGAAATTCACATTTTGAATTTTTAGGGTTTTTTCGACAAACCCTAATCTGGGACCAGATCCAGTTTTTAGCATTTCAAGTGGTAAGACCTAAATCTTTTCTATTTCCATTTGAAGTACTCTTTAAGATGTCTCACCACACCAAGCTTGAGGATAAGCTTGAAGGGGCTGATAATTTCTGAGCTTGGAAGTATAGGATTGGGTTAATCTTGGAAGAGAATGAGTTGGAATCATATATAAAAGAAGACATCCCTATCCCAGAGGATGAACAGGCCAAGGTATTGCATAAGAAGAACTTGGTCAAGGCAAAGAGAATCATTGCTGATTCTATCAAAGACCATCTCATACCCCATGTGTCTTCTCTAAAGACACCCAAGGAGATGTTTGACTATTTGACCAAGCTATTTGAAGGGAAGAACATAAATCGGAAGATGACTCTGCGGAATCAATTGATAGGGGTCAAGATGTTGAATGGAGAAACCATTCAATCTTACTCCTCCAAGGTCTCTCTGATCAAAGAGCAACTTGAAGGTATGGATGAAGTAGTGGACAATGGTGAAGTTGTTATGACCACCCCGAATGGCCTACCTAGGTCATGGGACTCCTTTATTCAAGGAATCTGTGCAAGAAAGAAATTGATCTCTTTCAGTAAACTGTGGGAGGAATGCTCTCAAGAAGAAGCTAGACTTGTAGCTCGTGAGGAAAAGATGGGAGGTGAAGATCAAGCTCTTGCAGCTCACACCAAAAGAAGCAAGCCTAAGAAGGAGCACTCTCGCTACAAGAGATCCTAACAAAAGAATAAGAAGGATCTAAGATGCTTCACATGCAATGAGAAGGGTCACTTTGCTTCAGATTGTCCCAAGAACAAAAGGGATAATAACAACAACTCCAGCAAGAAGAAGGGCAGCAAAAGAAAGTTCCATGCTCATGTTGTCGAGGATGATGAACGTCCAAAGAAGAAGGCTAGGGCAGAAAGTGATGATAGTGATGATGACTCATCAAGTGAAGAAGAGTATGTTCTAATCTCTGCTTTCATAGGTACTATCTCCCATGGTTGTAATGATTGGTTGATTGACAGTGGGGCTTCCAAACACATGACTGGGTTTAAGGAATCTTTTGTGAATCTATCTGAACATGAATCACCCCATAAGGTGAAACTTGGGGATGATTTTCAATACCCAATCAAAGGAAGTGGTGAAGCCTCCTACAACCTAGATTCTGGAAAATCTTTGAAGATGAAAGAAGTTCTTTATGTACCTGGGCTCAAGAAGAACTTACTCTCCATCTCTGCATTGGATGCAAAACGTATGAGGGTTGCATTTGTGGATGGCCAAGTCCTAATGTGGCCAAAGGGTTAAACAATCGATGATGCAGTAGTGATTGGAGAGCAAGAGGGAGGTTTGTATAAATTGAAGGGTCAACCTGAACATGCCATGGTGCATGAATCCATGGAGCCAAGTGAACTTTGGCATAGAAGACTTGCTCATATGCACTATAGGGCACTTACAATTGCAAGCAGGGATGTAGAGGGTCTTCCTGAAATCAAGACCAAACATGAAGGTGTTTGCAAAGGATGTGCATAAGGTAAGAACATTAAGAAGGCTTTCCCAAGCAGTGAAAGCAAGGCAAAGGATATCTTGGAAATCATCCATTCAGATGTATGTGGTCCTATGTCATCCAGTTCTCTAAGTGGATATGTTTACTATGTCTCATTTATTGATGACTTCTCCAGGAAGACATGGGTCTACTTCTTGAAGAACAAAGATGAGGTACTTGATAAGTTCAAGGAATTCAAAACCTTGATGGAGAATCAAACTAACAAGAAGATCAAAACATTCAGATCCGACAATGGCGGAGAATTCACCTCAGGTGACTTCAAGAAGCTTTGCAGTGATTCATGGATTAAGAGAGAGTTGTCTGCTTCTTACAATCCACAATAGAATGGAGTTGCAGAAAGGAAGAACAGAACAATCATGGAAGCATCAAGAGCAATGCTACATGACCAGGATCTACATATGCATCCATGGACAGAAGCAGCTAGAACAGTTGTATATGTGTAGAACAGAATACTCCACAAGATATTGGACAACAAGACACCAGAAAAAGTCTTTTCTGGTAAGAAACCTGAAGTCAGCCATCTGAGAATATTTGGTTGTCTAGTATACATTCATGTCCCAAAGGAAAAGAGGACCAAACTAGATCCTTCAGGAAAGAAGGGTATCTTTGTGGGTTACAGTGAAAGCTCAAAGGCTTACAGAATATACTTTCCAAGGTTCAAGAAGATTGATGTCAGCAGGGATGTAGCATTTGATGAAAACTCAGCATTCATCAAATCAAGGAAGGCACCTGTTATCACATATATAGTAGTCGGGCTACCATACATTATTTTTCTCATTCCAGTACACTATTCAGCCAGTTCCCTTACATTTGAGATGCTGAGATGAGCATCTATATTGGATCACTATCAGATTGTGGACAGCAGTTGTATTCCCCATGCCATGACTGAGTCTCAAGACACTCAGAGAGATGACCGATATAGCCATTATACCATTTTTACAGAGCAGTCAGTAGTGTTCAGAGATGCAGCAGCAGTTCCAGAGGACAGGTGATGGTACAGGTTGATGAGCTTTCAGGTATATGACTCAGCAGGTATATCATGGTGTTATGGTTAGATTGCTTTCATACTTATTCTTATAGCATGTCTTAGCACTTAGTGTCATGATCTGGCGATCATATAGATATTTGGACCTGGTTGATCTATTATATATATCATATTGTCCCTACTCAGACTTAGAAGTTCACTATTCATACTCATTGGTTTTACCCTCCTTAGGGAGAATAGAGGTGATCATTCCACCATACCTTGACTTGCTAGTGTTGGCTCCATTATTCATTGTCTTCATCCATCCATGGCCTACCTTTTAGATTATCACCCTGACTTACTCCTTGACTAGTGGCATGGAGGACTTTTCCCCACTGTAGCCTCTGTATTGGATGAGCTTCCCTGTTTATTGTGTCTCGGCTCTGAGTTGGTGACAAAACTTACCTATGGTGAGTTGGAGTTCCTTGGAATTCTCCCTAGTCACTAAAGTTGTGTTGGCTAAATCTGAAACTTTTAGTGCTGCCATGAATACAAAATCTGGAAAAAATGAAATGCTATATCTTGAATGAAAAACCCATTCATGCAATGTGTTTCTAAACACACATGAATGAAAGGCATGCCAAATGAAAATGGCCATGAAAATAAAATGTTATATCTTTTGGAAAAATAAATACCTAGGTAAACAAGCTGTCCATGACACACCTAGAAGTGCTCAGGTAAACAAGTGCCTTAAAAACACACCTGCAGCAGAAAGCCTAAAGAAAAAATGTAAATCTATGCAATGTGTTTATAAACACACATAGATCAAGGCTATGGAAACTTCAGGCCCAAAAAGCAATGGAACTTAAATGCTATATCTAAACAATTGCTGGCCTTATTTGTATTATGGATTGTGCGCATCTGTGAAGGCGAATAAACCCTCTTTAAACAACTCATCCATTTGTGAGACACCGCCATTCCCTGTGTTATTGCTCATTCAGTATATACTATGGTGTGTATTCCCTTTCCCTTGCCAAAGTGTCACAAAGTCAAGTCAGTCAAGTCATCCCTTAGCCCAGCCAGTTAATTTAGCCTTCACCTTTCACTAGCAAATTGATCACAACTATGAAGTGAGTATGATCCTGAAAGTGTAGTCTGAGTAATAATAATAATTAAATGACACTATACATTTGGATTTAGATCGCCAGTTATGACTACTCTGTGTTATAATTGCTATTTGAATAAGTTGTAGAGCATGTATTAACCTTGACACTTTGCAGCAGCCTTGGATGATGGTCTGAGTTATATTTGGTCTTGGTTAGACCTAGTTTGACCATGGAGGACCATGGGACATGAGATGTTAGACCTTATGATGATATGGATAGATGATATATGGTCTATGTACACATACATGATGATTCTATGCAGCAGCTACAGGGTTATGATGATGATTCTTGGGTTACAGCAGTGTTTGGTCATTTACAGATCATTATTATTGGCCTTGTTCCGGTATATTGGATATTTATTTTGATCATGCAGAGACTCATATGGTGTATGAGTACACATCTTGGATAGATTTGGACCTTCTGAGTCCAATGGGACAGTTTGTTTTCAGTTCTGGGCACTTACAGTGATGATTGAGCCTCAGTAGGCTGTCCCAGTGCAGTTTTGGTCTGTCGGAGGCCCTGTCGGAGCAGATGTAATTTTTATCTAGTTGACCTAGGGAGCTGATGATGGAGGGGGTGGTCCAGCCACTTGTTTTTACCATATTACCCCCCTCCCGGACACACTGGTGCCCTCACCTTGACAGCGCAGGCACTCCAGGAGGCTGTTTGGGGCAGTTTCACGCTTCCCGAGGCATTTCAGGATTGGTAGAAATGGCTATTGAGGAAATCGATTTGGGCTACTGAGGCAATGTTATGGCATGGGATGATCAGTGATGATAGATCGAGGTCCTCCACACCTTCTCCAGCAGTTTCAGTTTCATCGGGGCCCGCATCCATCACTTATGGCACTTTCAGTGGATTTCTGAGGTCTTTTTGAGGCCCACGACTTGACCATGGAGGCACGATTTGGTACTTTGGTGATTATTTTATATGTATTGTGCTATGGGGATTGACCAATGAGGGATAAAATTACCCCTTGGACCCACCATAAGCCTCTTATGATATTTTGTCATCATGATTTGGTGGGATTCCCCTCTTATAGGGCGATTTTGTCCACTTACATTATATTTTATTAGTGATCCATGTATTTTATTGTTGAGCTCATCTCAACCATTGATTAGACATTTGTATCTTTTAATCTTAGCCACTCATTCGAAAAGTGGTTAGGGTTTTGGTGCCTCTCCTTCCTATTTAAAGGAGAGAGCCTCTCATTGTAAAGGGACTTTTGGCTCTGGATTATTGGAATAGAAAATTATTATTGCATCTATCTCCAGTGTTGTGGTGAATGTTTTTGGTGTTCGTTCGTTGGTTCTTCCTTTGCACTGAGTTATTGGAGATCTTGTTTGCCATATTTTTGTACCACGATTTTGCATCTACAGGTGGAGGCCGATTTGCTTGGAGGAGGAGGTATTGGTAGGGGAAGACTCTCCCTACTTCTTTGGAGCTCTTTGTTGGTAACAGGGAGTATTACTGTCCCAGGACCTTCTATTTCATGTTACTATTGCATTTCTCTTGTATTTCCTCCATGCTTGATCTTACTGATTGAATCGCTATTCCTTGGTTTGACAGGTAGAGGAGGTCGCACTTGTGGGCTAGGGCATCAAACTGGCAAGCAAATCAACAATCTCTCATTTGATCTCTGCGGGAATCTTCCTCAACATCAAGGCATCTCATCCACATCACTCAGGTATGATCTCAAGGTAAGTTTTATCTCCATGATCTATCCAATTGTCTAAAATATTTTAAAACCCTAAATTAATCAAAACCCCATTTTTACATTTTCTCAGATCTACTTAGATCTAGTGGGTTGTTGGGCATAATATTGAAAACCCACCTCTATAGCATCCACGGCATCCTGGATATATAGTTTGGTGAGGATTGGCTTCCGTTTGACCCCCCTCCCATGCCAAATTAGCTCCTCCCAAGCAAAGCGCACTTCCTAGTTTGAGCAAGTTGACCTAGATCTAGGTGGTGGGTGTTTGAGATTCCACTTGATTTGTCATCTACACATCCAATAACATACACCTAGATTGTTACTTTCCTAAAATTCACCTTGTGGGCCCTATTCCACATTTTAAGAGATTTAATCCCCATTTTGGACCACTTGGAACACTTAAACTCAGATCTACTAAGATCTAGCCCTTGGATTGCCACGAAATTATAGATCCATACTCCTACTTGACTAACCTACCCGGATCTAAAGTTTGGATGCCATCCGACTTGTCTTGACCCACCTAACCCCACTTTTTAGCCTCCTTGGGCAAAGTCGCACCACCTTGGAGAAGTGAGTTGATTCACTTCTAGGATGTGGGTACTTGAGATTTTTGGAGATTTGAAACCGGAATAATTCAAAACCTAGGTCTAGACTATCACTTTGTTAAATCTTGCCTTGGGGATAGCATTCCTTGTTTTAAGGGATTGTGGTCCACTTGGGTCAAACCTAGATCTAGACACATCCATCCATCAAGACCTCTATTGCCTACTTGTCCCATGTACTAGGAGTCCTAAACCACAAGTCAACCTTACTTTGACTCCACTTCCCAATTCCCAAGGCACTGGCTTCTCTCCAAGTTAATTCGACTTTCCTAGGTTGTTGGATTGACTTGTGGATTGACCTATGCATGGTGAACTAAACCCTTGAAGCTATCATGTATCATGGTCAAGCTTGTCACTTGTACTAGTTAGCCCCAATTCAACCCTTAAACTACCCTGCATTGGACACGGTTCCCAAGGCAGAGGATCTTCTGACATTGAACTAGTACACTAGCCCTAGATCTCATTTCAAACATTATAAGTCACTCTTACATCAACTATGAACCAAAGCTATACCTGTTGAACCCCTCACTTGGCTTGTGACTTCATCCTTAGGTCTAGGATAAACCATACACCTAACTTCACTTAGAAATACCCTGATTTGGTGTCTTGGTTTTGATCTCTCCTGTCGGGAGTAGATCGGGTCTCCCCCTTTGTTGTCTGGGCTAGATAACATAAAGCGAAGGTTGCCTCGACTGGCGTGACAACCATATATTGGAGGTCGAGGTGATCGTGGTTGCACCTTTTGAGTTGCCCTTCCCTATTGCCATCCATGATTGGATACATCCATAGGGATAACTACAGCTTAGGTGATAACAGCACCTATCGAAGTTTATGAAGAACCTAAGGAAACTAGATTTCAAGACACTACCATGACTGAAGCAGTTCTAGAAGTTGTTCGTGAGTTTGAAGATCCGCAAGAACCTATAGATCCACCCCATGAGGATAACTTTCATAAGAGGAAACTTGCATGGGCTAGAGAGCTCATTCAAGATGCAAAAAGATTTGGCATTCAGAAGAACACAGAGCAAAGAAGAGAACCAGATCACATACTAGCTATGTTGCTTCAGTCTATGACATCATGAACAAAAAACCTTCTAGTTATGAAGAAGCAGCGGAAAAGAAAGAATGGAAGGATGCCATGTTTGAGGAATACCAATCAATAATGAAGAATGGTGTTTGGGATGTTGTCCCAAGACCTAAAGAGAAGTCTGTTGTGACTTCCAAATGGATCTACAAAATCCAACATGCTGCAGATGGCAGTGTAGAGAAATACAAGGCAAGATTCGTAGCTCGTGGCTTCTCTCAGAAAGAGGGAGTAGATTATGAAGAAACTTTTGCACCTGTAGCCAGGTATACTTCCATCAGAACAGTACTTGCCCTGGCTGCAGCAATGAAATGGAAAATATACCAGATGGATGTCAAGACTACTTTCTTGAATGGTGTAGTTGAAGTGGAAGTATATGTGGAGCAGCCACTCGGTTTTGAAATACATGACAGGGAGTCATATGTGTGTAGATTGAAGAAAGGCTTGTATGGCTTGAAGCAAGCTCCCAGAACCTGGCATGGTAGGATGGACAATTTCCTATCTAGTTTGGGCTCTACCAAGAGTAAAGCGGATTCCAACCTCTACTACAAGGTTGAGGAAGGGAATCCTGTGATTCTACTCTTGTATGTGGACGACTTATTTGTAACAGGAGATGATAGATTGATTGCAGATATTAAGAGGAAGCTTGCTGCCGAGTTCGATATGAAAGATTTGGGAATGATGCATTATTTCCTAGGTATGGAGGTGTGGCAGAATGCAAGTGGGATCTTCCTTGGTCAAGGGAAGTACATAGTAGATATCCTGAAGAGATTCGGGATGATGGATTGCAAGGCCATGGCCACACCTGTGGCATCGAATCTGAAGCTTCTATGTGATGCTTCATCTGAGCCGGTTGATGTCTCTATGTATCATCAGATGATTGGGTCCTTGATGTACCTGACGAACACGAGACCAGATATTTACTCTGCGGTGAACACATTGAGCCAGTTCCTGACAGATCCGAGGAGTGTTCACCTGGTTGTTGTAAAACATGTTCTGAGGTACCTGAAGGGTACAGTGGATTATGGGCTCAAGTATGAGGCGAATCAAAAGTTTAACCTGCAGGGTTATGTTGATTCAGATTGGGCTAGCAGTGCTGCAGATAGGAACAGCACATCTGGGTGCTGCTTCAGTATGGGATCAAGTGTGATCTCTTGGTTTAGCAGGAAGCAATCCTGTGTAGCACTGAGTACAGCTGAGGTAGAGTATGTTGCAGCTTGTTCAGCTAGTTGTGAAGCAGTATGGCTACGAAAGCTATTGTCTGAGTTATTTGATCTCCCATTGGATGCTACTGGTATCTTCTGCGATAACCAGAGTTGTGTGAAGCTGTCTGAGAACCCAATGTTTCATGATAGGTCGAAACACATAGAGATCAAATATCACTATATCAGGGATATGGTGCAGAGAGGAGCTGTGAAGCTCCTGTATGTTGCGACGGACGAGCAGATTGCAGATGTGCTGACAAAGCCACTAGCTAGGGTGAAGTTCGAGTACTTCAGGGAGAGGCTTGGTGTTCTTCAGATCGATGACACTTCGAGGAAGAAGTGATGGACACATTTGCTGAAGCCATTCCAAGCATGTTGGAAGGAGGATCCTTCACATGGCTGTAGATGTAAGTGCTGGATGATGAGCATCAGGATGATGTTCTGGTTTCTGCTTTGTATGCATCATGTTGGATGTTGGATATGATCAGTTGGATCATTTATTTGTATATGTATGTACGCATCATGTTGGATGCTGGATATGATCAGTTGGATCATTTATGTATATGTATGTACGCATCGGATATGATCAGTTGGATCATTTATATGTATGTATGCATCATGTTGGATGTTGGATATGATCAGTTGGATCATTTATATGTATGTACGCATCATGTTGGATGCTGGATATGATCAGTAAGATCATTTGTATGTATTTTGTATATGCATCATGTTGGATGCTTAGGGCATGTATCTGTATATGTATCAGGTGGATACATTGTATGATCAGGTGGATCATGTATGGTGATATGTATCATGTATTTGTATTTGTATCAGGTGGATACACTGTATGATCAGGTGGATCATGTATGATGATATGTATCAGGTAGATACTTGGTATGCATCAGGTAGATACATTGTATGATCAGGATGATCATGGATGACGAGCTTCAAGATGTTGCTCCAGATGACATGCAGCAGGATGTTGCAGTGATGATGATCAAGATGATCATGTGTACATCAGGATGATGTATGGTGAGTGTCAGGTTGATACTCTATGGCCGTGGATCAGGTTGTCCAGATGAGCATATAATTTGGCCCTGGGAGATTTGCAGATAGTCTTTCGAGGTTTTGCCTATGGCATGTAATCTAGCCCTGGGATGTCTAGCAAATGCTCTTTCAAGGTTTTGCTCTGGGAGGACATATGATTTGGTCCTGGGAGATCTGTAGATAGTCTTTTGAGGTTTTGCCTATGGCATATAATCTGGCCGTGGGATATTTGGCAGATGCTCTTTCGAGGTTTTGTCCTATGGCATATAATATGTCCGTGGGAGATCCGATAGGTTGGGCTATGTGCCCGTAATAAGTCCTGGGATGCTCTTGCGAGGTTTTGCCATGACCACATATAATTTGTCCCTGGGAGATCCTATAGGTAGAGCTGTGTGCTCGTAACAGCCTAGGATGCTCTTGCAAGGTTTTGTGGTGACCACTTATAATCTGTCCCTGGGAGATCCTATAGGTAGAGTTGTGTGCTCGTAACAGCTTGGGATGCTCCTGCGAGGTTTTGTGGTGAGGTCACATATAATATGGCCCTGGGAGATCCTATAGGTAGAGCCGTGTGCTCGTAACAGCCTGGGATGCTCTTTTGAGGTTTTGTGACGCACGTAATAAGTCCTGAGGATTCCACAGTATGGCTAGTGATGACGAAGACCTGCAGGTGGTGGGCCTACATCCAGTATGAAAAAGGACTGGCTCTATAGAACTTCCTATGACGAGTAGAGTCAGAGATTGGTCGAGATAGCAGCAGCAGTGACGACGACGATGACGATGCATCGATGACGATGATCCCGAGAAGAAGACTTGTCTAACAGATCTGTGTCGAGAAATACCTTCCTAGTTAAGAGGGAGTGTTGATGTATATGTAACTTCGGAATGTATTTCATATATATTTATTGTACCCTTATTAGAGATGTGTTATTCCTCTATAAGGAAGTGTCGTCATGTGAATTGACAAGTGTTGCAAGTGTGTGTACTTTCCGATGGGTTATTAGACCACCATGTGTGGGGTCGGCCCTGAAATATATATTATATTGTGGATGTATCTAGATAGACAAGTCGGCCCCATAGTGTAACTAGGCAAACAGGTTAAGTATAAATAGAGATCGGGAGATCTCTATTTGGATCATTCGAAAAGTCACACTTTTCTCACTCAGAAAGTGGCGCACTAGTGAGGAGGAGGATCATCTGCTACTAGGAGACTATCTCAATGTATTTTGGTTGAGCCATTGCTCTCTTTATCTCTGAGGAAGTTGTGGGGTTTTTCACCTTAGGTTTTCCCCACAAAAACTCTGTGTCTGTTGTCTCTCATGCTTTTGATTCTTGTGATGCTTGTCATGCTTATTGTGATTGTTATGCATTGATATACTATATATGTTATTCTCTCAGTGAAGATCCTAGAGTATTGTGAATTAATGCTCAAAATTTAACACTCCCAGAGGAGGAAGTGTCAAGTTGGAGAATGGCTTGTTACACAATTGAGTCAATGATTCAAAGAGAACTTTGACCTTTAGTTAAGAGAATATGCCATAGTAGTCAACACTTAGATGTAAGTCAAATGATGACCAAATACTTTTTCTACCCTCTTTTGGGACAAATCCAAACCTGGTTTCATAAATTCTCCTTTCTGGTGGTTGTGAAGAACTCACAATATCATCTAAACAACCCAAAGAACTTTGCCTATGAAATCATCCCGAGTGGTATTTATTTCATCAAAGATATCTCTGATTTGTACTGGCAATATTGTAGTAGCATTTGAATGAACACTACCTTAGAAAGATTAGGTCATTCCCTTAACACAAGAAGCATTCCTGTTTGGTTTGAACCTCGGTTATCATTGTGCCAAGCACTCCAACTTGCTGCGAGAGAAATATGCTGATGGATGATTTTGTAAAACCTGCTAGCCTAGCTCTTGTTAGATCAAGCACTAGTACTCCTTATCATAAATTTTCTAGCTAGACAAAGGGAGTGGAGCATACCATTAAATTTGGTGATAGCTTGGAAATGTTTGATGAAGGCCTTTCGAATATCTTTCATTCAACATGTTTACCAGTGATTTTCTTCTTTAGGTTAATAGTTGTGATAATTGGCTCTTTGACAGAGAATGTTCCACCTGGGTTGAAATCCTTGCCCTCTCCAATAAACTCTAGAGCTTGTTCCATTTGTGCATGGAGTTAACACATGTGCAACCACGTCAATGGTCACTATCAGTGTACTGTTAATGATATCTTTATTAGATTGACATCGTGGACTCGCTAGGGGACCAAACTTGTTAAGAGCAGATAGGCAGTTACAGTTTTATAGTTTTGTTTATTGCTTATACTTGCATTTGATTAATCTCACACTCTCCAATTATGGGGACTAAAGTGGAAAGCTCGTAGCCCTGTTGAAGTTATGACGAGTGGTTTACTAGGGATGAAACCTTATGCTTGCCATAATGTCTACAAATATAATTCTTGACATTAAAGATATTTTATTTATAATGGTTAGACTTACATGTTTTGAATTTGTTTTTCAACACTTTGATTAAGATTTCTTATTTGATAATTGATGTCGTTGAATGATTACAAGTAGATTTGCAAAGAAGCATGTTAATAATTCAATAATTTTAATAGGGATTTGAACACCCATCTCCTTCCAAAAGGATGTTTATTTCCAATTACACCATTAGTCATAAAATCAAAAGGAAAAATAGAGAAAGAGAACATATACAAAACCAATATGAGGGAGCCTTCTAAAATCCATTTTGATACCCATCAATACAATCAACCATGATTTGTTGACAAGACACAAAGGACATTAGTTCATTGGGAAATGGGACATTTGCAAAAATGTTAATTGGAAATAATATACCTTTATTTCAAGAAATATCTCGTGTGCCTTAAAATATAAAATGTCTATTATTCTATTTTATTTTAGTTTTTATCGTCATGCAAGATGAATTCCCTCGTTGGTTTAGTATTCTCACCTCCCAAATTTGGGAGTTAAATGTGCCTTGCATAATATTTTTTTTTTCAAGAAATATCTCTCATCTCTGTGTCCTAATATGTAAAATGTCACATTTCTCAAGCAAGATCAATCTTCTCATTGATTCGCTATCCTCGCCTTCTAAATTTGGGAGTTAAACGTGTCTTGAACACCCAATCAAACTTCCTTGAGGGATATTGAGATATGTATCTTGGCAAAGGGATTGAAGGCTTTTCTATTGGAACAATTTTCATCGCCATGTTTATTTTTGATAGCAAATCTCTCATACGACTTTGAAAATGAGTGAACAATATTCAATATAGAAGTGCCTTGATCCAAGTAGTGGAAATGCTTCGCTTAGTTGAGAGGAATCCCTCATTATTATCTCTCCAACTCACATGTGTGATTAAAGTCCAAAAGAAGCAATATTAGCCAAAGGGGAACTCAAGAGGGGAGGCCAATGTCACCACACCAACTCTCTTCGCACTTTTGGTTGGCTCTTCAACTCAATGGGGGCTTCCCTAAGATAGGATTACTAGGGCTATAATCAATGAAGCACAAGGTGATGTGAAGAGTAGCTTAGCAAAACATTTGTCTTTTTTGTATTATAGGAATTACAAGAGGTATTGGGAGGATGAAAGAGGTCACTCAAAGGACTAGTTCCAATCCAATCAAGGGCAAATGGAGTCATATAATCACCAACTAAGAGGGATTTGCTTAATTTGTCACCGAGAGAGTTGAATTGCATGAGCTAACCCAAAGCCTAATCGGTGAAGTTGAAGGTGAACTCAAGTTTACAAGGGAAGGAGTTGAATGAAGAATCCCCTATCTTTCAAGCTCTTGGGGTCGCACTCTACAAATAAAGGCTTAAGGTTGCACAATTTGTATCAAGGTAAAGATATAGCACATAACTCCCATATAAATAAACACGCAAGGAAAGGATGAAATAGAGATAAATTTAAAACCTTTTTTTTCAATGAGGTAGTAATATCCTTTCAATGGCCCAAACAAATGCATGGAAATGATAATGTAAACACCCAATACAATTTATAACCATGAATCTCCAAGCAAGATCAAAGAACCACACATGAACAAGAAGGGAGCCCTTACAATAATATTTGCTTCAAGAAAAATGTATCAATTAATTTTAAGAGAAAGAGAGCTCCAAAAATCCAACTATTAGAAATGGAGGAGAGAGCAAATCCTTACATAGATTTAAACTCCTCCTTCTACAGTAAAATAATTACAAAGAAAACCTTATATCTAGCCTAGGATGGAGTAAACAAATAAAGATACTCCAACAAACCCTAACAAACTCTAACAACATCCATGAAATATGGTGGTCAAAGGCAGAAGTAGAAAATCCAAGAGAAGAAAGGCCTAAGAAGTGGGTGCATCCATCAAATGAGGGTGAATGATGGCAAGCAAAAGTCAAACCTAGCCTTCAAAGGTTCTCCAAAGGTAGTGCTCCAAGAAAAAGGCTTCAAAATGTGGAGCGCCCTCAATAAGGTGAATGCTTTCCATAAAAAAGCTCCAAAAATTATGCGTGGCAATGGTGTGACTCTTTAAATGATAGGTCTAGAATAGCTAGCTACCTCAATATTTATCAGATTTTCTATTATAAGTACTTTTTGGAAATCTCATGGCCATTCTACATATTATGGTGTTGATATGGCACAACTCTGGGCACTCTGTCAAAATATACTTGTTCTTAAAGCTAGGACGCCCTTCCAAAAGGCTCAAAATGATGCCGATGCCAACAATAATGCTTCAAGCTAGGAAATCACCTCCAAATTTCTCAATATCCCAAGTGTCAAACCTCAACATGTGCAATGATGCCCACATATTAACTAATCCAACCCCCATGCTAGCTCATCAAGCCATGAACCAAGGAGACCATCAAAACCAATGTGAATATTTCCATAATAGCTAACCACCTCATAAGGAAGGGGTTGATCCCTTCTACAAGAAAAAATGCACCCTTATACATGCCAAGGGTGAAGGAATCAAGAGGGTGCTCAACCAAAAATGATACCCAACCAACATAGATCCATCTTAAACTCGGATCTATTAAGCACCGAGAGGGATCCACTTTCTTGAGTTGTACTTTTTTTTTAATCTTAAATTTTTTATTACACATCAATAAATTGGATCCCTCTCAATTCTTAATAAATAATTATTTTATTTTATGAGCCAAGTGGATTTTTTTAATTACTTTTAATTTTTGACAAGTTATGAGCCGACATTGGAACGTAAGGTCATGTAATGTGACAAATGTGACAACATCTCCTCCATACTGGGTTGTAAACACCTCGCTACTCGGTGCGATAGTGTTATGAAGCCATCCACATGATGAAGAGCTAGAGTGCTCCATTAAGATAGGCTTCCAAAGGCTACCATTACATCCATGCAATCCTTCCAAGTGATAAAATACATGGATGCTCCAAGAAAACACATCAACAAGCATGAATTACATCCAATGGATTTGATTATCACATGAGCTATGCATCATGCATCCTCCATAAGTGTGATAGACATGTAAAACACTAAAGCACTCATAAAGAAAGTGATCCATACGTCATGAACAAGTGGTGCATGAGTGAAGAGCAACATCATAATCATATCCCATGGCTAATAGAACCCATCATATCACAACATGAAACAAGATCTAGCACAAAAAACTAGTAAGGCACCATCACAAAGGTAAGCATCCAAATTTCCATCAACATGTCACCCCTTAAACTGTGATAATAATCACATGTGGACACCCATACAAACTGGGGAATAACAATCACCACACTCCCCATTCTTATATTTACCATAAAATCGCCCTCTTTAGGCAAGCAGAACTTGGAGTTCTCTCAAGTACTAAATATTTTCTTTCAGTACCAGGATTTTCATAATAGAGTTTATTCATTGTGAAAACCCAACAATGTTGATTTTCCATTTTGACTTATGGGGGTATAATACGCATAAATGGAAGCATTGGTAAATAGCCAAGTTACCTATTATCATACAACTTGTAGTTGCCCCTAATGGTGATCCTCTCGAGGATGGTAGAGGGGATGTGAAACTAAAGAGGTGACCCAAGAGGGCCTTGATTCCCAAGGTGGATTGGTTGTCACGCCAACCGAGGCACTCTTCGCTTCTTGCTATCTAAGCCCTAGATAACAAAGGGTGAGACCCTGATATACTCCTAAAGAGAGAGATCCACATCAATCACTAGATCAAGATGTTCAATAAGGGATCTATGGTGAAGGATGATGAACCCTAGATTTAAGGAAAATAGCCACTGTAGAGTCTTAGGGAAGATGAGATATGAAAGTTAATTAGTTCAATTACAGTAACTCGAGATTAAAAGTGAATCTAGGATGTAGGTGCTAGAGTAAATGATCAAAATCAGCTGCCTTGGGAAACATGTACTTAGAATATGAAAAATGGTCCTGTTATCACACAACTTGTAGTTGTCCCTAAAGGTATCCCATCCGGGACGGTAGAGGAGTTAGGCAACTAAAGAGGTGACCTAAGAGATGCCACGATTCCCAATGCAATGTGGGAGTCACGTCAACCGAGGCACTCTTCGCTTTAGGTCAAGGTATAATTAGACCAAGGGGGAGACCCTATACCCCAATCACAATTGATTGGACCCAAGCAAAGGTTTTAAAGGGTGAATGAGTGATAAGTTACGGAAACCAATGCAAGTCTAAGTGGACCTAATGTTTAGGGCATGGTTGAAGGTGGTATCAAGGATAATTAGTGTTTCAACCTATGTATGGTTTAGGCCACTTGATGGGGTATGATTATTAAGTATAGTACCATGTGTTTACACAAGTGGGTCTTATTGCCTTGGGAAGTGTGAAATGGTTTTAGATGGGCCCACAAGGTGATGCTAAGTGTGAAGATGGTACTATAGGCTAGATCTAGGTTGGATCTACAAGTTAGAGTTGGTTCTAGGGTTACCCATGTGTTAGATCTAGGGTTTGACACTAATCCCAAGAAGTGCGCCTTGCTTGGAGAAGGACTAGTGCCTTGTTGGATGGGCTAATGGAGTCAAGAAGGATGTCAAGGTGTAGATCGGGACACCTAGAAGCCAAGTCAAGTGGTTTGGATGAGATCCAATGGTTGGATCTTGCTAGATCTAGGTTTTTAGGTGATAACCAAAAGTGGACCACAATTCCTTAAAACAAGGAATGCAATCCCCAAGGTGGATCGGGACAAAAGAATAGTCTAGACCTAGGTTTCAAGGCATGGGCAATCCAAATTCACAAAAATCTCCAACACCCACTTCCTAGAAGTGGTCCAACTCAAAACTCCCAAGGGGTGCGACTTTCTCAAGGAGAGGCAAAAAAGGGGTTTGGTGGACCAAACCAAGTCCAATGGCCACCAAAGTGTAGATCCGGGGTGCTAGTACCCCGATCTATGTTCCTTCAAAGTTTCAAATGAATCCAATGGGTAGATCTTGGTAGATCTAGGTTTTAAGGTGCCAAGAAGGTCAAAGGGGGGTTTCAACCCCTCAAAACATGGAGAGATGTCCACAAGGTAGTTTTCACCAAAGTAAGGATATGGGTATGTGTTATCAAGTGTCTAGTTGTCAAATCAAGCGGGATCTCACATACCCATGTGCTAGATCTAGCCCAACAAGCCTCTCTCAAGGAAGTGCGCTTTAGGTCAAGGAGAGCTTTTTGTCTTAGAAAATGGGTCAATTCTTAGCCAATCACCACCAAACTATAGATCCAACTAGGGGTGGATGCTATAGAGGTGGGTTTTCAATATCTTTTCAAAATGAGGGCTAGATCTAAGTAGATCTAAGAAATACCAAAAACAAGGGTTTTAATTTGATTAGGGTTTTTGTGATCTAGAAATTATGGAAGATTCAAGGAAGAGAAGATCATACCTCTTGGGACATACCTGGATGAAGAGATGAATGCTAGTTGAGACGAGGATTACTTTGCCAAAGATCAAATGGAGAATTGTTGAAGCCCTCTTGCCAAATCGATTTTTCCAAGCCACATGTGATTCCTTCTAACCTGTCAAGCCAAGGAGCAAAGCATCAATTAGTTTAACAAATTGAAGGTAGATGCAAGCAAGAGAGAGAAAAACATAGAATAGTTGACACAAAGGCAAAACCACTCCCTGTCAAACCCAAAACGACTTCTTCCAAGCTTGAAGGGCAAGCCTCCCCACCAATTCGCACTTGTCAAAGTCGCCCTCTCAACCTGCAAATAAAGTATGGCAAATACGCAAGATAGCTACAATAGATCCTCCAGTGCAATGGACAATAGCATTTACAATCGAAACAACCAACATCCACTCCAATCCAAGCATGTACTCCAAAAGATAGAAATTTTATTCCAAGAGCCAAGAGCCAAAAATCTCTAGATGACTTTTACAATGAGGGGGTCTCCTCCTTATATAGGATAATAAAGACCAAAACCCTAGATCTCAAAACCACTTTTTGTAATGAGTGGTTGAGATTAAAAGATCTCACAACATAATCAATGGCTAAGATGAATCCATAACATAATATCACATGGATCACTCAACATAACAATAGCGCCCTCACTAAATGGTACAATAGAGGGTGACGTCATCCCACAAGAGGGGTATAAAGTACAATAATCCACCTCATGATGACTAGGACATGATAAAATAAGCACATGGTGGGGCTAGGAGGTATAAATCCTTGCTAGCTCACCCCAAGGCACAATAAAATAATAAATATGTCCAATATAATAATAATGACCAAAACTGTCCTCAGAATCCATGACAGTCGAGCAGTAAATGTCCTCCTGTGATCAATCTGGAGATACCCACATGGTGAAAAATGACTGGAAGATAGTGAGATCAACCTGGAAGACCTCTGTGAAAACCAAATGCCAAAACCTTGCCTCAATTGCCCAAATCGATTTCCTCAGTGACCACTTTATCCCATTTTTTAACTGCCTCGGGAACTGTGAAAGTGTCAAAACTGCCTCCTAGGGTGCTAGCGCTGTCCATCTGAGCCCACCAGGCTCTCCGGGAGGGGGGATAAATGGTAATAACAAGTGGCTGGGCCACCCCCTCCATCATCAGTGCCCTAGGTGAACTGGCCTCTCGGGGCCCCTGCTGCTCAGGCTGGGAAATCAGCCCCAAATCTGGTCAACAAGTGTAAAACTGCATCAATCACTGTCAGAAGTGCCCGGAACTGAAAGATAAGTGTCTCAATGGATCCAGAAGACCCAAATCCACTAGGAATGAGTACTCATACACCCTGGGTTGCCCTAATGGGCCAGCTGTAGGGTCCACCATATATGGACAATGTATAATCTGCTGATCTGTAATAATAATAACCTGCTGAACTGGATCAAACATCATCTGCATCATATGTCCATCATATGATATCATCATCAAACATGTGGGACCATAAATCATCATCAATAATCATCCATACATGGCCCACATCATCACGGATCCCAAGAATATATAATCGAGGATAAATCACATCACTAGACTAAGACAATGTTTCTCTAATCACTTCATAGCTAAGCTCAAAGTATAAATTCCATTCAGTGGCATTAATCAAGTTAACATATTCCGTGATTATATAAAATTACTTGCACCATAATTCAAATGACAAACTTACCCATTGGACATGGTCAAACTGCTAGTGAAGGATGAAGGCTAGGAGCAAGGTTGGGCCAAGGGTTTGACTTGTCTAACTTAACTCAAGAATACTTTGGACTGGGAGAAGGGGGAAGCTACAAACTCTGTGCTGGACAAAAGAACACGGGGGATGGCTGTGCCTCACAAATGGATAAGTTGTTTAGAGAGTGTTTATTCAACTTAGGCATCATGTCTACATCAAGTTGATCCAGGTTCATTAGGATCATTCAATTTTATTTCCATGGCCTTTTTGGCCTACATAACCCTTCGGATTTCAGATGTGCTGAGAAGCACAACTAGTTGCAGCTTGCATCCAGGGGATGTTTTTTATATATTCACAAGGTCAGCAATTGTTTAGATATAGCTTTTAAGAACTATTGCTTTTTGGACCTTTCTTATACTCTTCGAGGAGTATTTTTAGCTTTTCATTGCTCTTGCCCTTTTTTGTTTCCATGGGCGAATTTATTTAGTTTCCACAAGTAGAACATGAGCTTTCAGTTTTAGCCAACAACATCTCAAGTGACTAGGGGGAGTTCGAGCCAATGCCAAACATCGGGACAACCGACCAGAATGATTTAGGCCTACAATCCAACTCACCAAAGGCAAGTTCTGTCACCAACTCAGATCCGAGACACTGAATAAACAGGGATGCGGTCCAAACACAGAGGTAGAAAAATAGGGAAGTCCTCAGTATCAGAGAGTCAAATGAGATAAGTCAGGGTTTAAAGTCAAACAGGAAGGTCATGTATGGATGGAGACAAGTGGATATGGAGCCTACACTAGCAGACAACTGGTGTTGGGAAAGACCATGTCTATGTAAGGTGAAATACCAGTAAGTTTTGTTAGATGACCTAAAAGTGCAAGCAATTGTCCATTTTATGATTTACAGTTCATTTTAAATAGTTTGCCACATCAGGAATTATACCAAGCACATGCTATAATCATGACTAAATCAACAAGCTAATAATCCACAGTCAGTGAGAACAATATCCATAGATCATACAATATCATCATAATAGCAATCATCATGCATCATCTGAAACACTGCTGAAGTACATCTCTAGGCACTGAACTGAAACTGTAATAGGATAAGTGGTCACATCAGTCATCAAATCTGAACTCTCAAGGCTCAGCCTTGACACAAGGTCATAAAATCTGAATAATGTACTGCTATGATCATGAGTGATCCAATATATGTAGCCATGCTCTGGAATAAATGAAGCTCTGGAATGTGCAGATATCTACTGTACAAGAATAGTAGCCCTGCTACTATGGTGTGATAACATCTGGCTCCAGCTGGGACAAGTGCTCTAAGGGAGAGAGCGCTTGAGAACCTCGGAATCTCTGGTCTCGAACTGCTCCGCATCAATCTTCAATCCAGCACTGCACCATCCTTGCTTTCAGCTTTTATCTTGCACCTGTTCCTGCTCTCACAAACACTAGAATACCATCATGGAGCATGTATGGGACAAATATAAAATAAAACTGAACATTAATCTAAAGCATAAACTGAAAATGTGTCAAAATATAAACTAACATGGCATATATTATTATCATTTTTATTTACTGTGCACGAGGAAAAGAGTAACTTCTCAAATCAGGCAATCTCAACTTGCACAGGCAGCCAACAATAGAAATGCTAACTATAATGTATGCAGGAGAAGAGGCAAGCTTAGGAAGGAGCAAGACTCAACTCAGGCAGAAACAAGAAAACGGGACAATACTCGGCACACAGAAAAAGAAAAATCACACAAATCCTACTGCTCAAGTGAGCTTATTCAGAACCTACCTACTCTACTCTAACCAGTCAACACAAATGCTAGGTAAAATCATAGATCCAATGCAACCATTCATCAAACAGATTAGTGATTCTTCTTTGATTTTTATTAATGAAGCAAGTCATGATTGGATTAAAGATTAGAGAATTTGATAACACAATCTTTCTGGCTTGTTCAAAAATTGAAGAAGGGTTTGAATGGTGCAAAATGAAATCATGCCAAGGGAAAGATTGACTGAAGCCGACATCCTCCATCGAAGAACTGATAGGATCATAAAATTTATGCAAATGATTGTTTAAAATTGATGGAGGAAAAACATATGGTATTTTTAATAAACTACTTTCCTCATTCACTTCACTTTCATATTCAATTCGTTTCCCCTTTGGACTGATGATCAAGTAAAAACCAAGTGGGGGCAAATCAAGGCTTAAAAGACGAAAAATCAAAACTAGACCCACTTGATGCTCAAAAACGGAGAAAAGATGAAATTGATCTTTAAACACCTTTTCTAGCCACCCAAAATGATTGATAATTTGACAACAAGCATTATTGTTCCAAGGTGACTGAAAAGGGAAATGAAGTGCCTTTTCTCCAGTTATGTAATCGTGCATATACTTTCTATTGAAAAGTTTAAAAGCAAAAGACTGACTAGACCACCAACCAAAAGATGATTGAAAGAGTTGGGAAGGGAGGGTGGATTGCAAATATGAACAGTCTCCTAGATGGAAAGAAAGATTTGGCCTTGAAATTTGACAAAATGAAAGGCTTTTCAAAATAGCGCTAGGAATGACTTCAAATTTTTGATTAAATCTAATTTGAGGACAAGATTCTGACTCTAATAAATGGATGCAGCTATCTTGACTAAGGATGGAAAAATTTAAAGACTCATTATAAGAAGTGGAACAAAGATTAGAGCATCTAGTGTGATTCACTAATTCATCCTCATCTTGACATTGACCTTCTATTGATTCATTATTAAATTCACAAGAGGACACTTGATCATTTTCATTTAATTGATCAGGGATAAAGTCAACAAGTTCATTTAAAGCATCCTGATTATTTGCACAATGATCATGTGAAAGCACTACTAAAGGGTCTTGGTCAATGTTTCCACTTTCTTCTTCTTCAATAAGGTGATAAGGAATTGAATGATTGTTAATGATAGAATGATTAAGGGAATCTTTTTCTGAAGGGTCCTCATCAAACACAAAATCAGAAATTTCTTCAAGATCAAAAGTAGGGCTACTCAAGGACTGATTTGAAGTGTCATTATTATTATCATGGTCCTTATCAAAATGATCCTCAACAACACAGTTATTGCTTGATGTCTCTGTTAAGGATTCTTCAACATTACTACCCCATTTATTCTTTAATAACCCAACAAACATATCATAACCAGTGATGGATCCTGGGGCTAAATTATCAAACCATAATCCGGCATTTCCACCTAATGTCTCACCCAGGGCCCGCATATAAACATCTTCATCATCAGCACCCCTAACTTCCATATAATCCCAAAATCTTTGTAAATGATTTTCAATTGACTCAAAATAATTTCCATAGAAACGAGGCAACCATTCAGAGTAATTATTTGGCATAAGATGAGGTGCCCCATGAATTTCAGAAAAGTCAAAAGGAGATGGCTTAGCTGGATTTTTAATGACTTTGGCCATTCTACTAGGGATTAATTGTGGACGTCTAACTGGAATACTAGAGTCATTTGACGGAATGCTTTGGTTGTAAGGCCTTGGTTGAGATTGAATTTTGTTTGGATTAATTGGGTTGATATCTGAAGAATGAAAAGGACGATGAGAGTCATAAGAATTAAGTACATAATCACTCTCATATTGGTATGTTGATTGACTTTCATTACTTTCTTCCAACTGCCCTCTATAGCGAGATAGATTCTCATATATTTCATTCATACACCTTGTCATTTGGAAGAAAATGTCTGAATTCATTTATGAATTACAAATTACAAAATTGAAAGATGGGAGTGGGGTCGATCCTCAGCGGAGTCACGAATTGGAGTCGCCAGGTAGATTTTTAAACTCTTCTACCAAGATGTATGTCGTTTAAAGTGCAGGGAGAGAGTGAGACAAAACATATGTGTTGAACCAAGGTAGGCCCCTACCTCCCCGGCAACGGCGCCAAAAATGTTATCACACAACTTGTAGTTGCCCCTAAAGGTATCCCATCCGGGACGGTAGAGGAGTTAGGCAACTAAAGAGGTGACCTAAGAGATGCCACGATTCCCAATGCAATGTGGGAGTCACGTCAACCGAGGCACTCTTCGCTTTAGGTCAAGGTATAATTAGACCAAGGGGGAGACCCTATACCCCAATCACAATTGATTGGACCCAAGCAAAGGTTTTAAAGGGTGAATGAGTGATAAGTTACGGAAACCAATGCAAGTCTAAGTGGACCTAATGTTTAGGGCATGGTTGAAGGTGGTATCAAGGATAATTAGTGTTTCAACCTATGTATGGTTTAGGCCACTTGATGGGGTATGATTATTAAGTATAGTACCATGTGTTTACACAAGTGGGTCTTATTGCCTTGGGAAGTGTGAAATGGTTTTAGATGGGCCCACAAGGTGATGCTAAGTGTGAAGATGGTACTATAGGCTAGATCTAGGTTGGATCTACAAGTTAGAGTTGGTTCTAGGGTTACCCATGTGTTAGATCTAGGGTTTGACACTAATCCCAAGAAGTGCGCCTTGCTTGGAGAAGGACTAGTGCCTTGTTGGATGGGCTAATGGAGTCAAGAAGGATGTCAAGGTGTAGATCGGGACACCTAGAAGCCAAGTCAAGTGGTTTGGATGAGATCCAATGGTTGGATCTTGCTAGATCTAGGTTTTTAGGTGATAACCAAAAGTGGACCACAATTCCTTAAAACAAGGAATGCAATCCCCAAGGTGGATCGGGACAAAAGAATAGTCTAGACCTAGGTTTCAAGGCATGGGCAATCCAAATTCACAAAAATCTCCAACACCCACTTCCTAGAAGTGGTCCAACTCAAAACTCCCAAGGGGTGCGACTTTCTCAAGGAGAGGCAAAAAAGGGGTTTGGTGGACCAAACCAAGTCCAATGGCCACCAAAGTGTAGATCCGGGGTGCTAGTACCCCGATCTATGTTCCTTCAAAGTTTCAAATGAATCCAATGGGTAGATCTTGGTAGATCTAGGTTTTAAGGTGCCAAGAAGGTCAAAGGGGGGTTTCAACCCCTCAAAACATGGAGAGATGTCCACAAGGTAGTTTTCACCAAAGTAAGGATATGGGTATGTGTTATCAAGTGTCTAGTTGTCAAATCAAGCGGGATCTCACATACCCATGTGCTAGATCTAGCCCAACAAGCCTCTCTCAAGGAAGTGCGCTTTAGGTCAAGGAGAGCTTTTTGTCTTAGAAAATGGGTCAATTCTTAGCCAATCACCACCAAACTATAGATCCAACTAGGGGTGGATGCTATAGAGGTGGGTTTTCAATATCTTTTCAAAATGAGGGCTAGATCTAAGTAGATCTAAGAAATACCAAAAACAAGGGTTTTAATTTGATTAGGGTTTTTGTGATCTAGAAATTATGGAAGATTCAAGGAAGAGAAGATCATACCTCTTGGGACATACTTGGATGAAGAGATGAATGCTAGTTGAGACGAGGATTACTTTGCCAAAGATCAAATGGAGAATTGTTGAAGCCCTCTTGCCAAATCGATTTTTCCAAGCCACATGTGATTCCTTCTAACCTGTCAAGCCAAGGAGCAAAGCATCAATTAGTTTAACAAATTGAAGGTAGATGCAAGCAAGAGAGAGAAAAACATAGAATAGTTGACACAAAGGCAAAACCACTCCCTGTCAAACCCAAAACGACTTCTTCCAAGCTTGAAGGGCAAGCCTCCCCACCAATTCGCACTTGTCAAAGTCGCCCTCTCAACCTGCAAATAAAGTATGGCAAATACGCAAGATAGCTACAATAGATCCTCCAGTGCAATGGACAATAGCATTTACAATCGAAACAACCAACATCCACTCCAATCCAAGCATGTACTCCAAAAGATAGAAATTTTATTCCAAGAGCCAAGAGCCAAAAATCTCTAGATGACTTTTACAATGAGGGGGTCTCCTCCTTATATAGGATAATAAAGACCAAAACCCTAGATCTCAAAACCACTTTTTGTAATGAGTGGTTGAGATTAAAAGATCTCACAACATAATCAATGGCTAAGATGAATCCATAACATAATATCACATGGATCACTCAACATAACAATAGCGCCCTCACTAAATGGTACAATAGAGGGTGACGTCATCCCACAAGAGGGGTATAAAGTACAATAATCCACCTCATGATGACTAGGACATGATAAAATAAGCACATGGTGGGGCTAGGAGGTATAAATCCTTGCTAGCTCACCCCAAGGCACAATAAAATAATAAATATGTCCAATATAATAATAATGACCAAAACTGTCCTCAGAATCCATGACAGTCGAGCAGTAAATGTCCTCCTGTGATCAATCTGGAGATACCCACATGGTGAAAAATGACTGGAAGATAGTGAGATCAACCTGGAAGACCTCTGTGAAAACCAAATGCCAAAACCTTGCCTCAATTGCCCAAATCGATTTCCTCAGTGACCACTTTATCCCATTTTTTAACTGCCTCGGGAACTGTGAAAGTGCCAAAACTGCCTCCTAGGGTGCTAGCGCTGTCCATCTGAGCCCACCAGGCTCTCCGGGAGGGGGGATAAATGGTAATAACAAGTGGCTGGGCCACCCCCTCCATCATCAGCGCCCTAGGTGAACTGGCCTCTCGGGGCCCCTGCTGCTCAGGCTGGGAAATCAGCCCCAAATCTGGTCAACAAGTGTAAAACTGCATCAATCACTGTCAGAAGTGCCCGGAACTGAAAGATAAGTGTCTCAATGGATCCAGAAGACCCAAATCCACTAGGAATGAGTACTCATACACCCTGGGTTGCCCTAATGGGCCAGCTGTAGGGTCCACCATATATGGACAATGTATAATCTGCTGATCTGTAATAATAATAACCTGCTGAACTGGATCAAACATCATCTGCATCATATGTCCATCATATGATATCATCATCAAACATGTGGGACCATAAATCATCATCAATAATCATCCATACATGGCCCACATCATCACGGATCCCAAGAATATATAATCGAGGATAAATCACATCAGTAGACTAAGACAATGTTTCTCTAATCACTTCATAGCTAAGCTCAAAGTATAAATTCCATTAAGTGGCATTAATCAAGTTAACATATTCCGTGATTATATAAAATTACTTGCACCATAATTCAAATGACAAACTTACCCATTGGACATGGTCAAACTGCTAGTGAAGGATGAAGGCTAGGAGCAAGGTTGGGCCAAGGGTTTGACTTGTCTAACTTAACTCAAGAATACTTTGGACTGGGAGAAGGGGGAAGCTACAAACTCTGTGCTGGACAAAAGAACACGGGGGATGGCTGTGCCTCACAAATGGATAAGTTGTTTAGAGAGTGTTTATTCAACTTAGGCATCATGTCTACATCAAGTTGATCCAGGTTCATTAGGATCATTCAATTTTAATTCCATGGCCTTTTTGGCCTACATAACCCTTCGGATTTCAGATGTGCTGAGAAGCACAACTAGTTGCAGCTTGCATCCAGGGGATGTTTTTTATATATTCACAAGGTCAGCAATTGTTTAGATATAGCTTTTAAGAACTATTGCTTTTTGGACCTTTCTTATACTCTTCGAGGAGTATTTTTAGCTTTTCATTGCTCTTGCCCTTTTTTGTTTCCATGGGCGAATTTATTTAGTTTCCACAAGTAGAACATGAGCTTTCAGTTTTAGCCAACAACATCTCAAGTGACTAGGGGGAGTTCGAGCCAATGCCAAACATCGGGACAACCGACCAGAATGATTTAGGCCTACAATCCAACTCACCAAAGGCAAGTTCTGTCACCAACTCAGATCCGAGACACTGAATAAACAGGGATGCGGTCCAAACACAGAGGTAGAAAAATAGGGAAGTCCTCAGTATCAGAGAGTCAAATGAGATAAGTCAGGGTTTAAAGTCAAACAGGAAGGTCATGTATGGATGGAGACAAGTGGATATGGAGCCTACACTAGCAGACAACTGGTGTTGGGAAAGACCATGTCTATGTAAGGTGAAATACCAGTAAGTTTTGTTAGATGACCTAAAAGTGCAAGCAATTGTCCATTTTATGATTTACAGTTCATTTTAAATAGTTTGCCACATCAGGAATTATACCAAGCACATGCTATAATCATGACTAAATCAACAAGCTAATAATCCACAGTCAGTGAGAACAATATCCATAGATCATACAATATCATCATAATAGCAATCATCATGCATCATCTGAAACACTGCTGAAGTACATCTCTAGGCACTGAACTGAAACTGTAATAGGATAAGTGGTCACATCAGTCATCAAATCTGAACTCTCAAGGCTCAGCCTTGACACAAGGTCATAAAATCTGAATAATGTACTGCTATGATCATGAGTGATCCAATATATGTAGCCATGCTCTGGAATAAATGAAGCTCTGGAATGTGCAGATATCTACTGTACAAGAATAGTAGCCCTGCTACTATGGTGTGATAACAGGTCCCAAGGAGTAGATTTGACAAGATTAGGGCTTCCTAGCATAGCTTGATAGTAGATCTGACAGTATCACAACACACAAGCTCGAAAAAGAGGGATTAACCACTCAGAAGACCAACAGACCAAGGAGGCCGCAAGCATGGAGAGATCAGTGTCTAGGCGATCAAGTAAATGAAGTCCACAGAGCTAGACGCCCTTGATGACCCACTTAGGGATAGGCCTAAGGATGAAAACCCAGAATGGTTTGCCAGTAAACCAAGTAACTAACCCTAGAGAATTTTTAGAAATTTTAGGAGTTAGGGTTTGAATGAAATTGACAGATGGGTAAGCTAAAGAAACAAATACGTACCTTGTGAGCATACCTGGATGATGAGAATGAATGCCAGTATGATGATGTTTACTCCTGCAAAGATCAAATGAAATCTTGGTCACTTCTCTCGCTCCAACAAATTTCCCAAGTCCACAAGTGCGCCCCTCTTTTCCTGCAAAACCAAGGAGACAAAGCTCAATCTGTAAACAAAAATGAGGGTAGATGCAAATAAGAAGTAAAAGATAGAGAATAATTGGTACAACGACAAAATTACTCCATGTGTGAACCGAGATCTAACAAAGAGAAACAGGGTGGGTCTCCCCAACCAATGCGCCCCTCTCCCAAATCGCCTCCTTCACTTGCAAATCGAAATAGTGGAACAAAATATGCAAGATAGGTACCAAGATCTTTCAATGGAATGGAAAAGTAGTTTCAATCACCATAGTCAAGCATCCAACTCAAGATCACAAGAATTCTCACAAACTATTTCTTTGTATTCCAAAAGCCAAGAGCCAAAAGTCCCCTTTACAATGAGGGGGTGTCTCTTCCTTAAATAGGAATGAGAGAGACCAAAACCCTAACCACTTTTCAAATGAGTGGTGGAGATCAAAAGATATAGCAATAATAATCAATGGCTAAGATGAGCCAGAAATACAATAAATGGATCAACTAAAAAATAGAGGGGGCACACTCACTAAATCGCCCAAGTGTGACGCACCACATGATAACTGACTGATACACATAACATAAGCACATGGTGGGGCTAGGAGGTAATCATATCCTTCACTAACATGGCCTCATGGCACAATAACAAATAATATGACAAGATAACATCATAATGTGACCATATGACCAAATTGTGGCCCCTTAAATACACAATAAAATGCCCAAAATGATGAATAATGGGACGTGTGGACCCCATTGATGCTGGAACAAGTGCTATAAGATGTGGACATCATCATCAAAGTATCCCAGACCAATCTCATGCCATTTCCTTACTCCACTAAGCCAATTCGATTTCCTCATTGAGCCATTCTACTGCCGGAAAACCACCTCTGAAAGTACAAAAATGTCTGTAACTCACTGCCAAGTGTCTCAGACACAAATATGACTGTACCAAAATGTCTAGGGATGGGGTAGTATGGTAATAACAACTGGCTGGACCCCCATCTCCCTGTGTAGCGCTCTAGGAAAACGTGTTAGCTCAATGAAAGTGCTAGACATGCCATTTCTGCATGGCAAACTAGAGAAAAGTGGTAATTTGGCCATATCATCACCTGTAAATGCTCGAAACTGATAACTAAATGCACCAATGATCTCATAATGCTCAAATCAACTAGGAATGAGTACTCATACACCATGTGACCACAAAAAAATACCTCTGTAAGCTCATCCATGCTCGGAATAATAAAAATAATGGTCTGTAAATAATAATAATCATAAAAATCCATCAAACCATCATCTGAAAAGGAAGTTTGAAGCATGGAACCATCAAATGGACACATATGGGCCATGAATAAACCATCTCAATCACTATCTTCCCAAACTCATCCTAGACCCTGTGGTTGACTTGGTCAAACTAGGTTGACCAGGTAAAAAATGATCAAAATGATGATCCAGATCACAAATAACTATTGCTGCAAGTACAAAAGGTTACTATATGCTCATTCAATTATATCAGTAGCTAGACTAAAGCATAAAATGGTGTTTAACTGGCATAATCATGTAAATAATATAATTAATATAAGTCCAAATCAAAATAATTAGCTACTATAAACATGATTTTCAAGTGTATACTCATTTACTGACTTGAAAATTTTTCTAACCATGGGTGAGGGTGGAAAAACAAAGGCTAGGCTAGGGTAAAAACTTGAAAACCTCAACACTGTAGGCTCTCAGATGAAGGAACCAAGGGAACCACCTATACATATACTGGATAGAAAATAACACGAGGAATGGTGGTATCTCACAAATGGGTAGAGTGATGAGAATGCTTCCAATAGAATCTAGAAAAACAACCTTTTAGCAATTTATTTATTTGTTAGCTTTCACATTTAAGATTTAACATTTATTTCACTTTATAGATTTTCAGTAGCCAACCTCCAAGAATAAGTGCCCTGAATAGCTTGGCGGGCCTCAGATAATGACTCGGTATGACCTCCATTTCCCGCCACCGTCCATAGGTGTGATGTAGTGACCACCCTGTTTCCCTGTAGGGGAAAACGAACTTACCAATGTAGAAAGTATGAGTGCGCATCCCTTGGCCACTGACGAGCTAATATAGATATGCAAGGTAGTGTTTAACAACATTGTTTTTGCTGACTAAACATCCCTTAGATATAGCATTTAAGATTCGATGCTCTAGTGTTTGGAAACACTGTTTGTAGGAATACTTGGTTTCGAGGACTAGAGGAGAACAACCACTATGACTAAAGTCACACACTCTAGAGCCTAGACACAATGCAAACTGGGAATCTATCCAACATAGAGGTCTAGGTGGGGGAAGTCCTCGAGATCACTAGCTAAGGTGTAAGTCGGGATAAAACCAAAACTGGAAGATAACATATGGATGGAGAAAATGATTGATGGTGCCATGGATAACAAAGGCCCTAAAATAAGGGAATGGACAAGTTAGTACTTCATGGAGTAAATGTATGACCAATGAGTATATACAAGAACCTCCTCCTAATAGTAACCAATCACTTCGATTCTAAACAACAAGTAAACATCGAATAAGATAGAGCCAACAACCATCATAATATACCCAGTCATAAACTACCTAGATAAGAGGAAGAGCACATCAACAACCCATATGTACCAAAATATACTTGTTGGATCATATACCTGGGTCCCTGATCTGAACTACTTGAATCGCACTGAAGGACTGCATCTGAATATAATATGGGCATTGTCATCAATCTTCTCTGGATGATAGAGGAATGGCTATCTCAGTCACCGACTTAGTGTCATGGGGCTCAGTCCCGGCATGAGACTGTAAATGTACAAGCTTTGGATCCACTGAATGTATAGGAGTGATCATCATAATGTTGCTCATCATCCGTTGATTTCATCAAAATGTGTAAAGGACTGGCTCAAAAATATACTGGAAACTGATCTACAATCATGGTAGCCCGACTACTATGAATATGATAACATTACTTATTACCAATCCAAGATGAATGATCAAATAAATCACAACTTTTCACACGTGTTCTTAATAGTCCCTATTACATCTCATTTTGAATGAGGTTTTACTTTGGGGTTTTCAATTGATACCTAGGAGCATTTTGATGGATTTAAGGGATTTATATCTTCATGCAACTTTTTCAGGATGGATATTTGATGAATATCTCATGGTCAAGTTGATGTTATTTCTATGGTTGGATGCTTCTTGCATGCGATTAGTTCATGTGTATACTTCTTAGTGACTATATGTGATGATGTTGTGTTAATGGTTTCACCAAGAAGGGGGTGTCTACATGGTCCCTTTTGGTTGAATGTGTGGTGGGGACATACTTGATGCTAGATGGAGTTAACACTTTTCTCATGCCCCCTTTCCTTTGGTGTTGATGTGTTGTGGTGGTGCACTTTTCCTTGGTGGGATTTCCCTTGGTGATATGATTGGAGGTTGTAACATTTATTAGACCTTGGCTAGGGGGATGTGTAATTGATGATGTAATACACTTATGATGTAATATTTCCTAAGTTTGAGTTAGAGAAGGGGGGTATTATACATTTTCTTGGAGGTCAAGCATTTTCCTAAGGGTATCGATCATGTATTAGTTTTTGGTGGTGTACCCTAGGTTCAAACCTAGGTAGAATCTATAATATTTCATGTGGGGTTCTACTTGTTGAAATTTAACTATGGATTTCTTTCCTCATGATTTTGTGTTTTTACATGGGGAGGACACAAATTGTATTTCCTAAGTATTTTTTAATGTAAAGTGACTATATGTTTTTAAAGTGGCTTTGTACTTTTTCATTTCAGTGAAAATTAAATAAATGGGCAAAATATTTAATGTGTACTTTATGATTTTAAAGTGAGTTTAATTGCACATTTAATGAGAGCCCTTAGATCTAACTCACGCTATCCTTTGATCAAAGTTAGTTATGGAAGTTTGGGTTTTCTTGGAAAATGAAAAGTACAAATACACGCTTAGGGAAGTGAGAAAGACACAAGAAGACAAGTAAGAGAGGGAAATAACATCTTGGAGAAGCTTTCTATTGTTTGTGAGAGTTGTTCATCAAGACAGATTGAGGGGACAATTCCCAAAAACATCTACTACATACATTGGACCATACAACGAGACCGTATAATCATTATTCTAGACCATACAAGCTCAGAGACCAAGGTAGATTGCAAGCACATTTCTCAAGATAGTTGGGGTCAAGTTTTGGCACAAATCTCAAGGTTGTTTCTGCATTTAATGCTTGGCAGAAATCGTACAGTAAAGTATAGTCCGTACCTGGCATAGAACATGAGATTTTGCTGTGTACGGATCACATGTGTGGGATGATTGTGAGCATAATCTAGCACAATTTCCAATGCAGATTTGAAAGTTGCAGATAAGTGGTTTTTTGAAGTTGTTTTGATGTTGAAAGTAAAATTCTAAAGTGTCGAATATTTGAGTTTTGTTCTCATAATAAAATTTATTTCTCAAGGGTTTTCCTCTGTTGAGGTTTTTTCCCTGGGCATTGCCCTCGATTTTTGTTTCATCTTCATTTTCAGTTTTTTCAGATCCTTGTTCTTTGAATGCTCAGTGTTTGTTGTTCAAGATTAGTCATTGGCATTTTCAATTTATTAATTGCACAGTAATCTACTTCAATAAACCTCAATTGTGTTCAAATTGTTTGACAAAAAACCCTGTAAGAGAAATTTTAGATTTTGTCACTGAAATTTTACATGGTATTAGAGCCATAACTGAAGGGGAAGTTGACATTAGCAGAGAGCACAGTATTATTGAGGAACACATCAGATTCTTGTTAAGTTTTTTAGAAATTAGTTTTTATTTCTGCTGAATATGTCTGGGTTAAGATATGGAGATAGGTTGTATGGTGAGTCGAAATTATGTCCATGGAATGAACGAATTAAAATGTTCTTGCAGGTAGATGATCTGTGGGACATAGTAGAAAATACTCAGACTAAACTAGTAGTTGTCCCTAATGCAACTACAGATGTTGCAGCCTAGGCAACTTATAACAAGAAGAGCATGAAAGCCAAGAAAATGATTCTTGATTCTGTCAAGAATCATGTGATCCCTCATATTGCAGGAAAGACACATGCTCATGAAATGTGGACCTCACTAACTAAACTATATCATAGTTCAAATGAAAATAGAAAAATGGTGCTTAGGGAAAAAATTGAGGAATGTGAAAATGACTGACACAAAGAAAGTATCCTCTTACCTTACTAGAATCTCCAAGATCAGAGATGTGTTGAGTGTAGTTGGAGAAACTGTGACTAGTGTAAAATGGTGAGGATAGCCCTAAATGGTTTTTCAGGAAATTGGAACACTTTTGTGAAAGGTGTTGTGTCTAGAGAAAACCTACCTAATTGAGAAAGGCTGTGGGACGATTTTGTCCAAGAAGAGATTTGTGATGAAGCTCTTGAAGGGAAACAATCACAAGGTGAAAATAGTGATGAAAATGTTTCTCTTTTGAGTAAGGGAAAGGGAAAGGCTAAGAAAGGTTTCAAGAGGGATCTAAGCAAGGTCAAATGCTTCTCATGCAACCAGTTTGGACACTATGCGTCAAACTGTCCAAAGAAGAAAGAGAAGAAGAGGGATACAACGACATATGCATTAGAGGAATATATTGCTCACTTTGAGAAGGAGTTTTCCTTGGCATCCTTCGATTCCAATGTGGAAAGTTCGAGTTTTTATGATTCATGTATAGTTGATAGTGGGTCAAGTAGGCACATGATTGGATTTTATGGTTTTTTTCAGAGTATTTTCGAGTTAGAGGCTGGACACTTTGTGGAGACAGACATAGGGAGTCCTTAGGAAGCATGCAACAATACGAGAAGTTGGAACAGTGTGGTTCCAACTAGAGCTTGGAGAGTTTCTAGAGGTAGATGGGGTCCTATTTGTCCCATGGACTCGTCTGCCCAGGGTCCCAACTAGAGCTTGGAGAGTTTCTAGAGGTAGATGGGGTCCTATTTGTCCCAGGGATTCGTTTGCCTAGGGTCCCAACTAGAGCTTGGCGAGTTTCTAGAGGTAGATGGGGTCCTATTTGTCCCAGGGATTCGTCTGCCTAGGGTCCCAACTTTCTCCTTCCGCGGATTCTTGTATTTTTATATCGAACCAATCCTGAACCTCTGGTTTCGTCGGATGCCACATCATGTCCTCTTCTTTTTTCTTCAGCGTCTCGGCAACAGAACCATTTGTTGACACAGTTCTGTCGACAGGGGTTCACTTCGCACTGTTGTCAACAAACACCAACCAAACACCCTTAAGCATCGGCCCAGAAAGGTTTTACCCTTTCCAGCAACACTCATGGAGCGAGTGAGGTTTTGTTTACACAGTTCTGTCGATAGGGATTCACTTCGCACTGCTGTCAACAAACACCAACCAAACACCCTTAAGCATCGGCCCAGAAAGGTTTTACCCTTTCCAGCAACACTCGCGGAGCGAGTGAGGTCTCCCCCGAGATGATTAAGGGGGCTGCAGGAACCAAGTTTCTGCAGTAGGGGGAGGACATGCATCTACTATCACTCTATCGCAACAGAAACCATATATTTATCTTCGCATCATACTTAACAATTCAAACACGCCTTCGTCATTCGCATTACCAGTGTATAATCAACATTCGCACTAACATTGTATATTTGACAGTCACATCGATAGATATCAACATAGCAACAGAATTTAAACATAACGCATTATTGAGGCCGCATTCATCATTCAACATAATCAGAAACACAGAAAATAGACATAGCCGAACATCTTCATGCATTAACTCATCAAAAACCTGCGGTACAACCTTCGCAGGGACAGTTCCAAACAACTTATCGCACATCCGTACGAATCGAACAAAACTCGCCTAAGGCGGAGTAAAACATAAATGTGGATTATCACATTACACAATCCATTGATCAAATGATTACTTCACGTCTTCCTTGCCCTTAGGATTACAATCATAGTTCTACTTATAGACAACTAAGGCGGTTACAAAACGGTCCAAATGATCCATTCTACCTAACTAAACCATAACTTGCGCTTTCGTCGGCTTCCTTATTCTCCGCGAATGGTCCTTTTTTCCACAAATACTCATTTTCGTTGCTTTCGGATTCCGCACTTCATGCGGTCTAACCCCGTGCCAACATCTAGGAATGTAAATATATGCACAACTGAACAATATCATTTAAGTAATTGGATATATAGGAAATGACAATTCAAATACTTATCTTTGTTTGGTTGTTGGGTGGAGTCCCTCTTGATATTTGCTTCCTTGCAAGAACTACTGGAGTCTCTAACAATGTGTTCTACTTCATCGTCTGATTCTGAGGACCTGTGACTTTTTTTGCTCATGATCGGAAATGTTGAGCAAGTATTCTATACCGTGGATCACTTGTTATTTGCATTGGGTAGACTATGTGTCTCCCTCCTTATACATATTAACCAATGCTAAAATGGATGAGAGGTTCTTCCATAGAGCATTGATCTTTATTTGTTTTCCGGAGTCCAACTTTGTAGTAGCTTCTCCTACTCCTTTCATGTAGTACTGAAAGTCATCTGTAGCTTCACCTTCTGAATGAACCCTTGAGTTTATAGTGTTGATGTAATTGTAACTTCGGAAGATATTCTATTGTTTTTATATTGTTATTATTATTGTATTTTATTTATACCTCCGTTGGAGATGTTTTTCCTCTACTCGAGGATGTCATTATGATGCTTAGTCATCCTCGGTCATTAAGGTAAAATCCTCCCATGTAAGTCGGGGCAATAGACCCCTTAAATATTCAAATGTAATTGTATTATTGAGTATCCTAGAGGAGTCGGCCCAGTTAGGTTTATTGGGGCCGACCTAATAAGTGAAAAGGTCAAGCAAAAGTAAAGTATAAATAGAGAGCATAGCTCTCTCATTTGGATACAACACTCATTCACTCAATTCGCATTAGTGAGAGAGAGAAGACAAGTTCGCATAGGATAAAGAGAGAGAGCCGCAGAAGACTATTTTTGGGGTTTTCCATCTTTGTGATATTGTATTGGCGACTATTCTATCTCTGAGGAAGTTGCGGGGTTTTCTCCTTTATGGTTTTCCCGAAGAAATTCTTTGTGTCTATTGTGTTATGTTGTGCTTGAAATTCTTTCAGATAATATCCTAGATAATATTGATTAAAAGTTGAAAAACTAACATAGTATCAGAGCTAACCTAAAAATACGACAATGTGCAGCTACGGGAAGCTAGGGTTTCCATTTCCAGAAACTAGTCATCTTGGAATTTTCTCTATAAATCATTGTTTGAGAAGGTTTAGAATCTGAAACTTGGATAGGCCGAAGATGAAATATTCAAGTACATTGTGTGCAAGTTTCAAACTCATATTCACTATACTTTAGGAGATATGATCCATGAAAATTAGGGTTTCAGCCTCCTCCAAAATTCAGTTTTAAAAAGGTGACCTAGGGATAAATGCTATATATCGAGCTACGAAGATCCAAATAGAATTTCATAAGATGTTCCACAAATTGCACGGACTGTAGTTTCTCGGATGTGAGTTTCAGAACCCGAAGATGAAATAGTGACATGTGGAATTCTGTACAAGTTCGATATACTGAAAAATTCCATAAACAGGTCATCATGGTAAACTTAGCATAAGTTCCACTTGGTGGATCCAAACCTGCTCTAACCTATGGGGTTGTATAGAGGAAATATCAGAATATCACAGGACGAAGTTTTAGACCTTGAGGAGCATAAATTTCGGATATAAAGCAGAATTAAGACTTGAAAAATCTACAGTAGAAATTGAAGAAAATAGGGCATCAAGTTTTTGGGGCTTCTCTTCATCAATTTGGAAAAATGAGTACATTGGACAACTCGCCTTGAGGAGGCACATCTTCCTATCCAATTAGAAGTTCAAGATTCCAACTTTTAAAAATTAGGGTTTCTCTGACAAACCCTAGGCCAACCAGCTCCAGAACCAGTTTGGGCATCTTAAAGTGCTAAGACCTAAAAGCTTTGTTATTTCCATTTGAGGTACTCATTCAATATGTCTCACCACACCAAGCTTGAGGATAAGCTTGAAGGAGCTGATAACTTCCGAGCATGGCAGTATAGGATTACTCTTGTCCTTGAAGAAAATGATTTGGACAAGTATGTAAATGAAAAGGTTCCAGCACCAGAGGGAGATGAGGTTAAGGCCATCCATAAGAAGAACTTGGTTAAGGCCAAGAGAATCATTGCAGAATCCATTAAGGACCATCTCATCCCACATGTGTCATCCTTGAAGACACCCAAGGAGATGTTCAATACATTGACAAGGCTATTTGAAGGGAAGAACATCAATCGGAAGATGACATTAAGGAACCATCTCAAGAACATAAAGATCCTGAACTCCGAGACCATGCAGTCATATTTCACAAGGGTCTCGCAGATCAAGGAGCAACTTGAGGCAGTTCAAGAAAATGTAGAAGAAGGAGAGATCGTTATGACCACCTTGAATGGTCTCCCAAGATCATGGGACTCATTCATTCAAGGGATATGTGCCAGGAAGAAGTTGATTACATTCAGTAGACTGGGAAGAATGCACACAAGAAGAAGCTCGACTTGTGGCACGAGAAGAGAATATGGGAGCCAATGATGATCAAGCTCTCACAACACACTCAAGAATGAATCATAACAAGAAGGAGCACCAACATCACAGTAAGAGGGAGAAACACCATCAAAACTATGATAGAAAATTCAAAAGAGATCTTTCCAACATTAGATGCTATACATGTGATGAGAAGGGCCACTACTCTAGATATTGTCCCAGAAACAGAAGTGTCTCCAACAAGAAGAATACCAACAAGAAAAGGCACCATGATCACACCGTGGAAGATGATGAACTTGCAAGGAAGAGAACCAGAGAATAAAGTGAAGAATCTTCAAGTGATGAAGAATATGTATTGTAATGAAAGAGTAGGAGAATATCCTACAAATTAGGACTCTAGAAAACAAATAAAGATCAATGCTCTATGGAAGAACCTCTCATTCATTTTCAATAGTGGTTAAGGAAGCAAAGATCAAGAGGGAGCACACTCCAGTAGTTCCTGCAAGGAAGAAAAGATCAAGAGGGAGTCCACCCAACAATCAAACAAAGATAAGTATTTGAATTGTCATTTCTTGTATATCTGATTACTTAAATGATATTGTTCGGTCCTGTACATACTTATATTCCTAGATTTAGGATGTGTATTATGCATGTTAGAAAAGTTGCATTAATGAACAAGATACTACTCATATGCAAGTAATGGGTAAGTGTCCTATGGTACTGTACAACATTCCATTGCTACTTATCTAGAATGAAACCTCTTTGCTGACATGTTGGGAGTAGTGCACACTCTTAACAATGTTCTGGTAGATATGGAAGGCATCTAGGAAGTTACTGTATGAATACGGGATATGGATGAATGTTGTGTTGAATCATTGGCTAAGATAGTTGCATGATTGTGTGACCTATGTCTTTATGCATAAGAATTTGTTTTGACAATTATGAAATGTTTCTAATCACGCAACTAAATTGACTTGTAGGAAAGATTGTGTACTACAAGAGAGACTTGTTTCGAAGAACAAGTGACGATGATTCAACTATAACATTCAAGAATATTTATGAATATGAAGAAACCACAAGAACCCGTAGGTCCAGCTTGTGAGAAGAACTCCCACAAGAGAAGACTGTCATGGGCAAGAGAAGCAATACAATATGCAGAGAAGTATGGCGCTCCAGAGGGGATGCACAGAGAAAGCAAGAGACCTAGGCCATACTCCAGTTATGTATCCCTGTTGTGCGACATCATTGACAAAGAACCCTCCAATTATGAGGAAGTGACAGAGAAAAAAGAAAGGAAGGATGCCATGATCGAGGAGTACCAGTCGATCATGAATAATGAATGATGTATGGGAGGTAGTTCCGAGACCAGAAGGGAAGTCTGTTGTGACTTCTAAATGGATCTACAAGATTAAGCATGCTGCAGATGACATCATAGAGAAACACAAGGCAAGGTTTGTGGCACGTGGCTTCTCCCAGAAGGAAGGCATAGATTATGAGGATAAATTTGCACATGTAGCCAGATACACTTCCATTAGATCAGTACTTGCATTGGCTACAATGATGAAATGGAAGGTACACCAGATGGATGTCAAGGCAACGTTCTTGAATGGTGTAGTTGAGGAGGAAGTGTATGTGGAGCAACCACTCAGATTTGAGACACATGACATGCAGACTCGTGTGCAAATTGAAGAAGGCCTTGTATAGATTGAAATAGGCACCCAGGACGTGGTACGACAGGATGGATAGTTTCCTGATGAGCTTGGGCTTTACCAAGAGTAAAGCAGATTCCAACCTTTACTACAAGGTTTAAGTGGGAAATCCAGTGATACTACTACTTTATGTAGATGACCTGTTTGTAATAGGAGAGGATGGGCTCATTGCAGATATGAAGAGGAAACTTTCCACAGAGTTCGAGATGAAGGACTTGGGGATGATGCACTATTTCTTAGGCATGGAGGTGTGGCAGAGTAAGGATGGAATCTTCCTTGGAAAAGGGAAGTATGCAGTAGAGATTCTGAAGAGGTTTAGAACGATGGACTGCAAGGCAATGGCCACACCTATGGTATCGAACTTGAAGCTACTTTGTGATGCTTCATCAGAGTCAGTTGATGCCATGATGTATCGTCAGATGGTTGGTTCATTGATGTACCTGAAAAATACAAGAC
The DNA here is from genome assembly GCA_027924585.1 of Larix kaempferi. NCBI lineage: Eukaryota > Viridiplantae > Streptophyta > Pinopsida > Pinales > Pinaceae > Larix > Larix kaempferi. Next base: position 4,747,162 of record BSBM01000394.1, read on the forward strand.
CAAACATATGCTTTGCTGTGAACACATTGAGCCAGTTTTTTATGGATCCAAGACAAGTTCCCCTGGTTGCTGCAAAGCATATATTGAGGTACCTGAAGGTTACAGTTGATTATGGGCTCAGTTATGACGCGAATCAGAAGGCTAACCTACAGGGTTATGTTGATTTGGATTGGGCATGCAGTGCCACAGATATGAAGAGCACTTTAGGATGCTGCTTCAGTATTGGATCAGGTGTGATCTCCTGGTTTAGTAGGAAGCAGTCCTGCGTGGCACTGAGTACAACCGAAGCAAAGTATGTTGCAGCTTGTTCGGATATTTGTGAGGCAGTATGGCTTAAGAAGCTATTGTCTGATTTGTTTGATCTCCAGTTAGAGGTGACTTGTATATTCTGTGACAACCAGAGTTGTGTGAATTTGTCCGAGAACCTGGTGTTCCATGACAAGTCGAAGCACATTCAGATCAAGTATCACTATATCAGGGATATGGTGCAGAGAGGAGTAGTGAAGCTCCAGTATGTTGTGACGGACAAGCAGATAACTGATGTGTTGACCAAGTTGCTAGCCAGAGTGAAGTTCGAGTACTTCAGAGAGAAGCTTGGTGTTCTCCAGATCGAGGTTCCTTCCAAGAGGAAGTGATGAGTCTGGAAGACGCAGATGCACATGGGCCATTCTCTCATAGTGGTAGGAAAGTCCTCCTATGTTGGTAGATGTAAGTGTCGGGGCATTTCCTGAATGGTGGTAGGAAAGTCCTACCATGTCGGTTGATGTAAGTGTCGGATCCTTTCCGGCATGGTGGCAGGAAAGTCCTCCCATGGTTGTTGATGTAAGTGATGTTCCTTTCCGGCGTGGTGGTAGAAAATTCCTCCCATGGCCATTGATGTAAGTTATGAGCCTTTCCCGAATGGTGGTAGGAAATTCCTCCCATGTTGGTTGATGCAAGTGCTGAGCCTTTCCCGAATGGTGGTAGGAAAGTCCTCCCATGTTGGTTGATGTAAGTGTTGTGTCTCACATGCTGGTAGGAAATTCCTCGCATGTTGGTAGACTGGGTCTCGTATGGTGGTAGGAAATTCCTCCCATACTGGAGACATTGTGATGTGCATCCGGGCCGTGCTCTGTGTGACGATGAGATGATTTGAAGACAATGAGGCAACAGTAGGAGACACAGGTGTTTGCAGAGGCAATGTAATGACTGGTCCTGGGCTGTACCTAGTCTATTGCTTGCTCGCAGAGATGATGAATACCTACACGAGGGCTAGGCCTACATCCAACATGCAAAAGGGTTGGCTTTGTAGAAATTCCTATGATGAGTATATTCGAGAGATGTCACCAATCAATGATCGACATGATGAGGATTGCAGCAGCAATGACGATGATGATTCAGTGTTGATGATGATGATGTTATCCAGACTTGTGTCCAATAGGGTTGATGACTGTGGCCAGAGAATACCTTCCTAGTTAAGAGGGAGTGTTGATGTAATTGTAACTTCGGAAGATATTCTATTGTATTTTATATTGTTATTATTATTGAATTTTATTTATATGTCTGTCAGAGATGTTTTTCCTCCGCTCGGGGATGTCATTATGATGCTTAGTCATCCTAGGTAATTGAGGTAAAAGCCTTCCATGTAAGTTGGGGCAATAAACCCATTAAAGAGTCAAATGTAATTGTATTATTGAGTCTCCTAGAGGAGTTGGCCCAGTTAGGTTTATTGGGGCCGACCTAGTAAGTGAAAAGGTCAAGCAAAAGTAAAGTATAAATAGAGATCATAGCTCTCTCATTTGGATACAACACTCACTCACTCAGTTCACATTAGTGAGAGAGAGAAGAAAAGTTCGCATAGGAGAAAGAGAGAGAGCTGCAGAAGACTATTTTTGGGGTTTTCCATCTTTGTGATATTGTATTGGTGATTATTCTATCTCTGAGGAAGTTGCGGGGTTTTCTCCTATATGGTTTCCCCGAGGAAATTCTTCGTGTTTATTGTGTTATGTTGTGCTTGTCATTAAAAGTTGAAAAACTAACATATAGAGTCTTCCTTCTTCAATTCCAATGACAACTGCATCCCTTCTTATCTAAGCGGCTAAGATATAAGAGGTTCTTCCATCTTCCTGGTTTGGATTAAAGTACATATTCTTCTTCGTCTTCTATGGTTTTGAATTCATCATCATATTCACTATCTTCAGCTGCATGAGCATGAAATCTTTTCTTCTGCTTCTTATGTACTCCAGATTTGAGTGGACAATATCTCGCAATGTGTCATGTTTTGTGATAGGAATAGCATTCAAGTGAAGATAGGTATCTCTTGAACTTCTTTCTCTTATGAGGAATTTGAGATCTTCTTGGAGAGTCCTCACAGGAATGTACATCGTTCTTCCTTTTTATTACACCTTTGGCATGGGTTGCCAAAGCTTGATCTTCATTGTCATTTAGTTTCTCCTCTCTTATCGCTATTCTCTCTTCTTCTTCCACACAATCTTCCCATAGCTATATGAAATGGATCAGTTTCTTTCTAGCGCATATTCCACAAACAAATGGTTCCCAATCTCTGGGGAGACCATTCAGAGTAGTCATCCTAACTTCAGCATCTTCTACCATGTCTCCAATAGCTTCTAATTGTTCTTTGATCTGGGACACTCTAGAGGAGTATGAGTGCATAGACTCAGACTTCTGGATCTTCACACCCTTGAGTTGATTTCTCAAGTTCATCTTCCTGTTAATATTATGTCCTTCAAACAGGTTGGTTAAGGCATCGAACATTTATTTTGGAGTCTTCTTTGAGGATACTTGAGGTATCAAGTGATCTTTAATAGAATCAACTATGATCCTCTTAGCCTTGATCATATTCTTCTTGTGTCTTGCTTTGGCCTCATCTCATTCTGGTTCTTTAAGTCCCTCTTTTATAAACCCTTTAGGTCATGTTCTTCAAGAATGAGCATGACCATATACTTCCATGCCCTGAAGTTCTCAACTCCTTCAAGCTTCTCATCAAGCTGGTATTGCTTGACATTTTGATAAAATGAGAACCTCAAATGGAAATAGAATAGATGTAGGACTTACTAGTAAAAGTTGTCCTGGAGACTACTTCTTCCTTGACCTAGGGTTTGACAGAGAAACCCTAATTTTCCAACTTCAGGATTTTGGAAAACTAATTTGATGAGCAAATTCGCCTCCTCAAGGTGAGTTGAGTAAAGTACTCCTTCTATTGATTCTGTGAGTAGATGATCCAAAAACTTGATGCCCTAGTTTCTCCAGGCTGTAGTGGGGACACACAAATGAAAATTGTCAAAATTGAATTATGCTTAGACATAAATATGCGTCGTAGTGAGGCGAATTAGATTCACCCTATTTTTCAGTTTATATGTGGAGAGAGCTCTCGGAATAAGAAGCCCTAGTTTCTTCAATTTCTACTGCAAATTTGTCGAGTCTTAATTCTGATGTATATCTGAAATTTATGCTCCTAAAGGTCTGAAATTTCGTCCTGTTATAGTCTGATATGTCCTCTATCGAACCCCACAGGTTAGAGTAGGATTGGATTCACCAAGTGGAACTTATGCTAAGTTTCCCAAGATGACATGTTTATGGACTGTTTCAATGTAGCGAACTTGTACGGACTGACACGTGTCACTGTTTCATCTTTGGATTCTGAAACTTAAACCAGAGAAAATACAATCCGTGCAATTTCTGGAACATCTTACAAAATTCGATTTGGATCTCCGTATCCTGAGATATATCATTTCTCCTTAGGTCACCTTTTTAAAACTGGCTTCTGGAGGAGGATGAAACCCTAATTTTCATGGATCATATCTCCTAAATTACAGCAAATATGAGGCTGAAACGCATACACAAGTTACATTAATATTTCATCTTCGGCTCGTCCAAGTTTCAGATCCTGACACTTCGCCAAAAGTGATTTATAGCGAAAATGCCAAGATGACTAGTTTTTGGAAATGGAAACCCTAGGCAATAGATGCACAATGTTTTCTTTCAGGCCTGCTCAAACCATGTTAGTTTTTCACTTTATTTATCATAATAAAATTAAAAATATAATCACTGAAAGAAATACAAGCACAACAAACAAAAAGAACACAAAATTTCTCTCGGAGAAACCACAAGGGAGAAAATCGTGACAAAACTTCCTCAATATAGAATTCACCAAGTACAAGATAAAACCCTAAGGCAAAGCAACTTCTCTCCTATGCGACCTTGAGTGAGTGAGGTGAGTGTTACAAATGAGCAACTCAATCCCTTATTTATACTTTACAATTGACTTGACCTTTTAATAATTAGGTCGGCTCTAACTCACTTAACTGGGCCGACCTATACTCTTTACAATTAAATATTCTTTCTAGATCTTTCCAAGCCGGCCTAATCAGTTAGGGTTTTACATTGAATCTTTCAATGACTCTTTCATTATTAATTTTATCAATGCCATCTCCCGAAGGAGGAATACAATAATACAATAGACAAATACATTTAGAATATCTTTCACAGTTACATTTCTTTAACATATAGTCCCATGCAAACACACTTGAATTTCTTTGCAAAACTTTAATGAGTTGTTCCTGCTGAAAGTTATCAAGCTGAGAATTAATGTGCAAAAGTTTACCTTGACTGATTTCAATAGGCATGTTGTAGCATTCATATTTTTCAATGATTGCCGCTACATAATTGTAAAATGAAGACTAAGAAGTTAAGTCATTATTTTCCCACACATCAACCTCTAAGATATGATCCAATGGAAGAGGATATAAATCAGAACTCTGTAAAATCTGAATTAAGAAGAAGAGTACTAATATGATATTCCTCAGTAATTTCTTTAAAATTCATTACTTGTTCTATTGTAAAAGAATGATGTGCAATTTCCTCATCACTGTTTGCATTGTCAAAACATGAAATATTTTCCAGCTTAGAGAGAGATTTTGCAGGAGGGTATAAGGTTAGCTTTTTTACTGAATCCCCTTAGGAGATGAGCATGTTACTGGATCTACAACCATTGAATGCTTCTACAGTAGCAAGTCATGGCCTACCAAGGATTACTGGATGACCTCCTGAGGAATATTTGGGCTGTAAGATCATGAAGTCAATGAGATACTCACAGGAATCCAAGGAGAGAATAACATCGTCCAAAATGACTTCATGTTTATTTTGGATCTATTGGCTAACTCAAGGACTGTAGGTGTAGGACAAATATTTGGTAGTTTCAATTGTTCCACGATTTGCATGGTCATGATATTGATTGTTTCTCCTATATAAATTAAGGTGTTTGGAACAAGGATCCCATTAATATGAACTGAGATAATAACATTACCAAGATCTACATGTTTTTCCACAAAAAATTGTCATGACATTAATTCTACATATTTTCCTATGAATTGGATAGTGGATGGTTCAATTTTTTTCCTTCCCTATTTATTTAGACATAGTTCCTTGACTGTCTTTGCGTAAATGGGAATATCCTTGATAGCTTGTAGCAAGGTGATTTTAATGCAAACATTTTTAAATTCAGTTATGAGATCAAATTCAGAACGCAATACAGGTTTCTCCAGATTTAGCTTCTTTGGATAGGGAGGTGTTCTGAATGATTTTGGTTGCTTTAAAAGTGGATATGTTTGCTTTATTGCAATAGGAGTATCATCATTGGTTGATTGATAAGGAGTTCTCTCCTTTGGATCTTCTTCAATGATGACAGGGGAATTTTTCTAAAGCACCTTTCTTCATCGCAAGTGAATGTCTTGCAATCCTACTAGAGAAACCAAGTATGCGGGAAAGGGATATAACTCAATGTTAAATATAGGTTGAGATACTTTATTATTTTGGTTAGGGATGGGTCGGATAGGAAGTTGAGTTGGTTTTGGAGGTTGGATGGGAGGTAGATGTAATTGTTGAGGTTGTGCAATGTGTTGTTGATGAGCTTCTGTTGGATAAGGTGGTTGTGCTTGTGAGGGGTATTGTGGTTGAAATTGTGAAGGGTATGATTGTTGTGAATATTGTTGTGGTTGCATAGGGTATGGGAAAGTAGGCATATTCCCATAGCTAGGTCCTCTCCATCCATGTTTCCAAGGATAATTTTGGACTTGCTGATGAGTCCATGCTTTCCAAGGCATAGTGGGATTCCAAGATAGGGATGTGTAATGTTGGCTAGAAAAATAAGGAGGAAATTGTTGCATTGAATCTGAAATCATACCTGACGGGTGAGGTTTCCAAGTCCTCTTTAGTGCAAGCATGCAAAAATATTCTATTGGTTCAATTCCTTCTTGGTAAACTGCCTTAAGTCCTGGTAAATAATGGCATCTATTCATTGGATGTTTTTCTGCACGAATATCACAAATTTCAATGCTATTAAGGGGACACTCTCTCAATGGGTGTTTCATCCTACAGTAAACAAAGGATGGATAAAGTTGTATTCTCTACTTCATGGTTCTTTTTAAGCTACAAGGTGTCCAATTGTAAGCTAAGAGTACCCAAGATGTTAGTTTTAAATTTCTCTAGCAAGTTCCCCAATTCATCCCTAGTGACCCCACTTGTGGCTAACTTGGAAAACTTAGAAAGAGCATATGTTGTTCCCTTACCAGTTTTGTCCAGTGTCCATGAGAGTATTGCCTGCACAAATCACAAATTCCCTGGAAATTGAGTTGAGATACATCACCTGATCCCATCAAATTGAGTAGATTAATGGACTCATCTATGATCCCTCTTAGGAAAATAGTTTTAATGGTGTTTTGATCCAATTTATTCTACTTAGATCTTTGTAATCTATACAAGAATCTTTCAATACAATATTCGAGGCCTTCATCCTCCTTCTGTGTCATCCTGAATATTTCTTCTTTTAAGTCTCTTGCTTTGCAATAATCTTTGTATTTCTTGAAAAATGTATTACGTATATCATCCCATGTGCGAATTGTGTTTCCTCCCAATCCCCTCCCAATCCCATTAACCAACGTAATGTTAGATCCTTAAGGGTGGTAGGGAACAACTTGAGCTTTTGTGCATTGTTAGAATAGTCATAACTTCGACAAAGAATATCAAATTCAAAAAGAAAAGAGCCAAGGTCTTCAGATACCATTCCATGAAAGTGCATTAAAACCATAGTGAGATATTCTTGATTTGTACCATCGTTATTTGGTCCACAATGGGAAATCCAAAAGTTGCCTTGTCTTCTCCTTTAATGAATACTTCTTATTCTTCTTTTGTGTAGTGAACCAATTCGGTTCAAACTACACATATCCAAAATATTTGTAACATCGTAAAGAAATCCATCTAAATAACATAATAATTGAATAATAATAATATATGAATATAAAATATGAGATGATAGATTACAACTGAAGGCCCGGAATATATATATATATATATATAGTGCCCTTTCATTAATAGTCATGTCTTTTCGATAAGACACATATTTTCATTATGTCTCTTTATTAATTATTTATATTATCTTATGTATATTCATGTTATTTATGTTCATAACATCGCCTTCCTCTTTAGAAATGCTTTGTCCTCAAAGCATATTGATGAAAAGACTTTACGTCTTTACTCTTGATTGTAATGTCGTCGCATCATTATGTTCTCTTCGACATCTTTTCAAGTTCTCTATAAGATTAACTACAACTATACAAACCTTCCAAAAATCTAGACCAAGAAGAAACAAAGGCAAGTGGGGAGGTCCAAATAGACAAATCATATTCTTGGGATTTTTCAGTGGATCATTAAGAGGGGATCCATGTATGTGTGGAGCAATTGGATGTTTATTCCTTTTAAAGTCTCATTGGAATCCTTTTGCTATGGTATGGGAAATGAAATTGACAATCGAGCAAAGTTGAGGGTAGTTTATATTTTCTTAGATATAATAAAAGAATAAGAAATAAAATATATCCATATATTTGATGATTCAATATTAGTAATTGAATGACAGTGAAAGATTCCCAAATCAAGCATTTTCTTACAAGATCCCTTATCACAAGTGAAAGAAACAATTTTATGTGTTTCCAAGGTATCCTTCTTACATGTCTTTAGAGAAAATAATGCAAACACAGATGGTCATGCTAAAAAGTATTAAAAAGTATTGATGATCACTAAACACCATGGAGATGTGACCAATTCTCTCCCCAAAAACATATTTTCCATTAATTTTGCAATGATGTGTGTTTCTCTAGATTGGGAAAGCTCTTACCGGTGTATGACTGGTGTACAAACTAGTTGTGCTTGTTTGTTCCCTATTCCTTTTTGAGAATATATTTTCATATAGATGCATACATGTCAAGATACTAAGATCTTTTCTAGATGTTGGGTAGTAGTAGCACTTGATGATGTTGGGTAGTAGTAGCACTTGTTGATGTATATGTACTTGTGTTTTAGAAGACATTTATTGGATGTAGCATTAACGTTTTTCCTTGAAATAAAAAGTGATATAAGTTTTTTCCTTTGAAATATATTTATATATTTTGAGTTATAATTGTATTTTAATAGCTTTCTTAGGTGTTAAAGTCATTTATAGATTGTTGTTAGATATCAAATGATGTTTAATCAAATTGATAAATTGATGTATCAAACTTCTTTGTTGTACCGCAAATGACCTCAATAAAAACATATATAACTACTTAAGTTTATAGATATGTATATATTCTATCCCTTCAAATTTAAACATGTAACCTCAACATATGACCTCAAAGAGAAACTCATATTCTTAAGCATTAATCCAACTCAATACATTGCCGGAAAACCCCTATTTCATATCATACATGTGAAACTCATTTTAACAAGATTATGGGTGGAGTAAAAATATAATTCCACTGAATCTCAAAATAGTGTGATGCTCGTACATGCAATTCCATTAGAGTGCATAATACAGCCTATTCTCATAATATTTTTCCCTGATTGATTACTCTCGTTATATTTTTCTATTCATATAGTTCAGATCTCATGGCTGAAATTTACTAATACAAGTCACTGTATCAAGCTTTCCACAGACAAGGGGGTGAATACATCGCATACACAGGTGGTGTCGCGATTTTTCCCACCATCTGCTTCATGCCTATCGCCCTCTCCATCTCCCAGCCAAATTTCCTTGCATCTACATTCTTATCGTGTTTCATTTTATTTTTATGGCGCTCGTCCTCCCACCTCCATTGTTGTTGCCGCCGCAGACACAGTGGCGTAGGAATAAAGTGAAGAAAGCCAGAGAAGTTTTGGTATGTGCCAACCAAAACCAGTTCATACAAACGGATATACACAAACATAAACAAAACAATGCTTTCATATGCAAGGAAACGATCAGAGATTATGTAAAAAACGGCTTATGGGACAAAGCACTGAAGATGTATTATCAAATGCAACGGGCAGGCATAAACGCCGACAGGTTGGTATTTCTTTTTGTGATCAAAGCATGCGGCAGATTATCAGATCTCCAAGCAGGCAGGAAGATTCACGAAGATATCATCGCGAAGGAATTTGAATCGGATGTTTTTGTAGTTACTGCGCTGGATTCAATGTATGCCAAATGCGGAAGTTTAGAGAATGCACGCAAAGTGTTTGAAAGAATTCCTGAACAAAATGTTGTTTCATGGACTGCAATAATTGCTGGTTATTCCCAGAATGGTTATCCTCATGAAGCCTTTGCATTGTTTAATGAAATGCAAGGCCGCGGTATAAAACCCAATTCATTCACCATAGCTAGTGCTCTGCGTGCATGTGCTGATTTATTTGCTCTGGAACAAGGTAAGCAGATTCACGGTTATGCAATAAGAAGAGGATTTGAATCTGATGTTGTTGTAGGCACTGGGCTTGTGGACATGTATACCAAATGCCGTAATGTTAACATTGCTCACAACTTGTTTGAAAGAATGCCTATTCAAAATGTTGTGTCTTGGACTGCAATAATTGCTGGTTATTCCCAGAATGGCTAGCCACATGAAGCCTTTGCATCCTTCAATGACATGCAACTCCAGGGAATAAAACCCAACTCAATCACCATAGTTAGTATTCTGCTTGCATGTGCTGATTTATTGGCCCTGAAACAGGGTTAACAGATCCACGGTTATGCAATAAGAAATGGGTTTGAATCTGATGTTGTTGTGGTCAACGGTTTTATGAATACGTATGCCAGATGTGTGAATGTTAATATTGTCCACAAACTGTTTGAAAGAATGCCTGAACGAGATCTTGTGTCATGGACTGCAATAATTGCTGCTTATTCCCAGAGTGAGCACTCCCATGAAGCCTTTGCGTTCTTCAGTGCAATGCAAGTCCAAAGAATTAAACCTGACTCAATTGCCATAGTTAGTGTTTTACCTGCATGTGCCCATTTATTGGCTCTGGAACAAGGTAAGCAGGTCCATGGTTATGCTATAAAAAATGGATTTGAATCTGATGTTGTTGTGGTCAATGTGTTTGTAAATTTGTATGCCAAATGTGGGAATGTTAGCATTGCCCACAATCTGTTTGAAAGAATGCCTGAACGAGATGTAGTGTCGTGGAATGCAATAATCGCTGCTTATTCTCAGAATGGACAACCCCATCAAGCCTTCGCATTCTTTAATGAAATGCAAATCCAGGAAATAAAACCCAACTCAATCACCTTAGTCAATGTTTTACCTGCATGTGCCAATTTATTGGCTCTGGAACAAGGTAAGCAGATCCACGGTTATACAATAAGGAGTGGATTTGAATCTGAAGTTGTTGTAGTCAATGGGTTTGTAAACTTGTATGCCAAATGTGGGAATGTTAACATTGCCCACAAACTGTTTGAAAGAATGCCTGAATGAGATGTCGTTTCATGGAATACAATGATTCTGGCATATGGAATTCATGGACATGGTGAGGATGCTCTGGCTCTTTTTTTCCAAATGCAACAGACAGGCACAAAACCAGATCATATCACCTTCACTGCTATTTTGACTGCCTGCTCACATGCAGGATTAGTTGACCAGGGCTGGCAATACTTTGAGTGCATGAAGTCAGATTATGGCCTTACACCTGAGATGGAGCATTATGCATGCTTGGTTGACCTTCTTGGGCGTGCAGGACGTCTAGATGAAGCACATGACGTTATAAAAAAGATGCCATTAAACCCTAGTGCAGATGTGTGGGGATCCTTGCTTGGTGCTTGCAGAATTTACCGCTATATTGAGCTTGGAGAAGAAGCAGCAAAACACCTTTTTGAATTAGAACCAAACAATGGTGGATATTATGTACTGTTGTCAAACATCTATGCTGATGCATGCAGGTGGGAGGATGTAGTAAAGTTGAGGACAACGATGAAAGATAGGGGAGTGAAAAATCAACCAGGATGCAGTGTTGTTGCAGTACATAGAGAGGTTCATACATTCTTTGTGGGAGACAGAACCCATCCTCAATCTGAAAATTTTTATGCAATGTTGGAAACCTTATATGGGAAAATGAAGAAAGCAGGTTATGTGCCTAACACAAATCTTGTGCTGCAGGATGTGGAGGAGGAGGCTAAGGAAAACATTTTATGCAGTCATAGTGAGAAGCTAGCCATTAGTTTTGGGATCATCAACACAAGCCCAGGCACCCCCATAATTATAATGAAGAATCTTCGTGTGTGTAGTGACTGCCACAATGCCATTAAGTTCATCTCCAAGATTGTTGGGCGAGAAATTATTGTGAGAGATGCAAACAGATTCCACCATTTTAAGGATGGATTATGTTCTTGTGGAGATTACTGGTGATGCTAGTTGAACCAAGCAATGAACATGTTCATGCTTTTAAATTAATATGTCGCATACCATTTCTTCATTAGGTATACTATATGCACAAAGAGAGGCATGTGTTGACCTAGATTGAGCGAGCCTTTTTATATGATGATAAGTTCGGGCCATGAAAAGGTATAGCTGTAAGCAAACAGAGTAATATGGAATCGTGTTAAATACTTGACTAATATAGTAAATCATGGATGTAAATTCTATAATATATTTAACATATGTAGGCTAGCCTAATTTTTGTGTTGGATGCTCTTATGAATCTATGAGATCTGCATAACCAAAAGTTATATACAAGAAAATAGATGTTGGGATTACAAGTCTAATATGATTATTTTGTAATATAGTTATAGTTATTTCAGAATCTATGTTAAGATTCATCTTATCTCAATGATATCAAATGCAATTAAATCAAAGGGCCGTCATCAGAAAGAGAAGATAGGATGATCTGAAATAACCTCTCATCTAAACTTTGTGACAAAACTTAAATTATGGCAAAGTTTGAATCAAGTGGTCCAAAAGCCAAAAGCGATAAGTTGCTAGATGGTTGGCCTTCCAAGGCAGCACTATAACAAAGCATGCCTTGCGTGATAGAAGAGAACCAAAAACCAATAGAGAGGGAGGAAACAGAAGTTTGGGAAGAAGAAGAGAGAAGGAGGAAAAAGAAGGGAAGAAGGGCAGTAGCACTGTTATGAAGGACTTGGGAAGAAGAAATCTGCTCAAAGATTGGAGGATGGAATAGTCGTTGAATTTGTCTACAAAGAGCAACGATAGCCTTTAGCCAAAGCAATCTGCAAGATACAGCTAGCGAGCAAGAATACACAAAATCTTGGAATAGTCGTTGAATTTGTCTACAAAGAGCAACGATAGCCTTTAGCCAAAGCAAAATCTGCAAGATACAGCTAGCGAGTAAGAATACACAAAATCTTGGTGTGACAATGTATAGCTTAACATTTGTAAAAATCTCTTCAACGAGATTAAGAACTCATTGGAAATTGGTTTACCCATTTGGATTTCCAAGGTAAATTTTGTGTCTATTATGTGGTTGTAAATTTTGTGTCTATTATGTAGTTGGAAATGTTGTGTGCTTGCTTCATTACAATGGTTGTAAATTTTGTGTCTATTATGTAGTTGTAAATGTTGTGTGCTTGCTTCATTACAATGGTTGTAAATTTTGTGTCTATTATGTAGTTGTAAATGTTGTGTGCTTGCTTCATTACAATACAAATACCAATCGTGAATTCAATGTTTTCTTGAGTTGAATTTAAGCATATGCAAATTGTGTAGTCTGTAACCAAACCTCTATGTGTTACATTGTCTCATAAACCTACAATACTAGTTGTCATTGGTTTAATCACTAGTTTCTCTTGCCATTGGCTACCTACAATCATATGTTGCAAGCCTTACATTGATAATAACTACAACCACTTCCTTTGAATTATTTCAAGCGAATACATCACCCAATTCCTACAATTCGATCCCACAGCCACATACATTACTGTCGGCATTTATTTATTTAATAAATTGGTGGGCAGTTTTACTTTAGTGATAGTTGTGTAAGCCACATCCCTTACAACGCATTTATGAATGTCCCACACTTTTAATATAGTGTGTAGTGAGCAGTATCAACTAAAACCATGCGTTTGGAAGATCAGGAAAAATTGGATCGTCAAATCTGTGTACCTCATAGGAATCCAAAAGGTAAGAGGCTTAATAACTTCTAATTTAATGGATAATAAAAAAATGATTAATAATGATACTAAAATTAAAATAAAAACTGATAAAAATTTGAAAAGAATTTATATCTATATATATACTTTCTCATTTATCTAAAAGTTAAGCTTTTATTTTATTAAAAATTAATTTCTAAGCAATCTCTTGATTCATATTATTATTTTAAGTTTTTAATTTTTAAGTTCTTAATTAAAATTAAATAAAAATATTATTTCTAGGATTAAATTAAAAATTCAGAACTTCCTAAGTAATATTTTAACTCATATTATTATTTTATGTTTTTAATTTTTAAGTTCCCTTGAACACATGACACGAGACATAGTGACACTAGGCAACATAAGACTCAGGTACCCGACCTTTATCAAATCTGTCAATGCTAGATGCATTAACAAAAACTCCTTAGTTGACGGGAAGGATAACCCATTGGTGGATTTTTGTTCAAATTACTGGTATTGTTTGCTAAGGTAAATGTAAATGATGTACTGGTAACTGATACAAAAATATGTGTCATGTCAAGGGCGACAAGAACTGACTATTACCACTCTTTCTAAGATGGAATATGAATTGATTAAATGATCCTCTTTTTTGGATTTTTGGATTTTTAATACATTTTTCATTTATAAGCCTGAAAAGGAATATAACACGTTATAGTACATTGGAGGAAATGAGTGTCTCAAGGGCGTGCCCCTACATTCCAAGGGCACGGGTCAGGCCGAGGGAAAGATAAAATTGCAAACAGGGGCTGAGCTAGTTATGTACACTCTTATGGATATTTGCTCCATGGATATGACTACTTGAGGCAATATTATGTGTTGACGGACGAAGTAATTACCAAATGATTGCTTAGCTTCAATTAGGTGAAATGGTCAAGTAGAGTGAGGCAGTAAGGTCTAAATCATACTAATCTGGAAAAAATGCGAGGTGCATTAATCGTCGTGGATTTTGTTCTATCTCTAACAACCTGAATCAAATGGTTTAAACATGTAAAAGTCTCCAAGTTCTATGATCAAAACCGGTTCATTATCCAACTGTTTTGTCAAAAGACGGGCTCAATATGTGCATTTAATGTCTAAAATTTCCAAAAAATGAAGAATATGAATATGCATCACCCTATTATTCAAATAAGTACGATTACACATGTATGAGTAAAATATTAGTAAAACTCTCATTTTTTACCATTTTCCTTATAGGTATAGCCATTGGACAAGAGGAGGCAACTTCTTCAAGCATGGAGTTAAGAAGTTGTGAGCCTTGATTAAGTGATCTTCCAGTTGTAGGTTGTAATGTCCCCTCCCGTGGACCCAATTCGAGGAAGGGAACATGATGCCAAATTCTGGGGCTTTTCATAAAACTCAGCCCGATTCATTAGATTCATAAAAACAAATGTGTGCAGATGTGAATCAAGCAAACATGCATAGCGGAATAAAGAAATCATCCACACACATTTCATATGCATACAACATATCAATACAATCATCAAATTGAAACATTGCAGAATTAAATACACATAAGAATATACTCATCTTCATTGTGCAATTGTCCCAAGCAACTAGCTATGTTGTTGCAACCTTCCACCCAACCATAGGTCTCTGCCCAGCCTATATTATTTCAGCACTCAGAGACCACCCTTGAGCTGGGCATGATTTCCACAAGGAAAATGGGACATTCAAGCTCATACATAGCCAAATAATCATTTCATCTAAGCCAAGCCAGCCCACAGCTGGGTTTATCAGGCTAAATATGAACCCTCTTCATTTCTGGATGCTTGCACTCAAGCTCAAGCCAAAGCAATGGATACCCATAACCCATACCCCAACATACCCTACTTACACACAGCAAAACTCCATCATTGGGCATGGATACACATTTTAACAATGGGATTTACAACAAGATGGTCATGGGTTTTCCCCAAATCGTTTCCAGCGAAAAACAGAATGTGGGATGGGGAAAAACATTCATAGGGAGGAAAACGATTTCTCCCCCAACTATCTAAGCATTGAGCAGCCAAAACGGCCTCTATGGAACCCCAATTTGTTTCCCCTTCTTCCCACTGGTATACAACACAAAAACGCCCTTTTCCCAGCTGAGAAATGAAAGAAAACACAGAATTTCAATGGAGAAAAACGCCCAGCCAACTCCCAACTCGTGAGAGAGCCAAACTCCTTAATGGATAATGGCATGGGAAGCAATTCATGGCTCTTTTCTTGCCCAAGAATCCAAACATGATTTTCCATGCAGTGTGGCTTGCCCATACCTAAATTTGGACAGCCATACCTCCCAATCCCCAAGGCATTAACTATTTCACCCAACTCTTGGGAGAAATGAATGATTGGGTACAAAAGTCAACATGGGTAGTTGAGGGTTTTACGGGTTATCTCATTGGCACTTGGCTTGACTTGATTGGCTCAAGGGTTTGAATGTTTTCCCTCCCAATTCCTTGTAAAATCATGCCCCCATCTCTTGTTGCATTGCATAGCTAGTTGTGGGTATTTTATTAAAATGCATATTTACATGATATTTGCAATTCCAATATGCCTGGCTAGCATCTAAACCATATGCATCACTAAATCGATGGCGGGGCCTTGGCCTTGAGCTCCTCACCATGATTTTATAACAATATTACATCATTTACATTTTAATGCAATGGGGTCAAACTAGGGACATTACATAGGTACGTCTCCATGTCGGACCGAGAAGTAGAAACAGTTCAAGTATTTTTTAATTTTTTTCAAATATTCCAAACTTTTATGAAATTTTGATTTTTTATCTTGAAGAAAAAAGAGAAAAGAAATAAAAGACTATGTCATTTTTTCTTTGTGTGTAAAGTTACTGAAAAAGTATTGTGTATGATGTAGGCATTGGACTAACATGTCCAAGAGGCCTCATTTGCGGCTATGCAGCCGATATTTTGTATCTAGAACTTTGACACTTGTTTTTTGGGTTATCTTCTGGTTTTCCATCAGATTTGGGAATATCTGATTGGAGTTTGGTTGGTATTGCCGGCCACCCATTCATATATAGAACATGGTCATTCATCAACTGCGATAAATAAGGTAGATTTATAGTAGCCAGAAATGGTGATTTCATTGGTGCCGCCGCAAAATCTTGTTGCACTAGTGGAGCCCGATGGCCCCATGGATTTTGTCCTTGGAATTGATTGGCATTCCAAGGTGGATTGTCCCCTTTGTGGAGGTGGATTAACATAATATTTAGCAATATTTATTCA
This sequence comes from Larix kaempferi, assembly GCA_027924585.1. Lineage (NCBI taxonomy): Eukaryota > Viridiplantae > Streptophyta > Pinopsida > Pinales > Pinaceae > Larix > Larix kaempferi. Next base: position 4,763,836 of record BSBM01000394.1, read on the forward strand.
CAATCAAGCACTCTTTATGGTTTTCATGCTGCGAGACCTGCGTCAGATCCAGAGCTAGAAAGCTAGATCTAATTTGTAGAATGTTAGATCTAATTTGATTAATCAACAATAGAATAGTTGATTAATGGGTTTTTTCCCAAACGCATTCCAACGGACGATGCGGGTCTAACATGAAAGATCTAACTTAGAATGGTGGATCTGATTTGTAGAATGTGGAGAATATGTGCAATAGCACCAAATTTTGAGAGAGGTGGTGCTAAAAAGCAAGGCCCCTCCCTAGTGGAGTCGCCATTTTGATAGGTACAGAATCAACAATAGAGCTAGAAAGCTAGGCTAAGATCTCCTTCATTTACTAATGGATTGGTGAATTCCATTATCAGAGATATGACAAGATTAATTAACAATTATCCAAATCTAGATCATTAATTTTTTTAAGGAGTGGAGATAAGGAGAGAAAAGATAAAAATACCTCTTGTAGCATGTCGTTTGGGGAAGTCTTTTGGAGAATCCTTTTGCTTGCTACTCTTCATGCTCTCCATTGTTTCTGATGTTAGAATTTTCACTTTAATAGTAGTTACGTTAGATCTTTAAACAATTTCTACTATATCACAATAAGCATAAGCAATAGGATCACTGAAAGATAGACAAGCATAACAGACACGAGTTTATCTTGGGAATCCTTCTCAAGGTAGAAAACCCAACAAAACTTCTTCAATATAGATTCTGTCAACAAGTATAATATCAATCTAGTACAATGAAGAGCTAAAGCTCTTTCTCACAAAGATCTCGAAGATAAGATAATCAAACCCAAATATAAGATGTCTTCACTGAGCAGCTACTTTCTCCCTCTAGCGAACTGGTTCTCCTCTCTCTCTAGCGAACTTGCTTGAGTGCTTGGTGTGATTACCAACTAAGGAATGCGAACCTCTTATTTATACTCTTCTATGGATGACTTTTTCACTATAGGGTCGACTTCACTAGGGAAGTGTTGCCCATTGTTTGGGGCAGTTTTACCCACTGACTTCTATGAAGTCGACTTGTCTATTTTTACTTGATTTCTTTGAGAGTATATCTTTAGTATTATTCTTTTAGGGTTTATGCAATACAAGAATATCTTTCGAAGTTACATAATCTTCAACACTCCCTCTTAACAAGGAAGGTATTCTTCTGACGTGATCATCATCACTGTTGTTGCAACTCTGTACTCTAACCATTTACTTGTGACATCTCACGAATCTATACATCACTAGAATTTATTGACGAGAAAGCCATCATCTCGACCATGCATCGGCCAGCATCATGCATCTGGGGGCATCACAGTAGCATCTCAATAGTGGGAGCATACTAGGATCTCACATTACATGATTACAAGACTTCGTCTAGTTCACACAAAATCTAAACCGACTGGATACATAGCTCAATTGGGTACACATACATGGTTGGATACACATACTCAGTTGGATACACATACTTGATTGGATACACATACTAAGTATGGTCACGCTCTCCAGTCTGCCAACGTATGGTCACGCTCTCCAGTCATCACAAGTATGGTCACTCTCTCCAACCTGCCAACGTATGGTCACTCTCTCCAGTCATCGCAAGTATGGTCACTCTCTCCAACCTTCCAGAGTATGGTCACGCTCTCCAACCATCCAAGTATGGTCATGCTCTCCAATCATCAAGAGTTGGTCACTCTCTCCAGTCATCTCACACTAGCTCCAACTGGATACGCAACTCGACTAGATACACATACAAAGTATGGTCACGTTCTCCAGTCATCAAGAGCTGGTCACTCTCTCCAGTTCTCACAAAGTCTAGTAATTTGTGCCCGTAGATGACCACCTGATGCACTGTTTAGCTACAGCCCATCGAATTGCATATGTGATTCATCCCTCCTCTAATAAGGGGCATCTCTCTGCATCACGCCAAGCTTGTCCTTGAAGTACTCAAACTTCACTCTCAGCAGAGGCTTGGTCAACACATCGGCTATCTGCTTATTCGTCGCAACATATTGGAGCTTCACTGCTCCCTTTTGTACCATATCTCTAATATAATGGTACCTTATCTCAATATGCTTGCACTTGTCATGAAACACTGGGTTCTTGGACAACTTCACACAACTCTACTTGTCACAGAAAATACAAGTCGCCTCTAACTCGAGATCAAACAGCCCTACAAGTAACTTCTGAACCCACACTACTTCACTGCTAGCTGAACATGCTTCCATATGTTCTGCCTCGGTTGTATTGAGTGTTGCACTATTTTGCTTCCCATTAAACCAGGAAATCATGCATGATCCCAAACTGAAACAACATCCTGAATTACTCTTCATGTCTGTGACACTACCGGCCCAATCTAAATCAACATAGCCTTGCATGCTAATCTTCTGATCTAACACATATATGAGTCCATAATCAAGTGTACCCTTCAGGTACCTCATCACATGCTTTTCCGCAATCAGGTGAACACGTCTCGGCTCAACCATGTACTGACTCAAGGTGTTCACCACAAAGCATATATCGGGTCTAGTGTTCATCAAGTACATCAACGAACCAATCATCTGTCTGTATAATGTGGCATCCACTGTCTCCGAAGAAGTATCACACAACAACTTCAAGTTTGATGCCATCGGTGTGGCCATGGTCTTACAATCCAACATTCCTAATCTCTTCAGGATCTCCACAACATATTTTCATTGGCCAAGGAAAATCTCATCTGGACTCTGCCACACCTCTAGACCTAAGAAACAATGCATCATACCCAAGTCTTTCATCTTGACATCTGCGGCAAGCTTCTTCTTAGTTTCTGCAATGAGCTTCTCGTCTCCTGTTAGAAACAGGTAATCTACATATAGTAGCAAATTGTTTTCCCATCCTCAACCTTGTAGTAAAGGTTGGAGTCTGCTTTACTATTGGTAAAACCCAAGCTCATCAGAAACCCATCAATCCTACCATAGCACATCCAGGGTGCCTGATTCAATCTGTACAAAGCCTTCTTCAACTTGCACACATGTGTCTGTATTTCTTGTGTCTTAAATCCCAATGGTTTCTCCACATACACTTCTTCTTCTACTACACCATTCAGGAAAGTTGTCTTCATGTCCATCTGGTGTTCCTTCCACTTCATCACTGCAGCTATTGCAAGTATGGCTCTAATCGAAATGTATCTTGCTATAGGAACACACTTCTCGTTATAATCGTCTCCCTCTTTTTGAGAGAAACCTGGAACCTTTCTTCGTACTTCTGTAGTATGCTTGATTTTGTAAATCTATTTGAAGGTCATTGTTGAACAGTCATCACTTGTTCTTTGGAACAAGTCTCATCATCCTTCTCTTGTAGGTCATAGCACACGATCTTTCTACAAGTCAAATTCAGTCATATGATTAGCAACATTACATACTAATCAATCAATTCGATGTAATGACAACTTCTTATGCATAATGTACAATCATGTAACCAATACATCTTAGCCAAAGCTTCAACACAACACTCATCCATATCCCGTATACACATGGTTACTATCTAGATGCCTCCCATCTCTACCAGAAAATACTATTAAGAACATGCACTGCTCTCAACATGTTAGCAAAGAGGTTTCATTCTAGACAAGCAACAATGGCTCATGGAATGCTGTGCAACACCATAGGCTACTTACCCATCATATGTACATTAAAAGTATATTGTTCATTTATCCTAGTCATATCAATGCATTCATTATAACATGCATAATACACTTCTTGATTCTAGGAATACAAATATGCATACAATTGGCATGAGCAATATCATTTAAACACTTAAGGAATAACTCAAATGATAGCACGGGGGATTCACTAGCGAGGCAATATCACATCACGTCCATTCATATTGGGGATTTGAATACTCTTAAAAACCTCAAAAATATAGTCTCGTATTAAGGGGTCATGGGGGTTTTTTTAATTTGACATAGTGATATAAATATTGGGGTTTATTTTATTTGGGTGGGTTTAGGAATAACCTCCAAATCGTGGGATGGATTCATACCTCAAACTCATGGGCTAAATTCATACCCACCTAAAACTTAAGGGCCCTCCATTTTTATTTGATATTACTTATGATCCTAAGTTTTAAATAATATGATAATAGTGTACCAATGATAATATCAATGGAAGTCTCTTTGGATTACTGCCCTTGAGAAATCCTCATTTAATAGCTTATTTAGGCTTGGTTTGAATTCATGTTATATTTTTTTCATCTTTAAGTTAAGAGATGTACCTAATTGAGAGTTCTAGAGTTGAATAGTTGTATTGTATTTTTTGTAGGCATTCGAGCAAAATATCTAACTCTTCATTTTTTAGGTTGGGGTTTAGGTGGGTATTGAGATTCAATCAAACCTTAATCCATGACAACCAAGAAAAGTGAGATCAATATTTCTTGGCTCACTGCAACCAAGAAAAGTTATATCAATCTTTCTTGACTAGTTATTTCTTTCAACTTTTGTATTCTTTTTTTACATTTTCACATTGCCAGTTAGGAATGGTTTTTAGATTGAGTTATATTTTGCACATTCATAATTGTAATTTCAATTCTTATATGCAAGGCATTGCCTTAGTATTGTGTTGGAATTGACATGAACATAGGTGAAAATCTAAATCCTTATTTACATACCCTATGTGTTATCGTTACCATGAAATGGTATTGAATAAGTTTCACCATCTATGCATCGTTATAACTATTGCATGCTTGAAACCTAACAATGAATAATTTCCCCTCTCATGTAAAGATAAAAAAAATAGATATAACCCAAGAAAAGGTAACGAAATGTTGTTAAAGTGGAGGAAATTCATTGCATCTTGTGAAAGACCCAAATCCAATATATGCACATGATCATATGGTGTTATTGGAAAGTAAGAGATATTTTTCTATGTTTTTTGGGTTCAAACATCAATGATGTTTGTTTTGATAGGAAGGTATGGGATTCCATCCACGAAAGGGTTTCAATTTTTCATTTTTATATAGTTTAATTTATTAAGCTTATAGAAAACATGAGCTCTCTATGGCTATACTTATATTTACATGATATAAAATTGGTAGATTGGCAAGATGTGGTGTGAAACATCTGCAATTCTCATATTTTCTAAGCATTGCACTAACTATTGGACTATCATCCTTTTAAATTCTTTGTTATGTCAATCTCTTGACCATGTTTCGTTTTATGCATTTTTCCTTCCCCAATACTATTTCGTTGGGTCTTCCACTATCCAATGATACAAATTGATCAATCACCCCTGCAATCATGGTGGGATCATTATTAGCATTATACTATTATTTTATTTAGCATCATGTTTGCTTATACTAATATGTGTTATAGCTCCTATTTGTTACAACTTGATAATATGATATAAAGGGGGTATTAAAAATGGGTTGATAAAATTTGATAAATACAATATATGGTGAAACTAAGGGTTTTATTAATTGGAAATGAATATTCGGAGGGGGGTTCAACAATAAAATTTTAGAAGGAATTTTCCAATATTTAGTGAAATTAGGGATATTGTTTAATATCATGCGAACGATCGTGCTATGTAACAAGTTTACTGAGTGACCCCCCCGTGAATGATAGTTTAAACACTTATCTTTCATGTGTTTTGTAGGCTCCCTCTTAATTTCTACCTCCTTGCAAAATTCATTGGAGTTTCTAAGTTTTTGGAAGCGTAATTTGATCCATCATCTAATTCTAAAGACCTTGATCTAGACCGGAACTTGTTGAAGTCTTCGTCCTTTGTCCTTGTGTACTGGATCCAAGATCTCCTTTTTCTTTGTTGTCATAGCTTGGAACGGAATTTTCGCATACTTTCCTTGAGCTCATCCTTTGCATATACCATCGTGGTTTGCCTAGATATTTGGTAGACATGATGTCACCATCTTACTTATAATTGGTATAGCTTTGTAGTGGATATGAGCAAATATTCTACGGGTTCACTGTGTTGTGTATCATGGCTTGTTCTACTTGTTCTCCAATTACAACTGCATCATCAAGAGACTTTCCTCTTGGCCACATAAGAACTTGGTCATCAACAAAAGCAACTCTGAATCCTTTCTCTTCTAATGCTGATATGGAAAGGAAATTCTTTTTCAAGCCTGGTACATACAAAACATATTTCATCTTTATAGTTTTGTCGGAGTCCAACTTGTATGAAGCTTCCCCTACCCCTTTTATGGGATATTGATAATCATCTCCAAGCTTCACCGTATGGGGTGAATTCTTCTATGTCTTTGAAACTTGTCATGTGCTTAGAATCACCACTATCAACAAGCCAAGTATCACTCTGCAAGAGCGGAAATCAAAACATATTCTTCTTCACTTGAACAATCTTCTCTTGCCTTCTTCTGAACATGTTCATCATCTTCTGCGGCATGAGCACCATACCTCTTATTATTTCCTTTCTTGGCTTGATCTTTTGCATGGGGACAATTCCTTGCAATGTGTACCATCTCCTGACAAGAGTAGCATCTAACTGTTGAATAATATTTCTGGGACCTATGAGACTTATGAGACTTTTTGGGTTTCTTGTGAGAGTGATCTTCCTTCTTGAACTTCTCTTTCTTTATATGTGTTTCTAATGCTTAGTCTTCATCATTGCCCAACTTTTCTTCTCTTGCTACCAATCTAGCTTCTTCTTGAGTGCATTCTTCCCATAACCGTTAAACTTTGTTGGCCTTCTTCTAGAATAGATTCCCTGAATGAATGTTTCCCAAGACCTTGGGAGACCATTCAATGTAGTCATTACTACCTCAACTTCTTCAAATGTATCTCCAATGGCTTCAAGATGTTCTTTGATTTGAGATACCCTTGTGAAGTAGGAATGGATTCTTTCTGAGTTTTGCATCTTTACATTTTTTAGTTGAATTCTCAGGGTCATCTTCCAATTGATGCTCTTCCCTTCATATAATCTGGTCAATGCATCGAACATCTCCTTGGGAGTCTTCAAGGATGAAACATGAGGAATCAAGTGATCCTTAATGGAATCAACAATAATCCTTTTATCCCTAACCATATTCTTCTTATGCCTTGCATTATCTTCCTCTCCCTTTGGCTCTACAACCTCTTCCTTAACATATTTCTCCAAATCATTTTCTTCTAGAATGAGAAGCATTCTATATTTCCATGCTTGGAAGTTATCAACTCCTTCAAGCTTCTCATCAAGCTTGGTGTTGTCTAAAATCTTGACAATCTCGATAATATGAGAACCTCAAATGGAAATAAAGATTATAGAGCTTACCAATTGAGATTCTCAAGTCAAGTTCTAGCTTTAAGATCCTTCTGAAATCTACTTGACCTAGGGTTTGACAGAGAAACCCTAATTTTTCAACTTGATAATATTGTACTTATGATCCTAGGAAAAGATGTGCCTCCCAAAGGTGAGTTGAGAAAATGTTATTTTCTTCCGGATCTATGGATAGAACTGCCCAAAATATGATGCCCTAGTTTTCCCGAGCAGTGGTGATCTAAGTCACCTAACACGAGGACATGGGATACGAAGGACACAAAAATACGAGTGTCCGACACGAACACGATGACCCCCAGAATCAAGACATGAAGGACACGTTTTATATACATATATATATATTTTTAAAAATATATTAAAATTTAAAAATATAGACATATAGATCCAATTTTTTTAGAAACTAGAACATTTACAAATATTCAATAGAAATTAGAGTCAATACTATTGGGGGAGCCTAGTCGACTAGGTCCTCTGTCGATCGTGGTCCGCCCGAAGCCGTCATTCGATTAGTCGACCGATCGGTAACTGTAACTGAATAACTATATGTAATATGTATAAATACGTTGTAGAGCCGATATCAGGATATCTCTGCACTGATATTGTACTCTGCTTTGGTTCCATTAATATAAAACTTGTTGCTACTGTCCCACTTACTCTCTTATATGGTTGTATGATATATGTATGCATGTGACTATGTCTCTGTAATAATATAATGTGCTATTGGTAACCAATGCAACCCCCTAGACTACAACATTGGTTCCATTGTCGGTAGTACATATCCTTAAGAAATGAGAAAGATGCACAAATGATAACAGAGAGAGAAATCCGTGAGTGGTGGATAGGAACCTAGCGAACTATATTCAAAATTATCCACGACGAAACAAGTTGACGTTAGCACAAGCAAGGCAGAAGTTCTTCACCGAGGCCCATGAGAAATTTTTAGAATCTATTCCTAGAGAAATAAAGAAATTCCTGATACATTAGAGGAAATTTGAGGTCTAAAATGGGCCTCCTAAGAAAAATAATAAAATAATAGTCAAAATAATGAAATAATAGTTAAAATAAGAAAATAATATTTATTAATTTTGGAGGAAGAAAGAAAAAAACTACTTTTTTGTGTTCATATTTTCAACATATATCCCTGTGTTTTTACTCAAATTTCTAGCGGGAGCACCTGTTGGATGCGGAATTAAATTCTGCATCCAATGAGTACCCACATTGCATACTTTTGACGGACCTCGCTGCCCCAAAAACAAGAAATACCTAAAAAAATGTGATATGTTAATGTAGCATCCAACGGGTGCTCCCGCTCGAAATTTGAGTAAAACTACATCATCATCACGTTTTTTTCCATGTATTTCTTGATTTTGGGGCAGCAAGGTCTGTCAAAAGTATGGAGTGTCAGTACTCATTGGATGCATAATTTAATTTCGCATCCAACGAGTGCTCCCGCTGGAAATTTGAGTAAAAACACATGGAGATATGTTGAAAATACGAACAAAAAAAAGTAATTTTTATGACATATATCAAGTCAACCATTATGGTTGACTCGTTTTATTGGAATTCTATTGGTTCTTGAATTCCAACTTATCAATAAATTATGGTTGGATCGTTTTTGTATATGATGGATCGTTTTCCTATAAGGCCCATTTTAGACCCCAAATTTCCTCTAATGGTTGTTCATGACCAGATCGGATGCCCAGAGTGAAAAGTTGTTGATGCGAAAAATCATTAATGGTAGAAGAACAAATCTGTGCGAATGGTTCGAGAAAATATGTGAATATTGTTGTGAAGACCAATCCATTGAAGATAGAGTGTCCGCTGATAAAATCCGACGCAATTTTTACACTGACCTCCATGAGAGTTTTTTCTGCTCTGTCCCTAGCTTGCTATATAATTTTTTGATCAACAACGGTGCCGGACATATCGTCAAACACCGGACACCCCTAGAAGAACATGCGACGACAAATTGGGAGAAAAAGCAAAAAGAGTGGGAACGGTTCGTAAACGAACGACATTGAGAATAATTTTTGAACAAATGACGACCATTGCTGACCTTGTATCCGTTGGTCAATAAGAGTCAGGTCGACAATGGGGGAGGTTGCTGACGATGTGTTCTAAATAAAGAAGTTGGAGGCTAGTCAATGGAAGAATGAAGGAATGTAAGAAGTCGAGTCCGCTGCGACGAAATAAATGTCCAGTTGTCCATAAGCAAACAACATATATTCAAAGAATATAAAGAGAAAAAGATACAAACAACAAGAGCAATTGAGAGAGATTTCCATTCCATTACATTATAAGAGAGGCTTGAAGAAGTCGGAAGAGATGGTTGAGCGACCAAAAGTCCTACCTGAGTCGAGGGAAATTCGACCAATCGAAGAAGAAGGTGAGGCGCTGACATCCGAAGACCATTCAAACGCAATGGTTTTGACCCCCCAGAAAGTGTGCATCATAATTCCAGATGCCGCAACTCTCGTTAGTTATGTTCCTATGATCATGACGTCTGGAACGACTATTAGACAGATTGTCGAGCGCGACATGGGATTACTACCAGGAGACATTAGAATTTGGAACCGACTAGACCAATATGGTAGAATTGCAGACAGATTGATAATTCAGCGCCCAGAGTGTGGTAATTGGATTACCTTCACTCCTGAGTTTGGGAGACATTCTTTCAATTTATTTTACTCATAACACGTTGAAGTACCCCCCCTGCCACTAACCTTGTTGATTGAATCTGCTAACCTTTCAGAGTCCCGAACGGATACAGAAGACTTTGTAGAGGAGATACATTTGTCTTGGCAGCAACCACATTCATCAGAAAGCACCAATAGTCAGTTAATAGTAAGTTCTTTCAATAATCAGTCAGTAAGCTAAACATATCATAGAAGTACTAATATGGTTGTATGTCTTCCAGTCAACACTCCTATTTTTGAAGGAGATGGAGATCCTAAAATGCATTGGTTTGTGTGTGAAGCCTTATGGAAAGCTAACTTATTGATGATGAAAATCAACAAATTGCTCAGTTTGCAGGAGGGCTTATAAATCGTGCACTCACGTGGTACATGAATTTTTTGGAGGAAGGTCCAAAAACAAAGAATCAGATCAAAGACGCCTTTCTAGACCAATTCAGGGTTGACGATTCAAAGCACTTGGTAGGCCACCATCTGAAGCAAATCAAACAAAAAGTGGGAGAATCTGTCCGATAATATGATCGACGATTTAAAGATGTCCTAAGCCAAATGCCCGCCAAAATCGACCCTACCATAGTCATCCAATTCTTTGTCGATGGTCTAGCCGAAATAATTAGAACTCCATTGTTGATGCATGACTACATAACCTATGGAGACGCCCGGAAGAAAGCATTGAGGATTGAATCAAATTCAAATCACTCAAGTCGCACCATCCACCGAGAATTGCAATATAGAATTGAGAGGATGGAAAAATCGATGCAACATTTGACTCTCTGACACAATGACATATGGTGCACAAAATTCTTTAATGAAGGGCACATGAAGGACACTTGTCCTTATGATGATAGGAGAACCTATCAGAATAATTACAATGTTCAACAAAGAGAGATGAGAATACCAGAAGAACGATTGAACATCTTTCCTAAAGAAAGGAAGCCAAAAAATCTCCAAACAATGCAGACGACATATTTCTGTGATATATGTGAAAGATTTGAGCTCCACACGACAACAGACTGCCCTTACAATGCTGATAATGTCAAGCCAAAATGGTGTGGAATTTCTCGAATGACACAACATTCAACTGCATAATGCATCAAGAATCTAAAAGCTAAAGAAAATCACCACACCGTCTATCATATGTAGACAGTCGATCAATGACGACGGGATAATCACAATACCGACCATCGCAATCATGAGAATAACCAATGAGGAGGATATAATGGTCGAGGAATAAATTACAATAGTCGAGTGTACCAACCACCAGGATGGAATCGACCGCGTTGTTACGTATGTTTCGGTGAAGAACATTGAAGTCCCAACTGTTCGTGGAAGGACAGAACCGACTTAAAATTTTGTACAAAGTGTGGAGTCAGGGAGCACAATCTTGAAGAGTGCCCCGTCATGTTAGACGCCCTTAATAAAAGAAAAACTGTTAATATCTTATCGTGTGTCTCTAAAAATGAAGCGTGTAACACTAAAAATCTACATGTAATTACACGACAAGGAACAAAGACTGGGGGGTATAACCCTCATCTCACTCGACTACACAATACACAACAAGATTATTCTAACCAGTCAAAGCAAAAAGATATATTAAAAAAGGCCTCAGAAATATTCTCACAACTAGCATCTGATGAAAACAAGGAAGAAAATAAAAGCAAAATACTTATTGACTTATTTCATCTATTAACAAAAAAGGAAATTGTGGCAAAGTTAATTGACTTAACGCATCTAATCAGAAATAATGGCCAAAATGAAAAAAATTACCAAAATGGTATGCAATATGAATCACAAAGACAAAGTTGATATGGATCCACTCATTGACTTGGAAGTTGACGGATTTTGAATTTCATAGGTCATCTTCAACTTTGGATCACAAGTGTTGGCTTGGTTTTGCAACCAAGCTTAGTGCTATGGGCACCTGCTAACTAGTAGCAGCAGTTTCAAATAATAAAGCAAAAACAATTGTAAATCTAAAACTAAAACTAAACTAAACTAGCATGTGCATATCATAATAAATTTTTGAATTGAAAACAAGAACAAGAAATAGAAAAAAAAATAACTTTGTATTATGAATAAGGGCAAGCAAGTGCTTGCAATGATAATACCTCCAAGTGATGAAGATTGTTGAGTAGCTCCAAGGGTGAGTAGCTCCAAACTCCAAAGGGTCCCTTCTCCAAGGTAGCTACAATAGCCAAAAAATCATGGGAGATTTTGGCAGCATGAGGATAGGAAGATGGATGGATGGAAAGTGAGGAGTCCCTACCACCTTTTTATAGTTTTTGGTGGTGGGGAATACCATTATGGTTTTGAGGAAACCAATGGTATTGACCAACATGGTTTAGGTACCTTTTCCCTCCTTTTTCCTTTTTTGAATATTTTTAATATTTTTATTCCCTTTTTAATATTTTTGGGAATTTTGGACCCTTTTTTAGGGTTTTTTTATGCTTTTTGAGGAAAAATATTCATTTTGAGTGGAAAAAGGGGTGTATTAAGGTCTTTTGGTGACCTTTTGGTGGCTTTAGAGGCTCAAATGGTGGAAAAGTGGACAAATGGGTCATGTGAATAAGGAAATGAGCTAGTGAGCACTTTTTGGGTGTTAACAACAAGCAAACACCATGACCAGATCGACATGGGAAATCATTGGTCGACCATGACTAGAAGAATCAGGGATATATCTTAAATTAGTTGACCAATGACTGATTGAACCCACTGGCATATGGAGAAATGTCAAAACTTCAATCATGGGCATCAACACCCATATCGGATTTGAAATCATTGATCCAAGAGAAGGGGCAAATATTTTCCAGCATTAGTCAGACAACCGTGGGGACGCAAAATGAAAGATTCTATTTCATTGGATAAAGAACGAATTAAGCTTAAAGGAGATGGGAAAAAATTAATCGTACCTATCAACCCATCTGAAGGTAAACCCTGGGAAGAACTTGATGATCGTGATGAAGACATTCGTCATTTGTATCAAATAGTCCATAAAATTGAAGATTTGGTCAAACCCAACAATCATGGAGAACTACGATTGGGAAGTCCTCTGTCTATTGGGCATAATTCCGATTCAAACTTATATGAATAGCAAGTTGAAAACTACGAAGCACAAGCTCGCGATTGTTGGTTCGTCAAAATCATTCCTAGAAAAATGACGCAACACTGCTTCACTGTATCCGTCGTTCAAAAATGCTTCCAGGAGAAAATCCGAACACATAAGGGGGAACCGACGAGCATCGCACCCTTGCGATACAAAGAATGCGTAGCTCTGACCAAGAATACCAAGCAAGTATCTCAACATGTTGATAATCAAGGTTGCATACTAACTCCAATTGAACTAATCACAAGCCACACCACAAGACCAAGGGATATGCACCAAATTTGCCACCAGATCGGGACAAATGCTTTTACAAAACAACTTGAAAAGACGACGCTACCAACACAAGTTAGAATATCGCAAGTCCAAGTTCTAGTCTATCATATCAAGAAACACGACTTATCCAAATCAAGAATTTGTGTCAATTTCAGACAAATGAAGAAAGAGTCTACAATCGACCACCTGGAAATAAGAGAAAAGTCTGTGAACCTTCATAACAACTTACTTGATGATCTTTTGTCCAGAGTCACAGGCGTACTAGTCGATAAATTATATCATAATGGACCAACTCAACTAAGAATGTTATACGGGACAGTCTCTGCCAAAGTTATCAAAGGTGAAAAATTAATATGGGCATGGTACCGACTAAATGTCTACTTCTCCATCTAGTCAATCCATGTGCCCCAGGTTTGTAAATTAATTACTTCTTTATCCAAACTTAACTACATTTGTCAAGATAAAGGTAGTCATGATGAAACTAACTTGCAATCAAAGAACAACTTGTATAAAAGGCATTAACGCTTGAAGGGTCGGCATGTATCAAAATGACAATAGATTGGAATAAGGAACATGAGACAAATCACGGATGAAGAATCGACCATAAATATACACCCACTTCCGACCATCGATTAGAGGGCACACAAAACCTACCAAAAGGACACTCAAGAATGAGTCGGCCAAATCATCATCGACATTGGAATGACCGACTCTGACGAAGGTCGTATGAAGAAAGTCAACCAAAGTGTGACCAAGAAGGCTCCTCGCATGTACCAAGAAGATGTCTCCCACAAAAGCCGCAATTAATGCAGTCACCTAATCGACTTGAATGCACCACGGACTTTCATGCTATAAATACGACCCTTGAACAAGGTTGGGATCATTTTTGCAAAGAAATCGAGCAAGTATACTTAGCACCAATTCCGAACACCCTCAACAACCCGACTACTCCACTTGAAGCAACACATACGATGGCTCCAAAAAGAACCACGGCCACAACTAGGTCGATGAAGCTTGCTAAGAAGGATTTACCTAATGTTGAGGACAACTCAATCTCACCATTGAAAGCCCACCTCCTAAGAATCCGTAAAGCATGCATTGAGGAACACTAATGGAGCTGTTACTGGAAGTAAATGTGTAAGTGGGGGTTGTAAAATGACAAATGGATTGAAGCGGCTAACAGATTGTCTGCTGCCAAAATTCGACATTATTTGCAAGCACCATTGCTGGACAGTTTCAATGGCCTCGAAGATTTAATTGCGCAATATGTAGTTAGTCGATATCACAATGGGAAACTTTGGCTGGACCAACCCATTGAGATTAATGTTGAACTTATTGCTAGGGTCATAGGGCTTCCCTGCAAAGGACTTGAGGTACTGGTCAAGGTCAATCCCAAGCTCGTTGAAGAATTCACAGGGTCACCACAAGGGAAGAATTCCAATGGTCCGGTTATTAGTAAAATTCACTATAATAACTATAAGTTTGCTGCAATTATAGTTTCAATTTGTCTAACTAGTACAGGTCGACCTTTCGACATTCGACTTGATATGTTGGAAGTCGTCAAAGCAATCGTGACGAAAGGAAAAATGTTTAATTTGGTAGACTACTTAGCAAAGATAGTCTGGTCGACCTGTAAAAAATGTAAGGAAACTAGATCGACAATTCGATATCCCTCCCTATTAATATGGATAGAAATGTATCGACTTACACCAGTCGGCCACATTTCCTTATTGAAGAATACCCCGCAGCAATGCATAAGTTTCGGATTTTTCAACCTCGTGGATGCAATCAGGTTCCTGCAGCAGCCAAGATGTGACTTGAAAATTGGTTTCAAGTCCTTAAAACGGCATGCTCAAGGTGGCGAGTTCCACAGCAAGTTCGTCGCAGTCTACCACCAATCGTTCACATTTAGCTGGCACTCGACTACACCAAAGTTTGGTATATGCAAGGCGCTGCAGGTAACACAATCGAGTTAGACCATTACCCTTATGTGCAAGCTATTTTTACAGACAGCATTGCTCAGTCGAACATTGTGCACCAAGTCCCTGAATCAGCATGGAAGGTTCCAGAACAACTACAAGAACACTTCAATGATGGTGAATAGGAATAAGTTTACAAGGCAGGGCTATACCTCCAAATTTTTGGGCCCCCAGAAGAAGAAGAAAACCCCCTCGCTATTATTCCCCTTCCCAAACAACGCAAGCAGACAAAACAAACTACCCAGCTAGAACGTGATGATTCGTCGGGAGAAACTACCGACGATGACGTACTAGACGAGCAGCAGTCTGAGCCCGACATTACTTAAGAACAACTTGATGTAGTAGTTGGAGCCCTTTCAATAAGCAACAACTGTTCAAATCAAAAGGGTCAACAAAATGCAAGATGGTATTAAATGCACCAACTGAATATGACCTCCAAGAACTCCATGAGGAGACAGAACAGATCATTCGCGATGCAGTTGCACGCCACATCTATGTCGATGAGTACATCGAACAACTTTTCACGAGTCATGCTACCTCATTACAGGTAACATTGACACCAACAAAGAAAGCAAAAATCAGTAAATTAGTTCAAGTTGAAGACCCTGTTCATGTTCCCGACAATTCACCTCCCTTATCTCCGACTATTATCAAGGAAGATGCCTTGTCGCGACCTAGCCTTGTGCAAGACCCTGACTTCCACAAATTTGTCGTTGATCTTCCCAATCTCTTTCCTCACTGGAAAACTATTGTTGCCACACGCACTACCCAATATGCTATAGAAATACTTGAAATCCCTATAGCCCCCCCACTTGGAGTAATCATGATTGAACAATCCTTGGTTGCACCATCGAACCCTGCCCCTCCCCACTTTTACCACTCGTTTTGAACACATCGACAATCCACAAACGTCACAGTCACCTACTATCCATGATACACCAATAGAACAACCTACCCTGGAAAAGTTAAATGATGTCCCTCAAACGTCTATTCCTGTATCAAGTGTTCTTAATAAGTTAGTGGATCTTAAATCGACCAGTCCACCTAAGTCGACTTCGCTCGCTAACTCGATTGATCATCTTGAGTCGTTTATTCCTCCTGAGTTAACCCCCCCTCCTGACTCAACTATTCCATCACAACCGATTGGTTTTCCTCAGTTGACTGCACCTCCTGAGATGACCACTTCACCCAGGTCGCCTACTCCACCCAAAGCGCCTACACCACCTGCATCATCTTCTATAATGGTGACTCCCAGTATTCCTTCAGCTGATGGCTCATAGAAAAAGAAGACTAAAAAGAATAAGAAGCCAACAAAGGAAAAAATAAAACTTACAAAGGATCGTGAAGAACCGTCGGTTACATTTGATCCTTCAATATCTAGTATCATGAGCTAAATAAACTCATGGATGTCATCCACATGGAAAATCAAAAATGTTGGGCAGAGGATAAACATAAGGTTGACAGGATGAAAGAAGAATAGGCCAAGGTACTACACACCTATCAAGAGTTGATTTTCCAAGTTGCACTAACTTTTCAAGGACCCCTGACCAAGAATCCATTAGCAAAAATCACTAGTTTATTCGGGTCCCTGGTCTCATTGTATCAGGACATTGTTCGATAGAAAGATCAAGAGGACATCAAGCATACGTTCTCGCTGCTTGCAAATCAATACCAGTTATTTCTTGAACGTCACAAGTAGCTCAAGGAATATGCTCACCAGGCACAACAATCTATTGATGTCCTTACTAATTGGTATAGCTCCTATGGTCAAATTTTCATCGAAATGGGAAGGATACAATCAACTTTAGCGCAGATATACCAACAAAAATCCATCGTTGATCCTGACGCTCTCCAGAACCTTGAGAACCAAATCCAAATAGAGCAAAGTAGACTAGTTGAACTGCAAGGAAAGCAAGAAAAATGGGTTGCTCAAGCTCAGAGTGCCAAGGCAAAGGTCGAATCCATTAGCCCACAAATTGACACTCTTCTCCAGGCGGCCAACTAGCAACATTCACTCTTGGGACCAGACCTTTGCAACATTAAACATTTGACTATTCCCGTCAATATCAACCGACTTTCTGACCTTACTTCCCTAAGTGTCAACATGCAGACAACTGCTCATACATGGGAGGACTTCAAACAAAACCTTGTTTATTCAGCTCCAACCATTGCAGAAGCCTGTGTTAGTTCAACACCAACAACTGCCTCCACCGGTTTACCACCATAAACAACAGAGACCATCAATTTTGCCTCAGTTCTCAGTTACGATTTTGATCTCTTCGGGATGAAGAATCGCTTTGTTGGTGGGGGAGATGTTGGAGGAGCCTAGTCAACGAGTCGACTAGGTCCTCCGTCGACCGTGGTCGTCTTGAAGTCGTCGGTCGATTAGTCGACCGACCGGTAACTGTAACTGAATAACTATTTGTAATTTGTATAAATAGGTTATAGAGCTGACATCAAGATATATTTGCACTGATATTGTGCTCTGCTTTGGTTCCATTAATATAAATCTTGTTGTTGTTGTGCCACTTACTCTCTTATATGGTCGTTTGATATATGTATGCATGTGACTCTTTCTCTATAATAGTATAATGTGCTACTGGCAACCGATACAACCCCCTAGACTACAGCAAATACACATTAATGATTACACATTTGTCATTTACAAATCATAATGAGACACATAGATGCATTGAAAATTGATAGGCATTGGGAAATAGCTCAAGATGTCAAAACCATATTTCTTATTAAGTCATCAAAATGAAAAATGTATTGCATAGATGTCAAAATGCCACTGGGCACTGACAAATGCCAAATAGACTAATAGTAAATACAAAAAGGGGTAGATCAAGATGGAAGAATCACATCTCTAAATAGTCCTCCTCCATGCTTGAATCAACAAACTCATCACTGTCCTCTTCCTCCTCCCTCACCTCCTCCCCCTCCTCTTTTCCCATATGACGATCTCCATCTGCTGGTGTGGAGGATGACCCCTCCAAAGGATCACCATCATCAAAAGTAACCGGCTCTAACAATGGGTCATTAAGATCCATGTTGGCTAATGCCAACTCAATACTGCTATCCAAACCCATATCATCAGGAAAGACATCCCACATATTTTTCTTTCCATTCACCCACTCCTCCCTCTTCCTGTACATAAGACGAAGGTTGGAGTGCACATACACCATTGTCTCTACCCTGGACTACTCAAGCTTGCTCTTCTTCAAATTGTACAAGTTCCCATATGTGCTCCAATTCCTCTCACAACAAGAGGATGATGTAACTTGAGAGATAACCCTCAAGGATAACTTTTGTAGAATAGGGCATGTTGCCCCATGAGTTGCACACCAAACATAGGGTTTCTTAACCCCCTTGTCTCTAAGCACATCATAACCTCCAAATATTCTAGTGGAAGTGGAAAAATCTACAAATCCCTCCTCCACCTCATCAAGTAAGTCTATATCCTAAAATAACCGTTTAAATGCTATCTTCCTCCCATGCGAAATCTCTCCATCCATGTGAGGAGGGACACTGTGTGAGGGACCTATCCCACCATTGAGCCATTCCTGACTATAGAACTTGGGGTTCTAGGAGTGGGCCAAGCAATGCAAAGGTGTGCAATTCTTATCCCACCTGGAGATAAGAATATCCTGAATGGTGGACCATAAGTTTTTTGTCGATGTCCCATACTCGGGACACTCATTCTCCATAACAATGGACCTCATGGACTCAATCATGGAATCCCACCCCTCATAAATATCTGCTAGGATGGGCTGGTCCGTGTCTACAAACCGCAACAAAGAAATGACTGGCTCCATGATCTTAATGCTAAGATCTACCCTCTCCCACCAACCATCATCTAACACCGTGTCCTTCACCTTTTTTGAAGCACTCTGATCCGTCTTTCTCCAAAGAGACCAAAACTCTGAAATCACCATGGACCCAACAGAGGTTTTGACCTCCCTCAACCTCTTGAGCATGATGAGTGAGGAAGCAAACCGAGTATCTGCAATCTTCAGCAATGAAAGTTGTGCATATTCTTTGTAGATGGTGAGGGAATTTGTGTGGTTTTGTACAAAGTTATGGATATGGCGTGCATCCTTAATAAGGTTTCCAATCCATGTCACATCTAAAGCAATGGATTTCAGTGCTAAATTCAAGGAATGGACAATGCAAGGTGCCCAAAAAACCTGTAAGAGCAATAAAAGCAAGTATAAATGACTCTACAACACTAACAACTCAAATGAGATAAAGACTCAAATCTATAAAATGACCTTTCCCCTAGATGAATCTTGTGATAAATTCAAACAATGATCAAATTAGAAATGAAAGGTGTCCAAAATGAACATACCCGTGAATATTTAGCTTCCACAATCATGTCAGCAGCCTTGCAAACAGGTGCATTGTCCGTGATGATTTTTCCACAAGAATCAACACCTACTTCTTCAATGGTTTTGATGAATAACTCACCCATATATTGTGTATCCTTGTATTTCCCAAGAGAATCCACCGCTTTCAAGAACACTGATCCATTTTGGGAAGATACCATGAAATTGATGAGTGGATGGCGTGCTAGATCCGTCCATCCGTCATAAACAATACTCACGCCAGATGAGGGCCATGTTGATCTAATTGGCTCAAGAATTTTATCTACATCTTTTGCTTTAATCAACAATGTGGTTCTAAGCTTCTCTGAACCAGGAGGCACATAACCGGTTGGAGCGCATTCAATTAGACTTCAACACATCTCAATAAACAATAGCGATCGTGCAATATTGAATGAGATGGTTGAGGTAGAAAAAGAATGCAATGGTAAGGTCCACCTCTTCTCATGCCTCTTGTTGGAAAATCCTATCCATTGGACCACTTGGAGATGACCTCTTTCTTGTTTGATGAGTATCTCCACTCCCATATCTGTTAGGTGGAAATGGAGGCCTAGTGTTAGAGGATTTCCTCAAGAATGGAAGAGGATCCTCATCTTTTTTCTTGCTTGCTGCTGCCACCTTCCCTAAGCCAACATGATCCTCTCTTTCCATATCCCTCCTTTGGGTAACACTCACTGCTTTACATGAAGAAATCCCACAAGAAGGAAGGGCCAATAAATGGCCCTTAACCCGGTAATATGTGCTCTTGAACCCATTCTTGCAAAAATTGCAACTCCAAGACACATTGCCTCCCCCACTAAGCTTTGCCCTAGACCCATATTTCCTTGTCACATACTTCCACAAAGGGTATTTTTTCTCTTGGTCTTGTTGTCTTGCTAAAACATGGTTAAATGGAGCATGAGCTCCACTAGCAGCAGATGGAGCACTAGTAGGAGGAGTAGAAGAGCTTGTGCTTGGAGGAATAGGGGGGGAGGCACTAGATGGGGCATTTCTCCCTTTCCTTTGCCCTTTATCTCCTACCCTAGCTGATTGAGACGTTCTTCTTCTTGTTTGATGGTTAGGCTTGCAATCCTCTCAACACAATCCACCCCCAATGCACTTGGAAAGCCTTCAAATCTTCTTCACTTGCACAAAAAACTCACTCTCAAGCCTTCTCCACACTTGCAAATGGAAAAAAAAAAAGACAAATTTTCATTTTAAAGTGGCCCGAGTGGCTCTTCCACGCTTTTCGTGTCTTGGAATCGGGACACAAATCGAACAGTCGGGGACACAATGCGAAATTGTGTTCGACATGACTTTTGATCTTGTCCTAAATTTAGACACAATCAAAAGTCGTGTCGGACACGATTTCCCATCATGTTCGTGTCCGACACAACCCCACGGGACATGAGGGCCATTTTGAGCGTGTTCGGTTTCTTAGGTGGTGATAGGGTCAAAATTGAAAATTCTCCGATCTGAGATCTGTCTCCACAGGAAGATGTGCCCTCCTAAGGAGAATTGATTTGACCTCCTTTTCAAGTTGATCTGTGGAGGGAAGTGCCTAGAACAGTGAACCCTAGTTTCCAACTTTCGACAATTTTCACTGTACAATGGCTTCTTTTAGTATGGTTTTGAAACCATGTTAGAATTTTCACTTTAATAGTAGTTAGGTTAGATCTTTAAACAATTTCTACTATATCACAATAAGCATAGGCAATAGGATCACTGAAAGATAGACAAGCACAGCATACACAAGATTTTATCCTGGGAAACCCTCTCGAGGTAGAAAACCCAACAGAGCTTCTTCAATATAGATTCTGTCAACAAGTACAATATCAATCTAGTTCAATGAAGAGCTAAAGCTCTTTCTCACAAAGATCCCGAAGATAAGATAATCAACCCCAAATATAAGATGTCTTCACTGAGCAACTACTTTCTCTCTCTAGCGAACTTGCTTGAGTGCTTGGTGTGATTATCAACTAAGGAATGCGAACCTCTTATTTATACTCTTCTCTGGATAACTCTTTCACTATAGGGTTGATTTCACTGGGGCAGTGTTGCCCGTTGTTTGGGGCATACTACCCGTTGTTTGGGGCAGACTACCCATTATTTGGGGCAGTTTTACCCACTGACTTCTGTGGAGCTGACTTGTCTATTTTCACTTGATTTGTTTGAGAGTATATCTTTAGTATTATTCTTTTAGGGTTTATGCAATACAAGAATATCCTCTGAAGTTACATAATCTTCAACATCTACAAATTCATATATAAGATGTTTTCTCCATTCCACTAACAACAAATATCATGATATGCAAATCAAATTAGATCTAACATTCTACAAATTACTAAACACAAGCATTTGGGGCACAATTGAATCCTTTCATATTGATTCACAGAAGAGTGGAAAATTACAACCTCATCATGAATCGCTCCCTCCTCCTTTGCTCTAGGTTCCCTCCTTCACTTCCCAAGCCTTTGATCACCAAAAGTGTGAAGCAAAAGAGTCTCTCACCATTCCTCTATAATAACTTTTCTCTTCAATCCTTCTTCCCAAACTCTTCCCCCAAGTAGCTCTTAAATAGCTTTCGGCTTTGGGTGTTTAGGAGAAAAGTACAATGTGGGATAGAATCCAAATTCATTACTTTCATTTATTTCCTTCACACTTTGATTTTCCATAGTTACAAGAACTTTCATGATATTTTGAGCTTTTTGCACTAAAATGACATATTTCATGTAATTTTGACCACTTGAAGCTTGTGGTTTTTTTATTCCAAGCTCATCTTAAGCAAATTCAATCAATGTAGTTGCCTCTTGTTGGACTATGTCAATAATCATGTGCACCTTTCTTCTAGGAAAGTAGCAGTTGAGCTATGAGATTGTCTCTTTTAGTGTTCTATCTCAGTCTTCATGTTGTGGGTGAACCTGGTACATGCGTTCAGCTTGCACATTTAAGGGTGTTAAATATTGCGTTAACAGTCCTCTTCTTGACTTGCAGTAACAACAGGGTTGCTTCTTTCTTCCTCCGATCCTGCACATTCACAAACATTAGATGTATTTGGCATTTCCTTCAGGGACTCTCCATCAGTCCATCCCCAGATGCATAAATGATGACTTCAGCATCACCATCCACCTCAAACTCTGGCAAGCATTCAAAGAAATGTTGCTCTTCATTTTACCTCATCTTCACTACCTGAAGATCTTCCCTCAACTCCTCTCTAAAGGAGGGTTTTTTGAATTTGCTACCCTTTCTACACTTGGGAGCCTTCAACTTAAAAATTGACTCCAAATTTCCCACCCTCATCATCGATGTCTCCTTCAACCCTTGTTATGGTAGCTGTCACGTTGGTATCTCACTCATCTTCTGCAGTGTCCTTATGGATTGATATTCCCTTCATTTCTGATAACTTAACTGCTTCACTTTAACTGGGCGCAATTCAACTTGGGCTTCTTCTTCCTTGTCCATCTAGACATGGACATGTTCATATTTTATTACTGCCAACTTAGCGGTGTGCTCCTCACTTGGAACCCCAAGCTTGCTGCTAGCTTCTTTGCTTGCACATTCATACATAGGCAAACTATCAGACAGAAATTGTGTTCCCCAAGGAACCTCCTCAAAGGCTCTCCCTCCTCATGGGCACAAATAATAGTCTCAACGCCATCACCATCTTCTTCGTCACCCCACTTAACTCTTGTCAGGTCTTTACTATTCTGTTCTCCAATTCAACATGGATATATGCTTTCTCTCCATGACAGGATTCCTAGACTCTTTGCTCTTCAACTAGCATTATCTTCACAACTTTATCCTCTTACCATTGTGCCCTTGTCTTTGACACTTTCTTCATTTTTGCCTCTTCCTTTTAGGCCTTCTCCAATGCTGGAACTCACTCGAATAACTGTCTGCACCTCCTCTTGCGGCGCATTATCAACTTTGAATTGATTTGTTATGGTCTTTCCCTTGGGCTTTCTCTTGGTGTTTTAACTCCTGCAGCCTCCTCCATGTCCCCTAGCTGTCTATACAGTTCCACACCTCCTTCTCTGTGAGTTCCATATTCATTTCCTAAGAAATGGTCTTGTTCGTAGCTTTCTCTTTATTTACTTTTTTTCACTCAAGCTCCATTTAACAGTTATCCCTGCAATTACTCTGTTCGAATTGTTGTCTTCTTGCTTCCTTGACAACTCTACACAGGAAATTCTCTCTACTAGAATTTCCTTCCACAGCTTGCAAAATTAAGTTCTCCTCTTTAATCCCCCAAACCACCATGGCTTCTTCTCTGCATAGAAAAGTCAAGGCTCATGGACCCTTTACCAACCGTAAGCGTATTCCAAATCTAACAACCACTTCTCCACCTCACTATTTGCAATTTCAATTTCTTGATAGCATGTACCCAACTTTTGGTTGGAGCTATTCATTTCCCTTTCTCTACAACTCTACCCAGTAAATATTGGAGGTATTCTAAAAACATCTACCCACCCTTTGTTCTCTTTGCCAGAGTTGTAATTTAAAGCAGGAGTCAACCTGCTCTGATACCAATTAATGCAGCCTAAGATGGGAATGAACACTACTACCAACCAGGCTGCCAACATGAACTCAAAGGATACAACAAATACAAGAAGAGCACACAGATTTTAAAACAAACCAAGCATACAAAGGGGAGGAACCCAATTCACACAACTAGTCTCTTCTATTAAGCTGCAAATTTATAAATCTACATGAACATTGCCTCAATAGGTTGAAATCTTTTGCTGGAAAATACAAAGATGGAAGTGCTTGATGGTCTAGGTCTCAGTCAAGCTTGCAATGCTGCAAACATGGATGAAAAACCAAGCTCCCTGTAGAATTTGGGTTACCTCTATTTGAGTTACTGCTGTGCAATTCTCCTCTACTTTTGGTTCATTCTATTTCACTATATTCGCCCAGTTCTATCCAACAACTGCTGGAACTGTTGTTCGTCCTTGCTGAGAATTAGTTCTACCAAGTGCTACTGAAACCAATTTCTCCCTCCCTGTCTGCTCTTCTTTATCACTGAACTGCTCTTCCCTTCTTTCTCTTCTCATTTTCATTTTCTTCCATTCTCTATTCTTCTCTGTGAGCCACTCTTCAATGAGAACCTCACCTTCTTTTTCTCCTTGTCTTCCTATTCTTTTCTTCCTTTCTTCTCTCCTCCTCTATATCCTTCTTTTTCTCTATTTTTCTTCCCTTCTTCTACCCTCTCCTTTTTTTCTTCTTCACTCCCACTCCCTTCTTCTTCACTCCTCTATTCTCCTCTATTCTCCTTTTTTTTCATGTTTCCCTTGTTTTCCTTTACTGCCCTTCATCAAATAGAATTCTGCTACCCAAGTGACCTTTTAGCAACATATAACATATTCTCAACAAACAGACATCATCAATCCCCATATCAAATACCATTAAAAATTAAAATTTTTGAGGAGCAGACATTGCACAAATTTCACACAAAACAATATTCGTATTCTATTTTTCACACTTACACACAACACACTTAAATAAGTGCTGTCATATCCAACTTATTCCAAACATAGAGATAGAGGTTGAGAGAATCTCTCAACAACCTCCAACAAATCTCAAACCAATTTCTAAATTCAGCAAACTGCATTAACGGAAGCATTGTCTCCAACATAAAATATGAGGTTCAGGTTATAAAATCAATAAAAATATAATTTACTTCAAAAATTGTAAGACGGCATGCTGTGTTGCTTATAACCACTCTACCATAAAAACGTAAGGACAATTGATTGAATAAAAGCAAAGAGGCCCAGCAATCAATCCAGTACATAAAATTGTACTTCTTAACAAAGAACTGTATAAATTAAACATCATTCGAAACTATGTTCAGACAAGCCACCATATGAATGTAATTTTATATTAGAAAACACCAAATAGATCTGTTCTAGATGCAAGTGTTATCTTCTATCTTCTCATGGGCATGCATGTCATTTTTTATTTCTAATGGCAACCCTTCGACTTAATGCATTTGATTATATCCAGATTAGAGGAATCCTAGCATAGATTATAAAATAACTATAATACAAAAACACACATGTATACCCTCAGCCCCTGAAGGTGGCTGGTTGGGAGTAAGGTATCATATTAGACTGATAATCCCAACATTTAAATTACACTTCTTGTTATGCAAATCCCACATATTCATAAGAGCACCGAACACACGAAGTTCAGGCAAGGCTGTACATGTTAACTGAAATATATTATAAACTTTACATCCATGATGTACTATATCATGCCAATTATTTGACACAATTCCATATTAGCATGTTTGTTTGTAAACAATTTTTTTTGGCTTGAGCTTATCAACTTATCAAAAGACTCATCCAATTTAGGGTCAACAAGTGCCTCTCTTTGTGCATATATTATACTCTACCTATAAAGAAATGGTATACAACATGGTGGTTTGAAAGCATAAACATATCCATTGCTTGGTTCTTCGGGCATCACCAGTAATCTCCACAAGAACACAGTCCATCCCTAAAATGGTGGAATCGGTTTGCATCTCTCACAATAATTTCTCGCCCAACAATCTTGGATATGAACTTAGTGGCATTGTGGCAGTCACTACACACACGAAGGTTCTTCATGATACGGATGGGGTTACCTCTGCTTGTATTGATGATCCCAAAACTAATGGCTAACTTCTCACTATGACTGCATAGAATGTTTTCCTTAGCCTCCTCCTCGACATCCTGCAGTACAAGATTTGTGTTAGGCACATAACCTGCCTTCTTCATTTGCCCATACAAGGTTTCTAACGTTGCATAAATTTTTTCAGATTCGGGATGGATTCTGTCTCCCACGATGAATGTATGCACCTCTCTATGTACCACAACAACACTGCTTCCTGGTTGCTTCTTCACTCCCCTCTCTTTAATCATTGTCCTCAACTTTACTACATCCTCCCACCTCTGTGCCTCAGCATAGATGTTTGACAACAGTACATAATATCCAGCATTGTTTGGTTCCAATTCAAAAAGGTGTTTTCCTGCTTCTTCTCCAAGTTCAATATTGCGGTGAATTCTGCAGCCCCCCAGCAAGGCTCCCCACACATTTGCATCGGGCTTTAATGGCATCTTTTTGATAATGTCATGTGCTTCATCTAGATGCCCTGCACGCCCAAGAAGGTCAATCAGGCACGCATAATGCTCCAGCTTAGGTGCAAGGCCATAATCCGACTTCATGCACTCAAAGTATTGCCGGCCTTGGTCAACTAACCCTGCATGAGAGCAGGCAGTCAAAATAGCAGTGAAGGTGACATGATCCGGCTTTGTGCCTGTCTGTTTCATATGGGAAAAAAGAGCAAGAGCATCCTCACCATGTCCATGAATTCCATATGCCAGAATCATTGCAGTCCATGACACAACATTTTTTTCAGGCATTCTTTCAAACAATTTGTGGGCAGTTTTGACATTCCCGCATTTGGCATACATGTCCACAAGCCCAGTGCCTACAATAACATCAGACTTGAATCCACCTCTTACTGCATAACCATGGATCTGTTTACCTTGTTCCAGAGCCAATAAATGAGCACATGCAGGCAGAACACTAACGATGGCGATTGCGTTAGGTTTTATACCCTGCACTTGCATTTCATTGAAGAATGCCAACGTTTCATGGGGGTGCCCATTTTGGGAATAACCAGAAATTATTGCATTCCAAGACACAACATTTTGTTTAGGCATCCTTTCAAACACTTTGTGGGCGATGTTGACATTTCCACATTTTGCATACATGTCTACAAGAGCAGTGCCCACAACAACTTCAGATTCAAATCCACTTCTTATTGCATAACCATGGATCTGCTTACCCTGTTCCAGAACCAATAAATGGGCACAGACAGGAAGAACACTAATCATGGTAATTGAGTTGGGTTTTATACCCTGGAATTGCATTTCTTTGAACAATGCTAAGGCTTCATGGGAATGACCATTCTGGAAATAACCAGCAATTATTGCATTCCATGACACAACATTTTGTTTAGGCATTCTTTCAAATAATTTGTGGGCAATGTTAACATTTTCACATTTGGCATACATGTCTACAAGTGCAGTGCCCACAACAACATCAGATTCAAATACATTTCTTATTGTATAACCGTGGATCTGCTTACCTTGTTCGAGAACCAATAAATTGGCACATGCAGGAAGAGCACTTATGATAGTGATTGAGTTGGGTTTTATACCCTCAACTTGCATTTCTTTGAAGAGTGCCAAGGCTTCATGGGGTTGGCCATTCTGTGAATAACCAGCAATCATGGTAGTCCATAGCACAACATCTCGCGTAGGTATTCTTTCAAACACTTGGCGTGCATTCTCTAAACTCCCGCACTTGGCATACATTGAGGCTAGCGCAGAACCCACAAAAACATCCGACTCCAGTCCCTTTGCGATGATATCTTCGTGGATCTTTCTGCCTGCTTGGAGATCTGATAGGTTGCCGCATGCACTGATTACAGAAAGAAATACCAACTTGTCGGGTTCTATGCCTGCGCGTTGCATTTGATAATACATCCTCAGCGCTTTATCCCATGATCCATTTTTTATAAAACCTCTGATCGTCTCCGTCCACGTGAAAGCATTGCTGTGTTTGCGTTTCTGGATATCCATTTGTGTGGATTGGGTTTGGGTAGCACATATCGAAACTTGTCTGGTTTTATGCACTTTATTCCTTCGCCACTGTTTAACCGCTGCGGCAACAACAATGAAAGTAGGAATGGGATGAGGGCCATAACAATAAAAAGAAAGATGATAAGAATGCAGATGCGTGTAACGGAAAGAAGTTTTATGGGGAGATGCAGAAGGAGATAGGCAAGAAGATGGTATTAAAAATAGCGACATATCCATCGGATATATAATGTGTAGACAAGGCAAGAGAACGAGAGGTCTACAATAACACCGCCATTGTTCACACTAATTTCTCTGCGCCAGCAACAAGTTCATCTCCTCTTTGTTACAGACCAGGCAGAATGAGAGGATGTGGGATGAGGCGGAATGAGAGGAAGCAGTACTAATCCCTATTAACAAGAGGCATACAAAGAAATTACTGGTATCAGCCAGGCACTCAAAGGTGACCAAGAACCTCTGAAATTGTAATTTGCCTTATTCATAAGCCAATTTCAACTATCTAAGTGAAATTGCCATCTAGGTGTTGGAATCAAACTGACCAATAAACTCTGAAATTGTGATTTGCATTATTCAGATGGCAATTCATCTACGTGGATTTGGAGATATCATCATACTCTAAAAATTACAATTTACAAACACTGAGACAACAAGCGAAGAGCTCATTAATGCTGGACGTAGCGGCTATCACGCTCATGGTGGAATTTTTAGAGATATCATGAGCATGGACTGTTAATACATATTTTGGCAATTCTGTTTGTGAGTTTTTAAAGCATAAATTTGGTACTTAAAAATTTCAAATTGTAATTTTGGTAATTCAAAATTGAAATTCATTTGGTCAAAATTGTAAATTAGATTACAAATTAATCAAATTAAATAATAATAATAATTCATCAAATTTTAACCAATGTAATTGAAAATAGGACAATTTAATGGTCAATAAACAACACCCTTTCCACTTAGAACAAACTCAAACTTAGACATTCATGGTACATTGATTGGTTCATGTCCTTCTCAAAATCTATAATCACAAAAGTAAACAATTTGTAGTATTCTCTATGGTTGTAATATAAGTGGTACTTGCCTTTTTATATAGACAATGTTAAAGAGCTAGGGAGATGGACTTGTAATTGGTGATTCCAACTTAATTATTAAGTGGTTGAAGCATATATGGAAGCCCACGCGCATTCTCTTAGCTACCATTTTTTAGGAAGTTGACACGCTCGTAAGGCCCTTTCAATATATCACTTTCTAGCACATGCACAGAGAAAGGAATATATTGGTAGACCAATTATAAAAATTTGGGCTACAATTTGGAAATGGTATCTGGTAGAAGTGGGAATGCAACAACAATACCATTACTGAAGATGATCTATGAGCAATTCCTTTTTGATAGCAGGATACAATGAGGAACTGCAAAGCCATATTATTGGATTGTAGCTATAACATAATAGTATGAGTGGATTTTATGAACATCTATATGATAATCTTGTTTTGATATAAAAAGGATTAGAATTTAAAAGACGGAAACTCACAATATTTTGAGTTTAAAATGGGATATGCCTGAAGTATAGTATCTATGATGAGGCCTTATCATGGGTCATGTAAAATGTGTTTTCTTAATACAAAGGAAACACGATCTTTTTTATGTGGCAAAAAAAAGAGAGATGTACTTGTGTGAAAATTATATTATTATATAGATATAAAGTGGTTTTATGATGATGTTAATGTGTGCTATGAAGAAATAAACTGTTGATGTTGATGGAAAGAGCATGGAACATAAAGTATGGTTATTGTTGCGATGAATTATGTGAATGGTTCAATGTAAACGAATGATCATGATGGATCCATGAGGATGTAACTCTATTGTGAGGGACAAGTTGGTAAGGTTTTCTTAATAAGCTACTATCTTAATGCATTGATAGTGGGTATGATTGTAGAGGATCACTTTAGGATTAGTAGGTAGTCTAACCAATTATTACAACATGTCAAGGTTGAAGTTGAGCATGGGACATGTCATGGAAAGTTTCTTACACATAATGGCACAAGGAATGCTCTTCAATAGAGCCAAAGATAGGTTAAAAGGGTGGCATTGTTTTTTGTTTTGTAAAGTTTGGTATTATATTACATTATAAGAGAAAACTGAAACTGTACATATCAGAAGCAAAACAACTTATGGCTTGTAAGTTTTGCAGTTCAAGAATGGGTGAGGATGCAGTAAATGGAGAGGACTAGAGATAACTAAGAGCAAAATCATGGCAATATGAGATCCTAAATTGTCATAGCAGTCCCCCATAGGGTGGGGGTTATGGCCTTCATAATAAAAATGAGGAAAACCAAGAGTCCAGAGAATAGGCAGAAGAATCCTTTTGATAGAGAAAACCAAAGCAGACTAATTTGTTTCATCATTCGAGAGAATTACCACTGGCATGCTAGAGCTTGGGGTTTCTCGGTTTACCTCGCGAGGAGAAGCCACCGGACCAAACATGGGCTCATTGTTTTGCAATGAGGAGCAAGCCACAGACCTGGTGTCAGAGCTTTCCTTCCCTTGAAATTCCTTAACTAGAGCGTCGAACTTGCGGTTGATGTTCTTATTTGCCATAACTTGATTTTTTTCCAAGTGTCGAATACCGTGTTCCATAGCCGCTAGCCGAGCTTCGACAGAGGATCCCAATTGTTCTCCCTGCGCAACCCTAGCCATGCATTCATCGAAATCCAGACATGGGCTCATTGTTTTTCAATGAGGAATGAGCCGCAGACCTGGTGTCACAGCTTTCCTTCCCCCCAAATTCCTTAACCAGAGCATCAAACTTGTGGTTGATGTTCTTATCTGCCATAACCTGATTTTTTGCCAAATGTCGAATACCATGTTCCACAGCCGCTAGCCGAGCTTCGGCGGAGGATCCAAGTTGTTCTCCCTGCGTGACCCCAGCCATGCATTCATCGAAATCCATGCAGTAAAGGGACTTCATAGTCCATAATAGTTGCAGGGTCCAGGTGTGGCGGGTCTCCCTAGTCTTAAAGGAGCCCATGTCCTCCACCAATTCCCCCCAATCCTGAATTAATTTTTGGTTCGAAGGCTTGGGATGCCCGCCCCTGTGCCTCATTTCCATGTGCACAGAGTGCTCCTTAGCCTGATGGCTAACCCTTTGATCATATAAGCGTTTGGCTCTCTCCATATCCCGAGTGGTTGATCCATATCACAGTTGGCCTTGTTGTCGAATGCTAATATCAACTGCGACAAGTTGTCGACTTCAACACAACTTCGACAAGTTCTGAGCTTGACACGATTGCGACAAGCTCTGCACAACTACGACAAGCTCCGCACTTCGACAAGTTCAACGACCTCAACAGTCTCGCGATGTCGACATGCAGCATCGATTTGCGACTTGCGACTGTTGAACTTCGATAGTTGTCTCTCTGTCTTCCAGTCGACTGTAACGGTTAAACTTCCGAAACCGTTCTAACTTCTCTTGTAACTGACTGTAATGGGAAGGCAGCCAAGCATCTCAACTCTCTCTATATAAGCATGTAAACTATTGTAATATACATCTTATCTTATCTATCTGGTTTTCAGTAATAGAGAAGAACAGTTCGCATTCATGCATATTGTCTGTGTGTATGTGTTCATTTGCGTAGTGTATTCCTGCTTTCCATATTCTCTTTCTTATGCTTCCGCCATAACAGAGCCGACTCATTCAGTTGAACTGTTGTCCCCCTCATGCTTCCTAGCCTTGAGCGTGTCATACCCCCATTTTGACCCTTAGGATATTTTGGGCTATAATGTAAATATTGTATGCATATTATGTATGATTCCTAGCGTGGAGCTCAAGGCCAAGGCCCCACTAGTGAACGCTCGACCTTGAAGAGGAAAGTAATTGATATTATGCTACCCATGTGCTAGTGAGCCATGGGAATTGTAAATATGCATTTTAATATAAATGCCCACAACTAGCTATGCAATGAAACAAGAGATGGGGGCATGATGTTTACAAGGAATTGGGAGGGAAATATTCAAACCATTGAGCCAATCAAGTCAAGCCAAATGTTAATGAGAGAACCCATCAACCCTCAACTACCCATGTTGACTTTTGTGCCCAATCATTCATTTCTCCCAGGAGTTGGTTGAGGTAGTTAACACCTTGGGAATGGAGAGGGATGGCTGTCTAAATTCGGGTATGGGAAAGCCACCCTCCATAGGAATCCGTGTTTGGTTTCCTTGGCAAGAAAGGAACCACGAAATTGCTCCCCAATCCATTCTTCACCCATCAGTTTTTCTCTCTCACGAGTTTGGAGCTTCCTGGACGTTTTCCTCCATGGTTTTGTTGTGTTTTCTTTCATTTTTCTAGCTGGGAAGGGAATTTTTGTTTTGGTTAACAGTGGGGAAGAGAATAAATCGATTTGGGGGTTTTATAGAGGCCATTTTGGCCCACTGGTTTCTCATACAACTGTGGGAGAAATCGGTTTTCTTCCCTGGGGTTGATTCCCTCTTCCCACAATCCATTTTTGGGTGTGCCACGATTTGGGGAAAACCCATGGACCCTAATTTGTAAATCCATTGTTGAAAATGTGTATCCATGCCCATTTTTTGAGTTTGTTGTGTGTAAGAGAATGTTGGGGTTGAGATGGGTATCCATTGCTTTGGCTGTGCTGAGCTTGAGAGTCCCATTTTCCTTGTAGATATCATGCCTAGCTCGGGGCTGGTCTCTGAGTGCTGAAAGAATATAGGTTGGGAAGAGACCTATGGTTGGGTGGAACGTTGCAGCGACATAGCTAGTTGCTTGGGACAACATTACATAAAGATGAGTATTTTATTTGTGTTTTACTTCTGCACTATTTTAATTAATGGATGGTTGTTCTTGATATGGTGGATGCATGTGAAATGTGTGTGGATGATGTTTTATTCTGATGTGCATGTTTGCTTGGTTTGCATCTGTACACATATCCATTTTATTTGTAATGACATTTGTTTTATTTATGATGAATGGGGCTAAGTTTTGTGTAAAGCCTAGATCTTAGTGTCATGATCCCTTCCTTGCGTTGGATCGACGGGAGGGGACATGACAGATTGGTATCAGAGCATAGGCTACAACATTGGGCCTAATGGTCCAAATCAGGGAACTTGCAGAGGTAAGTATGCTTTCTGCTCAGTAGTGATCATTAAGAAAATTTTCAAAATTACAAAAAAATTTCTAAGTGTTTTTGAGTTTTCTGCCAGACTGTGTCGGCGAATCTCGCCGACGAGATTGCGGCGATGTGTTTCGGTGAATCTCACCGAGTTGCACCAACGAGATCGCGGTGATGTGTTTCGGCGAATTTGGCTGAGTTGCGCTGATGAAGTTTGCGGAAGTGCCCGAGGAAAGGAAGAAAAAAATTTCAAAAATTTCTAAGTGTTTATTGAATTTTTGTTGTCTAATTCTATGTTGGCATCAAAGAGGAAATTCGGCGAAATGATCGATGACCAAACATGAGTTTTCGGCGAAGCGGGTAGGCGAGTTCAGATGAGTCTGCCGAAGCGGATCGACGAGAAACTCTAAGTTCTCCGATCGACATAACTGGGTGAGTTGCTTCGAAACGGGTCAGCGAAGATAGATGAGTTCACCGATTGGCATAATTCAGCGAGTTGCTTCGAAACGGGTCGAAGGAGATAGATGAGTTCACTGATCAGCATAACTTGGTGAGTTTCTCTGAAACGGGTCGAAGGAGATAAATGAGTTCAACGATTGGAATAACTCGGTGATTTGCTCCGAAACAGGTCGGAGGAAAATTCACAAGTATGTCGATGCAGGGAAATTTGGAGGTGCTAGAAATGGGAAAAATGAAATTGGACTTATGCGCTGGATTGCGCGAAATGGAAAGATTTACAAAAAAGAAAAAAAAACGAGGGCGCTGCCCTCGACCCGCCCTGCAGTGGCGAAGGGGGAAAGCCCCCTTGACCCCCGTCGTCCCCTGGAGACAGTCATTAAATGTATGAAAGGAATTCTCTATGCTTGGAATGTGCACTATGAATTGCATAAAGGGGTTGCGGAATCCTCAGTAAGAGTAATTGGTTGTAATATCCATTATGGAGGATGAAAGAGGGAATTTTCTCACCTTAAACTATTTATGTTTATAGCATAAGAATTGCATGCTTGAAAAATAGCAAGAATGAATGTTATACATGTAAGTATATATTGAATTGCTAATTGGTGAGAAGATCATAGCTAATGATTGCATGTGTGCTTGGTAGGGAATCCAAGAAAAGGATCAACTGTGATGTGGAGGAGGGGCTCCATGTCATGATGGGAATTGGAAGGGAGAATCCCTCCACTACCCTCTTGCTATTGTGTTTATAATTCTGAAGTTGTCATGCATATAAATTATGACATAAGAATGCTGAAAATACAAGAGAGTAGTAGATTAAATGCATATGAATTAGTGGGCATGATTAAACTGTCATTGCATAGTGTATGTGAATTGCTTATGCATGAGCATGATGTAGCATATGGGTAAAGGTAGTGAAGTTACACATGTAGTAGCCCATTAATGGTATTTCCTATGGTTGATGACAATTAATGTTGTTGATAATGGTTGTAGGCATCAAACCATAGAAGCATGACTGAAATGCAAAGAATTCATAGCATCTGACCAACAACCTTGCCAAGGAAAGGCTGGAGTAATGATTCATGATCAAAAGGTTGGAAAAAGGACTTTGTAGCCTTGGTAAGAGGCCAACTGATTAGGTAACATCAACTGATGTTAATGACATCCATGCAGGTAAAAGTTATTGGTGCTTAACTGCATGAATGTTGAAAGGGGATTGGGTAAGAATCCCTTGAGCCATATTTAGTAATCATAAACTGGTATGTATGGGATGTTGAATGCATGAATGCGAACATTATTCCATCAGGTACGACAAGGTATGTGGTAGTAAGGGAAAGGATCCTTATACCATCTAGCTATTGTGAATTGTAAATGCATCATGCCATTTGTGTATGTTGGTTATGAGTTTAATAACCAAAGCAAGTGAAGACTTATGGCCCTGTCATGGTAGTGCATGCTATTTGTGGTAATCATGGTTAGGCCATAATATGTTTGAATGCATAGTACTCATGAATTAATGCAAGGTTGCATTGAGGAGATGTGCAATAAAATATTATGTACAATTTTTTGGTTATGCATTAAGTGAATGCACATTAAAAGATTATGTGAGTGATGTAAATGTGCATGCATAGGTATAGGTGCACATGTTGAGATGCATTGTGTGAATGCATGATTGTGGTGTATGTTTCATTGCAATTAGATAATAGATGAAATGGTGAACTATTGTCAATCCTAAGAGCATTTCATAAGCTGCTGTGAATGCAAGAGAATGATTGCATAAAGAAGGTAGACATGTTGATGGGCTACCAAGAGTGCTCTATTGAAAGGACAAAGTTGCATAAAATCATATGGCTGTGAAGTAATGAGTATCTAAATTTTCATTTAAATTGCATAAATGATGTGATTGTACCTTGCAACTCCATCATAGTGATGATTCACATGAAGTAAATGAGTTTTGGGGATATTAAGATGTTAACAACTGGAAGTGTTTGAATTATGCAGTGTTATAATTCTGAAAATGCTTCAGTGACTGTTGCAACAATGAAATATTATATGCATAGAGACTTACAAAGAGTTTGGCTGATTGAAGTTTCATATTTCAAGTAGATTGTTTTGGGAATGGCAATATGGGTAATTCCATGATGAAGATTGGAATCTACCATGAGCAAGGACCAAATCTCATGAGAAGGATCTCATGGTTGTAAAAAAATAGTTCATGTACAGAAGAAATCGTCAATTTTGGACTTGTAGATTTCAGATTTGAGAATTTGCTTATAATTGCTAATCACCGTTGGCTTGCATAGAACTGTGTCAGGAGGACGTGTTGTAAGTGGAAATTCATGTTATGGTAGCAAGCGTAAAACCATAATGTACAGAGTGATACCACTCACAAGAGCCAAACAATATGAGAATGGACTCATGGCTAAGCAAATCAATTTCTGTAGTAGACAGAATTACAAATTCATACTTGAATTTAATTATTAATGCCATTGACTGATTAGGGAAATCAGATTTGAACTTTATTGTTAAATGCTGCTGACTGTTTGGCTATTTGATAAGTGTGCTAGGAAGACACATTGCAGGAAGACCATATGTGATGTCTTGCAGAAGCCAACTCCATGGGAAGGACCCCATGCTTCGGAAATGGGTTTCGGGTGAAACACCATTGCATATTTTAAGGATGACATCTCAGCTGAGTTGTATCTTGGAAAAACATATGAGTGAGATGGTAAAACTATGCCAAGAAGGCATGAGTGGGTTATGGAATGTGAAAATATTGGGGTAGAAAACCGAAGGACTGTTGACTCAGAGAAGGGAGCCCCCATTCTTCGCAAATGAAGAAAAGATGCATCTGCAAAACGAATGAGTATTATGTGACCCTAATTAAGAACATGCATGTCTAACTATTAGGGGTTAATATGCAGATCATGTTCTATTTTATTTATTTCAAACTGCTTGAGTATGATTAGGGCCTACATGGCTCACGTCCAAAAGGGAGTGCACGCCTTTCCAGTGTTGGGTTATGATAGGGTTGTCAATATTGACTACACCCTAAGGGAATGGATTCATTCCTGGTGTTTCAATACTTGATAGTGAATGTTATGAAATGTGGTTACAATTTTGGAGCAGCAATACTGATGAGCCTGCTTATCCTTCTTGTGCTATCAGCTTACACAGATGCAATTTGGTGTTGCACGTTAAGAGGCAATGTGAAGAAAGTGTACTCAAGAGGACTGTATGGGCAGTGGTAACCTTTCTATGCTCACCCTAAAGGACACTAGAAGGGATGGATAGGCCCGCGGAGCTATGTAGTAAAAAGGGGGTATCATCCTTGTGGGTATTGTGGGGCCATGCTAGCCTGCAGTCAAGAAAGTCACCTAAAGAGTTCCTAAAGGGAACCATTGGTTTGCACAGGAGGAGTGCCATCCCTGTGGGGGTGAAGGTTTGTTGCATGCCTAATAAACCCAGTCGGTATACTGGCTTGGCATTGGTTAATTGCATGTTGTGGAGGTATTGGTGAAGGGTGTTATTTCCTGAGAAACCCAGTTGGAGAACTGGCTTGTAAATGGTTGTTGTATGCTTGATAAACCCAGTCGACATACTAGCTTAACATATTGATTTTTTAAATGCTTGATAAACCCAGTTGGTGTACTGGCTTAGCATACTGATTTTTGAAATGTTTGATAAACCCAGTTGGCGTACTGGCTTAGCATACTGATTTTTTAAATGCTTGATAAACCCAGTCGGCGTACTGGCTTAGCATACTAATTTTTGAAATGCTTGATAAACCTAGTCGGCATACTGGCTTAGCATACTAATTTTGGGGATGCCTGATAAACCCAGTCAGCGTATTGGCTTGGCATTGCCTATTCGAATGATGTTGTGGAGAAGCATGTGTGTTGGCCAAGCATCCAACCCACAGGTGATCCAAGTCTCGTAAAACAGAGAAGGAAACCTGTGGAGTAGCGAGGAAATGCACAATACAGATAAGTATTCAAGTTCATTTATTTCTTGCTTGGAATAATGAAGGTTTCAGGTATAAGTTTTCTAACATCTAAAGTTGGTACATTGTTGTTTCTTTGTTGGAAACTTTGGTCATTACAGGAAAGCAATAAGCATTGAAGGAATCCTAAGGATTCTTTTAGACATGTGATGGTCCTAGAAAGCTTAGTATGAGCAGCAATGATGAGAATGGTGCTAGTGAAAATGTGAGAGTCCTAGCAGCCAAAGGTTCTGCAGAAAAACCATGGGGAGGGGATTCCCTGATGGAGAAAGCCGTGGACAAACCTTAGACACTAAGTGTCATAGCCAAAACAAGAAAGGGCAAGTCAAGCATTCACATTGAAGTGAAAGAGGCTAAGGAGCATAGAACCACAGTGATGATGTGGCTCCGGATTGGAACAAGACTAAGAGGGGGAAGCTCTTACTTTTCTCTTTCCTTTGGATTGATGCATCTTAGAAATAGAAAATTGTTGAATGCATGTTGTGAATGAAAGTTGATTGTGTTTATTGCTTGAAATAATTTGTGAATACTGAAATAGTTAATTCCTTGTGAAAGGATGAACATGAATGAGTTCATATGTATGTTGGGAAAGCATGAAAAGTGTGGAAGTCTCATGAATGAAGCAAGGACATTCCATGTCAATTGGGGAAATAATTGAATGATTTTAATGTTTATGTTATGTTTGGCCTAACAAAGAATTGCCATGATGAATTTCATAGGTAAGAAATTGAAGCAATTGGCTGCAGCTGATACAAGCAAGTGTTGCTAATAAGAAAAGTGTGGTCAGCTGTGCACATTGACCATGGCAGCAGACCAAGGACTATTGGATTTGGCTGAAGGTCTTCTTCAAACAATTTCCAAGACCCAAGAAAATCTTGGAGAGATGCTCAAGCTACAAAAGCAGCAGAATAAGATGAACCACAAGGCTTTGCGGGACTCTATTTACCTGCAAAGGGAGGTAAAAATCATTCTGAGTTAAATTAGTAAGGGAAAGGGCAGTGGATCCATGAAGAGGCATTCATCTAATCAACCCATTAAGAAATGCTCAAGGTTGGAAGACTCCATGGGAGTTGAGCAAGAAAAGAAAAAGGAACCACTGGAATGTTGGGAATGTGGAGGGAATCATTTCCTCTGTAACGGCCCAACAAAGGGCAACAAGAAATATAGTAGCCATAAAGTTTCCAGACTAGTGGATCAGCTGGAAGGTAAGGAAAAGGAAGGGATTGTTTTGGAACAATGCCCTCATGCAGAGCTAGAAGGTCCCAGCCAGCAGGAGCAATTTGTGAAGGCCAAAGGCCTTGGGCCTGAAAACCCAAGTAAAAGGTGAAATGCAGGACAGACCTGCCACACTTTGTGAATTTTTGGACATGTGTAAAGCGTGTATGTATTCCTATATATTAGAACATCGAGGACGGTATTATTCTAAGGGGGAGGGGATTGTCATACCCCCATTTTGACCCTTAGGATATTTTGGGCTATAATGTAAATATTGAATGCATATTATGTATGATTCCTAACGTGGAGCTCAAGGCCAAGGTCCTGCTAGTGAACGCTCGGTCTTGCTAGTGAACGCTCGACCTTGAAGAGGCAAGTAATTGATATTATGCTACCCATGTGCTAGTGAGCCATGGGAATTGTAAATATGCATTTTAATATAAATTCCCACAACTAGCTATGCAATACAACAAGAGATGGGGACATGATGTTTACAAGGAATTGGGAGGGAAATATTCAAACCATTGAGCCAATCAAGTCAAGCCAAGTGTCAATGAGAGAACCCATCAACCCTCAACTACCCATGTTGAATTTTGTGCCCAATCATTCATTTCTCCCAAGAGTTGGTTGAGGTAGTTAATGCCTTGGGAATGGAGAGGTATGGCTATCCAAATTCGAGTATGGGAAAGCTACCCTCCATAGGAATCCGTGTTTGGATTCCTTGGCAAGAAAGGAACCACGAAATTTCTCCCCAAGCCATTCTTCACCCATCAGTTTTTCTCTTTCATGAGTTTGGAGCTTCCTGGGCGTTTTCCTCCATGGTTTTGTTGTGTTTTCTTTCATTTTTCTAGCTGGGAAGGGAATTTTTGTTTTGGTTAATAGTGGGGAAGAGAATAAATCGATTTGGGGGTTTTATAGAGGCCGTTTTGGCCCACTGGTTGCTCATACAATTGTCGAAGAAATCAGTTTTCTTCCCTGGGTTTGATTCCCTCTTCCCACAATCGATTTTTGGGTGTGCCACAATTTGGGGAAAACCCATGGACCCTAATTTGTAAATCCATTGTTGCAAATGTGTATCCATGCCTAGTTTTTGAGTTTGCTATGTGTAAGATAATGTTGGGGTTGATATGGGTATCCATTGCTTTGGTTGTGCTGAGCTTGAGAGTCCCATTTTCCTTGTAGATATCATGCACAGCTCGGGGGTGGTCTCTGAGTGCCGAAAGAATATAGGATGGGAAGATACCTATGGTTGGGTGGAACATTGCAACGACAGAGCTAGTTGTTTGGGACAACATTACATCAAGATGAGTATTTTATTTGTGTTTTACTTCTGCACTATTTTAATTAATGGATGGTTGTTCTTGATATGGTGGATGCATGTGAAATGTGTGTGGATGATGTTTTATTCCGATGTGCATGTTTGCTTGATTTGAATCTACACACATATCCATTTTATTTGTAATGCCATTTGTTTTATTCATGATGAATGGGGATAAGTTTTGTGTAAAGCTCAGATCTTAGTGTCATGATCCCTTCCTTGCATTGGATCGACGGGAGGGGACATGACAGAGCAGATCATTGGTATCAGATCTGGTTCAGAGCTCATTCAGAGATTCATCAGAGTGCATCAGCTTTGTTCGTGCTTATGTTTTATGTAGAAATTTCCCTCGAAGTTACTTGACTTATGCCGGTTCAAACACGCTTGTAGACTCAGTAATCCAAGCAAACATTACCTCTAGAGATGGAAGAAGAAACATCTGGTTCAGAGCTCATTCAGAGATTCATCAGAGTGCATCAGCTTTGTTCGTGCTTATGTTTTGTGTAGAAATTTCCCTCAAAGTTACTTGACTTATGCCGGTTCAAACACGCTTGTAGACTTAGTAATCCAAGCAAACATTACCTCTAGAGATGGAAGAAGAAACAGGCGATAGAAATGCAATTGACGAGACACAGCAACTCATAGAGAAAGCGCTGGCTTGACAACAAACTGAGATGTTCGCCCAGTTCAATGAGATTCTCACGCAATTTTCTTCGACTTAAGGAGCATTTCCAACGAGAACTAGCTCGGACTAAATCATCCCCTTCAAAGTGCAAATGAATTTCGACATACCAAATATAGAAGGCAAGATTGATGCGGAATCCGTCGACAATTGGGTACAACAATTGGAATCCTATTACTCTGTGAATCAACTCTCAGAAGCTGACAGGATCACCATTGCATCCTTAAAGATGTCAACATTTGTGCACTACTGCTGGGAGAACCTCTCGACAAAGATGGACAAAAGTGGAGACCCCATTGACACATGGGAGAAATCTATCGAATGCATCCGAAAGGAGTTTTACTCGCCTAAGTACCTTGAGAAACATTATAAGAAATGGCAGCAGCTAAGGCAATGGAAAGACCAGTCCATATAAAGTTACACTGACAAGTTCTATCGACTCATGGCTAGACTTGGCGTTCAAGAAGAAGAAAAATTGCTTGTTCTGAAGTACGTCAACGGATTATCCTAGTACATTCAGCAGGAGATGGAGTTTCTAACTGTCAATACGCTCGCGGATGCATTCCACTATGCCAACAAACTCGAAACCAAGCAGAAGGGAAGAGCGTGCTTCACGACTAAACCAAAATCAGGACGACCACCCAACAAGAAGGCACCAGCCGACTTTGACAAGTCGAATTCTTTGCAGACTCTACCAAAGCCAAATCACGGCAAAAATCCTTTTCACAAAAGGGAACGTAGCAAGCAACCTACAGGGAAATGG
The DNA here is from genome assembly GCA_027924585.1 of Larix kaempferi. NCBI lineage: Eukaryota > Viridiplantae > Streptophyta > Pinopsida > Pinales > Pinaceae > Larix > Larix kaempferi. Next base: position 4,805,724 of record BSBM01000394.1, read on the forward strand.
TGCGATTACCACCACTCATCTTGGCATGATACATCTGAATGCAAAGCTCGGAAGACGTTTTTGGAAAAAGTGTTGACATCTGACGCGTTTGACAAGACTATGGTAGAATCTGACCCTAAAGCAACGACTCTTTTGACATCGACATCAACAACTCCAGCAGCCTTGACTATCGTTGACGAGGAGGAATGGGAGCGCCTGTTCCATATGCAGATATGGGTTCAGAACAATCCATTGCATTTTATTATGGACAACGGGAGCCTGAAGAAATTTGTTTCTAGAGAACTTGTGAAGAAACTAGGTATTGTCACCACTCCGCATTGTCAGCCTTACAACATCGGTTGGATGAAGGATGGATAGGAGCTAAGGATCACCCGATAATGCAAGCTTGCATAATTCATAAATCCTTTTGAAGATGAAGTGCTTTGCGACGTGGCACCGCTCTTCGTAGCTGACGCCCTGTTTGGGTAGCCTTATCTATGGGATCGCCATGGAAGTTACTAGTCACGACCGCAGAAGGTGATTCTCAGAATTCAGAATCAATGGTACAACATACCAGAACAATGACCTACACCAATGGTTATAATGATATCTGCTAAATAGACAAAGAAGCTCATCAATCATGCTCAGAAGTTCACATTGATTATGATAAAGACACAACATTCTAGGAAGACTGCAACAACCAGTCGAGTTATCGACCAATGCAGCTCCCAACAGAAGCAGTAGATCAACAATATTCTTGATAAGTACCAAAACCTATTCCAAGTTCCAGACAGAGTACCTCTACATTGCTAGGTAAAACACTCTATTGAACTTGCTCCTGGTTCTTCTTTGCCTAACGCATATGTCTTTAGAAGATCCATTCTCGAAAATGAAGAGATTTGCAGACAAATCCAAGAATTGATCTACAAAGGTCATATCCAACCCAGCTCCTCCCCTTGTGGAAGTCCAGTCGTCCTTTTTCCAAATAAAGACGAGACTTGGTGCATGTGCATTGACTACAGGAACTCAACAAAATTTTGGTGAGCAATAGGTACCCTCAGTCACAGATAGACGAACTCATCAACTATCTAAAAGGTGTTAAGTTCTTTACTAAGCTCGACCTCAAGTCGGGATATCATCAAATTCCAATTGAGCCCTCAGATGTATGGAAAAATGCTTTCAAGACCAAGGAAGGATTGTTTGAATGGTTAATCATGCCTTTCGGCTTAACCAATGCACCTGCGACCTTCACGCGATACATGGATAACATTCTTCGACCTTTCATAGGAAAATGGGTCATTGTCTATCTTGACAACATATTGATTTTCAGTCGATCATGGGAAGAACATGTCGGACAACTTCAACAAGTCCTCGACACTCTCCAACCACATCGACTCTACTTGAACATGGACAAATGTTCCTTTGCGATGAACAACATCAAATATTTGGGGTTTGTAATTGACTCTGTAGGAATTCATGTCGACCCAAACAAAGTACAAATTCTCAAAGATTGGCCCATTCCTCACAACATTCAAGAACGAAGAATTTTCTTGGTTTGTCAAATTTCTATCGATGATTCATACTCGGCTTCAGTCACATATCCTGGCCCTTGAATCAGTTGGCAAAAGGAAGTGGGAAAACTGTCTTCAAATGGACATTGATGGAACAAGTAGCTTTTGAATAGCTCAAGCACAATCTCTGCACTACACCAGTACTTGTGTTACCTGATTTGCATCAACCCTTTGAGATTGAGAGAGACACATCGGACTATGCCTTGGGTGCAGTGATCACTCAGTTTGGTCACCCAGTCACTTTTCATTCCGAAACTTTTAACGACACTGTAAGAAGATATTCAACGTATGAAAAAGAACTGTATGCCATTGTGCAAGCTCTCAAGCAATGGAGGCATTACGTCCTTGGCAAGGAAACGTTCATCCTCACTGACCATAAGCCTCTACAATTCACTCTGACCCAGTCGAAACTACAAACAACTCGACAACTCAAGTGGATTAATTACCTGCAACAATTCCAGTTGGTAATTAAGTATCGGAAAGATAAAGCTAATGCCGCCGCCAATTGTCTAAGAATACCACCCATTACTCTCCTTTTTACAGTGATGAGTATGCAGGGATATGACACCACTACTTGGCCTCAGTTGTATCAGGAAGACATCAAATTTTCACCAGTCTATCGACAGCTTCAGACTGACAAGTCGTCGACTGCCGACTATTTCCTGAAAATAGCTTGCTATACAAGCTTGGACAGCTTTGTGTATCGACCGGTGAACATCGACAACATCTCATTTGGGATGCACACTACAGCAAGACTGCATGACACTTTGGAGTAGCAAAGACCCTTTCTATTCTCTGGAAGTATTTATTTTGGCCTTCACTTAAAATCGACATCAACAAGTACATTCGATCATGCATGGTTTGTGCCATTACTAAAACGACTAATCGACGACAAGGATTGTACACACCTTTGCCAGTTCCTAGTCGACCATGGAAATCTATTTCTATGGACTACTTGACAGGATATCCTACTATGAAACATTAGCATGATGCGATCTTAGTAGTAGTCGACATATTTTCCAAGATGGCCATTCTCATTCCATGCAAGAAGACTACGACAACGCAGCAAACCGCTCAGCTCTTCTTCGCACATGTTTGGAAACACTTTGGTTTACCAACAACCATTATTTCCGACCGAGATGCCATATTCGTCAGCATATTTTGGAAGACTCTTTGGCAGCAGCTCGACACAAATACTCTCATTGTCGACAACTTTCCATCCTCAGGCCAACGGACAGACAAAAGTTGTGAATCGCTTGGTAGTACAACTGCTTCGCATGTACAACCACAAGCATCGACGAATATGGGATGATAGTCTTCCATACATACAACACAGCTACAATTGTGCTCATAACATCTCTACGGGAAAGAGTCCATTTGAGATCTGTTACGGATTTCAACCCTCAGCGCCTATTGACTTGATCAGCTCCTTGACACAACCGAACGAAACCGACTACAACCAGTGGGAAGTTGACAAAGCATTGAAGTTTCGAGAACAGATTTGTGACATCCAATGACAAGCATAGGAAATGTTGCAACGAGCAAACACGAAATCTAAGGCCCGACATGATAAGCATCGTATCCCTCATTCATTCCAAATTGGGGATAAGGTTTGGTTACATCTTAAGAAGGAACGCTTCACTAGCTCATACAAGAATTTGAAACCTTTGCGATATGGTCCGTACAGTATTCTTCAATAGATTGGAGAAAATGCTTTCCAGCTCGACATTCCTGTATGCTTGGGTCTACATCCAGTCTTTAATGTGGATCTACTTCGACCATACCATGCACCACTGTTGAAGCAGAATGACTTGCAGACAACAGAACCCAACGACATCCATCCCGATGTTCAGGAGCCTATTCCTTGCGACACCATTGTGGGGCAATGAGTACGCCATACAAGGATGAGCACAATTCCCTTGTTTCAGGTTGCTAAATCTGGACAGATCCCAGCACAAGGAAAATGGTACTATGCTACTGAACTGACTGACAAGTTTCCTCACCTTCATGAGCAAACAATGGGGACCATTGCTTCTTAAGGAAGGAGGTTTGATCCATATCACAGTTGGAATTGTTGTCAAATGCTAACATCAACTGTGACAAGTTGTCAACTTCAACACAACTTCGACAAGTTCCAAAATCGACACGACTGTTACAAGCTCCACACTTCGACAAGTTCAACGACCTCAACAGTCTCGCGAAGTCAACATGCAACATCGACTATCGAACTTCAACATATTGTCTCTCTGCCTTCCAGTCGACTGTAATGGTTGAACTTCCGAAACCATTCTAACTTCTCTTGTAACTGAACGTAATGGGCAGGCACCCAAGCGTCTCAGCACTCTCTATATAAGCATGTAAACTATTGTAATATACATCTTATCTTATCTATTTGGTTTTAGTAATAGAGAAGAACAGTTTGCATTCATGCATATTGTCTGTGTGTATGTGTTCATCTACGTAGTGTATTCCGGCTTTGCATATTCTCCTTCTTATGCTTCTTCCATAACAGAGCTGACTCATTCAGTCGAACTGTTGTCACCCTTGTGCTTCCTGGCCTTGACCGGATCAGTGGCCCTCGACATGTGGGTTCACCTTCGACCATTTTTTGTTTTGTGCTTAGTGACCTCTGTGTGCACTGTTACAATGTTTGTGCATGAAGCCCCTCTGTGGGAAGGAGTTCTATCACTATGACGAAGGAGGAAGAAAAAAGCGGCAGAAGACAGTGCAGAGGCTGTAGTGCAGAGACACCACCAATTCGGATACCAACCAAGGAAAGGCCTTCGTTGGATTTCCTTCCTTGGAAAGTTTCCCCTTATGTCGTCATCCTTCCCATCATAAAACTCCTCGACACGAGTGGCCATGAAATTCACCCGGGATGAGCTCTTGAAGAGGTCGTACGCTGAACCAGTTGATAAGTTGTGCAAAGTGCCAAAGTAAGCCTAGGGAAATCATAAATATTTTAAGGTGGTGGGAGTGGCCACCTTCCCTCCCCCACACATGTTGATTAACACCCCACTGTATTCCCCCTCCGGGTGGTGTCTTCTTGATGGCACCCATCATGGGGATTAAAAGGGTGGCATGTTATAAAATTTATTGTTAGGAAAATTATATGGTGATAATTTAACACATTAATTATCAATCTGGGTTAGTAGGCTTGTGAGGTACTATGCAAAATATATGCAGAGACAATTCTTAAAGTGCTTCAAAACCTATCAATTCATCAATCCACACATAACCAATGAAATCCAATCTTGGACAAGAGAAACCTAAGATATCATTTAAGATTTATTAGAATCCAACATATTTGATCAATTACTTAAAAGACACCTTAATAAAAGTAAACAACAACAAGCATGGCTCCCTAAAGTCAATACTATCTAGTTATGGACTGTATTAGTAGAAGCACATGCTAGCATATGATAGCTAATCAATACTATGCATGTCCCTTGTTTAACATATATTAGCTCATACCTCCATGATTCAAATTATCACACCATCTTAATCTGAATTCTAACAATGCTTGAAAATGAAATTAAAATTACCTGAAACAATATGCTACATGAAATTGTAAGTTACTGGAATAAAATAGTAAGCTATAGGAACTACTGGTAAATCAGAGCATATATTCAAAAACACACTAACGCATATAAAAATGAATAGACACTTCTTGCACACCACACTGTTTCAAATAAAATAAACACACGAGGGCGTAGTTTATGAGATGAAGGGGGGCCTCCCTCCACTCAGAAACATGCCCACTAAAACTAGAGTAAAAATCAGAACAATAATTAAAGACACATGAGAACATAACTTCTATTAATTAAGAAACAAAGTAAATAGATCTAGGTCTCCTGATCAATACAACTCTTGAGTATATCACTTAACCCCCTCCCTCAGGAGATTAATGGAACTTATACACATCACATTGTTCATGGGCATGCTACAGGAATGATCATTATAGGATCGCGATACAAGATAGTTACAAAGATGACGATGCCATTTCACAATGCGAAACCATTTCAATAATACCATTATAGTAGAAGGTTACAACATGTAATCGAGCTAGACAAACATAGAAAATAAAACATTTGTTCTCATCCTTAGATTTCATGACCGAAGGCATGAAATCTGTCTTCACCATATCGTGTTGTAGGAACGACGGATAAGACAAAAATATCAAGCTAGTGGTTCCTTTATGATGGTTGAAGCTGATATGGACAAAATGACACCATTAGGACATGATTCTCTACAAGATCCATGTTCGCTTTCATCTTTGTGAAGATCAAAAGTGTTCCCAACAACAAAGTCGATACCGGATTTGCAGGTGTTACTAGAAGTGATCAATAGTTACCGAAACTATTGTAGGAACTAACCCTATAACTTCGTAAACCAGAACAACTTACCATTCAATTTTATCCAAAACAAATGAAGAAATGATGAGTATAGGCAGGATTTGGTACCTTTGGATCAATGTAGCACTTCATAGGAAAAATAAATAGAATTAGGCTATTGGAGATTATATAATAAGGTGGTTTAGGGGGGAGGGATAGTTGAAATAGTAATCCATAGATACTCCCAAAATGGTCAAAATAGAGACTACATCTCCCCCAAGCCTCAGGATTTGCATGTCCTCGCATGTCCTCATGCAAAAAGAAAGAACCTCCTCATACTGTAACTGCAAAATTGTGGGACCTCTCTACTGTGCTCATGTGAATTGATCCAGGCCTAAGTGGCCGCATGTACAGCATATCCAGCCTGGATTGAGGTTGAGACTCCTTGCATTTCACTTGTAATTTGCTATTCTTTAAATATATCTTTTTAGCTTTATACCACTTCCTAGCAATCTTAAATGATTTTTTATTCTCACTTTTCAACTGCTTAATCTCTTCCAAAAAACAAGAACTAGAATCCCTCAATATAATGTTTTTTGTTTTGATATGTCTTTCCAGCACGGTCATCTCCTTAATCTTTCTCTTTAGTTTCCTAACCCCCTTTATGTCCTCAGATTGCTTCACATTTCTAGCTCTTGGCTTCTCTTCAACATGTGCATCTTCTAATCCTTCAATTCTATGGGGAGAAAGATCAAATTGAGCTTCTTTTATAGGATCCAAAGAATCAAGGTTGTCATGCATTTGCTCAAAATCACCTAACTCTTCCTGAGCTTCTACAATTTCTAGAGTAGATCTAGTTCTTTTCTTCCTAGGGGGTTTTCAAAATATGTTACGCTTTTATTTTCTAAAGGAAGATCTTTAATTCTTACCTCATCCCCTCCTTCCTTGGGAGTTGGCATGGCTTCTTCCATCATCTTGGTTGCTCTGATACTAGTTACCCTTTTCCTCTGTGGGGAATTTGGAGTCTTCTTGTTTTTCCTTGTTGAATTTTTCCTCTTTGTCTGCATTACAAGGGTCGATATGATCTTCACCTCATCATCACTTTCTCCAATCGTCTTAGGTGCCTCTGGATGAGTTCCAGGTTCATCCATAAACTCTACATTATCTTCTCGTTTCTCTTCTTCTTTAACCTTATCCTAGTGTTTCTCTTATGTTTCATCCTTGGGCTCATGGTCTATCTCCGCATCCATGTCTTCTTGATGTTCATAAGGATCTTTAGGCTTTCCCTCTTCATCACGTAAGCTTACATTCCCATCATCTGCAAACTACTTGCATGTCAGGAACTCATCCCAACACTCTTTAATTTTCTCCAATTCTAACATGATCAACAATTTAACTAGACCGTGGCGATATAGGTTCTTCTCTACATTAGTAGTCCTTCTCTTTGCTGCACTTGCCATTTTTATGAGTGATTTCAGCATGTGGTAAGTTCAATCTCTGCCCTATAAATTGCCTGAGTAAATGGATGTGATAAAGGAAGGTAAAATTGTATCGTCCCTCACAAGTGATATATTTCTGGAGAATTACTAGGAGGTATTTATATTTCTGCTTCAAACATGACCTTGACAACCCCTTAAACCAATCAGGGTTTGTATGGGAGTCCTCCAGGAAAGGCATCCACACCTCCTTTCCATAGGTTGGTTTTTAAACCATCATTCTCCATCCCAAGGAAGGTATGTTTCCTATGCGATGTATTGATATATACCCTTAAATTCAATGTCTCCTACTTGAATCTTGTCCCATCGAATCCTTTTGCAAAATCCATGGCTACCTCACTGCTATGGCCAAAGAATTTTGAGAAGAATGGTAACCATCCCACTATTTGAATTTTCTTCTTACACTTAGGAAAATCATCAAGGAGACCAACCCCGATTGTTTTAGTTTGAATCACATCCCTCATGTTTTTTGCTTTTGATAAAACCCATTGACTATACTCACACCTTGATGAAATGTCCAAATTTGGAAGGGATGTAACAATTTAATAAATGGAAGGAGTAGTTTGTAAAGAGTGGAGACGAAAATGGTAATGTAATCGTGATCATGATGATGATCTCATCATGATCTGATTGGAGGTTATGGCAATGACAATATGACAGGCATATTGGGAATGATAGATCTTTAAGAAATTTGATTGGATGGATGATGGTGAAACGGTAATGTCATATTTAAACACACTGAATCCATACCTTTCAATTATGGTGAATTCAAATCATGCCCCGAAAAATCATTTTAATTCCATGTTTAATTAAGGATCATGATTGACCTCATGAGCTCGACGTCATCCCTTCCAATTTCATCATGAGCCATTACACATATATGTCAATGGAACTGTAAAATCTCTGCTTGACATTCAGTTTATATCATTTGGATAGGTATGGCTTTGTATGGTGGAGATATTAATTGTGTTTTTTTAAAAGAATCGTGATCATGATGATTTCCACGTCATGATCCGATTCAGTCGGAATAATTAAAAAAAAAATTGACAATGAGGTTCATAAAATATGTGTTCAGTTGTTAAAATTTTGAAATAATCATGAATTCAGCTAATGAATATCGGACAATAGGCTTTAATAAAGATAGAGGTGAGGGTCATGAAAGGTTCCAAAGGAAAATCAGATAAGGATTTAAGTTGTTCAAATGGATTGCTTTAATATCATAATCCTCCACTACATTGAACAAAATGAAAGATAAATTGTTTCTAGTCTTAGTTACTTGAATCTTTTTTTACAATATGAAACATACCTGTAACTATAATAGACTCTTACCATTGTTTCCTCCAAAAGAATTATGTCATGTTCACAAGTATATGGAGTTGAGATTGTTGCATTAATAGAAACATGAATCAAAACAGGAGTAAGATCGAGAATAAGATATGGAACAAGAACAAGATTAGGAACAAGATCTGTAACGAGAATAAGAATACAAGCAACAGTAGGAATAGAGTTCTGGAAGAGACGAGCCCATAAATTCTTTATTATGGAAATCACCTTCTATTCTGAACTGGACTAGAAAGCCTAAAAAAAAAAAAAAAAAAAAAACTAAACTGAATCTGCTCTTTATTAACATCTTTGAATGCTACTAATGGAATTAGTATACAAATAGTTGGTTTGCGGCTCCCTGTGGAAACCCTAGTTCCCCCTCGCCACCTGGCTCTCTTCTTCCTCTATTGATGGCTTTGAAGGGGGATCCTCCCCCTCCTCCTCCCCCCCTCCTATTGATGAGCGGGATTTTTAGGCGTTCCTTTCCTCATTCATTTCCAACTCGCGGCCAAAGAATCCTCATGCCAAATTCGCGCCTAAATCCACTAATATTCCAACAATAATAATGTCATCAAACTTGTTTCAAAGCATGGCATTTGCCTTGCATGATTGTGGACTCATTGGGGAGTTCAATAGAAAGTGGTTGTCACTGATTACCTATAAAAATGTGGTTAGAACATGGATCTTGGAAAAACCTGCAACAATTAGATTATGCGAAACTCCCTTTTAAGTGCAAGATTTGTCACAATTATGGGAATTTTGCTAAGGATTTTAAGAAAGAAAAACAAGTGGAAAATTTTGTGAAAAATAAGGAGTAGAACCCACCAAAGGAGCAATGGCAAACCCATAAATAAAAGGCCCCAAAAGAAAACCCTATAGTCACTAAAGCTTAGGTCCCTCTAGTTGCACAAGGATCAAAGCCTTAGAATAGATTTGAAACTTTGGAACTCACGGTGGAAGAATCAAGCTCCTCGGACCCTGAGGATAAGCTTCCCACTGCAGAAGTAGCGCAAGGTAAGAATTCAGAAGAAAAAAAGCCCCTGATTCAGCTCCTTCCCCATCTCGACAGACATTCAAAGAAGTTTTGGCTGGGAAAGACCTAGTTTTGGACCTTCTTTTGTAGCCTCCCTAGGCCCCAGTTCACTCTCTCCCTATTTTGGAAAAACATGGGCCAGAGCCTGAAGGAGGGCCTCATGTTCTATGGAAGGACCTTTTTCTTAGGTTTCACCCTTAGAGCAAATTGTGGGCGTAGCGACCATAAGCAAAATCGGTTAGAAAAATGTAAGGGATAGTGCCGAAGAAGTAGATTCAAAAGTAGCCAAGTGGCGAGGCATGAATCCAAACAAGGAATTTCAAGAAAAATATTATCGAGATAAAAAGTTGGGCTCTCAATCAACCCTCGACAAATACAAATTACGAGGAGGGAAATGCAATCAAAATCAAAGGAGCAAGGCAGAGGTAAGTCCCACTCAAATATGGTTAAATAATGAAGATAGTGTCTTGGAAATGTAGAGGGTTAGGTAGTAAAAAAAAGTATCAGTCATGAAAATTCTTTCTTATTCAGTAAAAACCTTATATCCTATGCATCCAAGAGACGAAATTGGAAAAGCAACCAATGTTTTCTCAAAGTCAAAAAATTGGAGAAATAGTGCAACAATAGTGGTAATTGTAGTTGGAGCTTCAAGAATACCATATAAGAGATCATCTTCCTAATTTCTTCTTCATGCATAGATTGGAGAAGAAATCCCACTAGATTTAATGAAATATCCCTTGATTCTTATGGATGGTTTCTACTAGCACTTTATTAAAGGCTTCTCTTATTCTTATGTTTGGTTGATGGATAGACCTTCAAATTGTCAATGGATTTGAGGTAATGAATAATAGGTTCTCTATTATTTATGTGGTTGTTATTAATTGGAAGTGTAATTTAGGTGCCCATTTTATTCTCTAGATCATGTGTTTTCCAATGGCTTCCATGACAGTTTTCCTCCTTAAAGTCTATTTGGAATTTCTTCTCAATAAATTTCCCTTTGATTGATCTTGAAATCAACCTATCCATTAAAGACAAGCTATGCTTGTGCACTATAAGCCTAGCCCTTTCTAATCTTTCATAGAAACCATCTCATAGAGACCGTCATGCAATCCTTGGTTGACCCCATTTTCCCATTTGATAACACACTAGTCTCCAATCCCTCCATTTCCTTTATCTTTTCTAAAAAAATTAAACGTATATTGTTTTACTAGAGTTACTCTTCAAATTTACCTTGTGCTTCCTTCTTAAACTCTAGTAATCCTATTTAGAGATTCCTCCCTTGAGCTAGAGAAGGGTTAGGCTAAAGAGGAGAAGATGGCTAGATGTAGTGTCATTGGCCTCCCTCTTGATTATCCATAAGTTGTCATTGATTTTAGGGATTCAATATTAAGATGATAATTTGTGGGATAACCAATTGCAAGAACATAAGTGATCATATGAATTCCATAATTAAATTTAATAACATTGCTTATTATGAATGGTCTAATTTCTTTCTTCTAAGGGATCCAATTAAACAATTGTGCATTTGATTCTTCAACCATTATAATCAATTATTAATAAATTTCCTTCTAGTTATCCAATTACACTATGCATATTTGAAACAAGGGTGACATGAATAATATGGTCAAAAGTTCTTTAAAAGGGGAATACATGCATCATTCATGTCTATGTTAATATTCATTTTAGGTCATTGTTGCCATGAAATCAGGGGTTTAGATGTTATTTGTAGATTTCATGTATATTATTTTCTTGTATGCGGACATACATGTATGCAAGTGCACTTATACACATATATACATGGATACATATATAATGTATAAAGGTGATACCATTTACACGAAAATTTTAATATAACCATTCATTATATATAAGAAATATTTGATTATATGCTTTTCATATATACTTATTAAATTGGCTACATTGAAAAACACTTTTTTTTTCAATGTGGTTCACGTCAACCATTGGTGTGAGCTACATCCATGGAAACCTCGCATTTATCCCTCAAGGGGTGTAGGGCGGATAGAATATGGCAGAACATAGGGTGGCTCAATTAAGAGCCCATCATGCCACTTACAAGGAATTGAACCTAGGTGGGGAGGTTATCAATCAGTACTCCCAACCACCCAAGCTACATCCAATGGACACATTGTAAAACACATTTATATAAATATATTTCAAATTCTATTGACATGCCGTGAATCTCTTTATCAATTAATGGAGGTTCCTTAGATATTAAATAAACATATTAATAAATAGTTTTTCCCCTATTTCTATTCAATTTAGATTAGAGAATAAAATATTCATCCCCCTTTGGCAAGAGTTCAAAAAAACAACCCGTAAGGATAGGTCTTATATAGTTCACATAAACAATCTACAAAAAAAGGATAGTTACAGATTCTATAACATTTATAATTACTGATAATTCATATTCTAAGATTGTCCACAAAATTTTTCTAATAAAAAATATGTAAGACTCACTGAGGTGCCCCCTTGAAATTATTCCAAACAGAGATGGCCCGTGTGTAATTCCAGAATCTGCTTTGACATGACGTTAGCTACTGATTTGAGCTCATAGAATATATGCTAATATTGCACCAAGGGTACATACTCGTTGATCTTCTTCAACTATTCCACTAGGGGAACCATTCCAATATTCGATATCTTTGCTGATCCTAATATGTAGTTGGTCACCAACCTCAAATCACTTAACACGTGCAACTCTTGTATATCATACTTGACCGCTTTTCTTAGAAGGAAAATCAATCCCTGGAATTCTACCATGTTATTTGTACCTGACCCCAAGCTGCCCCTCCCTTGGAACCAATGCTCATTTGACATTAACAAGACAAAACCAAATCCACTCTTCCTATTGATCTTTTGGTTGGCCCCATTGAAAAAAGACCAAGGTCTACTCTCATCCACCACCAAAGCCTCAATCTCTCTCTCGGCTTGAGGAGCAGGCGATGTCTTATAAAATTGGAAAAGCGGAAAGAGCCTAAGATGCTACATGAATTTTTGGCCTAGACTGGCCCTTGAAGATGACCCCATTCCTTGTTATCCACAACCCCTAGAATACTATCAAAGGAAGCATTCTGAAGGGTTTAATCTTTGGATCCTCAAAAAACTTCCTGAAGCAATTCTCCACTATTGGCCTTTCCCATGGGGATGGGCACTTTAACATCCTCTCAATCTCACACCAAACCGCTTTAGCAAAAAAATAGTCCACAAACAAATGTATCGTTGTTTCCTCTCCTTTACACAAAGAGTGAAAACCCAGACCTTGAAAATTAAACCTCTACATCCTGTCCCAGGAAAGAACTTTATTTTCCAAAATTAACCAGAAGTGAAGCACACTCTTTGGAGGTTCTTTGAATTTACAAAGTCTCTTCCACCACCATTTTGGCGCCCTCATATCCAGAGAAAATACTAACCTATAACCCAAATTAGCCATATAAGTTCCTCTGTCCAAATTATAGATCCATTTTTGCTTATTCACCTCCCCGGATATATGTATACGAGCTTTTGTGGGCATATCAAAGTAACCATTCCAAGGACATTTCCGTTCCTCTGACAAGTCTAATTCTTCCGCAGTCATCCACCTTTCCCTCCAAAGAGAGGTCCCCTCTACATTTTCTACTCTATCCAAAGTAGCCCTCCCTATAGACTGCAACTATCTGATGAGACCCACTAGAAGTCACTCTCTACCCTGGCTTACCATAATGGCATCGCAACCAACTCAAACAAATTTTCCATTTCCTACTTTCCAAGCTAAAAAATGAGTTGGAACATCAAAATAATTTGAGAGAGATTTACAGTGATTTGATGCCTTGGAACTATTTTTTTCACTTCGCCTTACGTAGTCCATCATTGAATCCAGTGCTATGTATTTGGAAATCAAAATTTCCTTCCAAAAACTGTCCTTTGTGAGGAAATTCCATAGAGATTTTGCAGCGAGAAATTTGTTGAAAAGAAATTTCTTTTCATTCCCCAACCTCCAAGACTGTTGGGGGGCGCTATATTTTTCCAATTCGCTAGATGAAATCCAAGGTAATCCTTACCATCCACCATAGGAAGTTAAATCACATTTTTTTGATAGAATTCAACATTGATAATGGAATGGATTCCATTAAGTGCTAGTACATAAGGATAGATTCTATCATAGACTTGATTAGAACCAACCTCCCTCCTTTGGAAAGCCATTTGTTACTCCATAAAGTGATTAAGGCTTCCACTTTTTCTATCAACCATAGCCAGTCTCTCTTTCCATACCTGATAGCCTTCAACATGAATCCTAGGTAGGAAACTCCCTCTTCCATAGGTCTCACTTCATAAGGGAAGAAACCCCTCCAAAACCCTTCCTCTGCCAACTAAATATCCAGGATATGAAGAGCAGACTTGCCCACATTAATCTCCATACTTGATTCCTTGTAGAAAAAATCCAAATTCTCTTCCAGACAATGACATTCTACTAGGGATCGAGCATATAATAGGAAAAGGTCATCAACGAACATAAGGTGATTAATGTGTGAAATTCTATGTCACAACAGATCTAAGAGCTGATGTATACCTCACAAAGAAAGAATGAGCATAAAATTAGAATAAGAGTGAAAACTGCAGTAAAAAGGAGCAGAAGAATAATAATGCAGCAGAACTTAGATAGGAGCAGAAATGTCACATGTTCCAATAATCAATATAATAAACAATGATGTTACAATGGAGAGAATTCGAATCATGCAGGAGAATTCGAACCTCAGTTTGTCTAGAATGAGATTATCACCACTGGAGTGCTCTGAAAGACTCAAAGTCAACTGAACAAAACCTAAACTCAGTTAACTGAAGTCACAATCAGTTAACTAACTAAGGAGGGTGCAATAGTGACTCTGTCATGCATTCCAGTCAGAAAAGGGTGCATGAGGCCACAATCAGTGTCATCCAAGGATCTAACTCCCCACAAGAGTTAGATAACTCAGGTGGACTGCACCGGAACACTTAGCGGGTTCCTATAAAATAGGGAACTGACTAAAGTGGTCCTAAAATGATGCATGCAGGGCTCAGAAGGTGGTAGATGGATCTTGGAGGACATCTGCACACCACTAGGGAGGAAATGACATCATCAAAAACTAGGAAAAATAAATAATGCTAGGTAGGACAATGATGGAGTATTGAAATATCCTAACACCCCCCTTAATCCATACTTTTGCATCCTGGGCCCTGGTTACTAAGACCAAAGCTCACCCATACAATCAAATAAATGATAAAAAGAACTGTCCATGAACCAAGAAAATGGGGAAAAAAGATAATGGGAAAAATACCCTCCCCAAAAAGAACAGCAGTAGGGAACTCAAAGAACCTTCATACTAAGCAGAGAAGGAAAAAAAATTCCTCAGTGAAATCCTTTTCAAAAATATTGGCAAGCTGCTCCTATGTAGGATAGTAATGCAGGTGCTAGAAATGGATCTGCTCCTCTGATGTGCCTCCCACTGTGTATAAGTTGTATTTTCCAAAAAAAAGTCTTTCATGAACCCTTCTTGCTACTGGAGCAAATGGCTCATTGTGGTCCAAATCATGAACCTTTGAGTACCTTTTGTCAGAAAACCGATATTGTCACCTGGTTGTAGATCACCCATGGAATGTCTCTCCAAGAGATTGTAGATCAAACCCCACCATCATGCAGCACCTCTCTAAGAGAAGTGGATCTGCATGACATAGTGCAAGTTTTGCATGATACTGAGATCTGGTGGTTCTATGGCAGATGGATCCCCAACTGTGTTCCCAACATCTACAAGGACTTTGTGAGCCCATATTGGCCTTGGCCATGGATTGGAGCATGTGTTGGATCTGGATCTAAATTCTAATCTCCTTGAACTTTATTCTCAACATCAAGATCTTGATCCTCATCTTCATTAGAAGAGGTATCACTATGATCTTCATTAGATTCCGATGGGGTAGGAAGAGAGTATGGAAAAAAATGTGAGAATTCATATGCCTTGGAGGCATGGTTTGCAAACCCTTTTGCTATAATCTTCCCACTAGAGATCTCTGCAATCTCAACTGTGTCAGGACCAAAGACCACTTTATTTGGTTAACCTGTGTGAGTCATCTGATGTAAAGACAACAAATTTTCCGACAAAGAAGGCACAAATAGAACATTCTTGAACTTGCCATGCTCCATATGTACTGTGCCCAACTCTTCAACAAAGATTCGAGAGTTGTCTCCCATGTGAATAATTAGACCATCTTAGAGATCTAGAGAAGAAAATGATTCTCTGGAGGCAACCATGTGGTTGGAGGCTCCTGAATCTATGAGGAGGGATTGTGATTTCGAAAATCCAGCCTTCAGTGCATGGCATCTCTCATGACCATCATAATCACTTCCATAATCAATCTCTCTTGCACCTTTTGGGAGGGAAATGTTGTGCTATTCAAGAAGCTTGGTCAACTGATCTATCTTCTTCTGCATGCAATATCTCTCTGGGTGGTTTCCTTTCTTGCAATAGGAACACTTGGGTTTCTCAAATCCCTTCTGTTTTTCCTTATTAGAGATGGAGGCTCCTTCTGGTGGACTTGACTTGGAATTCAACTTGGGTTCAGATGGCCTCTTGTCCTTTCCTTTGCGCCGCCCTTTCCCATTCGCACTTTTTGATTCTCCAACCATAAGAGCTTGATCTTTGGAGGCCTTAAAGGCACCCATTTGGATCAACTTTTCTTGTTATTGGATGAGAGATTCAGTGAAAACATCTAAGGATGGAATCTTCCAACCAGGGATTGACATTCACCCAGAATGGAAGGTAGAGACAAAAATGGATAACTTAGGACCTAGCTTGCTCAGAATGGATAGCACCAATTGATCATCCTTCTTCTCAATGCCACACTGCTTGCATTGCATAACCAGAGATTTGAATTTTGAAAAGAACTGCTGAATGGTCTCAAAACTGCTCGGTTGTAGAGCAATCAACTCATTTTCCAAAATATGGCCTCTTAGTTCATCTTGTTTGCCAAAGAGGGTCTCTAAATTCAACCATAACTCTCTTGGAATCTTCAATCCTTCGATGTGGAAGAGTATATCTCTGGAAATATGAATACACATGAAACCAAATGCTTCATTCAATCTATTCAGATACTTGGTTTTCTCCACAGCTGATGTTGGTTCGGGATCCTTCCCCATTGTCACCATATACGGTGATTTGTTTCACAATACCATATGCATATCATCCCTCCAATAAAGATAATTGAAGGGTATCAGGATTCTAGGAGAGAGAGGAGAGTTTGAATTGTCCATTATAACTGCTAGAGCGAATATAAGGTGAAACTGCTACTACTGTAGAAAAAAGTGTTGCAACTGCAGAAAATTGCTGTAACTACTGCAACTACAGAAAAATGTTGTAACTACTGATGCACTCAAAAAATTGAATAACCTGAAAAAAAAATCTCAATAAGGAGGTATACTACTATAGAGCATTGCTTTAGGACAGTAGGAACTTTTATCTAGATCCTTCACACCTGGCTAGACCTCATTGGATTTATCCAATGAATTCAATGCAATGGCACCATGATTTGTTGTGGAAATCCAGATGTTTCTGGTGCACTACTGAAGGAAGATGCTCAAACTATTCGCTCTAATGGATCTGATACCATGTGAAATTCTATGTCACAACAGATCTAAGAGCTAATGGATACCTCATAAAGAAAGAATGAGCTGAAAATTAGAATAAGAGTGAAAACTACAGTAAAAAGGAGCAGAAGAGTAATAATGCAATGGAACTCAGATAGGAGCAAAAATATCACATGTTCCAATAATAAGTATAATAAATAATGATGTTACAATGGAGAGAATTCGAATCATGCAGGAGAATTCAAACCTTAGTTTTTCTAGCATAGGGATTATCACCACTAGAGTGCTCCGGAAGACTCAAAGTCAATTGAACTGAACCTAAACTCAGTTAACTGAAGTCACAATCAGTTAAATAAATAAGGAGGGTGCAATAGTGAGTCTTTCATGCATGCCAGCCAGAAAAGGGCGCATGAGGCCACAATCAGTGGCATCCAGATCTCTAACCCTCCAAAAGTGTCAGATAACTTAGGTGGATTGCACCGGAACACTCAGTATGTTCCTATAAAATGGGGAACTGACTGGGGAACTGACTGAATTGGTCCTAAAATGATGCATGGGATCAGAAGGTGGTAGATGGATCTTGGATGACATCTGCACACCACTAGGCGGAAAATGACATCATCAACAACTAGAAAAAATAAATAATGCTAGGTAGGACAAGGATGGAGTATTGAAATATCCTAACATAATGTTCTCTCTACCATTAAAAGATATCCCTGATATTTTGTGCCTGGATATTTCATAATGAAAAATCCTACTCATGCTTTCAATAGCTAACAAAAATAGATAAGGAGAGAGCAGGCAACCTTATCTTAACCCACATGTGGATTTGAACAACATAGAACCTAAACCATTGATCAAAACTACAAAGTGTGGAGAGGACACATACTCCATTATCGAGCTCGTCATTTCCATACCAGACCCTATTTGTAGAAGCACCAACATGATAAATAACCATGAGGCTTTGTCATAAGCCTTTGATAGGCCCAATTTTATAGCAGCCACCTTTAGATTTTGGGTCTTGACAGAATGAAAACCTTCTTGAGTTGATCCTACTTATTCATGAATTAAATTTCCTTTAAAAAAACCAAATTTCTCCTTGGATATATATCTAGAAAGGTGGGGCTTTATTTGCACTGCAGTGATTTTTGAAATAATCGTGTAAACCCCATTGCACAGAGAGATCAGTATGTAATCCTCAAAAGGGACTGGGTGATCTCTATTTGGAATCATAGCTAAGAAGGTGAAGTTTATTAACAATGGAAGAGTACCAAAGAGGTGAACATATTCAACCACTTTCAACAGATCATCTCCCACCGGATCAAATAAGTCCACTAAAAATTATGGGGGCCATCGATCAGGACCCAAACTCTTGTCCCTCTGGAAATATTTCATAACAACTAACAATTCTGACTTTGACGTAGACTGGAATAACTCTGCACTGTCCTCAGGCTCTAGAAGAATGGGAAAATTACCTATCACCTACAACAAACTCCCCATGTCTTGATTTCCAGGATTTGAGTAGAGAAACTTAAAATGGTCCACTGCTAAAACTGGAAAATTCTTGAAACCCCTGATTACGAGACCAGGCAAGTCTTGCAACTCCCAAATGGTGTTATAATTTCTCCTATGTGCCGCAAAATTATGAAAATATTTTGTATTTTGGTCCCCTGCATTTATCCAAAGAGATCAACTTTTCATCCTCCATTCCACTTCTATCTCCTCCAAAAACTTTTGCTTCTCATTCTCACAAGAGAGCACCTCCTGCCTCAAAGTCTTTGAAGTAAATATTACCGAGGAGTTTGAGTGCAATAATTCCAACCACTCCTCAATCCCCAAAATATTTACTTCCTTGGCCCTTTTTTTCTTGAATCCACTTGGCCACCACCTCCTTTAACCTTCTCAAAGACTCTTCCATTTGAACAAAAGCATTTATCTCTCCGTCCTACACAATGTGCCTCCAATTCTGAATATCCGAGGTTTAGAAGCCCGAATCTGCATATCAATTTGATTTATATTTGAAAGGGGGGCCTGGTTTCTTTCCAGAGATCCAATATTTAAAAAAATAGGGAAGTGGTATGAGAATAGACTAGGTCCTACCCAAGACCTGAATAAACCCAATTCTAGAGAAAAACATTCATGAATGAAAAAATGGTCCAAGTATTTTGAAATACCTTGGTCTCTTATGCGTTTATTGCTCCATGTGAGGTTGACTATTGCTGGATTGATATCCATCCAATCACTTTTCTCAAACATATCTCTGAGAAGAGGGGCTAAGGGGTTCTCCCAAGCGATCACTCCCCAGATTTATTCCATCGACAAGGTCAAATTCATGTCCCCACCAACAATAAGGATTAACGACTTGAAGAATTCTTTGGATTGGAGCAATGTATAAAAATCCATCGTATTATCACAAGGGCCATAGATATTTAAAATATTATTTTTTTGTTCAATTCCTATCTCTATACCTCCGTCCCCAAAACCGATATAACAACAAAGAATTCTCAATTCGAAAGTTTTTTGTGAATCCTGACACCAAGCCGCCAGACTTTCCACCAACATTCAGCAACAAAAACAACATATGAGGAAGTATTTTCTCCAATGTAGCGGTCACTTCCTTCCCTTCCATCATTGTTTCATGCAATAACAAAATATCTGGTTTTTCCACTTCCATCAGATGCTTGAGGGCTCTAATATTGGATTTCCCTCCTAATCCATGCACATTTATGGAAGACAACTTTGATAAGGAACACCTGCAGGGGTGTTTCCTTCTCTAAGAACCCCGGTGATACTTAATTGTCGACCTTGAGATAATTCTCTCTTTGTTTTTTCTCTCGCATGGAACATATGATATTTCTGCCCAACCTTGCATGGAATAGTGCTAGTATCCTCTTACATATCCAACCCCCCAGTCTGAAGAATTCCTTTCGATCACAAATGTAAGAAATATCGGCCTCGAGAACTTCCTCCTAAGAGATTATTACCCCCCTTCTAACGATTGTGACACCTTCGACTGCCCCCTATGGGAAGAATCACTAGCCAGACCAATAACCAACTCCTCATTACTCTTTAAGTATGGGATTGTTGCCTCCTCTCTAGTATGAACATCCCTTAACACAACCTCTTCCTTTTTAGCAGCTGAAATTACCTCTGAACCCATAATCACCTGGCTCGAATTCTATCCCCGCTCCCCCTCCTTTGTTCCACAAACTTTCCAAATCGCTACCACACTATCTATCTAACTACTCAACATCTCCAGACCTTACAACACCTCTTGAAAATATGGATTCTTCTCTTCTGGAGATGGAGGATTCATCGACAAGATAGCATCACATAGTACATCATCCACCCACACTCTCTTTACTGTCACCTTTTTTCCTTGTCCATGCATAGTACTTGTTTCATTCAGATAAGAGAAATACTTCCATCCTCAGAAAATAATTCCTTTCGCTTCCAAATCTGTTTTTTAAATTCTAATGAGCATTCCACCACCACGTTTTTTAACTCTGGCTCTAGTAAGCATCGAAAGGGATCAAATCACTTTAGGTGCAAACAATTCTTTAAGTTTAAGACTCTAAAATGGGTTTGCACCTCAAGAGATTTGATCCCTCTTGATACTTGATAGAGCCCAAAATAAGATGAATCTATGCTATTACATATACACATATAAATATATCATTTAAATATACACACAAACATATATGTACTTATATAATGATATCGCAACAACCAAAATACTATATATATATATATATATATATATATGAACTTTTAATATAAGTCAAAATAAGGTAAATATTACTGTGATTAAAGAATGATGCAAGAGAAAATGAAAACAATCATTATGTACAATTAAGGTAAAATAACAATGCTCGACATGAAAATTACTTGTATCAAAAGACATTTACACAGATTGTACATTTTTCTCTAGGATCAAAATTAACAAATATCCGTAATTCATATTATGCATATTTGAAGTAAGGTCGACACAATTTGGAATTCTATGCTAAACAATAATACAAAATTCAATTTATTTAAGAAAAGCAAGAAATATATTATGCATATAATCATTGATATTTCTCATCTTAGAAGGTTTTATTAATGGGCCCTCTAGTATTAAGCAATGGGTGGCACCTAGGGGTGATTCCGATCACTTCCCCATTCTAATGGAGCTATTCATGGGCCTAGCTAAACCTCCTAGTCCTTTTAAATTTGGTTCATGCCGTTTGTAGGAGGATAGTTAATTGAACCTGGTTAAAGACACTTGGATCCCTTTTGACAGTGGAAGCAATGCCTCCACAGCCTTGCAATTTCTTCAGAATATAGCGAATTAAATCCAAATCCCGGGTATGGGCCACCGAGAGGAGATTATCTATTCAAAAGGAACTCTGTGATGTTGAAAGCGAGCCGAGTCATTTTTATTCTCAAAGGTTGGACGAATTCAAAAGTATAGAGAAGAAGAATTATATTTAGGATCTAGAAGCCAAGAAATAGAAAATATTGTTGGAAAAATAGGCTCAATGGAGACTTAAAAGTAGGGCACTTTGGTTGAAGTGAGGTGATGATAATACTAAGTATTTTCATAATTATGTGAATCATAGGAAAAGCATGAATTCCACTTCAAAGTGAGAACAATGAGGAAGTATCAGGGCATAGGGACTTATCTGCCTTGGGATTCAACCATTTCAAGAACTTATTTTAGGAAGACAAGGGTGTTTCAGTGGCACATATGTTGAGTGTTTATGCTATATATCCATCCTTCATCAATGAATAACAAAACACTTATTTACAGGATCCTATCTCATCTAAGGAATTAAAGAAAACACTTTCTCAATTGCAAAAGGAAAAGAGCCTAAGCCTTGATGGTTGTCCCTTTGAGTTTTTCACTGCTTTTGTGGAAGTTTTTGAAGATATTCTTATGAACGTTATGGAGGAATCTAGATTAAATGGCCAGATTTTAGCAGTGTCCAATGCTACTTCTTATATCTCTCTTATTCCTAAATATGACAAGCCTTCAAACATGGAGGAATTCGGGCCTATTTCTTTATGCAATTGTATTTATAAAATTATTGCCAAAATCATTGCTGTCAGGATAAAAGGTAAAATCATTGCTGTCAGGATAAAAGGTATTCTCTCCAACTCTCTATCTCAAGAACAATTTTCCATTTTAACTGGAAACAAATCCATGATGTAATCAACATTGCTCAGGAGATTTTCCATACAGTGAAGCTCAATCATTCTCCTGCAATGATTGTCAAAGTGGATATCTCAAAGGATTATGATCGAGCAAACTGGTTATTTATGAGGTTGGTGCTACTCCAAGTTGGTTTCGATTTATAGTTAGTGAATTGGGTAATTTTCTATGTTACTTATGTTTCATTTGTTGTTCTCATTAATGGCTCATCCTCTACTTTTTTCAAATCGGGAAGGGGGATTAGGAAGGCTTTCCCTCTGGCACCACTTCTCTTCATTTTGGTGGTTGAAGGATTAACTAGACTGATTCTCCAGGGAAAGCACATGGTGGGCCTTAAAGGTATATCTGTTGGTAGCTATGTACATATTACTCATGTGTTCTTTGTTGATGGTATTTTTCCATTTTCCAATGGTTCCAGCTGAGAAGTGATAGTGCTTCATATTTTACTCAATATATTTGGTAATACAACAGGCATGGTTTAAGACATTAGAAAATATTCTTTATCTTTCATGTATATTGAGCAGGAGTATTTGGATTGGATTTGTACTTAGTTAACCTTCCTAGTGGTGGATGTGGAACTTGGTCTGATATACTTAGGTTTCATCCTCAATCCAAATGACTATTAGAAGAAAGACTGGGACTATCTCATTGGGAAGGTGGAAAAAAGATTTCATATGTGGTGTAATAAGTGGCTCAATAGAGGGATATTGGTTAAATCCATTTTGGAATCAGCCCCACTCTATTGGGTTTCTATGGCCTCTTTACATGTTGGTACTTTGGAGCATATTAGAAAGATTTGTTATAATTTCCTTTGGAGAGGGAATAAGGAAGATCTTCATTTTCACTGGTGTGCTTGGTATCTTCTTGCTATACCTAAGGACCTAGAAGGTTTGGGTTTCAAGGATCCTAAAATATTTTCCAAGGCACACTACTAAGGGGGTATGGAGAATTCTCAAAGGAGAAGGGATATGGGTCAAAGTGGTACACCATAAATACATTTCTCCCCTTTTAGTGGAAGAATGGTTCAGCATTGAAGACAAATCTTGTAGGAACGTTTCTAACATGTGGAAGACTATTCTTGATGCTTTTGATGTCATTGGAGTCCAACTAGTTTGGAAAATTGGTAATGGAAGAAAATTTAGGTTGGGTCAAGACCCATGGATTGGAAGCGATGGTCCCCATAGACTACCTCTAGCTATTGGATGGTTGGAGATATCAGGGACTCATCACCTTGTCCCATATAAGCGATATGGAAAACCCCAATGTTTTTGTACAACATTGTCTATTAGATGATGATATGGGTTTAGAGGAAGTTGGAGACAGGTTGGCTTGGGATAGGTATACCCAATATCTCAAGAATAGTCAGGTCAAATTAAAGGATTTTGAATATTCTTTGGTGTGGGAAAGAAATCCCTTTGGGATTTTTTACTCTCCAAATATTGGTTATAAGGTTGTAAGAGAAGAAGAGGAGTTTCCTAAGACCAGTTGGTGGCACAAGCAAATTTGGAATTTCAATTGTCCTATGAAGTGCAAACTTTTCTTATGGCTAGCTCTGTTTAAAAAAATTCTAGTTTGGTAGCTGATGTTGAGGAAAATTTGGCAAGGGCCTAGCCCATGCCCACTATGTCATGCAGGTAATGATAGTGTTGAACATCTCTTCATTTCTTGCTCTTATATTTATAGGTCGTGGGATCATGGCTCACTGGTATGCATAATTCCCTTTTATTGGTATGTGGCTTCCCTTGATGAGGCTCTTGCTCTTTGGACCAAAAATAAGTCTTTTGAGGGGTACCTTTCCCTTCTTGTTCTTTTCATCTGGGGGGTTTGGATTGCTAGGAACTTGTCTATCTTTGAGGATATTCACATGCATCCTATTGTATCATATGATAAGGGGTTGGCTATTTTGAACCACTTCCCTCAATTGGTCATTCAAACTAGATCTAGGGTGATTGAGGTGGAAGTGATTGATAAAAATCAACCTTAGCTATTCTTTGATGGTGCTTCCCAAGGCACTCCTCCGTTAGGAGGGTCATGAGGTATTATGTATCTCATTAATGATCATATCTGGTTTCAATACTCTGCAGGATTAGGCCCCAACTCCAATAATTGAGCGGAAATTTTGGCACTCAAGTTATCTCTGATCATGGCTATCTAGAAAGGAGTGTTTTTCCTTCAGTTCTTTTGGGATTTTAAGTTGGTCATATATTAGGTTAAGGAGAATAGACCTCCTAGAAATAGTCTCCTTATTCCTATTTATGAGGAGGTTCAAAATTTGAGGAGTTAGATCTAGGTTGTTGTTTTCTCTCATGTTTATAGGGAAAGAAATTCCCCGGATGACGGGATTTCTAAGGATGGTCTCTAAGTGGCAAAGGGATATTGGATCAAAATGGATAAGGACGATCACAGGGAGGTGATCTATGATCCGGATTTATATCCTAGTTAATGATGCCTTTATTGTTTATTTCTTTGGGGGATAGAGGAGGCTACTTCCATTCTTTTCATCTTAGCTCTGGCTATGGTTTTTCTTTAAAGGGCATATTATTAGTTTTCTTTTTGTTTAATGTAATACTAGGAATGTACTCTTTTTGTAATTAGTGGCAAGGATTCAATCCTATAAGTGGTTTCAATGGTGACAGTTAGAGGCACCGTTGTATGTTTTTGGCTTTTCATGCCAAATCTAACCTTTTATCTTGTAAGATCTTTATGATCTCTGCAAAATGTGATCTATTATCTAATATATTGTGGTTTGTTTTCCAAGGAAAAAATTTCTCATCTTAGAATTTCATTTTCATCATGCTTGTTGGAATAAAGGTAGGCACAAGATCATATAACCAAATTCCTCTTAGATTTGGTTGGAATAGAATCATTTAGGTTTGATGTATTTTCTAGATGTTACATATTTGGTTCCTGGGGCACAAGGATATGATGTGTGTTTGTAAACTTTAAGTATATGTGCTCATACACGACACACATATTTATGAGCCTATGATCACATGCTTATTATTATTATTAAGAAGTAATGTTATAAAATATATTATACATCACCTTACAATATTAATTAATATGCTTTACCATGTGATCATAGGCTCATAAATATTTTCTCATCGCAAAATTGGAGGAGAAAATATTTGGTTTCCAAAATCCCTTCATGCTAAGTTGGTTTAATCCCCCACTACAAAAAAACCCACTTGAAAATGGTGTATGGGGTGTGTGATTCTTCTCTTTACATGGCCAAGTAACCTGGATTCTTCAAGTATAGCAGTCCATTAATTGAATTAACTCCAAAATTTTTAGGAGTATTCCTTATAAGTATTATTTCCTAAACCTTGTGTATTAAATGCATTGAATTTATATACATTGTACAATATACATTTACATTAATGAGTACATACATTGTACATCAATGATTTACTATGTACAATGTTGCTTGTATATATCTAATAATTGACATATAGATGAATTATGATTAAATATAAATTGGTAAAGCATATTAATTAATATTGCGAGGTGATGTATAATATATTTTATAACATTACTTCTTAATAATAATAATAAGCATGTGATCATAGGCTCATAAATATGTGTGTCGTGTATGAGCACATATACTTAAAGTTTACAAACACACATCATATCCTTGTGCCCCAGGAACCAAATATGTAACATCTAGAAAATACATCAAACCTAAATGATTCTATTCCAACCAAATCTAAGAGGAATTTGGTTATATGATCTTGTGCCTACCTTTATTCCAACAAGCATGATGAAAATGAAATTCTAAGATGAGAATTTTTTTCCTTGGAAAACAAACCACAATATATTAGATAATAGATCACATTTTGTAGAGATCATAAAGATCTTACAAGATAAAAGGTTAGATTTGGCATGAAAAGCCAAAAACATACAACGGTGCCTCTAACTGTCACCATCGAAACCACTTATAGGATTGAATCCTTTCCACTCATGATAATCACTAAGAAAACCTATATAACTTAATGCTTTATAAATAACCATGAAGGAAATAATGCATCCAAAACTAAAAATCCATCTCATAAGCAAGCATCATAAGTTAATTAACTAACAAACCACTACACACACCATCAATAGACCAATTGTAATGCACCAGGGTTGTAACAAAGCTCTAGGGTCTTGAGGTGATATCCATTTTGGTAGTGTGGTATTGTAAATAATTACAATGTTATTTGCTTTTCAACCACTAATGTTGAATATAGAGTTGCATGTAGTGATAACATAGAGGTAGTGTGGATTCACACCCTTAGTTGTGAGCTTAGATTTCCTTTTGAGGATTCAAATGTAGTGTATTGTAACAATCAAAGTGCAATCCAAGTAGATAGTAATCATGTTTCCCATAATACAAAAAATCATCCAAATATTCATGCACATTATTTGAGACAGTTGGTACAAGATAAATTCATGTCTCTTATTTAATATAGTAGGAAAAATGATCAAATTGTTGATATCTTTATGAAGCTAATGGAAGAAACTAAGTATGTTAAAATTTGATCTATGCTTGGGATTTAAGAAGCTATAATTATGGGGTAGTATATAGAGGTAATTTCACCTCTTGAAACTCCTAGGAGTTGTGTTGATAGAGGGGATTGTTAGAACAACAAGATCTCCCCAAAACCAGGAGCTTAAAGAGCTAGCTAGTGTCACTTTTAAGACATTTAATGGTCCATTAATCAGTGGTCAAGCGATTGGTTATAGCAACTAAAAATGGTCCTAACCATGCCAGTTGGCGTGTAGGTCAAGGCATAAAATATGGACCTTGATCATGCCTAAAGTAATTAGAATTCAAAATTGGCTAGGTATTTCTCATTTTATGGGGGTTGGTTACACATTTGTCTATATATAGATGATATTATGGATGGATTTATTAGACTATTGTTGATTCTAAATGGATCAATATATAATTTTTCACCTACTTGGAGCTTTCAGGGTAAGAAGATTGGGTGAATTGGCTTGTAGGGCCCATTTTATGGGTAGGTCTCATTTTGCATATTTGGGGTATGGAACCTTCCGAGACTATTTGAGGGTATAAAATATTTTTGGGGGGGTCAAAATTTCATCACTAGTTCCATTTCCCTTTGCGTGATTCTACAATCCAAGTCCTTTCCAACGGTCCAAAAATCACCTCAAACAGAGTCCATATGCAAAAGTTATGCCTCCCGCAAGTTGACCTATCCAGTTGACCACCATGGTACTGAGTGAATTCCACATCAGCTCCTATTTCTCACATGTGGTGACAATCACGTTTGTACCTTGACGAAAATTCTAGAAGGACCAAAATAGTAACCCTAATAAAGAATCGTGGCATGCAAAACCCTAAAATTAACCCTAGACAATTATCGGGCTATGTTAAATACTAGGTCGTCGGAAGAAGAAGGGGGTTTCATTCTTTTGATGTATTGTATTGATCCATAGTTGAGTAACAATGTGGGAGAGGATGTTAGATCAGAACATAGGATATAGGAGATCCTATAGTATCCATTATGGCCGTAGAGTCATATGTAACTCCATAGAGAGTACCATTTCCTTTGTATTTGCAATTGGACATAAAGAGTAAGGCATCGTCCTCATTTATGGTTGGGTTTTTTTCCCCATAGTGTGTTTTATTAGAATATATCTTGTGTTATTGTGTACATACTTTCTCTAGTTATTATTTTTTCATTTCTATCTATTTGGCATTCCATAAAAATAAGTTAATAAAATAAGAACTAAGTTGTAAGATTTGTTGTTACAAATTGTTCTCATGGAATATCCACAACAGTTTACATATCAATTGTAATCATTGTTAATTCTATATTTCAACCTATGCTCACTTATGATTTAGTTTTGTAATAATGTATTTTGAAACCACATCTCTCTCTCTCTCTCTTTGTTGGAATTCATTGTTATTCACATAAACAATTCTCGTATTCTCCAACAAACTCGAGGGGAAGTCAATAGATGTGTTTGAGGCTTGTTGGTACCTTCCTCTTGATGATGGACATAGTGGTCCTAGGTGTACAAACATGGAACCAAAGTCACATCACACATTTTGGAAACCATAATTATTAAAAAGAACTGGAAGAAAAATTGGCTATAGAAGAGATATGGATATAGGCAACAAATAATAATGAACCCAATCCCTAGTTATGAGAAGATAGAGTGAC
The DNA here is from genome assembly GCA_027924585.1 of Larix kaempferi. NCBI lineage: Eukaryota > Viridiplantae > Streptophyta > Pinopsida > Pinales > Pinaceae > Larix > Larix kaempferi. The sequence continues at coordinate 4,834,439 of BSBM01000394.1, forward strand.
AAAATACTTCAAGCACTTGCATGGAAGAGTAGGAATATATCAAGGCCACTAGTTGTGGGATAATGATCCCTTTCTTTTAAGGGGATCCTACCACTAAAGGGAGATAAATATATAATGTACAAGTTGTGGCCTAGGAAAGGGTTCATCATCCATTTATATGTTTAGCACTTGAGTATTCTATGACAGAGCGTTGGTTTTCCAAAGATTGATATACTATAATATTATTATAATGATATATGGGTTGTTGCTAGACTCATGAATGAAATGAACCCCTCATTTTAAATATGTTTATGGTTCTAATGGTTAAACCATTATCATCATGTATTCTTTGTCATTTTGCATACTTTTATATCAACATTTCCTTATATGTTGTCATGAATAGTTTATCCTCTAATATATTATGAAGCATAATTAATGTTGAATCGAATGGTTATAAATGTGTTATTATTATATATAAGTATACACATGACTACATATGTCATTTGTTGGCTTTCCCATACCCTTATGTCTTGGAAATGCACCTTAGGTGATACCTTCCCTATTCTCAATAATTGATATATAAGTATTACAAGACAATCCCTTTATTGGATATAAACGTGGACCCTAGTAAACTCATTCAGGTCAACATGTACTTTTAACCCTTTGGAAATATGAGAGTATATTTTGTTCCATTATTTATTGTAAATCGATGATTTGTCTCCTTAAAGTAACAAGGTAGGACTGAATTTCCTCTACAACGAAGGTGTTGGATGGGGTTTTGAAGAGATCATGCTTCATAGTTTTTCATTGAATATTTTTCCATTATTGTTGAGATGGAACGTTCAACAAAGGAATCAAGGGAAAATGTCTCAAGTATATTTTAACAAGTTTTTTTCTTAAAGCATCCAAAGTAGGTAGAGTATCAATTGTTGAATAATACGCCCCAAGAATTGGTTTTATAAAGGAGGATTTTATATTTTAAAGAGTTCCCATGCATGTTTCAAATGGGGTCACTCTAGGAATATATAGAAAAATAAGTCATCTGATGCATTACATAGGGTTCATTGGGATGGACCAAAGAGGGGCTTGATATGTCTTATCCAAAATACATAGACATAAAGGATCAATTGGGGAGAGGTTGTGTAAGTGGAATATGACTGATCGAACCAATGAAGACATGTTAAAAAGGGGAACCACTAGATTGTGGAAGGACCCATTGGCATGAAGACATGTTAAAAAGGGGAACCACTACATTGTGGAAGGACCCATTGGCATAGGCATTTTTCATGTTGAGACCTTTAAACCAACATGGATCAAAAACTTGGATAAATGTGGGATATATCGCATGGGAAGAGGAGATAATTTTTTATTAGTCATAGAAACATTTTTGGTGATGAGGTAGAGTTATTCACCCTTGCATCTAAGATCTATATAGTGAAGAAGATAGATCAAGAAACACCAATACCGAAAACACTTATGATCATATATCTTACTCAATTATGCTTGTAACTTTCTATGAGCAATTAATTACAATCTTACTATATTATGTGGTCCAAGTACTTATTAGTTCCTGCCAAGGCAGGGATTATAACAATGGGTCCATTGTCAAAACTAAATTGATTTTTTATTAGTTTGATCAATTTAATAGTTGTTTTACAATGTTACGTAAAAAATAATTATTAATTTTATTTTTTTTAAATAATAAAATGTTTTTTAATTTTTAAAATTAGAAAATGCTATTTTGTTATTGGTTGTAAGGTTTGATTTGACAAAATACCCTTGATTGGAGGTGACAATTAATTTTAAAAAAATATTTTATTTAAATTTTTTTTCTCAAATTGACACATAGTCATAAATAGTACATATAACAATTATTTTACAAATACCAAAGCAACAACTAGTGGTACACATTAATTGTGGATGGTATGTACATCAACAACTAGTAGTACACATAATAATTGTGGATGGTATGTAATCAATTATTTTTCAATATATTATGGTTAATAAACCTTCTACTAAAATTATTTTTCAATACTTTAATGACGAAATAATTTTTTAAACAAAAACTATGATCAAATTATTTTTCAATATTTTAACCATGTTTTAATGGCGGGATCATTTTTTAAACAAAAGTTATGATCAAATTACATTCCATATTGATTGATCACCAATGACCATGACTGCTAGGATCGCATGGTCTATATGTTGCTAACAGACCTTACCCGTACAACATTAAATGTTTTTGAGTTGGAAGGTGTTTACCGTTAACATTCTAATATTATAATAGATATCCAAAGCCATCCGTTTTTTTCAAATACTTTCCATTAATTTTACATTGTATTATTCATTCTTATGGGTTTTCAAACTAATATACAATATTTTTTGTGTGTGAGACATTATTGATGGGTTTTTAAAACAATAAACAATACTCTTTTTTTGTGATATAGTGGTTTTTTAATTTATGAGTCCAATTACCAATTCAAAAAGCAATATTTGTTTCATTTTTCATCAATAAATGAGATATAATTGCATACTATACAAAAATAATATCATATATATATTAAAAAAATAATAGGCAAATAAATTATATAATATATCTGAAACTTATAAACTAACAAATTATATGAAATATATGAAATATATTTTTAATAAAAAAAATACAAACTATCTTGTACATGTTAAATGACTAATTCCTTTAAAACCAAAAATATAATTTAGATTTTATTAATTCTTTTTACAAAAATTTTCAATAACAAATAAACATATTATAAATATTTTCTTTTTTAATAAACATATATTATATCCCAATTATAAACCTACGTTTAAAACAAGGATTAGCTGCTTTGCAGCTATTTCCCTTGTTTTTTAATAAATAGAAAAAAAACATATCACAAAATTGAAAAAGTTTAAAAAAATTCAAACTAAAAATCTTCAATATACTTGTAATAAAATGTATATTGCCTAAATTACAACATATGTGAATTGTATATAAATGTACATTTTTATTTTCTACAAAGATGGATGTGAAAATAAAATTATACAAATGTATATTGCATAGATTACGACGTATGTGAATTGTATATAAATGTACATGTGAATTGTATATAAATGTACATGTACATGTTTTCATTACAAAGATTGGTGATGAAAATAAAATTATACATCTGTACACATCTTTTGCATTTTATTTTGTTTAAAAATAATAAAAAATTTAAATAAATAAACTTATATCATAATATAAAATTGAGATTTATAATTTTTATAAGTAAATTAAAAATATAAAAAAAATAATTATCTTTTAATAAAATTATGTTAAGAATAATGGTTATATTAATAATATAATTTTTAATATAATTAAACATAAAACTTAGTTTATACTTTAGTGTAATTTTTATAACAAACCAGCTAATCCTGTTTGACATAATATAATATCCAATCATACTCCAATAAAACATTAATGATCATACTTTAGTAAAACATTACCAACACTACCTCTACATTGATAAAATTTAACGGTGAAAGATATGTAAGGGTGAAATTATTCAATGTTTATGCATATCTTGTGTCACGGATTATTATACTTTAGAATTGTACATTACTTTTTTTTCCTTAGAACATGGATCACATTCTATTAATAATAACATAGTGACCTTGTTTAGAGACGTATGTTAACGTCAAGGAATTAGTATGATCGTGAACACAAGGAAATCAATCTGATCCTAGAACTTCACAAAACACTCGCAAGAGTTTCCCTATTTCCCAGTTGTTTGCAATGACTGCTTCCGAAGGATATAAGCATATGTTGGCCTTGTGATTTTGCTCTTAGAAAAGGAGAGTTATGGTTAAGGTGAATAATTATAATGAATAGTCTTAAAAGATCTAAAGGAAGATGGGATAAATTCGGTTAAAAAGATCAAGTAGGAAAACCTATTTGAGATGGGTTAAAATGTTGTCACATGATTCTATTAATTAAATAGGATGCAGTGAAAAAAATGCAGATGAATCTTTATTTTTATCAAAAGAAAACCTACTAGTAACAATTAAACAAAAATGAAAAATTGCTGGAGCACGTAGCTGAGATCGCACTGCTAACCCTAGCTCGCAGCTGAGAAGGATGGCGGCGCATGGGGGAGGGGAGGACGCCCCCCCCCCGTACATTTCAGATGAGGAAGCCTTCAGCAGGCTTGTCCATGGCAGAGGTAAGAAAACCTCTCCTCCGGAGGTCCCGAAATTCATAAAGAAGCTTGAAGACATCCCTGAAATCGCCCTGCCTGAAGAAAAACCAATGAAAATAGCTCTAGCTTTAGCAAACCGAGGTCTCGTGGGGCAGTTCATGGGCCTTTGGCCATCCACTAAAACAACTGACGACTGGATACAGAGGAATTGGAGGCCCAATCTCAAAAATGGAGTGACTTGTTACCCTGTAGGGAGAGGGTTCTTCATCTTTGAATTTATCTCCGAAGAAGATCGAGACTTAATCTTTAGAAATGGCCCCTACTTCATGGGGACGCAGGGCTTATACCTGAATAAATGGACACCAGATTTTGATCCATCGATCGATCTCCCCAAGGAAGTGCCGGTGTGGGTCAAGCTCCCTAACCTCCCGGTGCATTGCTGGGACTTTGCTTCCTTGCAGAGAATAGGGAATGGAATCAGGCGATTCATTGACAAAGCTGATAATAAGGGCCAATATACCTGTGCCAGAATCTGCGTTGAAGTTGACCTAGAAGCTGGTCTCCCGGAGGCAATAAAACTAAAAGTCGGATCATGGACTCATTACCAGAAGCTGGATTATGAGCATCTGCCCTTCAAGTGCAGAAACTACCAGGAACATGGCCATTTCCAAAGATATTGTCCCAAGCTTGTTGCTGAGAAAGAAGACGCTGAGGGATGGCAGAAAGTAAAAAAAGGGAAACCCACGAATATTGCCAGAAGCAAGGAAAGAACGGCCCAGGGTCCTCCAAAGGAAGGAAGCTCAAAACCTTCTACTCAGGAAGATCCTATGGTATCCCAAAACCCTGGGAATACACCAGAAGCTGATGAAGCCCGGGCACCACAAGACCCAACCGATCCAACTCACCAATCTGTTGTCGCCAGTCCATCCAAAGATCACATCAGTCTAGGCTCGGAAACAGGAGCTGACTCCTCTGAGGAAGGTGATACCAAAGTCAGCAGTCAATCAGGCTCCCCGGATCAACCAAAACGCGGACGGAAGTCAGAAAAGAAGAGAAGGGAAGAGCAGTCCTACAAGGATGTGGTCCAAAGCTCTCAACACACCATACCTGAAATGATGAACACCAGATCCGGAATGAGGCTGGGAAAGACCCCGAAAGGGGTCATCACCCTCCCCCAGGTAAATAATGCAATACGTCTCCTGGAACTGCAGAGGACTAGGCAGCCCTCTAAAAGAAGAAGCTATAAGGGATTTAGTAAGAGTAATGAAGCCTGAAGTCCTACTAATCCAGGAGACGAAACTGGAGGAAGATGCTCTCCTCCGTGCAAGCAACTCGTTTTGGAAGAAAGGCCCGGCTAGGGCTGTAAGTGCAAGAGGAGCCTCGGGAGGCTTAGCAACCTTTTGGGACTCTGCAAAGCTCGACCTAGTTGAAGAAGAAGGAACCACTCATTGGCTATTCACCAAGCTGCTTCATAAAGATTCCGGCCATCATGTAAGTCTCTTTAATATATATGCTCCTGTCTCTTATTCTGAAAAAAAGATTGTTGGGACACCTTAAAGCTGTTCTTGATGCTCCACAAGCCTGAAAACTTAGTGTTGGCTGGAGATTTAAATGTCACTCTAGCTCTGGCTGAAAAGAAAGGGGGATCTATTGTGCGGGACCCCGCAAGAGAGTGGGTTGAAGATCTGATGCTGGATTGGGACCTTGAAGACATCACCCCTGCCAAAGGAAAGTTTACTTGGTCAAATAAAAGATTGGGACCTGGTCACATTGCTGCCCGCCTTGACCGGTTCCTCCTTCACTCCTCCTTCCTAACCCTAGGGCTGATGGCATCCTCTAAGATTCACCCGCATTATACTTCTGACCATAAGCCGATCTCCCTCTCTCTTCATCCCGATGAAAGGTTAGGTCCCATTCCCTTCCAGTTCAGCCCTAATTGGGTTACCCAGGAAGGTTTCCTCGACCTTGTCTCTAACTCTTGGAAAGAACCGGTTCATGGCTCCCCGTTCTTTGTTTGGGAAGAAAAGCTTAGAAGGCTCAAAGTGGCCCTGAAAGAATGGGCTAAAGGACAGGGTTCCCCAATGGCTGAAAGGAAGAGAACCCAGAAGGCCTTGGAACGGCACCAGTTAATCTTGGAAGAGTCCCCTGTCACTCCTGCTATGCTTTCCCGGGAAGCTAAGCTGCAAAGGGAGTATCATAAAGCCTGCAGAGAAGAGGAAACCTACTGGAGAGTCAAATCAAGAACGCTTTGGCTCCAAGCTGGAGACAAAAACACCACATTCTTTCACAAGCAAGCCCAAGCCAGAAAGATTTATAATTCCATCTTTGAAATTCAGACTCAAGGCCAAGTGATAAAGGACTTTAGAGGCATTAAGGAGGCAGCCCATTCCTTTTTTAAAAGCCTATACTCCGCCCCTGACCAGGATCCTGTGGAACCGAATTCCTATCCTCTATCAGAGATTCCAATATTGGTTAATGAAGAGGACAACCTGCAGCTGATCAGGCCTATTAGTATTCGAGAAGTTAAGAAAGCCCTTGACAACATGAACCCTGATAAAGCACCTGGGCCGGACGGATTCACAGCCCGGTTCTACATCTCTTGCTGGGACATAATAGAGAAGGATCTGTACAGAATGGTGAAGAAGGCTCAGAACTGTAACAAATTGGGGGGCAGCACTAATTCCTCCTTCCTAGCGCTCATTCCGAAAGAAAAAGGCGCTAAAAACTTCAACAGATTCAGGCCTATATCCCTGTGTAACACGGGTTACAAAATCATAACCAAAATTATGGCTAATAGACTGAAAAGAATCCTGCCTAAGCTGATTCCGGAAAACCAAGGGGGGTTTGTGAGAGGAAGACAGATCTTGGACAACATCATCTTAGTGCAAGAAGCCATCCATTCTAGCTACAAGAGAAAAGAGAAGGGGGGTGGTGGTAAAGCTGGATTTGGCCAGTGCCTTTGACAGAGTCAGGCATGATTTCCTTTATGCAGCCATGAGGAACTTCGGTCTCAATCAGAACTTCATTATGTGGGTCAAAGCTTGCATCTCAGCCCCATGGATTGCCCCGCTGGTCAATGGTCATCCTACAGATTTTTTCAAGGCCTCAAGAGGATTAAGGCAAGGCTGCCCTCTCTCCCCGATGCTGTTTGTCATTCAAGCCGCTGTCCTCAGCTATCAGTTGAACAGAAGTCTCCAAAACAGGTCTCTCTCAGGCATCAGAATTGTCCCAAAGGTCAAGGATGTAAACCACGCCCAATTCGCCGATGATACGCTCCTACTGGGAATTGCCAATCTCAACACTGCCAGGAACTTTAAATTCGAGCTGGACTGCTACAGGAATACATCCGGAAGTGAAATAAATTTCCTCAAAAGCAAGGTATATGGCTGGAACTGTTCTCCTCAGGCAATGTTGGATATTGCTCGGATTCTCGAAATGGAAGCCATTACCATTTGGGACACCTTTACCTATCTGGGCATCCCCATTTTCAAAGACACCTCTAGGGTTGCCCATTGGCTGCCAATGCTAGACAAACTAAAAAAAAAGATCCAGGTGTGGGGGGGAAATTGGCTCAACAAAGCAGGCAAAGTGATTTTGATGAACTCTGTCCTCACCAGTCTTCCAATCTATCAATGTTCGGTGCTGCTAGCTCCAAAAACCATTACCAATAGAATCAATGAGCTGCTCCGTCGATTTCTGTGGGAGGGTGACCGTAATTGTGAGAAAAAACCCCATCTAGTAAGCTGGGACAAGATCACTAGGCCAAAAATGGAAGGGGGCCTTCAAATTAGAGATGTGGCCACCCAAAATCTTGCCATGGGAGGCAAAATTCTCTGGAAAATGATAACTGGCAAAAGAACCTGGAGCAAGCAAATCCTCAAGAAGAAATACTTTCAAGGAGACAGACAGAGATGTCTTGAAAGGGCCACAAAACTGCAGAAAGGCTCCCCGATTTTTTCACTGTGTAAAAGAGCCATTCCATTCTTCACCTCTAAGCTCACGTGGTCTCCTGGCAATGGAGAAAAAATCAGAATATGGGAGGACTCGATCCTTGGGGATCAGCCTCTCATCAACTTCAGCGACCTGGGCAATATAAAAGATTGGCTCCACAATAAGAATTGCAGAACGCTGAGGGACATCTCAGTCTGGAACAGAGATGAGGATGAATCCTGGGCATGCTGGAACCTGGGTGATTATCCTCACGAGTTAGATGATGAAGCTGCTACCCTACTGGATCTTTTGCAAGGGAAGTCCCCCATCAGTGCCAGAACTAAAGATACACGCAGCTGGGGATCCCGATCGGGCATGTACATTGCAGCTGAGGGCTATGCTGCGATTTTGGAAGTGCCATGGGTCCCTCCCAACCCTGGGCCATGGAAAGCTCTCTGGAATTTTGCCTCTATCCCTAAAATCGATATTTTTATCTGGACCGTCCTCCACAACAGCATTTTGACAGGAGAAAAACTGAAGAGCAAAGGCTGGGCAGGGCCATCATGTTGCCCTCTGTGCTACCAAGCTGAAGAAACCATAGATCACTTGTTCATCTCCTGTGAATTCACCAAAGAAGTTTGGAGTCTCACGATAGGATCAAACGCCGTAAGTTTGCCCAATTCGATCAAGGAGCTGATCAGCAGCTGGATCGCTCTGGCCCCCTTCGATCTAAACAAAAAAGACATTCTCAAGCTAGCATGGATGTGGACCCCAGAATTCCTATGCTGAAAAGTCTGGTTGGAAAGGAATAACAGGATTTTTAAGGAGGAATGCAGACTTCCAACTCAAGTGGCCGTGAAGGCTAGATCCATGCTTTCTGAAGCTTTAAGCACCAAGTCAGTGATCAAAAACAAGGATTCTCTCTCGCCTGATGAAGAGCACTGGCTTAAGGAGATCAATGTGAACCAGCAAAGCAATCAAGCTACCAATCCTCCTCAAAAGGCTCGCTGGGAAATCAGGCTGGAAGAACAGGAATTCATCAAGTGGAGATCTGTCCTGAATGATTGGTGCCTTTTTTTTGATGGGGCCTCGAAAGGGAATCCCAGTCAAGCTGGAGGAGGAGGCATTATTCTCGATCCCTACGGCACCAACATCTTGTCCTATGCCTGGGGCCTAGGACATGCATCCAACAATCATGCTGAGTATCTTGCGCTGTGGCAAGGACTGAATCAAGCAAGAAAGATGAACATTTAGAAGCTTACTATCTTTGGCGACTTCAGGCTGATAGTCAAGGATCTACAAACCAAGAAGATGCCTGCCGGTATAAGTCTGACCCACATCCACAGGAAAGTCCTACTCATGCTGAAGCACTTCAGAACTCATAAGGCTTACAAGTTCTAAGGAGTCTCAACAATCTTGCAGACGCTGAAGCTAATCGCGGAGCGAGCCTGAGTAAGAGTCAACTTATTGTTAACGGAGAAATTTCAAAGCACCCTCTCCCCTAAGATTAAGAGACATGGTCTTCCGGTTCCTTTGGGCACTCCCCAGCACCCAACAACATCATTCTAACTGGATTATTAAGTTGGAAATGAAGTCCCGTACAGCGGATTGGAATTTGAATTGTAAAGGCCCTGGCAGCCCATTTTCCAGACACTTATAAATTTTAACCGTTTCCGTAAAAAAAAAAAAACAATTAAACAAAAACATAATTCAACTAAACTAGTCTTAAGAATCAAAATCAAATGTTCATAATGATCATTAAAAAAATTAGTAAGCAATCAGGTCAGACAATTAGTATCCCAAAATGCTAATAATCCACAAAGGAATCTTGACATAATAGAGATACATGAACACATTCAAATCACCCTATCATAATAGTTCACCAAAATGAATAAATTAATAATGGTTAATCAACCTTCGCGATTACTAACATCTAAAACATGTTAAACAACGATTGAATTAAAAGGAAACACATGTAGAATAAGAAAGATTTATCTGGCAATATGCCGAAAACCATATGCAGGAAAAAATACACCTTTCATTAACAATCCTGTAAATCATTACATAACTAGTCTCAAAAGACAGAGAGTTCTACAAGGACTGGCATAAAGAAATTCCATTAGCGATTCGACACAATGTTCCCCCTTTTTTCCTTGAGGGGTAAAAAATAAATACAATCAAGTGGATAAAGGTAGATCCACAAAAGAAGGACAAATGTCTTGAATCTAAGAAAGAAACACTAACTGCCCTGGTCCGGATTAGTAAGATAGTGCTTCCATTTAGCATAGACATCCCACATTTTGGCCACATTAGGATAGTCAGCATGCTCAAGCAGGAGCTGCACCTTACAAAAATAAGACTTGATTTCCTTATTATGGATCTTGGACCAAGTGTCCATAATCCTTGCAAAGTAGACTTCAATTGACTCGGGATTGAAATGAACAATATGAACGAGGAGATATCCAGTTGAGTAGTGTCCCAGATCATGTTTATTGATTGGTCTCTCTGCTCATCCACCTCAACGATTCTTAACTTGGCTTGCATCGATTTTGCCAACTCAGCAAAGACAAGAATTCTCATATTTTCCATGTGATTATCTGTCAACATCCACTATTTGGCACAAATTTTCTAACCTTTTGCAATCATGCGAGTCACCTCATCATAGAAAATTTCCCAGGATTTGATTGATATTGGAGTCCTCATCAGTTTTACTAAGTCCAAATGAGGAAGAATATATGGAGCAGTTTTCAAATGTGTTTTCTATTCACAAAGTTGCTCATAAGCTAAATGAGCCTTCTTCCTCTTATCCACATGGTCTGCAAGGATATTTGACAAATGTTCAAAATAATTGAAATCATCCTGCACTTCATTCAACCCTTGAAAGTACAGGATCTGAGTCTGCCTCAAATTATCATTGCAAGAAATGGCTTCATCATTGAACTCTTGTATAGTCAATTTGAAAAATTCAGAAGAGGGATTCTGATCTTTACATTGTTCCATTTGCATCTTGATATCAACAATAATAGAAGCCTTCTCAATCACCTTAGCTTCTACAATTTCCTTTTGTTGAGATAACTGTTGAATCTGATCTTGCAAATGATGTAACTTTGAATGATGTTCATATTTGAGGTCTTCCATTTGATTGATTAGATTCCGATGAAGAGAATCCTTCTCTGTCTGCAATGCCACATTCTTATCCTTTTTGTCTTTCAATGCCTTGTTTAAAGCGGACACAAAATCATAATTATCCCTAACAAAGGCTCCCATAGCTGCAACAACTTCTATGGCTTGTGTGCATGTGTCATCAATGGCCCGCTTCCATATGACTTGGTTTGGAACTGTCCCAACTTGCACTTCCCATTCACTATTCCTTTTGCAACCTTTTCTAAGGACCTCCTTATGTCTCTTACTGAAACAATAGTCTCCAAGCACCACTACAACATCCTCTCCAAACTTTGTTGATTCCTTAATTGTGGAAGTCAGAAGTTTTGTGGTATTATAGGAAATGGTTGACTAGAAATGGTAGTTACTAACTGAGATGAATATCGAGGTAGTGGTAGAGTGGCTTGGGTAGAAGCAATTGTAGGCAAGTTTTCAAAGGGGAGTTCAGTGTACTGAGTAAGAGGAGTACTAACTTAATACTGTAAAGGAATGGTATGGGTATCAACTTCAACCAATTGAGTATCTGACTGAGAGGTTATTGGTTGTTGTGAAACAATAATATCAGCTAATGTGTCCAACCTAGTCTGAGTGGATGAATTAGAATATTGTGTAACTGAATCCAAAGGGTTGGTAGCAGGAAACGAATTGTGAGGTGAATTTGAAGAAGATTGAGGGATATGATCATCAACAGTAGGAATTTCTGATAGACCACTATCTAGGGATGGATGAGAGTTAAGACTAGTGGCATTACCATTAACAGTCTGGGTATTTTTAGGGGCAGATGTTTGTTGAGGTTCCTGAACTACTGGAGTTGGATTAATAACTTCCACAGGTTGCTCATTTTCTAAATCAATAATATCATTAATAGATGTTTGAGGAAGAGGATTGACAAATGACTTAGTTTGTTTTTCAACTATCACAAAGATATTTGGTGTTATCTTAGGAATAGGAGCAATATTGTAAACATACCGAGTATGAGAAACAGACTTACCTTGAAGTATTTGGATATGTGAATGAGGGTATTAAGATTTTGAATGGGAGTGGAAGGCTAAGTAGCTGACATAGGCTACTTACCCTGCTTCTTGTCTAACTATTGTTGTGTGTTGGACTAAGATGAGGTTGGAATATAAACTATAGATTTATTAGTAGCCTCCATTGATTCTATGGAAGCTTCTTGTTGTTGTTGAAAAAATATGTTTCTCTCCTCCATAAAATTAACCTTTTGTTGCTTCTAGTATTCATGTATGAGGATACTCTGGTCTGCATTAGTCACTTTTCTTAGAGCTTCGTCAAAACTGTGTGCGCCTTGGTGCAAGGAATCATCTGGTTGTTGCTCATGTACATAAGAGTTTTTCAAAAGTGCTTGTACAAAATGATGTTCTGTAAACCCCTTTGGGTTATACATCCTTTTCTATGAAAAATCCAATTTCAAATGATCGAATGCTTTAACCAAAATGATATCATGTGTTGCATTCCGAATGATTAAATTTCCAATGTACAAAGGGAATTTAGGCCATGCTCTTCTCTTTGAGGAATGACATTGACCATGAAATCCATCATAAACAGTTTGGAAAGATACTTCGGAAAGAACCATCCCGTAAGGGAAAATTTTAGGAAACAATGCACTGATTCTGAGGTAAGTAAAGTAATCTCCAATGTACCAATCACCCATAGTATAAATCAAAGAAATGGAATTTTCCGAAACCCTAGGAGCATTCTTTTTTAAAATGGAAAAGTAAACAACACTAATGAACTTGTCATAAATGTCATAAATATAGGGTTTATAGTTATCTTCCCAGAGGATTGGACAATTAATATGAGTTGGATGCTTTTCTCTGGTCTAGTGCCAGTTCATGGTAGGATAAGAGAAGGAAGCACACACAATATCCATCAGATACGCCGATAAGTAAAAATTAGGCTTCCTAATGGTTAGAGTCTTTTGTGCTTGAGCAATTGCATCTTTGAAGGCGACAGAAAAAAATTTGTGCCCAATTGAAGATTTTGCCTATGGTTGATACATAATGTGCTAAGGGGCGCCATTCCAACTTGAAATACATGTAAGTATCTGCACCATAAAACCTGCAAAGAATGAAAAGCAATTATAAGGCTCTCTGAGCAGAGCAATTGGATATTGCTTGTTCAGCCTGAGTATCAAAGTGTCGGGGTCCACCATATTCTCAAATACCCTTATAAATTCTTGCTTGAGAAGCTGATGTGGGGTCTTTAATGCATAAATTCTTGCAAACGTATTTGGCTTAAAAGAAGTGTAGACAATCTGGTTGGACTCTTTTAATGTGTTAGTTGGAATATCTGTATAGTCAATCATCCACTTGACTAATTCCGTATAGGGCGAAACGGTTGGGCGCGTGACAATAGCATGAAGCTAAGAATTGCTAATGTTCTAGTAAATTGGGGCTTCGAATTTGAATTCTGAAAAGTCATCATTGTTGGATATGTTGTAGATTTTGGTCCAGTCCAAACAAAGTGTATCAGAAACCCGTGTGTTTGTGTCCGAATATAAGCCAAAATTGGGGTCTTTTAGCTTCAATTTGTAATGTCCCCCATTTTGACCCTTGTAATATTTTGGGATATAATGTAAATAATGTATGCATATTATTTATGATTCCTAGCGTGGAGCTCAAGGCCAAGGCCACACTAGTGAACACTCGATCTAGAAGAGGCAAGTATTTGATATTATGCTACCCATGTGCTAGTGAACCATGGGAATTGTAAATATGCATTTTAATATAAAATCCCACAACTAGCTATGCAATGCAACAAGAGATGGGAGCATGATGTTACAAGGAAATTAGGAGGGAAATATTCAAACCCTTGAGCCAATCAAGTCAAGCCAAGTGTCAATGAGAGAACCCATGAACCCTCAACTACCCATGTTGAATTTTGTACCCAATAATTCATTTCTCCCAAGAATTGGTTGAGGTAGTTAATGCCTTGGGGAATGGAGAGGTATGGCTGTCCAAATTCGAGTATGGGAAAGCCACCCTTCCTAGATTTTCGTGTTTGGCTTCTTGGGCAAGAAAGGAGCCACGCAATTGCCCCCAAGCCATTATTCACGTATCAGTTTGCTCTCTCATGAGTTGGGACCTTCCTGGGTAGTTCCCTCCATGGTTTTGCTGTGTTTACCTTCATTTTTCTAGCTGGGAAGGGCGTTTTTGCTGTGGCTAATAGTGGGAAAGAAGGGAAAAACGATTTGGGGTTTTATTGAGGCCGTTTGGCCCACTAAATGCTCATACATCTATGGGAGAAATCGGTTTTCTTCCCTGGGTTTGATACCGTCTCCCCACAATCCGTTTTTGGTGTGCCTACATTTTTAGGAAAACCCATGTCCATCTAGCTTCTATGTCCCATTGCTGAAAGTGTGTTTCCAAGCCCATATCTGAGTTTTGTGTTCAAGAGAATTCTGGGGTTGAGTTGGGTATCCATTGCTTTGGGATGTGCTGTGCTTGAGGGTTCCCTTTTCCTTGTAGATATCATGCCCAGCTCGGGGGTGGTCTCTGAGTGCTAAAAGAATACAGGTTGGGCAGAGACCTATGGCTGGGAGGAACATTGCAGCGACATAGCTAGTTGTTTGGGTCAATTGCACAACAAAGATAAGTGTTTTCTCTCTATTTGTTTTACATCTGCGGTGTTTAAATTAATGAATGTTATTGATATATTGAGTGCATATGAAAATACGTGTGTGGATGAGTTTATTTCCGCTGTGCATATTTGTTTGATTTACATCTGCACACATTTGTTTTTAACTGTATGCATCTAATGAGTTGGCTAAGTTTTATGAAAATCCCCATAGAATGGCATCAGGTTCCCTTCCTTGCATTGGGTCCAAGGGTGGGGACATTACATTTGGTATCAGAGCAAAGGTTGCAACATTTGGGCCTTCATGGGCTACCTATCACAGCTTGTAGCGGTAAGTATGCTTCCTGCTCATTATAGACCATTAAGAAAAATTTCAAACTATCAAAATTTTCGAAAATTTTTCTAAGTGTTTTTGAAAAAATTTCTAAGTCTGTATCGGAAAGAACTTACGAGTTTTTTTCGCCGAAATGGCAGAAGGAACTGACGAGTTTTTTCCAAAATGGTCGACCGGAAATTTTTAAGTTCGCCAAACTGGAAGAACTCGGTGAGTTCGTCCGCAACGACGGAAAAAGTTGGTGAGTTTCCTCCGCAGCGTTGGAAGGAATTGGTGAGTTTTCGCCGCAGTGTTGGAAGTAATTAGCGAGTTTTCACCGCAGTGTTGGAAGGAATTGGCAAGTTTCCGCCGCAGTGTCGAAAGGAATTGACGAGTTTCCGCCGCAACGTTGGAAGGAATTGGAAATTCTCCGCCACAGTATCAGAAGGAATTGACGAGTTTCCGTCGCAGTGTCGGAAGGAATTGGCAAGTTTCCGCCGTAGTGTCAGAAGGAATTGGCGAGTTTTCCGTCGCAGTGTCGGAAGGAATTGGCAAGTTTCCACCATAGTGTCGGAAGGAATTGGCGAGTTTCTGCCGCAATGTCGAAAGGAATTAGCGAGTTTGCGCGCAGTGTCGGAAGGAATTGGCGAGTTCCGCCGTAATGACGGAAGGAAAAGCTGAGTTTTCGACCGGAAGAAATCAACAAGTTTGTCCGCAACAAGTCGAAAGAGAATTGCCAAGTCCGCCGAAACAAAGAATTTCAGCTGTTTTCCAGGGTGAATTTTGGTACCGAAAGTTGAAAAATGGCTTTGAACTCATGCGCCAGATTGCGCGAAATTGAAGGATTTACAAAAAAAAAAATGAGGGCGTTTCCCTCGACCCGCCCTGCAGTGGCACAGGGAAGCCACAAGGAGGCAAGCCCCCTTGACTCCCGTCGTTCCCTTGAGACGTCGTCAATGATGAGAAAGTTTCTATGGGAGCTAAGTAAGACAATGATGATAAAGAGGGAAGCTTCTCACCTTAACTATTTCTGTTATAGCATAGGAATTGCATGCTTGCAAAGTAGCAACTAAGAATGTTTTACATTTGTATTAAATCGCTACTTGGTTAGAAATGACAGCTAATGATACCTTGTGTGCATGGTAGAGAGCCCATGAAACTAGATCAACTATGATGCGGAAGAGGAAATTCCATGCTACTATGAGGAATTGGAAAGGGGGAATTCCTTAACTCCTCTCTTGCTATTGTATTTATATTTCCTAAGTTTCATAAGTTGGAAATTATGGCATAGGGATGTTGGAAATGCAAGAGAGTAATGCATATGAATTAATGGGCATGATTAAGGAGTCAGTGCATAGTGCATGTGAATCGCTTATGCATAAAGCATGATGTTGCATATGGGTAAAGGTAGTGAAAGTTACACATGCAATAGCCCATTAATGGTATTGCTTATGGTTGATCACCAGTAATGTTGTTGATAATGGTTGTATGAATCAGACCATAGAAGCATGATTGAAAATGTAAGAGATTAGATAGCTGAAATGAATATGCACTAGATGGCATATTGATAGACATTGCACAGTGCATGTAAAAATACTTGTGTATATATATGATGTTGCATATTGGTAGAATAGTGAGGTTTTGCATATGCAATGAGCCACTTAAAGATGATTATGGTGGTTGTTAAATAACTAGTCGTGTTTGCAATGGTTATAGGACCAAAGACAACCGAAGCATGACTAAGGGCGTGGATGATGATTGTTGCATATGACCAACAACCTTGTGAGGAAAAGATGGTGCAACAAATCTACGAGCATGAGGTTGGAAAAAGAACTGTGAAGCCTTG
This sequence comes from Larix kaempferi, assembly GCA_027924585.1. Classification (NCBI taxonomy): domain Eukaryota; kingdom Viridiplantae; phylum Streptophyta; class Pinopsida; order Pinales; family Pinaceae; genus Larix; species Larix kaempferi. Next base: position 4,851,441 of record BSBM01000394.1, read on the forward strand.
GTAAGAGGCCAACTGATCAGGTAACATCAAACGATGTTAATGACAACCATGGAGGTAATGGTTATTTGTGCTTAATTGCATGAATGTTGAAAGAGGATTTGGTAAGATCCCTTCAACTATGTTCAACTATGTTGATTTGGTTTGCATATGGTATTGAGTGCCTGAATGTGAATGTTAATCTACCGAGTATGATGAGGTGCCGGTAAGTGAGGGAAAGGATCCTTACACCCTATAATTGCTTAGAAACCTCAATGCATTCATATGAAATTATAACATGCCATTGTGTATGCTGGATTATAAGTTTAAATAACCAAAGAAAGTAAAGGCCTATAGTCATGTTGTGGTAGTACATGCCATATGAATGGTTAGGCCATAATATGCTGGAATGCATAGTATCCACGGATTGATGCAAAGTTGTATTGAGGGATTATGCATTGAGTGAATGCACATTAAAATATTATGTAAATGTTGTGAATGTGCATGCATATGTGTAAGTGCACATGTTGAGATGCATTGCGAGAATGCATGGTTGTGATATGTATAGGTTTCAATGCATTTAGATAATAGATGAAATGGTGGACTATTGTTAAATCCTAAGACCATTTCATGAGCTGCTGTGAATGCAGGAGAATGATTGCATGAAGAAGGCAGACATGTTAATGGGATACCAAGAGTGCCCTGTGGAAATGACAGATTTGTGTGGATACGAAGTAATGAGTATCTAAAGCTTCGTTTAAATTGCATAAATGACGTGACTGTGTCTTGCAATTTTATTATGACAAGGATGCATGCAAATATATTTGTATAAATATATATTTCATTACATTTCAAATGTTAACAACTGGAAATGTTTGAATTATGGAGTGTTATAATTCTGAAAATGTTTCAGTGACTGTGGCGGCAATGAAATATTATATGCATAAGAGACTTACAAAGCGTTTGGCTAATTGATGTTACAGATTTCAAGTAGATTGTCTTGGGCATGGAAAATGTGGGTAAGTCCATGATGAAGATTGGAATCTACCATGAGCAAGGGCCAAACGATATGAGAACAGACTCATGGCTAAGCAAATCAATTCCTGTAGAGAACATAATTGAAAATTCATACTTGAATTTAATTATTAATGCCATTGAATGATTATTGTTAAATGCTGCTGACTATTTGGTTATTTGATAAATGTTCCAGGAAGACACATTGCAGGAAGACCATGTGTGATGACCTGCAGAAGCCAAAATCCATGGGAAGGACCCCATACTTTGGAAATGGGTTTTGGGTGAAACACCATTGCATATTTTAAGGATTACATCTTAGCTGAGCTGAATGTTGGAAAACCATGAGAGTGAGATGGTAAAGCTATGCCAAGAAGGCATGTGTGGATTATGGAACGTGGAAATATTGGGGTGGTAAACCGAAGAACTGTTGACTCAGAGAAGGGAGCCCCCATTCTTCGCAATTGAAGAAAAGATACATCTGCAAAATGAATGAGTATTCTGTGACCCTAGATAAGAACATGCATGTCTAAATTATTAGGGTTAATACGCATAGCCTGCTCTATTTTATTTATATCATTTCAAACTACTTGAGTATGATTAGGGCCTACATGGCTCACATCGGAAAGGGGGTGCACACCTTTTCTGGTGGCTGGTCATGATAGGGTTGTCAATATTGACTACACCCTAAGGGAATGGACGCATTCCTGGTGTTTCAATACTTGATAGTGAATGTTATGGAATGCAGATACAATTTTGAGAAGCAATACTGATAAGCCTGCTTATCCTTCTTGTGTTGTCAGCCTACACAGATGCCAATTGGTACTGCACATTAAGAGGCAAAGTGAAGAAGGGTACACAGAAGGACTGTATAGGAATTGGTAACCTTTCTATGCTCACACTAAATAATACTGGAAGGGATGGACAAACCCAAGGAGCTGTGTAGTAAAAAGGGGTATCATCCTTGTGTGAGTGGGGCCATGCTAACCTGCAGTCAAGAAAGTCACCTATAAAGTTCCTAAAAGGAACCAGCGATTTGCACAATAGAAGGAGTGGCGTCCTTGTATAAATGAAGAGTTGATGTGTGTGTGAAGGGTTGTGGTGCAAGAAGGTGTGGTGACATTGGTGAAGGCATAAAATCTCTATTGGGTCAGCAGTAGGAGGGGGCCGCCAAGACTGACTGAAAACCTTGAGATGCCTATGGCTCCATAGTAGGGCATTGACCTATAATGGTCGGTGGCACAGTTTCCTTCCATTGGTCGATGACCCAAACGAATGTGCTAGCTCGACACTAGAGAGGGCCAACCAGGTATGGGACAGGTTGGGAACCACCAAATGCTTGGCAATTCCAGTCGGCGTGAAGGTGTACTAATTAAGAATTAACTACATCCAAGTCCATAGGCGATTCCAAGGCTTGCAAAGCGAAGCAGGACCCTGTGGACCAGAGGGGAAACGCACAATATAGATAAGTATTCGTTTTCATTTATGTCTTGTTTGGAATAATGAAAATTTCAGGTATAAGTATTCTAATAGCTAAGCTGATACACTATTGTTTCTTTGTTGGAAACCTTGGTCATTGCAGGAAAGCAAGACCCTGAAAGAACTATAAGTTATTGGTAAATCGAGAGTGTAAATGAGTGGGCGATATAAATTACTGTTAAAATCCAGAGAATAAATGAGTGGGCGATATAAATTATGGAGAAATCTAGGGAGTAACTGGTTGAACGCTATAAAGTTCTTGATAAGTCCAGAGAGTGACTAGTTGGGCATTAACTACTTGATATTGTAAAGCAACGTGTATGCTGGCCCAACATTCCTTAATTAATTAATAAAACCAGTCGGAGGATTGGCCTAACATATTGCTAAAGGAAATGATTGATAAACCCAGTCGGCGTACTGGCCCGGCGTTTCCTATTCGAATGATTGTGGAGTAGCCTACATGTTGGCCCAACATTCATAATTGTATCCACGGGAAATCCAAGGCTCGTAAAGCAAAGAAGGATCTCGTGGAATAAAGTGAAGACATCCAATACAGATAAGTATTTGAATACCTTGCAGCTTCTTGCTTATAAATATACGTGTGTATATGATTTGGTTATGATTTCCTAAACTCTTGTTTAGAGATAAACCCTATGAAAATAAACTAAACATGTGAATTGATTCAATGTTTGAGTGTAGGTATTGTTGGAAGCAAGGACCAGGAAGGCATCATAGGGATGCAGATGGACATGTGGTCATCCTAAAGAGCTCAGTATGAGAAGTAATGAAAGATGGTGCTAGTGGACATGAGTGGGTCATAGCAGCCAAAGGTTCTGTAGGCAACTATGGAGAAGGGTTCCTAGTTGAAAATCCTTAGACAGACCTTAGACACTAAATTTCATAGCCAAGAAAGTAAAGTCAAAGCATTCACATTGAAGTGAAAGAGACTAAGGAGCATGAAACCACAACGATGGTGTAGCTCCATAATAGAACAAGACTAAGAGGGAGAAACTCCTACTCTTCTCTTTCCTTTCGATTGATGCATTTATAAAACAAAATATTGTTGAGTGCATGTCATGGTTGAAAATAGATTGTGTTTAATTGCTTGAAATGAATTGTGAATGTTGAAATAGTAAATTTCCTATGAAAGGATGAACATGACTGAGTTCATGTGTATGTTGGGAAAGCATGAAAAGTGTGGAAGTCCCATGAATAAAGCGTGGGCATTCCATGTCAATTGGGAAAATAATTAACTAATTTTAATGTTTATGTTATGCTTGTCCTAACAAAGGATTTCCATGATTAATTTCACAGGTAAGAAGGTGAAACAATTGGTTGCAGCCAGCACAAGAAAGTGTTGCTAGTAAGCAAAGTGTGGTCAATTGTTTCCATTGACCATGGCAGCAGATCGAGGGCTATTAGAGTTGGATGAAAGTCTTCTTCAAACAATTTCCAGGACCTAAGAAAATATTGGAGAGATGCTCAAGCTATAGAAGCAACAAAATGAGATGAACCACAAGGTTTTGCAGGACTCTATTCGTTTGCAAAAAGAGGTAAAAAGCATTATGGGAGCAATCGGTAAGGGAAAGGAAAGTGGATCCATGAAGAAGCATTCATCCAATCGGTCGATTAAGAAATGTTCAAGATGGGAAGACTCAAAGGAAACTGAGCAGGAAAAGGTAAAGCCACCAATGAAATGTTGGGGATGTGGAGGAAATCATTGCCTCTGCGACTGCCCAACAATAGAACATCAAAAGGGTAGCCGCCATAAAGTTTCCAGACTTGTAGATCAGCGGGAAGGTAAAGAAAGGGAAGGGATTGTTTTGGAACAATGCCCTCATGCAGAGCTAGAAGGTCTCAGCCAGCAGGAGCCGTTTGTGAAGACCAAAGGACTTGGTCCTGAAAACCCAAGTAAAGGGTGAAATGCAGGACAGACCTGCCACATTTTGTGAAGTTTGGACATGTATATAGCGTGTATGTATTACTAGGTATTGGAACACCGAGGACGGTGTCATTCCAAGGGGAGGAGAATGTAATGTCCCCCATTTTGACCCTTGTAATATTTTGGGCTATAATGTAAATAATGTATGCATATTATGTATGATTCCTAGCTGGAGCTCAAGGCCAAGGCCCCACTAGTGAACGCTCGATCTAGAAGAGGCAAGTATTTGATATTATGCTACCCATGTGCTAGTGAACCATGGGAATTGTAAATATGCATTTTAATATAAAAGCCCACAGCTAGCTATGCAATGCAACAAGAGATGGGGGCATGATGTTATAAGGAAATTGGGAGGGAAATATTCAAACCCTTGAGCCAATCAAGTCAAGCCAAGTGTCAATGAGAGAACCCATGAACCCTCAACTACCCATGTTTTCTTTTGTACCCAATCATTCATTTCTCCCAAGAATTGGTTGAGGTAGTTAATGCCTTGGGGAATGGAGAGGTATGGCTATCCAAATTCGAGTATGGACAAGCCACCCTTCCTAGATTTTCGTGTTTGGCTTCTTGGGAAAGAAAGGAGCCACGAAATTTCCCCCAAGCCATTATTCACCTATCAGTTTTCTCTCTCACGAGTTGGGACCTTCATGGGCAATTCCCTCCATGATTTTGCTGTGTTTACCTTCATTTTCCTAGCTGGGAAGGGTGTTTTTGCTGTGGCTAATAGTGAGGAAGAAGGGAAAAATGATTTGGGGTTTTATTGAGGCCGTTTGGCCCACTGAATGCTCATACATCAGTGGGAGAAATTGGTTTTCTTCCTTGGGTTTGATACCCTCTCCCCACAATCCATTTTTGGTGTGCCTACGTTTTTAGGAAAACCAATGTCCATCTAGCTTCTATGTCCCATTGCTGAAAGTGTGTTTCCAAGCCCATATCTGAGTTTTGTGTTCAAGAGAATTATGGGGTTGAGTTGGGTATCCATTGCTTTGGGCTATGTTGTTCTTGAGGGTTCCCTTTTCCTTGTAGATATCATGCCCAGCTTGGGGGTGGTCTCTGAGTGCTGAAAGAATACAGGCTGGGTAGAGACCTATGGCTGGGAGGAACGTTGCAACGACATAGCTAGTTTTTTGGGTCAATTGCACAACAAAGATAAGTGTTTTCTATCTTTTTTTTTAACCTCTGCGGTGTTTAAATTAATGACAATTATTGATATATTGAGTGCATATGAAAACATGTGTGTGGATGAGTTTATTTCTGCTATGCATATTTGTTTGATTTACATCTGCACACATTTGTTTTTAATTGTATGCATCTAATGAGTTGGCTGAGTTTTATGAAAAGCCCCATAGAATGGCATCAGGTTCCCTTCCTTGCATTGGGTCCAAGGGTGGGGACATTACACAATTTCTTTGTAGCGGCCTTTGACTTGGTTCTTTTATCCATGATAGAGAGAAATGGTCCTGCAATGTGATAGAAAATCAAATAAGGCACTTCAATTATGAAAAACTAAAAAGAAACTTGATAAAATCATACAATACTTGGGAAAAACCCAAAGCAAATTCACTGAAAGTAATGAAATCTTATTGCTTAAACATAGAATCCTAGTGCGATAGAATATGAATTCACAGTGTCGTAATGGTGAAACAAAATTCAAAAATTGATTAAGTGTAAGTTGCATTAGGACCAAATCAATTTCTCTTTAATCACAACAGATCTGATATGAAATCGACGGTCAGATCTTAATTTCCCATTAATTGCATTAATTTGGCTCGTGCTTCAAGGCATTTTGGCGCATTAAAAATACAAATTTTGGATGCAAAAGTAGGAATGTTGATGTGGGATCCCAAAATTTTGAAAAATTTGAGAGTCGGGAGTCAAGGGTAAAATTAATATAACAATTCATAACACCTCGACTTCTGAATTCTGACTTCTGCAATTTTGCATGAATAGGAAAAGTCAGTAGTCAGGAGTTGGGATTAAAGTTTGAGGGTAACAAATATCTCCCTCAACTTCCGAACGATGATATTAAAATGGAAATATCAGGGTTGGGAAGTTGGGAAACTTAAATAAAGTTAACTAAATTTCATGTTGACTTCCGACTTCCGCAAGTATCGGAGTTGAGAAGTCGGGATTGATAATTTAACTTAAAAAAACAAATAAACTCCCAACTTTTGACTATCGAAATTTAGCAAATAAAGACGTCGAGATCGGAACATCGGGAAGGTTAATACGAGAATATGATCATCCCGACATTTGACTACCGAAATTTTTTTTGTTACTTAATTAAATGGATGAGTAAGATCAGAACTAGCTTTAATAAAAAAATTATTTTTTTTCAGAGTTAATTTCAAAGTACCTTTTTGAAAAACCATAAACAAGGTTAACTAAAGAACATAATAATAAAGTGATTTTGAGTAAATGAAAAACCAAGATATGGGGATCCCATCTTATTTAGAAAATATGGGATCATTTTGGATACAACAACCTGTTGGCCTTACAGCAATAACCTGAAGGTTAACATGTGCATAAGAACTGAAAAAATCTGCTAAGGAAGCATATAGTAGATATAAAAACTAGATAATTAAACCCTATTAAATGGCTACTAGAATATGCATTAAGCGCTAAAAAAAACTACTCAAAAAGAGCAAAAAAGAGAAAGAGACCAAGAGAATATGTTTGAAGACAATTCGTTAATGCAGACAAAAACTGATCTCTCTAGCTTAAATGATTTAGATCTAGAACAAAAGAGTACATAATGTAATTATCTTTCCTAGTTAGATTAAATTGCAAGGTAGATCAGAAAGTGAGTTACCTTATGATTGCAATTCCCTTCTCCTCATTTGATCTACTTCCAGTTCCTCGATCTCCAGCTACAAAACAATATGGAGCAAGTGGAAACAAACGAACAATATGAAAGCATTTGATTATGAATCTAACTAGATCAACGATCAAAGAAGCCAATCCTAAACATTATTATAAGACATAAAAAGTTTATGGAAAGATATTTATATTAAATGCAATTTGCAACAAATACAAAGTAGAGAGTTACAACCGATTCCTTGACGTTATGACTCCAACTCAAATGATCTTGCCTCATAGATCAAACCCTTCTAGCCTCCAATGGATGAAGAAGATAATCCTGACCAAAATCCACCAGCATATGGGTGCTTTATCCTTCCTCCCTTAACAATGGAGAGGGGGTTCATATATATAGGGCTAAGGGGATAGGAAATTTTGAGGATTTAGGGGAGAGGCTAAAGGGATCATCCCACTAGGTAAGGGGATTGCGTGCCACCTTCCCAGGTATCTAGGGATAAACCTCCACATCACCCAAGCTTCGAGAAGCCGCTCGAAGCTTCCTTTTACTCATTTTAACCAACTGCGGTGCACCTTGCACAAAGGAAACATGCATTAGAAGTGGATCACCACACCTTGTACGAAGGAACACTCCATCACCGATGCACTCTACTAAGGTGCAGAGCACGTCACCTTGGGTTCGACGCTCCTTGCTAGGAGGCAGGACATGTCGGGGTGACAAAAGAGGTAAAGGGAAAGGACAACAACCTTTATTCTAATTTTTTAGCCAAGGAACTTCAGGTATTAAGGCATAGATATGACACATGACTCATGATGACGAGATTTTGGTGTAACGGAATGGCCCCCAAAGCATGAATTTGGTAAAATAGAACAGGTAAAATGGTTTGCAGTATGAAGGATTGAGGTAAGGATCATCGGTTAGAATAGATTTTATGTAGCACTACTGACTTTGAGATATATGTCTCACATGACTCATAACATGGTTTCCGACCAATACAGTGTAGATGCATGATAGTAAAGAGTGAATGAATGCAATCATGGCTACTAGACACAATCGTAGATCCATGATGAGATGATAACACAACCGCGACCAATACAAAAGTGGATCCATGTGATATGACTCAAAAAATATCCATCGCAACCTGGGTAAGATACATGAGTTAACCCAGGGTCTTCAAGCCAAACCCGCAATGATATGAATCTAACCATGTGATTACAATGTATTGAATTCGAATATGGTAGAAACCACTTGATTACCGGTCATTGATGTATATCGTTAACAAGCATGAGGGAAATCACCATTGATGTCAATGATTCCCAAGGTATCATAGTACATACCATTGAATATGAATCAATGAGCTGAGGTCGAACACTCGATGGAATATTTCAATCAAGAGCCAATGATGTGAACTCATGTTGAAAGTGAGGTAACTTGCCATTAAGGCATGGAGGCCTAAGGTACTTGATTGGTTTCTAGATTCAATCCTTGGATGATGTGTTGAAGTCGACAAGGACAAATCTGTCGAAGGAGGACCATGATGTATCCCCCATCACCGACACAAAACATGATCAAAGATGTTTTGGATTAAATCGGACCATAGAGAAATGCTTGAGACTGACTCAGGAAAGACCGACATGATAGAAGGTAGAATGACTGCAAAAATTGACTCAATGAAAAAACCTCTCTTGAACATGGTCATGGCATGACTTGGTAATATTGACATGACAAGAATAACAAAAAACCCTAATCCAACTGATGGAGGAATCATTTTTTGGAGGACCCAAAGGAGTACAGAGACTCATGGAATCAATGGGACTCGAATACAAACATATTACCCAAGCATTTAAATGCATATGCAAATGAGTGCCATGTTCAAGAGTGACTAAGTACTGCCATAATTACAACGAAACAAAAATTATTTCCTCATCCCCATCATGATTTATGAGTACCTCTTTTGTTTTTTAACGAGGTTGAGGAGGGTAACAGATGCTCAGTATAGCTTATCATTCAGACGAGTCCAATCTCAAATGTTTTTACGAACCTGAGATAGGAGGGGTTCCTCCCAAAATGGGCACTTCAATGTCAGATTTTAACGAGTCTAGAGAAGGTAAACTCCACATCATTTCATGTTTAGAGAGTCTGAAAAGAACTAAATAAGACTCCATAAGGTTATTTTATCATAAAAGTTAGTCTCCTGATCCGAAAAAGGGTAAAACAATATGAGAGAGAACTCTTCCAATCATGATTAACTGGAGTGCTCCTTTTTCGTAAACAGTACCTCCTGGTCCGAAAAAGGGGTAAACTATCACCAGAAAGATGATCATTCAAATGCTTTTACAAGCGTGAAGGAATCAAGTTTGCTTGGCGATATTTTCATATTTAGGGAGCTTGAAAAGATCTTAAATAGGAACTCCAAGGGGTTCCTTTTTCGTGGGAGGTTTATGAGCGGAAAAAAGTGATAAAATATAACTCAATGACTTATTCTCATCGTTTTACGAGCATGAGAAAGTACAAAAGTAAGCTCGATGCCATCAATGCTTAATTTTAACGAGTATGATGATAACATAACAAATGCTCGAAGAGTCATTCATACCTGAAAACAAGCATGAAACAACCACGATAGTCACTCAATAGTCAGAATACAACTTTACTTGACCTGCGAACTCCAAAAATCGAATTAGAATTGACAATGAGGTGTTTAGTCATAAAAGATTACCAATTATAGTAAAAAACCCAAAAGATAAATATTAAAAATTGAATATTCCTTTCTTTTTATATAAAAAGGGAAATAGTAAAGAAATTTTCACCATTGTTTTTTACCCATTTGGAATAGTGCAAATCACCCTTTGGAGCTCGATATTCAAGCGTCGATTGCGGGAGCTACAATCAGCCATTTTTCACCTTGTCAGCGTCAGGTAGGCCTAAAATCTGTCCTCTACATTTCAAGTGGATTGGTTTTTCATTTAATTATCATTTTTTCATTTTTTGGGACTTGTAAAAAAGGGGATTGTGCGCCCTCTAGGCGACGCGCTTTCCCCTTGCTGGAAGTGCCCTGAGGGCTCTCTGACGCACTTCTTGCATGGATAAAGTGTGTCGCCGGTGCACTGTGTATAAATCCGGGGTGCATCGGCACAAAACCACTTGTCAAAATAAAAAATAGAGCCCAAAGAATCCCAACCAAAGGCATGGAAATGTACTAATACTTGTCTGATTGTTGTTTGGACAGGTTTTGCCTTAAAAAATGGTTCAATGGAAAGAACGAGAACATGAAATGGAGGATGCCAAAGCGGAAAACGATCTGCATTCAATGAATGCACTAATACAATGTGGGTTTATTAAGTTCTTTCACGTCCAGGGCATGAGGGCCCAAGTACCACTACTAGATTACCTTATCAGGTTATGGGACCCTGACCAACAACACTTCTAAGTTGGTGTCCACACTCTGACTCTAGATGTGGAAGACATCTATTTTATGACAAGGTTGTCCAGGCGGGGAGCCCCGGTCTCATTATCGGGGCCATGAGGCAGTGACCAGTCCACATAGAGCTTGGTAGCTCAATTTTGTACTCTAGGGATGCAGATGCTTGCTGGGAATATTCCCATCAAGAATGTGCGTGATAGACCACTGCAGATAGTTATTTTTACCATAGAGAGGGTGGCGGGGAACCAAGCTCCTCATCAGGCCACCAAGGCACATATGCTATATGCGATAGAGTGCATGGCTCCAATGGTGTTTAACTGGTGCGAGGGGCTCCTCGCAAATCTAAAAGATCAGCTCACCAAGTGACACAGAGGTGAGCTAAATCAGTTTGGGTACAGATCTATCGTAGTCTCGTTCTTCCTAGAATGAGTCCCATTGTTGAGGCCACAGGTAGAGCTGGATGATCTCGATCCACGAGATACTCACATGGTCAGGTGGTCCGAGGTCATGGCCCGCCATGGAGGCGGGGGTCCCATCATTATTTTTGGTCCCACATTATTCAGGTGGTTACGTGGGAAGCTCCTCATGATTGAGGATTATGCTTACGCGGGCACATATTTTAGGGGAGACCCAGACTTGGCCCTTAGGGAGAGCAATGGGGAGACCTAGGTAAGAACGAAACTCTTGTCATTTTTATGCATTTTATAATTTTTAAATGTTTTTGGGAGTAGTACTGATGGTTTACACTTGTTTGATGCAGAAGTTGGTCCATCTCGTCCGATAGGTTCCTCTCAGATTGAGCGGAGAGGGGTGGTACGGGATATAGCGGTTGCTCATCAAGATGCAGTGGAGGAGTTGAGCGAGATGGAGGAGAACCTCTAGATATTGACATTGGACATAACCGATGTATCTATAGATGACCTACCTCACCACTACCAGTGTCAAACTATTGGAGTCTCGGCATGTTTTAGTCCACTACTCCATAGAGTAGCTAGGGCCATCATCTGCTATCATGAGCGTCCACAAGGATAGATCAACAAAAATGTTCATGTCTCTCGGAATGTGCAGGTATTGAATTGACTCAAGGGACCTCTCCAAGAAACGTACCCGTCGGAATAGACGGAGTAACAGGGGATCATAGATATCGTAGACTCGGTTAAGATGGGAGACCACTAGTTGCGAATCAAGATAGATAACAAGGTGGTCCACACCCAAGGAACAAGCGTCATTTAATAATCCAATTATCGCATGATACTCGACGACAATGTTGGTCACAAACCCTAATCAAGTTCCTCCTGAACTAATCAGTTTGCTGGTAGGGGAATAAAGTACCCAAGCTGTTGAAGCGAGGTTATGGGTGTGCTGGCTAGCACCGTATGCGAATCCAAAACACGTTGCCATCTGCACATCCAGGCAGAACATGGTATAAGAAGAATGATAAGATCGTAACACATTAAAAATATAGTGTGACACCAAGCAAAACACATGTCATGTACAATATATACAAAGTAACAATGCATAAATGAATCAAGCATAGTACCGCTTTTGGTAGAGCCCGTTGCGAGCTCTCCCAAAGATATTCTTTCGTAGTCCTCAAGTTCATATGCTCGTTTTTTCAACACACGCCTAACCACATATGAACCATGCCACATGGACTCAAGTTTTCCTGCCCCAATTTATCATGTTTTTGGTTGTAAGTGAGGATCAAATGTCCCTCGTTGAATATATGAGGTTTGAATGACTTGTCATTCTGGGCCTTGATGCGCTTCTTATGAGCTTCGTTGGCCAGAGCTGCATCACAGCGGGTTTCATTGAGTTTTTCCAAGTATAGAAAACGTTCTTCCCCGGCGGTGGTGTTGGGTAAGAGTTCAACAATGAGTTTCAATGACGAAATATCACACTCTATAGGTAGTACTGCCTCTAGTCCATAGACCAATTGAAAAGGCATAAATCCAGTGGTAGTTTTGACGGAAGTCCTGTATCCCCATAGGGATGAAAAAAGCATGGTATGCCAGTTAGACTTATGTGTACCCACCATACGTTGAATCATGGTTTTCAAGACCTTGGTAATGGCCTCTATTTGTCCATTTGATTGAGGGTAGTAAGGAGTTGAGTTCTCATGTCGAAAACCCATTAGTTCATCCACCATCTTGTTTTGGAAATGTGATCCATGATAAGTGACGATGGCTTGAGGAACTTCAAATCTTGCAATGATGTGGTTGAACATAAAGAGTGCGGCAGTTTTTCCATCTTCGTTGTATGTAGGCATAGCCTCGGCCCACTTGGTCAAATATTCAACGACGACGATGACATAACCATGCCCCCCGGTCGAGGTAGACTTACAATGCATGAAGTCGATGCCCCATTTGGAAAAGGGACCGACAACAATAATTGGGTGTAATGGGTAAGGATGCGAGTGCTTTTTATGATGAAAACGATGACAAGAAGGACACTTCTTGATGCCTTCAATACAATCTTTAAATATGGAATTCCAATAGTATCCAACGCGTAGGAGTTTATGAGCTGTAGCCATCCCGAAAAGATGACCGCCACATACTCATGAGTGACAATCATTCAGTACATGTTCGGCCTCCTCATGAGTTAAGCAACGTCGGAGGATAGAATCGACACCACAACGATACAATGTGTCACCAATGATGAGGTAATACTTTGAGTGGTGTCGCACACAATGACGGTTGTCATGAGATAGTTGAGGACCGAAGCATTGGGTCTGGAGATACAATGTGATATCTCCATACCATGGGTCAGAAGTACTGATAAGAAACAAGGACTCATCGGGGAGAGAGTCCATGGGATCAGTTTCCGTATGACTATGGGGAATATTGAAAATTGGTTCCGTGAAAACCAAATACTTCTTTGATTTAGCTTTCTCAAACTGGAGATCGAATTCCTGCAAAATCACAATCCGGCATGAATATTTTCCCCCTAGTACCTAGCGTGTAAGAACATGGTACATGGGGTCAGAGTCGACTATGATAGTGGTGGTGCGGAGGAGGATGTAATGATGAAACTTTTGGAGAACAATGACTGCTGCAAGAGCTAGCTTCTCGACATGTGAATATCGGGTTTCCGATTCGATGAGACCCTTACTAAGGTAGTATATCATGTGCTCTTGGGCGTTACTATATTCCTGAACCAAAAACATAGCGATAGTGGAAGTGGAAGCAGCAAGATAAAGGATGTAATCCTTGGTGTAATTCATCGGTTGTAACACAGGTGCATGGGTGATAACATGTTTCAGGTTGTCGAAGGATTGTTGAGCATAATCATCCCAAATGAATGGGACGTCCTTCTTGAGGAACCGCATGTATCCCTGTCTATTTTTAGCGAAATTGCACAGGAGACACCTTAAGTAGTTTTCTTTCCCCTGTAAACTTTGAAGTTTTGGAATATCTATGGGTGGTGGTAGAGAAATAATAGCTTCCACCTTGAGGGGATCGATGTGGATCCCATATTTTGAAATGATGAAGCCTACCAAGCGTCCGGACTCGACACAATAGATGCACTTGTGAGGATTGAGATGAATATTGTACCGTTAACATCCGAGGAATATAGCTGTCAGATGATCAATGTGTAAATATCGACAATTCTAATGAGCAGGGAGATCGTCGAAGTAAGGTTCCACAAATTCCTTCACGTCGTGGAAAGCATACGACATATCCCGTTGGAATGTAGCACCAACATTTTTAAGGCCAAAAGGGAGTTTGTGATAGGTGAACGTACCCCATGGGAAGATGAAATCCGTCTTGTGTTGATCGAAAGGATGGATCTCTATCTGATTATAGCTGAAAAATCCATCCATGAATGAGAAGATTACGCTTCCGTCACAATTGTCGATGATTTGGTCGATGAACGGGGTAGGGTAATTGTCCTTGGGAGAAGCCTTATTCAAATCCCTGTAATCGACACAAACCCTAATGGTGCCCTATTTTTTGGCAACGGGGATGACATTAAAGACCCAATCTGTTAAGGGAACAGGATAAATGAACCCATCCTTCAAGAGCTTTTCTATTTTTGCCTTATAGGCACAGTTTTCCTAGAGTGCACAGGGCGTAGTTTTTGCCGGACAGGTTTTGCGTCAGGATATGTTTGAATCTCGTGCATAACAATATCAGGATCAATCCTGGGCATTTCCTCATAGCTCCATGCAAAGGCTTCGCGTAATTGTTTAAACAAGGCTGTAAAAGTAGTGACTTCTTTCGGAGAACAAGTTTGGCCTAAGTGAATTTTTTCCATGACTCTAGGTTTTACCAAGAGTAGGCGTGATTTTATCCAGGTTTCCCTCGGTTACCGTATCCACAGTCAGGATAGGATATTGAGGGTAAGGAAAGAAATCCGGTGAAACACTCATTTCGATTGCATTCTCTACTGAATCTAATGGCGGAAGGAAAGACGATCTATGGTGGATATCTTCCCACGGGGGTTCATCGGTGCTCATAACCTCCATAATTGACTCGTCAGCATGAAAATTCTAGAGTAGAATATTAGGTAGGGATGAGCTCCGCTATAATGGCAGAGACCGTGAGGTAGATTCCACTGCAAAGTGGAATTCTGGTAAATTAGGTTTTGATTGGATGGCCTCATAAGTAGCTTCTATAGCGCTGAGAGGCATCACATCTCCAATCGTATCCAAATGGTCTGAATCAGGCACAATCCATTGATCCATTGAGTAATGAGAGGATGAAATCATGTTCACTGTGGCAACATGGGCAAGGAGATCTGGTGTTGGAAAGAATCCCATGAGGGATGAATCTTTAAGGAGTCCTACCCCCACACTCTCATATATTTGCGTCGAATGTCCTAAAAGAGGGACATTGTCCACGGGATGAGTAGTGATTTCAGGTGTATAGAAATATAATTGATCTTTAGTGACAATCTTCCCTTGGTGGGGAAATTGCACATTTCGGAAGACAGATGATGCAACCGCAGTCATGTCATAGAACCAGTTGCGACCAAGTAGTAGGTTGTAATCCAATGGGGGTAGCGACGACTTCCACATTAATGGAAATGCTTTTTCCGCCCAACTCAATGGTAAAAGATTGTAACAGCCCGTGAGGTTGAAATCCACGTCCATCAAAGGCTTTCAATGTAGTGGGGGAACGGTTCAACTCGGGAGAGCCAATGGCTCACCAACAAGATACCGACATAACCGAGGTAGAGGCTCCTTCGTCTAAGACAGTATGATGGATGCTTTTCCCAACAACGTTAGTAACGATTTGGAATGCAAGTTGGTGGGAAATCCTCGGCTTGAAATACTCTAACTTGAACATGATGGTGTTGGAGGAATTTGGATCTATAGATCCAATCGTGGATAACAGGGTCTTATGCTGAATGGGACCGTTTTGTAAGACTTCTAACATCGACATAGCACAAGGAGATTGCGCTAAATCCTCTACTATATTGTATTTTTTAGCATCCCGAGCATTGGGATTGAAAATGAATTTTCGAATCGTGCTCTTGGGTGGATGCAATACTAAATCCGGTAAAGTTTTATGTATGATGAGAGGACCTTGAGGTGATGGAATGTTAGATGTAGTTGTGGGGAATTTTTCAGGATTACCCTTGTCAGATTCATTTGTAGAAGGAGAGTCATATGACTGTGATCGAGTATTTAAGTTGATTGTTTCTCTCCGCATCATGAGGACATGAGCGGTGGTGGATGTTTCTCCAGTGAGAAGGAGATTATTGTTGCACAATCATATGATTTTATTGTGTGGGGAAGGTATCAATTAAGACTGTGGGTGTGGGGTTCCCTTTAAGGAAGTTTTTCAGTTCCTCCCGATGTGGGAATTATTTAGTGAAGTGATCATCATCGCACAGTAAACAAGGATATTTTACCTTCCTATTTTGTTTATTGTCTTCGGGATTATGTCTGGACTCCTGCTGGTTAGAAGACTTTTTAGATTTACCTTTGTTCTTGTTTTTACCACTGGATTTTTGAGGTGAATCAGATTGAACTGAATTCACTTGTTCAATGGAAGCAGGGTTGGGTGATTGTTTAGTGTGATGTCCAGCCTGTGTGGCGAGTGGGGTCGAGCTATTATAGCTTTGTGATCCACCGGATTGTGTGGCAGGGTGGGTGTGAATGGAACCAATGATGTCATCAACATGAGGTCCCGTAGGTGGTTTTGCTGTATCATACGTAGGGCAGGGGGAATCGGGAACGATATCATATAAGGTGCTAGATTGAGCATATACAAGGTCTAAATACTGAGCATGAGCCATAGTGTGTTTTTCCGTAACGACCCCACCTATAGCTACATCTTTAGCTATGATAGGAAGTAATGACTTCGTGAACCAATACGCAAGGAGTTGGTCCGGAATGGGAGCTTTAATGAGACAGTGTCTCCTCCTCCACTCATGAATATGATCAGAAATGCGAGTGGCAGTATTTTGACGAAGAGAAGTCAAAATATCTGTGCTAGTTTCGCAGTGGATTGATAGCTGAAAGTGAGTCAAAAATGACATAGCCAAGGATCGAAAGTCAAGAAAGGAATGTGGTGGCAGCTCAATGTACCACTTTGCGGCGAGTACCAGTAAGGGTTCTTTGGAATAACCTCAAATGGATAGAATCATCCATTAAGTAATTAGATGAACACCACAAATGATAAGTCATAACGTGTTTTTTAGGGTCCTCACCAGGTTTTCCATCAAACTTCAGGATATCTGATGGTAACTTCAAAGGAATCGCAGGCCAATTTGTGCCATGATAGATGGGATCGTTAGTCTAACGTGACAAGTATGGAAGATCAAGGGTAGCCATAAATGGTAATTGTTGGTTCGGCTATGGATACTGGTAATACTGATAAGGCATCTGTGTACCAGTAGGACCATGGACCGATTGGTCGTAAGGTACTCCCGTAGGAAATTGGCCATATGGGGGTGGGCCTCCTAGGTTGGGAGGTGGACATGAAGGGGGTCCTCCTCTACTAGAATAAGGTGTTCCTCCGCTAGAAGGTGGGGTTCCTCCTCCTCCAGAATAAGGTGTTCCTCCGCCGAAAGGTGGGGGTCCTCCTCCTCCAAAATAAGGTGGTCCTCTGCCAGAAGGCGGAGGTCCTCCTCCTACAGAATAAGGTGGGCCTCCGCCAGAATGCGAGGGTACTCCTCCTCCATAATAAGGTGGTCCTCAGCCAGAAGGCTGGGGTCCTCCTCCTCTAGAATAAAGTGGGTCTCCTCCAAAATGCGGGGGTCCTCCTCCTCTAGAATAAGGTGGTGGTGGTGGTGGTGGACCGGATGGTGGGGAGGTGGCGGGACAGGTGGTGGGGGTGGTGGGGGTGGTCCATCGGTTGGAGGTCTAGTCGATGGAAAGTTATGGTGCCCCCATGGGGTGTTCGTGTTTCTGGGATAGGGTAATCCAAGAAAAATATTTCCTGGTAATTGGGTCCTATAGTAGCATTATGATGGCCCAGATAGATATGCCCCCATGGGGGTTGGGTCCAAATAGATGGCCCCCTTGTGTGATGTGTCCACGTAGGTTGTCCCATGGTTGGGAGAGAACTTCCAACCATACTATAGTTCAAATGTGAATTATGTCCTCCACTCACGTTATGTCCTCTAATTGGGTGATGTCCCCCAGTTAGATTGGGTCCACTAGCTAGGGGTTTCTCCCCAGTTGAAAAATTCCCACTTATTGGAGTGTGCCTAGTAACTGAATGCTGACCACTGATCATAGGTTGACTCATAACTGATGGTTGACTACTAACAAAGGGATTACCTCCACTTGACTGTAGACTAACAGGTAGATTATAACCTCCCCTCGAATTGAGGTGGGGGTGGTGGAGGTGATGTTCCAATAACATAGTTAATAGTGGTTGAAGGTTTCCCTGCAGTGGTTGGGGTCAAATTAAGCGTTGAATCGGTCGCCTGAATCTGACATGTACTCGTCGAGAATGATGGTTGACCTGGTTCATAAGTGGTCACGGTAAGTGTAGATGTTCCTGGTGAAGAAAATGATAAATAATGGATAGGGGAATGTTGTTCCATAGATGACACTTCCGGATTATGTCTAGGTGGAAAAATCTGTCGTCTAATTTGTTCTCTGAATGTTCGTAAAGGGTCAATAGTTGCATAAATAGGTGCAAAATAGACATCATTAGGTATCCATGGAGGAAACTGAATTGGAGTTTCCACAGTCGGAAGTGACTCAAAATCGGAAACAGGTCGACCTAAAGAAGTGTCCCAAAACGATGCAGTTGGACCAAATGTTGTTGATACCATGTCGTCCTAGGGTTGACTGAAAATCCAGTATGTAGCTCCAGGATGTCCTTCCATCGAATGATGAAAGGATGTGTCATTTTAAGTAGGTTTTTCCACTATCAACAGACCCATAGGATCAGTGATAGGTGGGTTTGCGGGAGGTGAATAGTTCATTCTCAAATCCATGGTAGAAGTATCTTCTTCATGTGACAAGCCCTCCATGACGTGCCTATCTATGCCAAGACCATTAGAGATCTATGTGTAAAAAAACTAGGATGAAGGCCTAGGGATCCCCCCATTTTCCATGTATTGGGAAAAATTTTAGAGTTGATAATGGGTAAGACTTCTGTGGCTAAATATGATGATCCTGGAAACCTAACTGTTACAGTACACATAGGACACACTCAGATACCGAATGTCTTGGTAGATTTAGGCGCAATTATCAATGTTATGACCATAGAAACTGTGAAAAAATTAGGACTCACTAATATTCGGCCAACCCCTACCATTTTAGAACTTGCTAACATATCAACAATTAAGCTTGAGGGAATCCTGGATGACCTGGTTGTCTCTGTTGATTCGTGGGAATACCCTGCGGACTTCTTGGTTTTATAACCAAAGTCGCAGTTGGGGGGACACCCGCTGATCTTGGGGAGACCTTGGTTAGCCACAGCAGATTCTTGTATTAGCTGTTGGTTGGGATCCATGACCATCTCAGATGGAACTGATATTAAAATCCTAACTTTATATCCCCCAGCCTGACCAAGCCTAGAAGCTGAAACACCACTTTGGGTGGATCTGGAGTTGAAAGAAGACGTTCGGCCACTATTAACGATAGGGAGAGCCTTAACTTTTAAAGATGAAACAAAGGATGACACTATTAATAGTTTCATTAGTGAGCCCACGTCTGTCAATAAACATGTTTATAAAATTCTGAACAGTACATTAGATGAAACAAAACAAGAAAATCTAACAGAGGAAACTCTAGTCAGTGATGCCAATATAATTCCAGTACTTAAAAATTCGAAAAGTGTCCTAGTAGAAATTGAGCCAGGAAAAATATTGAACATTAACCCAAATCTTTCACCCAATGAGCTGGAATAGCTGATCACTTTGCTCAAAAAACACAAAGGAGCTTTCGCATGGGAATACACAAACATGAAGGGTATTCCTTCTAATCTGTGTACCCATCACATTTACATCAAAAGCGACTCCAGACTAGTGTGCCAACCGCAAAGAAGGATGAAACCGAACTTAAGGAACATAGTGAAGGAAGAAATCCAAAAACTTTTGGAAGCAGGGTTTATATACCCAATTTCAGACAGCGAGTGGGTTTCTCCACTCGTGATTGTACCAAAAAAGAATGGGAAATGGAGGGTATGCGTAGACTATAGGGAATTGAATAAAGCAACTCAGAAAGACCACTTTCCCCTACCTTTTATCGATTAGGTCCTTGATACCTTGTTTGGGAAAAAATATTTTTCCTTTCTGGATGGATTTAGCG
This sequence comes from Larix kaempferi, assembly GCA_027924585.1. Classification (NCBI taxonomy): domain Eukaryota; kingdom Viridiplantae; phylum Streptophyta; class Pinopsida; order Pinales; family Pinaceae; genus Larix; species Larix kaempferi. The sequence continues at coordinate 4,871,812 of BSBM01000394.1, forward strand.
GTTACAACCAAATCCAGATCACTCCAGAAGACCAAGACAAAACTACCTTCACCTGTCCTTGGGGCACTTTTGCATACAGGGTACTTCCTTTTTAGTTGTGCAATGCACCGACCACATTTCAGAGAGTAGTGATTGGGATCTTTTCAGAGATGGTAAATGACTGCATGGAAATTTTTATGGATGACTTCACTCCATACAGTAGTAGTTTTGAAGAAGCATTGAAAAAATTAGAAAAGGTTCTGAAACATTGTGAACAAAGCCAACTATCTTTAAGCACTGAAAAGTGCCATATGATGATGAGCAAGGGCATAGTTCTGGGGAAATTCATCTCTTTTGATGGTATCCAGGTAGACCCATCCAAAATTAAGGTAATTGAAAATATACCAACTCCTGGAACACAAAAAGATGTACGTAGCTTCTTAGGGCATGCTGGCTATTACAGAAGATTCATAGATTTTTTTTCCAAACTAGCTTCTCCTTTGTTCACTCTGTTGATGAGGGATGCACAGTTTAATTGGAATGATGCATGCCGAACAACGTTTACTGAACTTAAGAAGAGGTTGTCTACAACACCTATCTTATGAGGGACCAATTGGGCTATTCCTTTTCACATCTCATCCGATGCTTCAGATACTGCCATTGGAGCAGTATTATGACAACAGGAAGGTCATGCTTCCTATGCAATTTATTACATTAGTAAGAACCTGGCCCCTACTGAAATGAACTATACTATTACAGAGAAGGAATTCCTTTCCATTGTCTATGCCATCAACAAATTTAGACACTATATTACTGGATATTCTACTTTTGTGCACATTGACCATTCAACCATCAAATACTTAATGAATAAACCGATCATGAATGCTAGAGTTACTAGATGGTTGTTACTGTTACAGGAATTTGACATTACAAGTATCGACAGACCAGGAAAGGAAAACATTGTTGCTGACTTTTTATCTCGACTCACTAATAATGATGATAGTTTACCAGTTGAAGATTCCTTCCCTGATGAACACTTGTTTGCAGTATCATCTCATTCCCCATGGTACGTAGATATTGTTAAATTTTTGGTTGTAGGTAAGCTTCCAACACATCTATCGAAGAGAGAAAAAAGAAATATTATACAGCAGAGTTCTCGGTATTGTTGGATTAATGGACATCTTTTCTACACAGGTCTTGACTTGGAAATTAGAAGATGTGTAAGAGAAGATGAAATTTTCAGTATCTTGAAAGCTTGCCATGATGAGCCCTGTGGGGGACATTTTGCTGACAAAAGGACAAGTCATAAGGTTTTAAGGATGGGATATTATTGGCCGACATTGTTCAGAGATGCCAAAAAGTATGTTCAGGCTTGTGATAGCTGCCAGAGGATGAGCCAGCCTAATAGATTAGATGAAATGCCTCTTCATCCACAGCTTGTGGTTGAACCTTTTGATAGATGGGCTCTAGATTTCGTAGGGCCTATCAACCTCCATCAAAGCAAAAAGTTCACATCTTGGTTTGCACAGATTACATGACTAAATGAGTGGAAGCTATAGCTTTGGTCAGAGCCAATGATCAAGCTGTAATTGATTTCCTGTATGAAGAAATTTTTACTTGGTTTGGAGTACCCAAGGAAATCATTACAAATGGTGAACCACAGTTCGTGTCTCATAAATTGGAAGCCTTGTTACGGAATTAGTTTCACATTCAACACAAAATAACCTCACCATATCATCCACAGGCCAATGGCCAAGTGGAAAGCACAAATAAGGTCATTGAGGCTATTTTAACAAAAACAATGAAAAGCCACCGAAAAGATTGGGATGACAGACTCCTAGAGGCACTATGGGCCTATCGCACCACATGGTACAACACTACTGGTTTTTCCCCATATGAGTTGGTGTATGGTAAAAATGTTGTCTTCCCGATTGAATTTGAAATCAGAACTTTGAAGACAACCATAGAAGCAAACCTTGATTTAACAGAAGGTCAGAGGAATAGATTGAACCAGCTTAATGAGTTGGATGAGAAGCGCACAGTTGCAGTTCATCATACAGCCTTGATCCAACAGTAGTGCTCCAGGTGGCACGATAAATTTATAAAGAAGAAAGTCTTCTATGAGGGAGACTGGGCTTTGTTGTATGATTCATGGTTTAAAAGGGATTTCAAAGGCAAACTACGTACAAGATGGCTGGGACCCTATTAGTATAGACAGAGTGTTTGACAATGGCATAGTTCGGGTGATCACCATCGATGAAAACAAAACAACATTATTTTCCAATGGTCATCGACTGCGAATGTATCATAAACCAGTTGCAAAGGATGCATTTCTTTCACATGTAGTAGCTGATCCAGGTTACCAGCTGATTCAGGAGCAAGGACTTTTCCGTGTCCCTGATAATTTTTAAAAAGGTTGTTGCAATTCTGCATAAATTTTTTTGTATATAAATAATGTTGATGTATATGTAACTTCGGAATGTATTTCACATATATGTATATTGTATTCCTATAGAGATGTTATTATTCCTTTATATGGAAGTGTCGTCATTTATATTATAAGTGTCGTAACTTATACTTGATGGGTTATTAAACCACCTTGTTGGGGTCGGCCCTGTATAAGTCATGTGGGTCAAAGGGTTATTAGACCACCTTATTGGGGGTCGGCCATGTGGGTCAAAGGGTTATTAGACCACCCTAGTGGGGGTCGACCCAGTCAACATTATGTTAAGTGGTTAAGTTGAGGCCGACCTAGTTGAGTAAAGGTCAAGTCAAGTTAGTGTATAAATAGAGAGTGTGTCTCTCTCATTTTACAAATTCTATTATCTCACTCACACTTGGGAGAGTGGCACACTTGTGGAGGAGGAGGCTTTGCTTCTAGGAGAAGACTATCTCTTGTATTCTGGTTGTATCATTGATCTATCTATCTCTGAAGAAGTTATTGGGGTTTTTCACCTTTATGGTTTTCCCCAAGTAAACTCCGTGTCTCTTGTGTGCTTGCATTATTGTGTCCATGATTGATATGCTGTAGATTTTCTATACATGTTGTTCTCTTAGTTAAGATCCTATATCAAATTGAAGTAAATTCTGAAAATTTAACATGGTATCAGAGCTAGCCTGAAAGAAGGCATGATATGGCATGTATGACACTTGTTGCACTTACGATGCTAGGGCTTGATATAAAACAAACCAGTCATCGTAGCACTTTCGCTATAAATCCGTTTTGGTGAAGTTTTCGGATCTGAAAATTTTATAGGTCAAATATCAGATCCCCATGTACCTTGTGTCCGAAGGAAAACCTCTAATTCGTTGTACTTTGTGATTTATGATCTGTACAATATAGGGTTTATGCCTCTTCCATATCTGAGTCAAAATCAGGTGACCTTGGGAAAAAGGTCATAACTTGGGCTAGGAAGATCCAAATGAAATTTCATAAAAAGTGACAGGTATTACACAGACCGCACTATCTCAACAAAATTTTTCAAAGGCCGAAGTTGAATTAGTGACACGTGCCACACCGTACAAGTTTTCTCTCCTGTATTATCCCATAAACAGGTCGTGTTGCGACACTTGGCATAACTCTCTCTCAGAGAATCCAATTGAGGTCAGACCTATCGGGATGGAAAAATAACAGTTTGGGATATCTCAAGAAAATTGTTCATAGGCCGAAGTTGAACCAGTGACATGTGGCACGCCGTACAAGTTCGCTCTCCTGTATTATCCCATAAATAGGTCACGTTGCGACACTTGCCATAACTCTCTCTCAGAGAATCTAATTGAGGTCAAACCTGTCGGGATGGAAAGATAACAGGTCGGGCTATCTCAGGAAAAATTTTCAGACCCTTTGGATCGAAAAGTTTGGAGCTACACCAGAAACAATCAGGTACATATTTCTGTCAAAACAGAATTATTTTTGAGTACCTTCATTCATGGCTTCCGGAATTTAGGGCTTCGGAGAAAGTTGGAATTTTTGTAATCGAAGACCACGAATGGATGCTACTCATCAAAATCAAAATTTAGAGACCAAGATCAGATTTTTTGGTTGGGCAGAAGGCCGGGCTTGATCAAACCCCAGTTCGGGACTTTGATCAGAAAGATGGAAAATTAGGGCTTCTGCAAAAATTGGAATTTTGGAAATCTGTGACCACGGCTGGAAGCTCCTCAGAAAAATCAAAGCCTAGAGTTTTGAATCAAATCTTTTGGTTGGGTGAAGCTCCGGGAAACTCAAACCCTAATTCAAGGTCCTCCTAGTGAATCCGGAAATCTAAAAGGAAATTTCGAGGGGTGAAAATTTGCAGTTTTCAAATTCTGAATATACCAACTTGATCAGCTCATCAAGGCGCATATTTCTATCCTTTCGGAAGTTTGAAATTCAAAGTTTGAATTTTTGGGGTTTCTTTGACAAACCCTAATCCAGCTCCAGGTCCAGTTCTTGCAAATCAAGTGGATTGGGTTAATCCTAGAATAAGATGGATTGGTCACCTACATAAGTGAAGAAGTTCCTGTCTCAGAGGGAGATGAGGCTAAGGCCTTCCATAAGAAGATTACAAGCAATCTTGACAGGTATGGCTTACAGGTATTTTTCATGGTTAATGTTTGTCTTCATATCATTACAGTACAATCTTGATTAATTACTAGACTTGTTGTATCACCTTAATAGAAGATATTCATTGATTAAGGTTTTGACACTTATGAATGTACTAATGTATTGTGATGTTGTATGAGGTTTATGTTGTTCGCTAACATAAAAGGTACACTAAGAAAGACAAATCATGTTCTACTTCAAGAACATATGATCATGAAGACAAAGATTCATCCATTGTCATGGATCACATTGAAGATCTACTTTCGAGGTATGTATAACTTGGTCCTACAATGGTTAACCTGTGAGACATGCAGGTTACTAGCACAAGTCACTGAAGAGAACCAGAAGACATTATGCGGATATGTTATACATAACTAGCTATCATGCTAATCCAGGTATGTTTTTCCTATATCAAGCTAGAATCCTACCTTGTGTTAGGATCTTATACTGTTGTGTTGTTGATAATGATTATTCATGAAGTCATAGGTTTGAATAGTCATGGTTGTATGCATATTATGTTTCTTACCATAATTCATGATATGACTAACCAAAAGAATCATGAAGGTATAGGTTTGAGTAATCACGGGTTTATGCATTGATGATTTAACTAATCAGAAGAGTCCTATGATCAAATAAGAATATGCATGAGTAAAAGAAGACTTCCCTAAAACCTTGAATACTAATGTTTATTATCTGTGAATGATCATGACTATACATGTTTAAGATTATTGTGTTTTGATAGTATTAAGATTATACTAATAAATGTGTGATTATGTATGAGACCTCAAGGATAACACAATGATGATACTAATAAGCATGCATAGTGATTAAGGATGGATGTAAGTTCAAGGACAGATAATCCAGGAAGCAAAGATCAAGAGGGAGCACACTCCAGTTGTTCCTGCAAGAAAGCAAAGGAGCACACTTCAGTAGTTTCTGCAAGGATGCATTTATTCAGAGGGAGTTGACCATCTTTCTACATTCCACAACAGAAAGGTGTAGAAGAAGCTACTTCAGCAGCTCCTGCAAAGAAGCAAAGACTCAGATGGAGTCCACCCAGCAACCAAACAAAGATAAGTATTTTTAATTATCATTTCTTGCATATTTGTTTGTTTAAATAAAATTGTTCAATGATGTATATGCTCATGCTCCTAGACTTAGGATATGTATTGTGCATATTAGAATGATTGCATTAATGAATAGTATACTACTAATATGCATGTGATGGGTAAGTGGCCTATGGCACTGTACAACATTCCAGTGCTACTTATCTAGAATGAAACCTCTTTGCTGACATGTTGGGAGTAGTGCAAACGCTTAGCAATGTTCTGGTAGAGACTGGAAGGCATCTAGAAATTTGTGGAACATCGATAAATGTTGTATTGAAGCATTGGCTAAGATAATTGCATGACTGTATGACATATTTCTTTATGTGTAAGAATTTGTCTGAAAATTATGAGATGTTTCTAATCATGCAATTTAACTTGTTTTGTAGAAAAGACAGTATACCTTCACCTACAAAAGGACTACAATATTTGTTCAAGCAAAAAAATTATCTATTGAAGTTCCCAGGATACAGGAAGAATGCCATGATCCATCGATCATGAAGAACGATGTTTGGGATGCGGTCCCAAGAGCTGAAGGGAAGTCTGTTGTGACTTCCAAATGGAACTATCAGATCAAGCATGTTGTAGATGGCAGCATAGAGAAATATAAAAGTGATGAAATAGAAGATACACCAGATGGATTTCAAGACAACCTTCTTGAATGGTGTAGTCATATATGTGTGGAGAACTTGGTAGGATATGTTAGAAAAATAGGATTGCAGAGCAATAACAATAAACAAAAATGCAAATATAATCACACATACACATTACAAGAGAGACACAGATATATCGTGGTTCACCCAACTTGGGCTACGTCCACACTGAATTTTCCAGTCCTTATTATTATTACCGTCCAGCAAGGTGAAGGGATACAACCTGCAGCACAACCGCTGCACTTCCTCTTCTCTATTTCACAGTCTCTCTCCTGATCTCAGAGATCTTTGTAATGCATAAAACCTAATACATCATCATCCCTAGCCGTATTAAAATGTCTTTATTTTATAAGGGAAATACAATGGGAAAATACCACGGGATACCCAAAACCATGGGCCCGCAAAACAGCTGGCGAAAACAGCCCCAAAAATTTTCTTTGGGGGTGTTGCCCCCGAACCCCCATTTCTCGGGGGCGTTGCCCCCGGACCCCCTGGAATCCCGTGGGGGGGTGATGCCCCCCCACACCCCCCCCGCTGGGGTGACTGTACAGTCCACCTACATATCATATAAAACTGGGGTACAAACACGGCTGATACAATATCATATATGAGACTAGAAGATTTGGCTCCACAACCAACAATCTCCCACTTGGAGACTGATCACAGCAACTCCACCGCTGCTGCACTTGCTGGACTTGGACTTGGCAAATTTCTCCTCTTCACCTTCATGCTAGAAGGCCAACTGAAATCGAGCACGAACTCAGTTTCTCTCTGGTCACTACCTTTGTGAACATGTCTACAGGATTCTGGCTAGTATGTATCTTTTCCAGCTTCAACAGTTCATCTTCCAGAACAGAGCATATGAAATGGTACTTGAGCTGTATATGTTTAGTCCTGGAATGGAATGCTGAGTTCTTTGCAAGATGAATGGAACTTTGGCTGTCACTATACAATCTGCTATCCTTCTGCTTCTTAACCACTTCCTCCATAAACCTCTGCAACCAAATCATCTCTTTACTAGCCTCTGTAATGGCAACATACTCTGCTTCTGTTGTTGAAAGTGCAACAACCTTCTGTAGTTTCAAAATCTAGCTTACTGTTGTTCCACGTACAGTAAACACATACCATGTGGTGCTCCTCCTGCTATCCTTGTCACTTGCCATATCTGCATCAACATATCCCTGTAGAACAATGTCTGAACCTCCAAAACATAATGCCTCAGTGGTAGTACCTCTCAAATACCTAAGAATCCACTGTACTGCCTTCCAATGTTCTTTACCTGGATTGTTCATATATATGCTCACAACTCCCACTGCATGTGCAATATCTGGTCTTGTGCACACCATGGCATACATAAAGCTGCCAACTGCTGATTGATAGGGAATCTTGGACATGTAATCTATCTCTTTTTGTGTCTTGGGACACATTTCCTTACTTAGACTGAAATGGCTAGCCAAAGGTGTACTTACAGGTTTTGCATTCTGCATTCTGAACCTCTCCAACACCTTTTGTATGTACTCACTTTGAGACAATGTCAATTTGCAATTTTTCCTGTCTCTCGTTATTCTCATACCAAGGATTTGCTTTGCAGCACCCAAATCCTTCATCGCAAATGAATTAGCTAGCTTCCTTTTGAGTACATTTATATCCTGCATGTCAGACCCTGCAACAAGCATGTCATCCACATACAATAACAAGATAATATATCTTCCATTGTCTAGCTTCTTGAAATAAATACAGTGGTCAGAATGACATCTACTATAACCTTGTTCTGTCATAAACCTGTCAAACTTTAGATACCACTGCCTTGGAGCTTGCTTCAAGCCATAAAATCTCTTTTTCAACCTGCATACCAGATCCTCCTTACTTTTGACCTCATACCCTTGTGGCTGCTGCATATATATTTCTTCCTCCAAATCCCCATGGAGGAAGGCTGTTTTTACATCTAACTGTTCAAGATGCAAATCTTCTACCGCCACTAGACTTAAGATAGTCCTAATTGAAGTCATCTTAACAACAGGAGAAAATATTTCATCAAAATCTATACCTTGCTTCTGTGCAAACCCCTTTACAACAAGTCTGGCCTTGTACCGCTTCTTACCTCCTTCTTCTTCCTTCAACTTGTAAATCCATTTGTTTTGCAATGCTCTTTTACCAGCAGGCAACTGAACCAAATCCCAAGTCTGGTTTCCTACCAATGAGTCCATCTCCTCATTCATGCCTTGCTCCCACTTCTTTCTAGTTTCCACCTGCATTGCTTCTTCATAACATTCTAGTTCACCAGAATCAGTCATCAATAAATAATACATTGAAGGAGAGTATCGTTCAGGGAGTCTACTTAACCTGGTAGATCTTCTTACAGTTGCAGGAGTTTCAGGTACTTGCTACTGCTCTTGATTTTCTGGCACCTTCGGAACTTCATTTTCTTTAATTTCATCAAGCACTATGTACTCTGTGTTTTCCTTTTCCTGTTTCTTTCCCTGCAACTGATCTTTATACATGACCTTTTCATTGAATATCACATCTCTACTCCTGATGATTTTGTTATTTTCATAATCCCATAAACGATAACCAAATTCATCAACCCCATATCCAATAAAGGTACATTTCTTGGATTTAGCTTCAAGCTTTGTTCTATTTTCTTTATCAATATGGACAAATGCTTCACAACCAAACATTCTCAGAAATGAGTAGTTTACCTTTTTATCTGTCCATGCTTCCTCTGGAATACCACCATCCAAAGCACTTGAAGGTCCTCTGTTTATTAAATAAACAACAGTATTTACAGCATCCGCCCAAAACTGTAAGGGCAACCTTGCATGCAGTCTCATACACCTTGCACGCTCCATGATCGTTCTGTTCATCCTTTCTGACACACCATTTTCCTGTGGTGTTCCTGGGACTGTCTTCTCTCTATGAATCCCATGGTATGAACAGTAACTATCAAACTCCTTGCCACAGTATTCACCTCCATTATCAGATCTGAGACACTTCAATCTTTTTCCTGTCTCATTCTCAACCAAAGCTTTCCACTTCTTAAAAGTAGCAAACACATCATATTTCTGTCTAATGCAATAAACCCAAGTTTTTCTAGTTGCATCATCAATAAATGTAACATAATAATGAGAGCCACCAAGAGATTTTACCTGAGCCGGTCCCCATACATCTGTATGCACAAGCTCTAATTTTTCATTCTTATTCTATTTCACAACCCTGAGAAAATTTGACTCTCTTCTGTTTTCCATAAACACAGTTTTCACAGAATTCCAAACTTACCTGCTTCAAATCCGGCAGCAACTTCCTTGAGTGGAGAATCTGCATCCCCTTCTCACTCATGTGGCCAAGCCTATGATGCCACAATGCTGTATTTGTTCCTGTGGAAGCTAAAGAGATAGAATGGTCAGTATTATGAGGACATAAATACAACGTACCTACTTTGTCTCCTTTTGCTATCACCATTGATCCTTTAGTGATATTCCACCACTTTTCTTCGAATGTAGATAGACAACCGCCATCTCCCAACTGCCCTGTTGAGATCAGATTTCTTTTCATAGCAGGAATATGCCTAACTTCTTTCAACAACCAATCAGTTCCATTCTTAACTTTTATCCATACCTTACCCATTCCAACAATTTTACATGGCTCATCATCACCCAATAAAACATGTCCAAAGTCGCCAGGAACATACTCATGAAAGTATTTCCTATGGGGTGTAGCATGACATGAAGCTCCTGAATCTACTACCCAATAATCACTAGTATTATCTAATGCAAGAATCAAAGCATCTTGTAACACATCACCTGCTACATTTGCTTCCTGGGTAGTTTCCTTCTGTGCATCTCCTTTCTTCTTTAGAGATTTGCAGTCTTTCTTCAAATGTCCTTTCTTTCCACAGTTCCAGCACTCTATCTTTCCCTGTCTGGACTTGGATCTGCCCGTTTTAGACTTTCCACGATTACCTTGGCTCTTTCCTCTCTCCTTTTGTCTTCCCCTGCTCTCCATGGTCAACGCATTACTTGATGTCTCACCTATGCTTTTTCTTTGCATTTCCTTGCTAAGAATAACACCAATAACATCATCAAATTTCAAGGTGTTTGAACCAAAGACAGAGTTACTTACAGCCATGACCAAGTTATTCCATCTTTTTGGCAACGAACACAAGATTAGAAGAGCCCTAACCTCATCATCAAAGTTCACACTTACAGAACTTAGCTGATTTGTAACCGTATTAAACTCATTTAAATGATCAGTAACAGATCCACCTTCAGACATCTTCATATTAAATAAACGCTTCATTAGAAATACCTTGTTGGAGGTCGAGGGTTTTTCATACAGCTTACCCAATGTGCTCATCAAACCCTCTGTTGTCGTTTCTTTTGAGATATTGAAAGCCATCGACGAAGCCAGGCTCAACCGTATTGTTCCCAGAGCCTTTCTGTCAAGAACCTCCCATTCTTCATCCTTCATAGCCATCGGCTGCTTTTCTTTTCCTCCCAACGGTAGGAATAGATCCTTCTGGTACAGATAGTCCTCCATTTGCATCTTCCATAACCCAAAGTTTTGGCCGTTAAACTTCTCGACCTTAAACTTTCCTTCTTCTGTCATTGCTCCCACTCGAACCAGAAACCCTAGCTTCCTGCGGGTTTAACTGCCAAATAGACCTTTGGCTATGATACCAATTGTTAGAAAAACAGGATCGTAGAGCAATAACAATAAACATAAATGAAAATATAATCACACATACACATTACAAGAGAGACACAGATATATCGTGGTTCACCCAACTTGGGCTACGTCCACACTGAATTTTCCAGTCCTTATTATTATTACCGTCCAGCAAGGTGAAGGGATACAACCTGCAGCACAACTGCTGCACTTCCTGTTCTCTGTTTCACAGTCTCTCTACTAATCTCAGAGATCTTTGCAATGCATAAAACCTAATACATCATCATCCCTAGCCGTATTACAATGTCTTTATTTTATAATGGAAATACAATGGGAAAATACCATGGGATACCCAAAACCATGGGCCCGCAAAATAGCTGGCAAAAACATCCCCAAAAATTTTCTTCGGGGGACCGCTGGCCCCCGGACCCCCCAGCCAAGGGGGATGGTCCCCCCTGGAACCCCGTGGGGGGGCGATGACCCCCCACACCCCCCTACTGGAGTGACTGTACAGTCCACCTACATATCATATAAAACTGGGGTACAAACACGGTTGATACAATATCATCTATGAGACTAGAAGATCTGGCTCCACAACCAACAGGATAGACAACTTTCTATCCAGTTTGGGATTTACCAAGAGTAAAGCGGATTCCAACCTTTACTACAAGGTTGAGGAAGGCAATCCAATGATACTACTTTTGTATGAGGATAACTTGTTTGTAATAGGAGATGACAGATTGATTGCCAACACACAGCGGAAGCTTACTGCCGAGTTCGAGATGAAGAACTTGGGGATGATGCACTATTTGTTTTTTTTTAGCATGGAGGTGTGGCAGAGTGCAGATGGAATCTTCCTTGGACAAGGGAAGTATGCAGTAGAGATCCTGAAGAGGTTCAGGATGATGGATTGCAAGGCCATGGCCACACCTATGGCATCAAATCCGAAGCTTCTTTGTGATGCTTCATCTGATCCGGTTGATGTCACGATGTATCATCAGATGATTGGGTCCTTGATGTACCTAAAGGGTATAGTTGATTATGGGCTCAGGTATGAAGTGAATCAAAAGTTTAACCTGCAGGGTTATGTTGATTCAGATTGGGTAGGCAGTGCTGCAGATAGGAAGAGCACATCTGGGTGCTGCTTCTTTATGGGATCAGGTGTATCTCTTGGTTTAGCAGGAAGCAATCCTGTGTAGCACTGAGTACAGCTGAGGCAGAATATGTTGTAGCCTGTTCAGCTAGTTGTGAGGCAGTATGGTTACATAAGCTACTGTCTGATTTATTTGATCTCCCATTGGATGCTACTAGTATCTTTTTTGATAACCAGAGTTGTGTGAAGCTGTCCAAGAACCCAGTGTTTCATGACAGGTTGAAACACATAGAGATCAAATATCACTATATCAGGGATATGGTGCAGAGAGGAGCCATGAAGCTCCTGTATATTGCGACGGATGAGTAGATTGTAGATGTGCTGACGAAGCCACTAGCCAGGGTGAAGTTCGAGTACTTCAGGGAGAGGCTTGGTGTTCGTCAGATTGATGACACTTCGAGGAAGAAGTGATGGACACATTTGCAGAAGCCATTCCAAGCATGTTGGAAGGAGGATCCTTCAGATGGCTGTGGATGTAAGCGCTGGATGATGAGCATCAGGACGATGCTCCAGTTACTGCTATGTATGTACGCATCATGTTGGATGCTGGATATGATCAGTTGGATCATTTATATGTATGTACGCATCATGTTGGATGCTGGATATGATTGGTTGGATCATTTGTATGTATTTTGTGTATGCATCATGTTGGATGTTTGGACCATGTATCTATATATGTATCAGGTGGATACATTGTATGCTCAGGTAGATCATGTATGTTGATATGTATCATGTATGATCAGGTGGATCATGTATTTGTATTTGTATCAGGTGGATGCATTGTATGATCAGGTAGATACTTGGTATGCATCAGGTAGATGCATTGTATGATCAGGATGATCATGGATGACGAGCTTAAGGACATTGTTCCAGATGACATGCAGCAGGATGTTGCAGTGATGATGATCAGGATGATCATGTGTACATCAGGATGATGTATGGTGAGTATCAAGTTGATACTCTGTGGCTGTGGAACAGGTTGTGCAGATAAGCATATAATTTGTGCCTTGGGAGATCTGCAGATAGTCTTTTGAGGTTTTTCCTATGGCATGTAATTTGTGCCCTAGGATATCTGGCAGATGCTCTTTCGAGGTTTTGTCCTATGGCATGTAATTTGTGCCCTAGGAGATCCGATAGGTTGAGCCGTGTGCTCGTAATCAGTCCTGGGATGCTCTTTCGAGGTTTTGCCATGACCACATGTAATTTGTGCCTTGGGAGATCCGATAGGTTGAGCCTTGTGCTCGTAATCAGTCCTGGGATGCTCTTTCGAGGTTTTGTGGTGACCACATGTAATTTGTGCCCTGGGAGATCCGATAGGTTGAGCCTTGTGCTCGTAATCAGTCCTAGGATTCTCTTTCGAGGTTTTGTGGTGGGGTCACATGTAATAAGTCTTGGAGATTTGGACAGGATGAAAAAGGCCTCAGATGCTCTTTAGAGTTCTTGCTAGTCAAGAGACTCTTTTAAGGTTTTGTGACGCACGTAATAAGTCCTGAGATTTCCACTGTATGGCCAGTGATGACGAAGACCTGCAGGTGGTGGGCCTACATCCAGTATGAAAAAGGACTGGCTCTGTAGAACTTCCTATGACGAGTAGATTCAGAGATTGATTGAGATAGCAGAACCAGTGACGATGATGATGACTCGATGACAATTATCCAGTGACGATGATCCAGAGAAGAAGACTTGTGCTAGAAGACCTGTGTCAAGAAATACCTTCCTAGTTAAGAGGGAGTGTTGATGTATATGTAACTTTGGAATGTATTTCACATATATGTATATTGTATTCCTATAGAGATGTTATTATTCCTCTATATGGAAGTGTAGTCATTTATATTATAAGTGTCGTAACTTATACTTGATGGGTTATTAGACCACCTTGTTGGGGTCGGCCCTGTATAAGTCATGTGGTTCAAATGGTTATTAGACCACCCTATTGGGGGTCAGCCATGTGGGTCAAAGGGTTATTAGACCACCCTAGTGGGGGTCGTCCCAGTCAGCATTATGTTAAGTGGTTAAGTTGAGGCCGACCTAGTTGAGTAAAGGTCAAGTCAAGTTAGTGTATAAATAGAGAGTGTGTCTCTCTCATTTTACACATTCTATTATCTCACTCACACTTGGGAGAGTGGCGCACTTGTGGAGGAGGAGGATCTGCTGCTAGGAGAAGACTATCTCTTGTATTCTGGTTGTATCATTGCTCTATCTATCTCTGAGGAAGTTATTGGGGTTTTTCACCTTTATGGTTTTCCCCAAGTAAACTCCGTGTCTCTTGTGTGCTTGCATTATTGTGTCCATGATTGATATGCTGTAGATTTGCTGTACATGTTGTTCTCTCAGTTAAGATCCTAGATCAGATTGAAGTAAATTCTGAAAATTTAACAAATAAATCATTTTCTTTTCTTTTTATTTGATTTTATTTTTCAGTTTTGATGGGTTTTTTTTTTAAGAACTCTGAACAGGTTTATGCGTGGAAGATCACTTGAATGGAGGCAGACGCAACTCGGTCTGAGCGATTGTGGCATTCTGGTTGATCCCCCTTTTCTGTGAATAATTCCTAGGAAGAAAAGAATGATGTAGCAAAAATTACTCAGCAAAATATGGCATATCTCTTTTTCCCGCAGCTGCAACACTATAAAATCCCACGCAAATTTCTACTTTTGCAGCTGCAACACAGCTTCATTTCACTTTGTTTTTCCTCCAACTGCAACAGTACTATATCCCACCCAAGTCTCTTTTCTGCGCAGCTGCAACACTGTTGAGTTGTCTATTTCTCTTATTTTTAGCAGTTGCAACATCGTTGATTGTGGCTTATTTCTCTTTCATGCAACTGCAACATCCGCTAAAATTGCCCATTTTTTCTATCTTTAGCAGCTGCGCCACTGTCAAGTTGCCTATCCTTCCTATTTCGCATAACTGCAACAGTCACTAAATTGTCCATTTTTCCTATCTTTAGCAGTTGCGCCACTGCCAAGTTGCCTATCTTTCCTATTTTTAGCAGCTGTGACACCGCCAAGTTTCCTATCCTTTCTATTTCGCGCAACTGCAATAGTCGCTAAATTGTCCATCTTTCCTATTTTTAGTAGCTGCGACACCACCAAGTTGCCTATCCTTCCTATTTCGCACAGCTGCAACATCCGCTAGAATTGCCTATCTTTCTTATTTCGCGTAGTTGCAACATCCGCTAGAATTGCCTATCTTTCCTATTTCACGCAGCTGCAACATCTGCTAGAATTGCCTATCTTTCTTATTTCACACATCTGCAACATTGCTAAAAGTGCCTCTTTTTCCTATTTCGAGCGGCTGCAACAGCTAAATTTGCCCATTTTTCTTATTCTTAGCAGCTACAACTCCGCTAATTCCTCATTGGAACTTCATTATATCTTTGTTCATCAGTATTAGTGTCCTCCATTCTCTACAATGAACATTAAAAGCTTACATGTCTGCCACATATTTTTATGATCTACGCCAGCATGGATGTACTTTATTTGCCACTCGACATGGGCCAACTCATGAGCGCATGTGTGAATTGATGGTCATATCAGCGATGTGACCGTGGAAAGGAGCCAACTTGCAAAACAACAGATTGGAATTAGATTCAAAGGTATGAGTTTTAATCATGAACATAATTAGGCATGACTTAATGTGGTAATCAATAATGAGTATATTTTGTCGTTAGTCCATGTCATTTATCTTTAGCTAATCAGCTGAGGCAGCGAATACACCTGATTTGTCCTTCATTTTCGGTATATGACCACCATTCGAACTACCCCGTGAGACAACCTGTCACCACTTTTATGCCAAAAATGGTTGTGCCAATTCCCAAAAATAACTGTGTCACCTTTCCCAAAATACCCAAACCAACCTTCGGCTATCCATTGCTCATTCTGCATGCAGTAGCTCGATGTCTGATACTGTAACACATTCCACCGGTATCAAAATTTACAGACAGTCTTGCAGTATGGGCATCCCGGTACGACGCGAGCCTGTTAGCATAGAGCCTTTGCGTGCACACAGAGCGGTTTTTACCATCTTCTAGGAAGCTGGATGGATTGAATATTTCCAGCGGTTGAATGATTTTCATGTAGAAACCGCACTTGAGTTTGCTCAGAATTTAACCAACACTCATTTAGAGGTTTGACGTATCAGAATAGATGTTTCAGAAGCAATCATGGCGGAAGTAACAGGATTTCCTAGAACTGGGATGCGATGGTTTGGTCGGAAATGCCATAATTCGACTGCAACTGCAGAGTTTTTGGCCATAGGAGAGGTTGTTCGGCCTCATGGAAGAGGAGTAGCCCTGGAATCCTTTCCAAATCCTTGGAACCAGGTGGCGACTTTCATCAAGAAATACATTTCCTATGAAGGTAGGTACAAAGTGGTTTACATATATGAATTTTACCTCCATTCACATTTACGCCTCTGCAGATTGTTAAATATGCCTTTTTATCTTTTACATCTCTGCAAACTATGGCTGGGTATGTCAAGGGTGCCTGAATTCCCTTATCTTCCCTATCAAACCATGGGTTTATTGAATTGTTAATCTTACGGGCCCTTGCGCACCAGAATTTGACATGGGACGGATTTGTCGCTCGGCCAAGGGTACCCTGAGCACCTACCATGGCAATAGGAGGGGTTGACAGGGTAAATGCGGACTGAAGTTCCTCCAATTTAGCTAGGGGGAGGGATGGAGCATTGGAATATCAGGTGAAAGAGGTAAATATGGGGAGGCTGCGACAGCAGAGAACCCTGTTGCAGAAGGGAATATGATGGAACCAGTGGCGAATGAGGCAGTGATATTGGAAGCTACAACAACAGCAAACCCTATCGAGGAAGAAACAGATCCAATTGAAGTTGCACTTAGGGTGGCAGTTGAAGCAGTGGAGATGGAATCATTAGTAGTTGTAGTAGAGGAAGCTGAAACGGGAGCAGTTGCTGAAGCTGCGACAGTGGAAGTTGCAGCTGCGGAATTTGCAATGCAAGAAGAAGAATACCAGGAAGAGGCAGTAGAAGGAGGGAATGTGGAGGTGTTGGATGTCGCATCCTCCCCTGAAATAAGGGGAACTATCGTTGAAGAGGATGAATTCATTCCTCTTTTTGAAAATTTAGAAACCCCTGTGTCATAGAAGAGAAGAAAAAGGTCAGGGAATAAGGGTCAACCTTCTACCTCAGCGAAGAAGAGAAGAACCAGAGCTATTACAGCAGCAGAAGCAACATTCAGTGAAAGCCAACCATCAGGAGTTGGGAAGAAGAGAAGGACTCGAGCTGTTATAGTAGCAGAAACAACAGCTGCAGTTGGGGTAGGTATTCCCATCTTAAATCGCAAATCACTGGCTGTTATACAAGAACCTGCTATGGAAGAACCCCAAAGTGAAAACCTTCTTTTCGAAAATGAGTTGCTAAAGGAGGAGGTGCAATTGCTTCGAAAGGAATTGGAGAAATGGAAGGAAGCAACCAGAAATCGGGCAGAGAAGGGTTTGAACACATTAGTGGAGGCTGCAGACCTGTTAGAAAATTCATCTCCTATTTTGGGAAATGAAGAACAAGGAGAAATGGTATGCCCAGAATGTGGAGATATATTCTTCTCTACAGGGCACAGAGTCATAGTGCTGGGTTTGGTAGCATAAGAGACTATACAAGCAAATCAAGAAAGATAAAGTGTACCTACAGAGGAGCTGATGAAGGAGAATGAGCCAGAAATAGAATTAATTCCTAATCTAGATTTAGGAGAAGATGAAGGATTGCAATCCCAGCCATCAGGAAATACTGAATTATGCCAAGACCAGTCTCATCTTTCAGAAGATATCGAGGTAATTCAATAACAACCTCAACAATTTGAATAAATTTAAAAAACAGGGTGTTGTTACACAAGAACCAACATCCTTGAAAATGTTTAGTGAATTTGCAACCCAGACAACAATTGCTAATATTGAGGCCCAAGAGAAAGACACTGTTACACAAGAACCGGTGTCTTTAAAAATGTTTGCCGAAATTACAACTCAGATTGAAGTTGTTGAGATTGAATTGGAAAGGAAGGATGTTGCCACACAAGAACCTTCATTCCTAAAGGTATTTGTTGAGGCTTCAAATCATATAGAAGCTGCTGAGTCTGGTATTCAGGAAGGGAATGCTGTTACACAAGAACCAGTATTCTCAAAATTATTTGTTGAATCAGCAACACAAATGGAAGTTGCCAAGGGTAAAGTACAGGAAGAGGATGTTGTTACACAAGAACCAACACCCTCAAAATTAACTGTTGAGACTGCAACACAAGCAGAGGTCATTGCAACACCAAGGGAAGAGGAAGCTATTACACAAGAACCAGCATCCTCGAAATCAACTGCTGAGATTGCAACACAAGAAGAGGCCATTGGAACACTGATGGAAGAGGAAGCTGTTACACTGCCAATCCAAAATGAGGAACCTTGAACATCTGGTGATGAGGTAAGAATGCTAATATCTCAAGACATCATTAATTTAGATTCTGATGATGAAAAAGATGTGGAGGATAGAAGAATTCAATGACTAGAGAAAAAGATTTCCTTGTTACAGCTGGAGTTAGCTAAATGGAAAAAGTATATTGATTAGTGTCGAGAAGGGATGGTCCCTCTCTTTGAACATAGAAAGACTATCAAATATTGAGGGAGAAGTGGGCAGAGGAATCAACTCTTCAGGGATCTCAAATGGAAAAGCTGCAAAAAGAATTGGAGGAGTTGAAGGAATTCAAATCCATGCAAAAAGAAAAAGACCAAATGTATACCCTCTCTCGGGAGTTGTTGAGTTCAAGGGCCCCATCTCCTTCCTACTCGGTATTCCTGTATGAACAAATGACCCTGTTCAAATTTAAAGCTCTACAGGAGGGTAGACCTTATCAATTGCTGATCCCTTCCCAGTTTGTAGTGACCTTTTTGTCAAGCAGTTTTCTTGAGAAACACCTGTTGTGTGAATTATATTTGCATGATATGGCATGTCTTGGTGAATCTCGCTCTAGTCCTATTCCCTATGCAGGGGATGTTGAGTTGAGAGCTTTTTCCTCTTTTGTTCATAATCATGTGTAGTGGGAAGATGCCTTCCAAACAATCTATAGGAATGAGGCCAGTGCCAATCTATGGATTAGGAGTGAACCCCAATCTCCTCGTGTTCTTCTTATAAACCATGGAAGGTGTTTCTTATCTCGTTCGAAGACTCAGCACCTGAAGAAGATGCAAGAGAAATTTATCTCTACCTACGTTGATCTGATCTCCAAACAACAACATCTTGCCTTTAGAAGGTAGCAAGCACAGGTAGAAGACTTCCTCTCCAGCTTTGAAGAAAAGGGACCCATACTGCCTTAAGAATTTTAAACAAGCTCTTCCAAGGGTAGCAGGGTATGTTAATTGCATGAGAACGTGTGGGTTACACTGGATGGGACTCAAGTTCAAATTTCCACTTATATGGTGGCCAGGAGGACCGTACAAGGATAATTATACATTGAATAAGGCATAAGAGAAACAATGCTGGGAATATTGGGCTGCTTGCAATGGGTTTCTGGAAGCATGCAAGGAACCTGAAATTTCCTTCAATTTTCCACTTAGCATGATCGGGGACCAGATTCAGACTCATATTAGTTGGATGTTGCATGAGGACATGCAATTGGATATCTGGGGGGAGATGTTGGGCCCCAAAATAGCCCCTTTTTTCCTACACCTATCTACACCTTTTTCCCTGTTTTGCCTTACTATTCCTTGATCTAAGTAGATATCTTCCCAAGCAAAGCATGGATTGCAACATGTATACTCTATTATTGTTTTATTCAATTAATGCCTAATTTATTTATGGTTTCGTACTCTATATTTTAAAGGTTGTGCTAATATTGTCTGATTCAATAAAGATAGCCTAGAAGCCTTTACAAGACCGCAGGTGTAGCAGCTCGCTGACCTTGGGAGAAGAGGCATATGTGACGCCAGTTGTCCCTTCTTGAGTTCGGTTCCACAATTTGCTGCAACAGTTCGAACATTCCTCCACATGGCCAGCTGCGACTGAGTCACAACAGAGCATCCGAGTACTGGCTAGTCCAATCAGCTCGAATCTATTCTGGGCTGTGACAGCATGCAATAGCTCAGGCCTGAATGCAACGATTTCATTTAAGATCACTTATGGTTGTAACAACTCCATTGTAAGTCGGCAATTGAAGATCGTAGATCTTCATGGCTTCCCGATATTTTGGTGTAACGATTTCATGTCATGGAGTATAAATGTAAAGAGGCGTTCTGAGCCTGGGATTGGAGATTTTCTATTTGTATAAGCCGAGATAGAGAGCTGTGACTGTAATTTCATTATTCTTAATACAAGGAGCAGAGTTTCTTATATCTGAGTTTTAATTTGTGTTAGTCTACGGCATCTCTGTAAGAAGGCCAGGGCCCTCCTTCTCACAGAGATAGGCGATTTAAGTAGGTAGTTAATTTCTTTTATGTTGTGTGGTGTGGAATTGCATTAGATGTGTTACTGCAAGCTGCAACAGTGGATTGATACTTGCATTCTTTTTTGGTAGTTTATAATTGCATCTTGCATAGATGCAACTGTGTGGTGTGACAGTCGACTATGTAGGTTAGTTTATTTGATGCATAGTGTGTTAGATCAGCTGTTACAGCCAAGCTCAGCTCTAATTCCTTTCAGTCATTTATTCTTTCTAGGATTTCCAATATTAATCAAATTAGAGTTCAAGCTTACTTCTAGTTTTGGTTGTTGTTTTATCTTTCCTGAATTCATTAGATTAGACAGATTATGATTGAGTTACAGTAGTTGCTAGATGAGTTAGATCAGTAGAGATTGGATACTGTAGTTTGATAATTATAGGATTTAAATTCTTGCAAAAGTAAGTCTAGTTTATTTTATTCCTAGATCAGTAACTGCTGGATTGATATTTGTAGGAAGGTAATTGTACTTTGAATTCCTAGATGGATAAGTCAGATTAGTTTTAGTTATGAGAAGAGTTTGGTTGAGCAGATAGGTAGGAACATTGATCTCCATTTACTTCATAAGCTACTTGAAATGTTTATGCATAGACTGTGCTTATTTCCATTGAAATAAAATGCTTCCCTGGGTTGACAATTCATATTGAGCATCCTGTGTGTTAGTTGTAATTTGCATATAGGGTGACCAATAAGGAGGAGGGGGAGGGAAGCTAGGGAAGGAACCATATCCACATCATTTTGGTTGTGATCGCAACTATAAAAACCAAATGAGTTGAATAGCTCTCAATTTTTTTTCCAAACGATGAGTTATCAACTATTTTTTAAATATAAGCATGCGTGCTTTTAAATATGAATAATTCATATATTTTAACTATTTTTGCTCAAAAACTAAATATTTTGAATTTTAAAATAAATGCATATATTTTTCAAATTCATTAATATTATATAGAGATATAATAGACTATGTTAGTTCATCACATCTCTAGATCTTCTAAAGATAGTTAGTCCAATGTCGATTGTTGACTAAGTGGTCAATTAGTTGGTTAGTGGATTAATCTATCGATGAAAGAGTTGACTAAGCTGATTGATTGTTTGAGCAGTGGGAATAGAACCATCGACCATCACACAAATAAGGTAGAATTTAAGGAGGCCATTATGTTCTATGGGCCAAGTATTCCACATTCTTACTCAATTCAAGGGAGTTGGTTACATCTTAGAGCTATAAAAAAATGATCATGGGTCAAATTATCATGGCGAAGCGATGGCATGTTAACAATGAATTTTGATGTGTTGTCTATTGATGTGCTTAAGTGTTGAAATGATGTCTCTCAACACCACCTCTTATTGGAATAATTAACTCTCTTATTTATCATCTTTCTAATTCATTATTTTTCTATAACATGGTATCAATGCAATTGATTTAAATCATAACTTGTTGTGTACAAGTCCTTTTAAGCTGTTGATTGAACATGATCTATTGAATTGGATCTATTTGTGATTGAATATGGGTTCTAACCTACAAATTATATAAAGGTTTAGATTGATAAATCAATGCTATTAGTTCCAGGAAAGAACCTGTAATCTTGAACGGTCACAACTATGAAATATGAGCACAAGATATGTTAAAGTTACAACATCATGAGTCATTATCTAGGTCAATCTTGTGTGTCAAGATACATCCTTGTGTGTCGAGTTAGTTCCTTATAGGAGCCTAAATTGGACTCAACAAACTTGGAGAAGAATCTTGAGTTGGACTCAAGAATAGTTAAGCTTCATGTGTTGAGGCAAGTGCTTTGTATGTCAAAGTAATGATGTTGTACATTCTTGCTATTCAAGGCTAAGGTCTTGTGTGTCAAAACAGATCCTCATGTGTTGAGGTGATGCTTTGCATGTCGAAGCATGTATGGTGTGTGATGTAATACTAACCATGGTTGAGCTAAGTCTCCTTTAGAGACTGGCCACCTCTAGAGTGAATTAATTTAGCATATAACCACTTGGAATTATAGTAGAACAATATGATCACATCATTGGAAACATATCCTTAGTATATTTGATATGATAATTAAGCTGGAACATGTGGACCATGTATATAAGACAAGAGATAAAGATAAGATGTGATAAGACAAGAGAGAATTCAAATTGCACATAAAAAAATTAATTAAGAGAGAATTCAAATTGTTAAACTTTAGTGAAGACTTCATTAAATCAAGGGAGAATACAAATTGATCACTATAGTGATGTTAAGAAGAAAGAATCAGTTAAGAGAGTTAATTAAGAGATAACAAAGAAGATCTAGTTAACTAAGTGTTATTGCATGACAAAACTTATGTTAAACTAAAATACAAAACTTGAGTTGTGACAATCGCATGATGACACTTAAGTTAGTCACCTAACTAAGTGGGTAAGATGTCAGTTAAGGGTTGAGTTCATCCTAAGAGTCATTTCAGTGAGTTAATGCACTGCATGAGAAGTGGAGCGCAATTCTTCATGCAAGTTTGATGCATCCAGATGGAGGGAAAGTTCATCCTGAAGTTAGAAGATAAAAATAGAAGTCGATGCATGTAAATAATATATAAATATGTTATACAGAATTGATGAATTCATTGTGAAGTGAATTCTCTTCTCTCTTGAAGTAAATTCACTTTTGTTTGTGCAGGATATTATTCTGAGTCTCTCTTTTTTATCTCTCTTGCTCTGTAATTGCAGCAGGGTTTCTTGATGTAAAATACATTCTCTGCTATCTATCAATATACTATGGAAGTTTTTGCTGGGGTTTTCTAAGACTTCAGGGTATTTTTTAAGGATTCTAATATTATACTTAAGTATAGTATCCTAGGCGATTATTTTGGATTGAAAAAAACATTTATATAGATAGGTATGCGAATATTAAATATGAAACATACAATTTACCACTAAAATCTATGAATTTTGGCGAATATTATCATAAAAAACATATTTTAGGTAAATATAGGCGATATTAGAGATTAAAAATGACCAAATAATGAATTTATTTTTTGAAAAAAAGCCCCAAAAATAGCCAATTGGCGAAATTTCGCCCCTAAAAATTACCTTGGTTTTCTCCTTCAATTCATAGAGTGTTTCCCCAGGGTAAATTCATGCGTCGAATGTGATTGCTTATGTGTATGATTGTTATTTGATTTCAAGTATTATTGCCACTCCAAATTAAAGATAAAAAATTAACAAGATATGGATAGCTTGTTGAAGAGTAAGGCCCTCTAGCATTTTACCAAGATTGTGATCCCATATTCATCAAATGATTAGCATAAATTTGTCATTTATTTGAAGAAGGATTAGGTTGTAGGAGTTATTGCAACCTACATTTTGAGGTAGATTCACTTTCAGATAAGTAGGATTGATTGTCCTCATCAAGTTTGGAACCAACTGAAGAATTTGTTTGATAAAGTTGACGAAAGTTAGGTTATACATATTGAGAAAGAGTTTATCTCTGTAGATCCTCTCTCCTTTGAAAGGATTGAGGACTATTTGGCTTTTGTCAAGGAGCTACAATTGAAATTGGGCAATTTTGGAAAGTACTTTATGAAGAAATATGGTCATCTCATTGAATTGATCCTCATGGATATAAAGAAACCCTATGATGTATAATGTTTGGCGTTCCATGTTAGTTGGGGTGTAGAAAAAAGAAGATGGGGACTATACCTTTGACTCATTTTTTGGTTTGTTGATTATGTCATAAGAGAAACTATTTTATGATGGGTAAATTAAGCATCAAGTAGTAGGCCCATCTATTAAAGAGAAAATGTTTATAGAACTATAGAGAAAGTGGTCAACAAGGTAACCCAGATAAAAGTCAAGAATGTGTCAACCAGAATGAAAATAACAGGTGTGACGAGCCAACTAAGAAGGATAGGAAGAAGAAGACATGTCATTATTATGGGAAATTAGGACATATGGAGATTTCTTTCTAGAATAAGACCAACCATTTAGAAGAGAAGGTGAAAAAAATTGAAATATATTTGTTGATTGGATGATCGACCAATGCTTAGCACCGAATTCTAGAAGGTATGGAAGATAATTATACATTTTGGTTTAGTGATTCTTATGCTCTGCATGCTCACACTGCTTAGAATGAGTGGATAGTTGATTCTAGTTGTACTCACCATATGGCTAAATACACTTCTCTATTTTCTTCCCTAAGTGAAGTTGTAGAAAATATTTTTTCGTAGCAGATGATTATGCACTTATTGTGGCTAGTTGTGGAAATATTGAATGTCAACACAGTGTGACCAATAATTTGTATCATGTACCCAACCTAAGTGTGAACTTGTTGTTGGTACCCCAACTCATCCAGATTGGAAAAGGTTGAATTCTAGCCATATCAGTTTGTTGTGAAGGATGCAAACAATAGGGAAATTGTAGTTGTAGGGTCTCTTAATCCCAAACATGGGATCTATAATTTTTTTGGTGGTCCTAAGAAAAATACATGATCATGGCAGAGTTTGACATGAACGACTTAGAAATATAAATTTTCAAATCTTAAAATTGATGGTAAAATGCAACATGGTTTCTAAACTACCAAAAATTGTTCCACTTGATGGACTATGTGAAGGGTGTGTGCTTGTAAGGAATCACTAGGCTCCCTTCTATATGAAAAAGGAACGAAGAGAAAAGACTCAATTGGAACTTGTGCATAGTGACTTAATATGGTACCTAAGTAAATGACCACTAGTAGGTGTGAGATATATTTTAACCTTCATTGATGATTTTTTAAAGTACACTTGGGTATAGTTATTGAACAATAAGAGTCATGTATTTGAAAAGTTCAAGAAATTCGAAGCATTATCTGAAAAGAAATGTGGTTGACCTTTGAAATTCCTAATATTAGATAATGGTTGAGAACATGCAGGCAAATTTTTTGAAAACTATTTATCCTAAAGTGGAATCTCTTAGTAGAGATATGTACCTCATACATCTTATCATAATGGAGTGACCAAAAGGAAAATCAAACCTTGGTTAAAATGGCATGTCATTTAATTTAGGCCAAAATTGTTGACTAGCTTCTGGGCAGAAGTTGTCTACTATTCAAACTATCCATTGAACCTTTTTCCGAATATAGTTGTCCTTAATATGACTCCTATTGATAAATGGAGTGGAAATAAACCATCACTTAATTATCTTAGAATATTTGGATGTATTGCATGGGAACACAATCTAGATGACTGGAGGATAAATTGAATACAAAAATCCATGTTTGCATCATGATGAGCTACTTTAAATAGTCAAATTCCTAAAATTTGTTTGATCCAATCAAACAACAAATCATCATTCTAAGGTATGTTGTCTTTGATGACAAAACCCCAAGCACAAATTGTTGACTTCTTCTTTTGGTTTGATGAACAACGATCCTTTTGAAATTATGAATAAAATAGGATCGATTGAACCCTACTTTGGAGTTTCAACTAGACAATCTACTCACATGCCTACTTCGAATTGCAGTCATCCATCAACCATGGAATCAACTACCAAATTTGAGACCCTTGATCAATTCTCTAGTGAAATAACCAATACAAGAAATCATTCATCTCATCATTAATGTCTACCTCAATGGGATGCCAAGACAATTAAAGCTACTAGAGATAAAGTAGTGGATATTAATGACTCAAGAAAGACTAGAAGTAAAAAACAATGTGGTAGTGTTGCTCTAATTGAAAATGTGCTAGAGGCATGTGATCCAAATAGATATGCATATGCACATTGTCGACTAGCATGGGGGAATTCTATAGCTGAAGAATATCGTTTCTTAATGAAGGATAAAACTTGGGATCTAGTTCCTTGACCGTAAGAAAAAAACATAGTAAAGTGTCGATGGGTTTGTAAGACTAAATTCACATATCATGGTGTTTTTGAAATATATAAGGATCATTTGGTTGCAAAGGGTTATTCTCATTGGGAAGAAATTAACTACATTGAAACCTTTTCTCTAGTTGCAAATATGAACTCCATTCAATTGATTCTCTCACTTGTTGCTTGCCTTGGATGGGAGGTACATCAAATGGATGTAAAACATGTTTCTCTTCATGGATATCTAGATGAAGAAATCTATATGGAGAAAACCATGATTTTGAGAAGGATTAGAGTCCTATTTCTTGATTGAATAAATTCTTGTATGGTTTGAAATGGGCTTCTAGGGCTTGAAATGAGAATATTGATATTTTTTTATCAATGTTCGTTTCAAACACTGTGAATCAAATAACTACATTTATGTTTTACATGTAAATAGTGAAACCTTAATTGTTGCATTATATGTAGATGATTTAGTCATTGCCGACAACAATGTAAATTTGATATTGGGTTTGAAGAAACAATTGTTTGATACCTTTGAAATGATTTACCTTGGGCTATTGCATTTCTTTTTGGGCATTCAAGTTTTAATTATGAATGACAATATCTTTATTTATCAACCTAAGTATGTGATGGATATTCTACAAAGATTGAAGATGAATGACTATAATCCTATGTTACACCTTTTCAATCAAGAGTGAAGTTAATGAAGTACTATGACACACTACGAGTCTACATGACTCTCTATCAACAATTAGTAAGTAGTCTAATTTATTTAACTTATAGTCAACATGATATTTCATTTGTTGTTATTGTGGTTTCTTGGTTTATGCAAGGTAATCGTGAAAGACATTAGAAGGTCGCAAAGAGAATTGTTCATTACGTCAACAAAACTTATCAACTTGCTATAAAACATTGCACCAATACCACAATGCCACTATTTGGTTGCATCAATTTGGATTGGGCCGAGGACAATGATGACATGAAATATACATCTGGTTATGTGTTTCGAATTGGTTTAGGACCCTTGGTTTGGTCATGTAATAAGTATAAGGTGGTCTCTCTTTCAACCACAAAATCAAAATATCATGGTGCAGTCAATGCTGGCACAAAAAGTGACATGGATTCAACAACTCTTGGAAGAGATCAAATTTTCAGTAAATTCAATGATTGTATTCTTTTGTGATAACTAGAATGTGATACACATTACTGCAATCCAATTGCACAAAGTAAAATAAAGCATGCATAGCTTCATCCTCATTACTTGCTACAATTGATACAAGATTCTATTATGAAGATTATCTTTGTTAGAATATTGATAAACATGCAATAAACATACAAGAATACATTTACTAACATGCAAATCAATAGCAAGAATCCACTAGTCTATACTTATATCCATACAAGCAACAAATAATCAAAGTAAGTAAGTAAGAGACAAGAGAAAATAAATGATACACCAGATATACATGGTAAAACCTCAAATGGGGAAACATCCATGGGAAGGTATGATCTTCTTTAGTCTTCAAAAATATCGAATCTTACACTTGATCTCCTCTCCACATATGTTTATCACAAATTTAAATAGAATTACAACTTAATACCGAACACACCCCAAAAAGGGTAACCTTTACCTCTATTATATAGCTAGTGTTATGGAAGAACTACATCCCCTACTACATGTGGGATATATGATTTTCCACCTCCTTATATAATGAATGGTAATAGGAGAATATTACTCTATGACGCATGTGGGATAACTCATTTTACATAAGATAGAGACAATTATGCTTTCATTTGCTAGATAATACATCATAACATCTTATGACATCACACTAGACATCATTACACATGTAATATTGATATTACACGTTACCATATTCCCCCTTAATGATGAATAGGGAGAAAGAACACATATGGAGGAAGATGGCATTGCATTAACATTCCCCCTTGATGACAACTTCCCACATCCCCAACAAACTTCAAAGATACAAAAACTTCACTTCAGTCATGGATTTGGTGAAGATATAAGCTTCTTGTTTTTCTGTGGGATAATACTCCAAACACATAACACCATCCACAACAACAACTAAAATGTAATCAGTATCAAGGTCAATGTGTTTAGTCTTGGAGTGATACATTGGATTGTACGCAAGCTTAATTGCACTATGATTGTCACATCAAAACTTAGTAGGATACTTTTGAACACCTTTTGAACCAATCCAAGTTCTATAAGAACATGGCAGATCCACGTTACTTCTTTAGTTGCTTCCTTAGCTTCCTTATACCCTACTTCACAAGAACAAAGAGAAAGAGTTCTCAACTTATTACTAGAATATGAAATCAGAAATGAACTAAGATTAAATATATATTGTGTAGAATAACTTCTATTTGAATTATCTCTTGCCCAATCAAAATCTGTATAGCCAAGAAGTGAAATTGTATCCCTGTTACAATAGAAAACACCAAATATCTAAGAATTCTATTTGCTTCTTTCCAATGGTTTCATGAGAATTTTGCATAAACCTCAGGACATCACTGACTACAAAAGAGATATCAAGCCTTCTATGTGTCAAATATATCAAACTCCGCACAAGTTGGAAATATAGAGTTGCATCAACAAGAGGAGTATCATAATCAATAGTTAATAACTTTACATTAGACTAAAATATGAAACTAAGCAAGTAAATCTATAGCATACTTAGGATGAGAAAGGAATATACCATCATCCATGTCAAATTGTAGACCTGTTGAGGCCTCGAGAGTGTAGGGTGCTGGAATGGGTTCCAAAGCTCTCAACAGAGGAAGAAAACCCAGCCAAAGGCTTCAGATAATCCTGCGCAAGTATGACCCTATCCTCGAGCTGTTTGGAATAATGATCTTCCACGGTTACAAAGGCCTCCGCTGGCACTTGTGGTTTTTATCCTAAAAGGATCTGTCTTCCAATGAAGGAAAACAAAGTGTACTCAGTTCGAAACAAATCTACCTAGAAAGGGAAATCTAAGCTAAGTTATACCTACTCTAAAAGGTGTCTTGTTTGAATGCAGATCAACTTGATGTGAAGGCAAATAAGTATGTTCATCCACTTGACAGAAATGTAAAGAAGATCAATTTTTCTTATATGCTTAAATTACAACCAATCAATTAAAATTAACTGAATGTAATATTAAGTGTTTAAGCTCATTCAAGATTAACTTGTAACTGATATGTCAATTGAAAAATTAACATAGATTATAATTGACTGTGAATCATTTGCAAAAATAGATAAATATTTTAGTTGAAGAAATTCAATTAAAACATTATGCATACACAGATCAAAAGTAAGGACAAATCTAGATCATAGATCCCTGTGTAAGATATTAGTGGCAAATGATTAAACATCATAGATAACAATCTGAAGTAGAAATCAATATTTATCAAAGAAACTAGATTAATGAACAAAAGATGATGCAAGAGAATAACATTACTGTATTAGTGAAAGTCTATAAGAAATTACAAGCTCGGCATAAAACAGAGTATCTCTAGTCTTCTTCTGTTCATTTCTACCCCAAAATGATCATCCCCTCTCCTAAGAGAGATCTCCCCCTTAAATAGTAATTTACAAAAATAGTACCAAGGATAAATTCCCCTTAAACAGGGATTACAAAATCGGATTATTCTATGAAGTGAGGAAATCTTGCCACTTGGACCAAACTTCCATCAGTTCATCTATATTTGGATAATTGGGAAATTCGAGCCCCAGCTCGACATCACATGTGGATCCTTCGATCTCATTTTTGGCCAATTTATGCCACATGTGCATAAAAACATAGATCTTTCCTTCCAAGGAAACAGGTTTCTTGATCAACCAATCCACGTCTTCAATTTGGATGTGCTCAATCCGCATGATCTTCTCTTTGACTTCATCATGATGGGCTTCAACCTGCTCTATCATCAACTTTGGCAGATATGCCTTCTCGATGAGCCCCATTGCAGGGAATGCTAACATATCCATGAGATTTCCTGAGGCATACCATCTCCTCCTGCAGTTTGCTTGAGCCTGATTGATGGTATCTTCCACCATTTCATGACATTCTCCCAAGCTCACACAACAGTCCTAATCCTCTTGGATTTGAGACTATCCAACTCAGGGATATCAGCTGGCTTATCTTCAATGTACTTCTGCCAATCTATGATGTCTTCTACTGCTTTAGAAGCCTATGTCGTTTTCTCTACTTGCTTGCTCAAGGTACCAAACTTCTTCTCGAAAGAAATATAAGTTTCATGAATTTCACCCAAGGTAGTAAATAGGTTAGCTAGAAGCTTATGATACTCTTGGTTTACATGAAGAGCTAGGTCCTTAAACTCTTGCTATGAGAACCTAGAAAAAGCAGAGGAGGCTGCACTTGCAGTTGCATCCTCCAGTTGTTTCTTTAGTACAGCCATTCTCTCCTCCTTGACATCATTTTCTGCTTCTGCATCATGTATTTTTAACCCAGAGATAAGTATTCTGCAACTGCAGATCTTCCAACTTGTCTTCAAATATCTTCCTTAAATCCTGAACATAAACTTCATGCTCTTCCTTATTTTTTTCCAGTTGCTCTTGAAGGTTCTTCGGTTCTTCCCTTTTCAAGTCAATCTCTCTATTCAAGGTCTTAAATGAATCAAAATTTGCTCCTGCAAAAGCACCCAAGGCTGCAGCTCCATCCATTGCTTCTACCTGGATATCATCATACTGCTTAGCCCATATGACTTGATCAGGAATGGGTGCCTCTAATACTTCATGATCTCTGCTTCTCTTTTTTCCTTTCTTCATGATTGCCTTAGCTACCTAACTGTAAAATAATCCCCCAGGGGAACAATTACATCATCTTCAAACGTATCCACCATTTCAGTGGATGATGTAGTCATATCGGTTATTGTGACCAAAGGGGGTTTCTAGGTGACAGTAGGACTAGGAATAGACATAGAAACCTAAGATGAGATTTGGGAAGAAGGGAAACCTTCACTAGTTGATGGCACATGGGTTGGTGAAGGAACAGAAGTAAAAACCTCATATAGTGAATCTTGGGTGTCAACAATTGATGGTGAAGAAGGAGGTAAGGGATCTGGAACATTAATAGCAGAGGGTAATGAAGAATATGGGGGTGATTGCAGGGGTATATTCAAAGACTGTACCTCTTCAATGGTTGATGGGGAAATAGGGCATGGAATTGTCAAAACTGGAGGTGGAGGAGTGAAAAATGCATCAAACAACTGAGACAAGGTTGTTGGTGGTGTCACATCAGAAGTTGTAATAGGAGAAACTTTTGTTGAGGGAAGTGATGTGGCTAACATTATTGCATCAAGAACAACATAAACCTAAGACATACCTTCACCTGAAGCAGGTTCATCCATAGCTATGGTGTTCAACAAATCTGAGACTGCCTGTGAACCTTCAGTGATTTCTTCCAACACAGGTACAGGAGAAATTACTTCATCTTCCCTATCACTATCAATATCAAAAGTGAGAATCTGAGAGGGAGCAGTTATGAGCTTCTGTCTCTTTGCTGGATTACTAACCACAATCACCTGTACATAACTTACTGAGCTATATGGATTGGCTTCTTTGGTGTGCAGCACTGAGGTCATGTGTACTAGTTCTTTCTTTGCTTGCTGGGCAGTTTGAATTAATTCTTTATATTGTTCAGAAATCTTGAGCTTTGGAGATTCCTCCATAAGTACTTTGCCTTTATCACCATCAGGATAAGTCATCATGAGAGGGATTTTAGCTTGCTGAGCCTCTTTCTCTTTTCTTTCCCTTCTTACCTGCTCAATCAAATCGAATTCCATTTTCCTGTAGCTGAAAACCTTGTCTTTGAGCTCTTTCTGATATAGAAAAATCTGCTTCTGTTCATCCTTGCTTTTAGCCTTTTCTAGGACTTCAGAAAAAAGTATCAACTCCCAAGTAGATGGAGTCATCTGGGACTTCTTCATGTTCATATCTCATCTTCATATGATTGTGCTTGAAATGGGCATCTAGGAATTTTTTAGGATCATGTCTTCTTTTAGGAGCATATCCTAGTTTCAAAGAAGCAATCTTATTACCCAATACTTGAGCCCAGGTGGAAGTAGGGATAGTCAAAGGTCCAAGTTTCAAGGGGAATTTTGGCCATCCTCTCCTCTTGGGACCTATAAGTTTGAGATAAACCCATTCTATAACAGTCTGATATGATACTTCTTCAATTAGCAACCTATCTGGAACAATTCTAGGCAGCAGGTGAACATCACTGCTTCCCCATATTCTGACATACGAGAAAGATTCTCCTACATACCAATCTCCAATTGTGGCATTGAAAAGCTTGGCATCAATTGAGAAAGCTGGTGCATCTTCCTTAAATATCTTGAGATAAATGGCACCAAGGAAATGGTCATAAATGTCATATAGTAGAGGCACATAGTTATCTTCCCATAGTGCAAAATGATATATGTGAACACGAGGAGCAGTGGGGGTCCAATTCCATCCCATGTTGGGATATTGAAACTCAACACAGAAAACATCTAACACATAGGCTGAAAGAAAGAAACTGGGATTCTGTGTAGCAGGGGACTTCTGATACTTTTCAATTGATGTCTTAAGCTCAAAAGACAAAATAGAAGCCCAGGGAAAAGATTCACTCGTAGTTAAGACATGATGAGCCACAGGAGCCCATTCAGCTTTAAAAATTGAGGAATTAGGAAGGCCATACAGCCGAGAAAGCATAGATGCCAATAACGAGTAGGGTTCTTTAAACCATGACGTTGGGTACAAGTTGTCAGGCCTACACATAAAACTAGCTGGTTTGTGAATACATGATTTGATCATTTCATTTCATTGAACCTGGTGTTAGCGGAATCGAGGAATACTGTATTAAGGATTTGCACAGGCAGTCTAAGGGTAAATTCCCTAATAAATACCTCAGGACAGAACGTGGTTAATTGTGAACCCGCACTGTCGTTAAATGAGCGGTCTTTGGGGTTAGCATGCTCTATTATCCACTTAACTGCATCAGTATAAGGCAGAATGGCAGGTCTGGCAGCAATTGCATGAAGCTGAGAGTTCCTAATTTTCTCGTAGGTTTGGCGGTCATTCTCAATGTCGGATAGGTCATCATTGTCAAAAATTGAATAGATTTTAGACCAGTCCACCTGGTAGGTTTCAGGGATTTTCCCACTGGTATCTGAGAGGATGCCAAAATTTGGGTCCTTATTCAACTGGTCTCTCTGGATAGTCTTAGAACGGGTGTTGCGTGACATGTTTTCATACTGGAGAAATCTGACGAATAAATAAACAACAATAGAAAAAAATACAAAAATAATCAAAACCGTAAATAATTGAACAAAGGAACAGAGAAAACCAACCTGCTTCAGCTGAAAATGGCGGGCAAAGGACCCCTGGTAAAAATTCACAGTAAAATTCAAGCAGCAGGGTAATTTTCCAAATTGAAAATGATAGCGAAAAATAAGAAAAATGACCTATTTAATAAATTGAACGAGTAAAATCTGAGCCGTCAGATCTAAACCAATCAGCGACTGAGATCAATTGTTGATATTTGTGGGGGATAAATTGCGGAATCCAAATTTGTAGGTATGCACATCCTTCCCGCAATACGCAATCCGCAATTTCGGGTTGTGGGTTGCGGGATCAAAACTGTGTTTATTAAACCAAAAGATAATTCCACAATCCACAATCTACAAGTTGCGGGTTGCGGGATTGCAAAGTTTGAAAAATTTATTCAACATATCCCTGCAATCCGCAATTGCGGGTTGTGGGTTGCGGGGACGCAAAAAATCTTTTTATATAGAATCACCTTTCTGCAATCCGCAAGTGCGGGTTGCAGAAACACACAACGCATTTTATCATTCAAACTACTTTCCGCAATCTGCAATCCGCAATTGTGGGTTGCGGGACGAAAAGTTCAACAACATATTCACACGGTCTTCCCGCAATCTGCAATTGCGGGTTGCGGGATGACAAAAAAATTTCAAAAAAGAAAAACAAAGCCCCCCGCAATCCACAATTACGAGATTGCAGGATTGCGGGCTTGTGGGATGAAAAATGACCTTTTGTAAGAATTCAAGGCTTCCTGCAACATCAGAAAAACATTCAAAAAACTAGGAATTTTCAAAGGGAAAACTCTAATTGAAATCAAAACAATGCAAAGGCATGAAATCATAACAAAGATGATAAAACCCCATAATGACAGAGGAATTTAAACCATTACCTTTGTAGTGAAAAAATCTTGGGGCTCCCGTTTTCCATTGGAACATGGGATCTGTTGTACCTACAACAATACCCAAAAAATAATGCAATAGGCCTAAATCTGTCATTTCAAATTGATGCTTAAGATTATTTATCATTTCCTATATATTTGTAAGTTGGCTTCCAATAAGGATAAGATCATCCACATAAAGTATCACAATGAGGATATCATCATCAAGGTTCTTAACATACATATTTGGATCAAATATACACCACTTAAAACCACTCTTCAATAAATAAGTATCAATTTTCTCATACCAAGCTCTAGGTGCTTGTTTAAGACCATATAAAGACTTGTTCAATTTGCATAATAAACTTGAAGTTTTAGCAGTAATAAAACCAGGTAGTTGTTTCATATAAATGTCTTCACGAAGATCACCATTTAAAAAGGAACTCTTGACGTACATTTGGTGTATTTCCCATTGATAATATGTAGTAAGAGAAAGTAGGTTCTTATTGTGTTCATTTTAGCAACTGAAGAAAAAGTTTTAGTATAATCTATACCTTCTTGTTGAGAAAATCCTTCTGCTACTAACCGAGATTTATATTTTTCAATTTGTACTTCTACAGTATACAACCAAATTCTTTCCACGAGGAAAGGGAGCAAGAGTCCAAGTCTTGTTCTTCATTAATGAGTCATACTCAACAACCATTAATTTTTCCAATTAATGTTTATCTTTAGCTTGAGCATATGTATAGGGGTCGTCTGTGGCCAAAAATTTAGTTAAACGACCAAAGTTAGATCTATTCTATCGAGTATCAGAAGGAATACCAATATTAGAACCTGCAAATTCAAGAGTTTTATGAGCTCAAACAAGAAGAAGAGTATTGGTAGGAACCACACTAGTATCTTCATAACATTTAGAAGAATCACTTGAAGAAGAAGGTGAACTAGGATTAATACCGGGCACATAAGTAGAGGAAGGGGTAACATATATAGGAGCAACATAAGATGAAGGAAAATTCAAGGTAACACGAGGTTCAACAAACTCAGGAGGAGAAGATACTTCATTGAATTGAACATCTCACGTCATGATAGCACCTTGGTCCTTGGGTAGATGGATCAAACAACTTGTATGCTTTGGAATCCTCACAATA
Organism: Larix kaempferi; assembly: GCA_027924585.1. Lineage (NCBI taxonomy): Eukaryota > Viridiplantae > Streptophyta > Pinopsida > Pinales > Pinaceae > Larix > Larix kaempferi. The sequence goes on from BSBM01000394.1 coordinate 4,907,578, forward strand.
ACTAATGAAAATACATTTGTGAGACTTGGGATCTAACTTTTTCCCCTTTTCATTCAAGATATGTGCCCAACATTCACTGCCAAATACCTTAAAGCTACTAATATTGGATTTTCTTCCAGTACATTTTTCCTTGGGAGTAACTTGCAAAACTTCTTTGGTAGGGACTCTATTCAATATATAATCAGTAAAACAAATATCTTCAACCCAAAAACATTTATGTAACCCTTTAGAATACCACATACATCTAGCCATTTCAACCAAAGTCCTATTTATCCTTTCAGCTACCCTATTTTGTTGAGGTATAAGGAACAAACTTTTGATGAATTCCATGCTTAGATAAATATGCATTAAGTTAATTTTTAGTGATTATCAATTCTCAAAGACTTAAAATTTTTACCGCATTCATTTTCAACCATGGATTTAAATTCTTTAAATATACCAAAGGTTTCACTTTGTGTTTCAAAAAATATGCCTGCGATTTTCTAATATAACCATCAATAAAAGTAAGAAAATAGGCTACATGAGACAAAGAAGGAGTTTCAAGAGGACCACATATATCACCATGAATTAGTTGAAAGTGTTCTTTAGAACGACAAGCTTTACCGTTATCAAACATTTCCTTATGATGTTTAACAAGAACACAACCCTCATAAACACCTTTAGTGGAAGAAGTTGAAGGTAATCCATGTACCATTTTCGTTAACATTTGCATTTTACCATAATTCAAGTCACCTAATCTTTCATGCCATAACTTAGTTCATCAACGTGAGAAACATAGGAATAAAAAGGTTGTTTTTTACTTGAATTAAAACTAGTAAACTTATATAATCCAACATTATGATCAAGGGGAACAAAAGAAACAATTTTGAAGTTATGTTTGATATATTTTAAAACCTATTTACCTAGCCAATTTTCAAATTTATAACTTTTTTGACATGCACGATAAATAGAAATCAAGTTGAAGTGCATGCCTTGAACATCAAAAAACATTTTCCAATGTACCATTAGGAACTTTAACATCACCAAATCCTACTACTGAAAGTTGTATACCATCACTTATAAATACTTTTGTGTTGTGTGATTTTTAGTGCCATAAGATGTAAATAAAGAAGTTGTACTAGTCATATGATTAGATGCACCATAATCCATTATCCATTCCATGTTAGAAAAAGATTTACTAGGTTTAATAGAATAAGCACACAGAGCTACATGTTGTTCTTCAAAAGACTTCTTCTTAGCTTTAGCAAGTTCGTGTCTTTGTTTAAAACAAATATTTTTAGGGTGGTTGGTTTTTCCACAATACTTGCAAAGATTATACACTTTCTTTTTATAGAAGTATCATCAGAGATATCATTAGAAGAGTGATGGGTTGATCCCTTAGTATGTGGTTTAAACTTTTTATTGAAACTTTTATTATAATTCTTTTTACTATGTGCCATTAGAGCTTTAATATTAGATAATTGACTAGAAGCAATTAATCTTTCTTGCTCACAAACCTTTACAAAAATCTTCAAAAGAAGGTGTTACAACACCTTTAGACATTTCAATGGTTCTCTTCATAGTTTGGATGAACATATCAAATGAAAAAGGTAACTTATGTTCTACAAGAATAATAAGTGCATTATCATTTTTCTTGTAATAAGATCCACAATTATTTAATTTTTCATTGTAGTTTTTTTAATTTCAGCAAGAAATGACTATGTTCTATCAAAATCTTTAGGGTCTAACTCATGGATTTTATTTTCAAGATAGTAAGAAGAAACATCATCACTGTTATCAAATAGAGAAGTTAAATTTTCCATACCTCAACTAGGCTATCCTTAGCCTCAATGTGTACCTATAAACTATTTCATGTAATTGTTTGTCCAATAAGTCCTCTTTCTTGATCACATCGATCTTCCCATATAGCTAAGTCTTTTGAATTGATTGGTTTCTTTTGTTCACCTTTAACTAATCTCTAGATATTATTACTCCTAAGAACATCAATCATCTTTCTCTTCCAAGCCTGGAGAAAGTACCAAATAATTTAGGCTTAGAAGCTACCTTGGAAGTCATAATGTGAAAAAAGAAACTAAACCCTAATGCAACAAGACAAATGGCTAAGATCTAGAAGAAAAAGTGAATAAAACGAGAAATTTATCAACAATGAAGAAATCCTACAGTATCTTATTGACATATCTGAGAACCTACAAAAAAAAACAACAAATAGAAATAGGTTTCAGTGATTTTTTTCCCAAAAATAAGGACAACATGCTTTCTCTATGTATAAAGTGCATGTGTATGCAATTTCTATGACCAAAAGGTGCGTGGGTGCCCTAAACTAGCGAAAATTGAAAGTTGTGAAAGCAGTCGTTGTCCTAAACTAAATCCTATGACAAAACACAATCGAATACGAACAAAAACCTTATCTACTACAAGAAAGATAAATCATTGATAGCAAGTTAGTATTCAATGGATTTCAACTCGGATCTACAGATTAAATCAAGAAAAATTGAAAAAACTCCAAAAAATAAATGACGAGGGTGAGGGTTGAAATTTTTTCTCGAAGATGTAGCAAATGCCTAGAATTTAAGAAAAAACCACAAGGGTTTAATGGACCAGATGGAAAACCTACTAGATATGGAGGACCCAAAAAAAATTGAAGAACTTGTTGTTTGTAAAAAAAAATTAACAAAATTTACTTAAGAAGTTAGAGAATAGTAACCAACTCCGATACCATGTTAGAATATTGAAAAATGTGCAGTAAAAATACATCAATACATTTGATAACATATAAATCAATAGCAATAATCTACTAATCTATCCTTCTATCCATACAAGCAACAAATCATAAAAGTAAGTAAGAGGTAAGGGTAAAGAAATGATACACCATATATACGTGGTAAAACTCCAAATAGGGAAACATCCACGTGAATGTATGATATTTTTTATTCTTTAGAAATATCCAATCTTACACTTGAGCTCCTCTCCACATATGCTTATTACGAATTTACCATTACAACATAATACGTTACACACCCCCAAAGGGTTTGCTTTACCTCTATTATATATCTAGAGGTATGGAATAATTACATCCATACTACATGTGGGATACATGATTTACCACCTCCTTATATAATGAATGGTAATAGAAGAATATTACTCCATGATGCATGTGGGATAACTCCTTTTACATAAGATAGAAACAATTATGTCTTCCCTTGTTAAATAAGACATCATAACATCTTATGACATCACACTAAACATCATTACACATGTAATATTAATATTACACATTCAAACAGTCTTTTTCATCACATATGATCAAATTATTGATGTCTCTATGAATCCTTTATCAAAAGCTAACTTTGTCAAACTTTAGGGTATTCTTGGAATTTAGGAAGTTGCAATTTGTTATGCAACCAAGTCCCAGATCTAGCATAAAAATAGCAGAAATAGACTAGAAGAAAGTAATCCATTCCTTAATAATCAAGAACTGAGATGAATAACAATCATATTCGAGGGAAGAACCTCCTTACAAAATGTACTAAGTACATAAGGCAAGAAAAGATACAATGATGACTAAAATGAAAATATCTTCTTCCTATATATAGGAGACAAAGGTGTACAATAACAACTAATAGACCCAAGCCAACATCAATAATATAATGCACCACCATATAGGGGGTAATGCACCACTCTATAGGGGATTATGTTCCATCATTGAGGGCTTAACATGCCCCTCCCCTTCAAAAAGTGTTGTCCACAACGTTGAAGTAGTTCTAGATGTTGTTGTATAAAGGACTCGTCTTCCCATGTTGAATCTTCCACAGGTAGGTTCTTCCATTTAATGAGATACTCTAGAATTGGTTGATTCTGAAGCTGTCTGATTCTTGTTTCAATGATTGCTTCAGGCTCCAAGATGATTTTTCCTTCCTCATCAAGTTCTGGTAATATAGTTTGAATTGGTAGCTTGTCACTGGTTACCTTCTTTAAACATGAAACATGGAAAATTGGATGGACTCGTGAAGATGTAGGCAGCTCCAATTTGTAGGCCATACTACCAATATTTTGTAGCACCTTATAGGGACCATAGTATTTAGGTGATAATTTATTATCCTTCTTGGTGTTCTCCAGGGACATCTGTTTGTATGATTGTAGTCTTAAAAACACCCAATTCCCCACATCAAAGCTTCGTTCACTGTGGTGTTGATCTACTTGTTGTTTCATTTGATTACATGCCAAAGTCAAGTTGTCTTTTAAGAGTTGAAGAACTTGTTGTTGATGCTCCATGTGGTCTTCCACTGCTTGAACCTTAGATGAGTCTCTCAGTGAAGATGTGATGGATTGGGGATGATAGCCATAAAGTGCCATAAATGGGGTCATTTTTGCTGATGTATGGAAGGAAGTGTTATACCACCATTCTGCCAAGGGTAACCACTTGACCCATTGTGTTTGTTTATTAGCTGCAAAATATAGAAGATATCATTCCAAACATTTGTTCACTATCTCTATTTATCCATCATATTGAGGATGATAAGATGAGCTATGAGCTAGATGAGTACCCAAACAAGAAAATAATTTAGTCCAAAAATTGCCAGTGAAAATCAGATCCCTTTCACTTACTATAATATTTGGAGTACCATGTAGTTTTTGGACTGTATCCATAAAAGTAGTGGCAACTATGGTAGATTTTAAAGGGTGAGATAGTACACAAAAGTGTGCATATTTAGTAAGTCTATCAACAACCACTATGATGACACTCTTTCCTTTAGAGTTTGGTAAACCTGTGATAAAATCCATTGAGACCTATGCCCACCTTTGGCTTGGAATGGAAAGTGGTTGTAAAAGACCCGAGGTCTTAACTGTTTCCACTTTATTTTGTTGGCAAACCAAACATTCTATCACAAATTTTTGAACATCAATTTTAAGACCACCCCCCCAAAAAAATTCTTGACCCTGTGGTAGGATTTTAAGAAACCTGAGTGCCCTCCTACCAGTGAGGAGTGGAATTCCAAAAGTACCTTTTGCTTGAGTTGGGAAATCTTACAAAGATATAAACGATCCTTGTACCATAGCAAGTCATATTTCCACATAAATGTATTAGAGGCATTGGGATCCTGCTGCAGCTTTTGAATGAATGTCCATATTTCTTCATTGTTCTTCTGTTCATCCCTTGCTTCGGTTATCCAATCTAGTTGGATGATGGAGATAGCATAGAGAAGTGCTTCAGCATCCTCATGTTTCCTAGAGAGTGCATCTGCCACAACATTTTGCTTCCCCTTTTTGTAGATGATTTCAAAGTCATATCCCAACATCTTTATTACCCATTTTTGCTGCTCTTTTGAAGATAGTTTTTGTTCCAAGAAATATTTAAGGCTATCATGGTCAGTTATAACCTTGAAATGTCATCTTATGAGATAGGGGCGCCATTGCTTCAGGGCATGTAGAATTGATAACATTTCCTTCTCATAAATTGGTTTGTGTAGATCACGGGGGATTCACTCAATAAACTGCTATCATAGCACGTTCGTTCTTGGCATATGAAACAATACCCCTAATTTCACTAAATATTGGAAAATACCTTCCAAAATCGTTTTTTTTTAACCCCCTCCCAATATGCCTTCCCAATTTAAAAAAACCCCTATTTTCACTAGATATTGTATGTATCAATTTTTTCATTAACATTTTTTATACCCCTTTATATTTCTACCTAGTATATTGATATGATACCCCTCTTATGACCCCACATGCATTCTACAATGCACCTTGCTTCTTTCGATGTATATTGTGGATGCACATTACTTCACCCACAATGCAATTACTCAACCACATATCATTATGATTTGCAACATCTAATGGTCTAATGAAGAGATAGGATACCACTTCTTGTATGTCACTAGAGCCAATGCACATAGTACAACATTTAGATTGCATGATGCAGTTCCCCAATCGCTGACTAAGCCTATTGTGGGCTAGGTATCCAAGCCCCCAGGGCCTGTAACAAGCTCTAGGAGGCTGACTAAACCTCCCAAGTCCTACAATAAGCACGAGTGGTTGGGTATTCAAGCCCCCAAGGCCTATCAAGGGCCTATAACAGGCCCTGGAGGCTTAGATCCTCCCAAGGCTATTGGTAACAACTAGATGAGTGCTATTGGTAACAATTGGTTGTCAATGACCACTGTCTCTCGACTATGATCGACTAGAAACCCACTTCACCACGAAACCCCTGGCCTCAAGCATGCCTCAAGACGTGATTTCCCTGCGTACTGGTAAGCCCGAGCCTTGCCTCAACCTGATTTCTCATCCAGCTGTGATCTTGCCATCTCCATTTGGCGGATATTTGTCAACCCGCCCATATAAAAAAGACCCCAAAGTATTTTTGTATTGTTACATTAAATAAAAAAACCCTTTGCCCCTTAATATATAAGCAATATAATTTTTAGGTTTTCATGAATATTTAATACCGCAATATGAATGAGCGTGATATTATATTGCCTTCTAGTGAAGCCCCCATGGTGTAGATTCTTCCCCTTAATTGGCCATATTTCAAAGGCAAGGGGCCTTCCATCTTGCATTAAAACAACACCATTCCATTCCCTAATGCATCGCATTCCACAATGAAGGTTTTTGTAAAATCGGGTGTAGCCAAGGCTGGAGCTCTGCACATGGCCTATTTGAGTTCTTCAAAGGCCATAGTTGCATCTGGATTCCATGAAAATGCATCCTTTTTCAGTAATGTTGTTAAGAGTGATGCTATTCGCCCATAATTCTTAACAAACTTGCGATAATATCCTTTCAACCCAATAATCCCCTAAGGTGTTTTAGGGTTGTAGGGATATTCCATTCCTGGATTGCTTTAATTTTGTTAGGGTCTACCTTAACGCCTTCATGAGAGACGATATGACCTAGGTATTCCACCTCATTTACTTCAAAGAAAAACTTGGAAGGTTTTGCATATAATTGTTGTTCCTCCAATAGTGTGAGCACCTTATCAACATGTTGAAGATGGGATTCCCAGTATTTACTATAGATCAATATATCATCGAAGAATACTAACACAAATTTTCAAAGAAAGGGTTTGAAGATGGAATTCATCAAACCTTGAAATGTGGAAGGTGCATTTGTAAGGACAAAAGGCATAACCAAAAACTCATAATGGCCTTCATGAGTTCAGAAAGCTATTTTTGTTATGTCATCTTTCTTCATTCTGATCTAATGATAGCCTGAGCGAAGATCCAGGTGACATAAATTTCCCCATGTAATTCATCAAATAATTCATCAATAACTGTAATGGGGAATTTATCTTTAATAGTGAGCTTGTTAAGCTCTCTATAATCTACACACATATTCCATGAGCAATCCTTTTTGTGCACCAATATTACTGGAGAAGAGTAAGAACTTTGGCTAGGTTGAATTATTCCAGCCTCTAACATTTCTGCGACCATATGCTCAATTTCACTTTTCTGGGCATAGGGATATATGTAAGGCCTAATAATGGGAGGAAATTTTCCTGGAACCAAGTGAATAGAATGATCATGTTCTCGAGTAGGTGGGAGACCCGTGGGAATATTATCAAATACCTTGGAATGATTGTCGAGGACCTACTGTAGATATGGAGAGATGGACAATTTAGGTGTTTGAACATCTAGTGAGAAAAATCACCCCGTTGTTCCTTCTGCAAAAGCTTGGTCATGCCATTAGAGTTGATTATCTTACTAGGTCTCCCTATGATACCTCTTAACACAAATTATTTTCCTCCTTGAAAAAATTTCAAGAAAAGTTCTTGAAAATTAAAAGCTATTGTTCCCAGGGATTGTATCCATTGGATCCCTAGGACCACATAACCCCCTCCCATTGGAATAATGATCATTGGACTATTTAGGACATACTATCCCATAGATATATCTATCTTATGACATTTTCCTGAGCAATTTATAGTTCCTCCATTTGCAACCATCACTTGAAACTCTGGTGCTGGATGTATAAAGAAATTTAAATCTAGTGCTATATTACAATGAATAAAATTGTGAGTATTGCCAGAATCAATTAGTACTATTACTTTTTTCTTCTTGATATAGCCTTCTATCTTGAGAGTTTGAGGAGTGGTAATTCCAGCCAAAGCATTGCAAGATATGGTGGGGTGAATTTCTTCTACTTCATTCCCTGGTGTTGGTTCCTGGTGTGAATCCTCTTCTTTTGATGCTTCTTGTTCATTTTATTCCTCTTCTTCACAATCTATGTAAAATAGTTTCTTCTAAATGCACTTGTGGCCCTGACTGTATTTTCTATCACAACTATAACAAAGCCCTTTTGATTTTTTCCCTCTAGTTGTTGTCGTGTCAACCTTGTAGGTTGTGGATGACTTGAGACCACACTTCCTTCCTTATAGTTTTAAGTGGTAGACTTCCTTGTTGCCATAATTTTTTTTTCAACTTTTCTTACCACCCTAAATGCATGCTCCAAGGACTTAGGTTCCCAAAGGAGAACCTCATGTTGGGTGTTATCCTTGAAAGTTCCAATAAAGAGATCCAACAAATTATCTTCTGAAATATTCTTCACTCCGAGACTTAGCTTTTGAAACTGCTTGATGTGCTAACTAACTGGGCCGTTTTGCTTGAGATTTACCAACCGACTAAAGAAGGTGTTGCTATTTATATCTCTATAATGTGCAATGAATTCTTCTGTGAATATAGACCAAGAGATAATATAGTCATTTTTACCATCACAAATCCATTGGTACCATACAAATTGACCAGGCTCTAAATATAAGGATGCAATAGTTACCTTTTGCAAGGTTGACACCTGGTGCAAATCAAAGAATTGCTCCATCTGGAATATCCAAGTTATTGGATCATTGCCATCAAACTTTCTCATGTCAATATTGAGAAGTTGGGTACCCCTTGGTGACCATCCCTGATGACTTCCATTACAAGAATAATTTCCTCTTGGAATATTCTTATTAATGGAATGTTTCTCAACGTGGATATTATCTTTATCCTCCCGAGTATCTTAGAACACATCATCACCTGTAGGGGGAGTATCCCTTGAATTTTGTATGAGATTAGAAATATTGTTCAACTTCTCCTCTAAATTGAGTAAATCAGCTGTTCTCACCGAACCTTTCATATTTTCCTCCATTTTATTCAACTTCTCCTCTAAATTAACCAAATCAACTTTTTTCACAGTCCCTTTAATCATATCTTCCAACTGAGACACTCGAAAAGATAGGTCTTCCCTTTCATCGTACGTCACGGATGGATCCTCTGATGGTCTGATAGGAGTGTGAGTTTTTACACTTCCTTTTGGTGTCATTTTGAACAATATAAATATATATCACACCCTGCGTTTCACCACAATTCGATCCTTCTACTTAAAGTTATTCAAATTTAAAATGGCATACCTTTTTCAAACCCTAATTGGAAGACTATTTTATGGATGATTTGGAACTGAGGTAAATTTACAACTTATGCTTCTTTAGGCCTAAAAATTCGGTCTAATGTATCCTCATGTGTCATTTTTCCAATGCCTTAGGTCTGACCTAATTCTGATGTACCAATAAGAAGTTATGGTGAATCTCCCAACACTTCTTATTTTTGGTCTTTCCAGAAGAACAAATTTGTACGGTATGCCACGTGTCCAATATTTCATATCTAAGGATGAAAACTATACCACAGATACTGTGGTCCATATTATTTCTGATGCAATAGGTCTCACTCAATTTGTATCTTCCATGCCCCAGATATGACCTTTTTCCCCAGAACACATGTTTAAGACTATTTTTTGGACTAGCAAAATGCCCTAGCTTCCAAGGATAATATCTACGAACTTGTAATGTATCAGGATTTGAAAATTGGACCACAGATAAATCGGTCTATTCTAGATATGGGTTTTTAATCTCTCTTTTTGAATCCTTGTAGAAAAAAAATATAGCTAAAATTCCAAGATGACTCGTTTGAAGAAACCAATCTCGAGGAAAGAGCTCTGATACCAAATGTTATGCAACCAAGTCCCAAATACAGCATAAAAATAACAAAATTAGACCAAAAGAAATTAATCCATGTCTTAATATTGAATAAATAAGATGAATAACAATCTTCTTTGAGGGAGGAACCTCCTTACACAATGTAATAAATACACGAGACAAGAAAAAATACAATGATGACTAAAATGAAAATATATCCTTCCTATATATAGGAGACAAAGGTGTACAATAACAACTAATAGACCCACTAATAGACCCAAGCCGAATTCAATATTATATAATGCACCACCATATAGGGAGGAATGCACCACCATATAGGGGGTAATGTGCCATCATTGAGGGCTTAACACAATTATGGGGGTTGGGGGGTGAATAGAAAAAATTTAACCTCCTAAATCTCCAAAGCATTATATTGATTGGGGGGGTTGAAACAATAGGCCATGTTATATCATCAAATCTATATATATTTTGGAGACATATAGTCGATAGTCTTCTGAGTGGTCGAATGCCAAGCCAACTAGGCTCTCGATGAGTTTGACTGACCAATTGATGAAGGAATCAACTATGTTGATTGACTGGATGGGAAATTGGAACATAACCATCGACTATGGCACAAGCAATATACCAAGTATGCATATACATTCTTCCTCGCTTCAAGGAAGTTGGTTACGTATTAAATCTATAAAAGAATGATCCTATGGGTTGAATTATCATGGTGAAGTGACAATGTGTGAACAATGCATTTCAATGCATTGTCTATTGATGTGCTTAAGTGTTGAAATGCCTACTTTTTAAAAAAATTCATACCACTGTGCAACTCGTAGGCAAGAATGAGATATTCTTCATGAATCACGAAGAGCCCCATAACAACAATTGGACCACAAAGAGAAAACATGTTACAAGCAAGATTTGAACCCAGGTGGAAAGAATAACAATATCTTTTCACAACTAAATAATCTAGACCTAGCTGGCATAGGTATCATATCCTATATCTCTATTGAAATTCATTCCTCTTATCATTGTGTCTAAGTTGTAACTCTCTACAACATGTTCCATGCTCGACTCAACCTTGGCATGATGCAATAGTTCATTTGACTACCCTCTAATCCTAAAGTGATCCTCTACAATAACACCAATTGTTAATTCAATAATATAATAGAGTTTGTTTGCCACGACATGTCTAGATCCTTTCACAAATTTATTGTGACCATTTGTTCACACTAAACAATTCACATCACTCATCGCAAGCATAACCATACTTAATATTTAATGTTATTTCCCTCAACATCAACATCAAGCCATTTATTTCTTTTTAACATATGTTAATATCGTCATCAAGCGATTTTGTCCCATTACATAGTAATCCTTTAATTTTGGCACAAGCATGACTATTGGTGTTGTTTATTGAGAGAGAGGTAGAGAAGTATTTATGATATAGAAGCAATTCAAAACTCACAAACATTGGGCATTTCTGAATTACTAATGAGCAGTTTTAGGAAAGCATGTGAAAGAACAACTATGGGGTATTGTAAGTGAGAAATTTTTTATTTTTATTTTTGTGACACATAGGGAAAACTTAGTAAAATACATACTCACCTTGCAACTAATCAATGACACTTTTATTGCAACCATTGATACTACCACAAGTTGTTGATATCAGGCTCATTCAATATACTATGTCACAAGCGTACTCACCTTGTAATCAATAACACTTTTATTGCAATCATTGATGCTTTCATCGGCATAGATCCATCTTAAACCCATATCTATCAAGCACATAGAAGAATCCAATTTATTGAGGTGTATTTTTTTTTGTTTATCTTAAATTTTTAGACATTAAGAAAACAATCACACCTTAAGATATTTGATCCCATTTCTTGAGGTGTAATTTTTTTATCGAAATCAAATGATTTTTCTATTTTTTTAATTTATTTAAGCCAACCACAATTTTTTTTTTTATGGAAACGTTTACAACATCTCATTGAATGAGAAACAAGTTGTTGATTTGAAACCCATTCATTATACTATGAATTTAAATATTAGAAATGTTCAAATGTTCTTTGCAATGTATGGCTAAGTTTCAAGTGTGTTGTGGATAGTGGGAATCTCTATTGATAATCAATGCTCATAGCAGCTGCAGTTTTCAACCAAGCAGTGATGGCCCATTAAGTTTATCCCCGGGTTATGAGCTAATGAACAAAGGTTAATTATAACACATTTCTTGCAATTTTTTTTAAAACCTTCTTTAGAAATTTGACAGAAGTTTTGATAAAATGTGGAAATTACAAATTTTGATTTTATGAACTTGTTTGTTCCATGACAATGTATCCTAGAAACCAGAGGGTCAAAACTTACAAAGGTGCAGAATCTCATTGTCAAGAGAGGGATGTTTGCTACAGAATAGACTGCTGCCCCTTATGAATAACACTTACCCATGCAGCTCAGCCTATAGAGAAGAGAACCTAGCTCCTTCGCTGCCTCAGCATATGCAAATAAGCAGTCTGTTGCAATTTGTAAGAGTGCAGGGACCTTACCCCTTTCCTGCTTTTCTCGCTCTGCTACAAAGAGAAAACCTGAACATGTTGTTGTTGCAGAGAAATTAACGTGAACAATGGCGGTGTATTGGTAGGCCTCTTCATCCCCTGTCTTGTCTGCACATTGTGTAGGATGGATGTGTCGTTATTTTTCTTACCATCTTCTTCATGCTCTCCATCTGCCTATCAAACTTCCTTTCATCCTATTCCCACCTCCATTGTTGTTGCCGCAGTGGTTAAACAGCGGAATAGGAATAAACTGAAGAAAACGAGAGAAATTTCGGCATGTACCTACCGAAAGCAATTCACACAGACGGATATACACAAACGGAAAACTGTTTTCATATCGAAGGAGGCGATCAGAGACTATGTAAAAACCGGCTCATGGGATAAAGCACTGAGGATGTATTATCAGATGCAACGCGCAGGTATAAACCCAGACAAGTCGGTGTTTATTTATGTGATCAAAGCATGCGGCAGCCTATCAGATCTCCAAGCAGGCAGGAAGATTCACCAAGATATAATCGCTAGGGGACTTGACTCGGATGTTTTTGTGGGCTCTGCGCTGGCGTCAATGTATGCCAATTGCGGGAGCTTAGAGAATGCGCGCCAAGTGTTTGAAAAAATGCCTGAACAAAATGCTGTGTCATGGACTGCAATAATTGCTGGTTATTCCCAGAATGGCCACCCTCATGAAGCTTTGGCGTTCTTTAGCAAAATGCAAGCCCAGGGAATAAAAGCTGACTCGATAACCATAGTTAGTGTTTTGCCTGCATGTGCCCATTTACTGGCTCTAAAACAAGGTAAACAGATCCATGGTTATGCAATAAGAAGTGGATTTAAATCTGATGTTGTTGTGGTCAATGGGCTGGTAACAATGTATGCCAGATGTGGGGATGTTAACATCTCTCACAAGCTGTTTGTAAGAATGCATAAACGAGATGTTGTGTCATGGAATGCAATCATTTCTGCTTATTCACAAAATGGCCATCTCCATAAAGCATTGGCATTTTTCATTGAAATGCAAGTCCAGTGTATAAAACCCGACTCAATCACCATAGTTAGTGTTCTGCCTGCTTGTGCCCAATTATTGGCTTTGGAACATGGTAAGCAAATCCATGGTTATGCAATAAGAAGTGGATTTGAATCTGTAATAACTGTTGGCAATGCTCTTGTAGACATGTATACCAAATGCGGGAATATTAGCATTGCTCACAAATTGTTTAAAAGAATGCCTAAACCAAATGTTGTGTCATGGACTGCAATGATTCTGGGATACGGAATTCATGGATATGGTGAGGATGCTCTTGCTCTATTTTCCCAAATGCAACAGAGAGGCACAAATCCAGATCATATCACCTTCACTGCTATTTTGACTGCTTGTTCTCATGCAGGATTAGTCAACCAGGGCTGGCAATACTTTGAGAGCATGAAGTCAGATTATGGCCTCGCACCTAAGATGGAGCATTATGCATGCTTGGTTGACCTTCTTGGGCGTGCAGGGCATCTAGATGAAGCATATGACATTATCAAAAAGATGCCATTAGAGCCTGGTGCAAATGTGTGGGGAGCCTTGCTTGGGGCATGCAGAATTCACTGCAATATTGAGCTTGGAGAGAAAGCAGCAAAACACCTTTTTGAATTAGAGCCAAACAATGCCGGATATTATGTACTGTTGTCAAACATCTATGCTGAGTTACACAGGTGGGAGGATGTAGGAAAGTTGAGGACAGTGATGAAAGAGAGGGGAGTAAAGAAGCAAGCAGGATGGAGTGTTGTTATGGTATATAGAGAGATTCATAAATTCATTATGGGAGACAGAACCCATCCTGAATCTGAAAAGATTTATGCAATGTTGGAAACCTTGTATGGGCAAATGAAGAAGGCAGGTTATGTGCCAAACACAAATCCTGTGCTGCTGGATGTGGAGGAGGAGGCTAAGGAAAACATTATATACACTCATAGTGAGAAGCTAGCCATTAGTTTTGGGATTATCAATACAAGCCCAGGCACTCCCATCCGTATAATGAAGAACCTTCGTGTCTGTAGTGATTGCCACAATGCCACTAAGTTCATCTCCAAGATTGTTGAGCGAGAAATTATTGTGAGAGATACAAACAGATTTCACCATTTTAAGGATGGTCTGTGTTCCTGTGGAGATTACTGGTGATGCTAGTTGACCCAAGCAATGAATACGTTTATGCTTTCAAACTAATGCCTTGTAAACCATTCTGTTAGGTAAAGTATGATATATGCACATAGAGAGGCATGTGTTGACCTAAATTGGGTGTGTCTTTTTGACAGGATGATAAGCTCATGCAATAAAGATGTCTATGAACAAACACACTAATATGGAATTATGTCAAATAATTGAAATAATCTAATACATACATTGTGGACTTAAATGAATTTATAAGATTTACATAACAAAAAGTCATATATAAGCAATTGGATGTTGGGATTACAAGTTTAATATGATTGGTTTGTAATATAGTTATTTCTTAGTTCATGCTCAAATTTGTTTAATCTTAGTGAAGTCGGTTCTTAAATCAAAAAGTTGTCATTAAAAATAGCAAATGAACATACATGATCATTAGACCATATATCTATACGGTATTTTACAATAACACTGAATTTTAATTATGTATACTATATGTTGCATTCGTATGGTGGCTTGTTTCTAGCATTTAAAAGATATTTCTGTATCTTTTGATTAGAGTTTGGATTACTGTTTGATTTGAATGGTTCTGTGTTAAAGCTAATTGATTGCTAGACCTCTTTGGTTTTATTTATCACTTGTACTTTGGTTGTTATAGTTGTTATCAGCATTATATTGCATGCATTTTCACAATCTTTGAAGAATATTATCATTTTATTGATTTTACAACTATAAATTCATAGTTTCCATGGTAGTCCATGCCAAGGTTGAAGGTGTATACTTGTTGAACATATGCTATATTTTGTAAAAAGGGCACTTAGGTAGCAAAATTATCTATGTGCACCCTATCTAGGCCAATTAGACACTTCAATTTGCAATTGTTGAGCAATGGGATGTTTCAATAATAGGAGAAGATAGTTGTAAAAGAACAAGCACTGCAATGGATTCTCAAACAAAGGATGCAAGCATGCTTTCTTCTTTGTTGAAGAATGGTACTTCAAAGAACCAAACTCTTTCACTTTTTGTAGCTCAAGCAGTGAAGAAAGTGACAATTAAAGATGTCAAAGGAAAATAACAGTGGGAAGATAGTATTCAGTAAGGCTTTCTTTCTTTTCTTCACATGCTTTCTTCAAGGAATAACATGTGAAAGGTGACTGATCTTGGTGGATGCATGATGGCCATGATAGTTACAAAATTTTATGGGTAGAGTTCTTGATGGTGTTATTTAAGTGGTTGAAGAGACTGGAGTAGTGTCCATGACCCCTTGGGAAGAGGAGAAGGTAAATTTAGTGCAGTACGCAGAACTTGACCATATTGTAAAGGTTCAACCATGAAGTCACAAGAGTAGTTGACTTTTGGGTGAAGACAACCATAGAAGGCTACATTGTTGAGTTTACAGTCAATGATAAACTAATCTTTTTCAAAATTTGAAGAGCAATTTAAGAAAGGGATGCATGGAAGATTAATATAGGAGGTGATGATGTAGGTAAAGGTGTTCCTAATAGAGGAGGATTTTATTCCTTTCATCCCAACTACGATGGAATCATACTCCCTTGTGCACGGGGGTGACCTAGGATGGGATTGGTAGATGTAAGTAGGCGAGGGTAGAACAGTACCATTAATGAGTTTCAAGCATTAAAAAGAACAAAGAGAGCCCTAAAAAAAGAGGTGATTACTGAGAAATGGTGGCTAAGTAAGATAAAGGAGGTTGTAAGGAGAGAACGATCGTAAATGGATAGGAAAGGAAACACTAAAACGTACTTGAAGGAGCTAGAAGAGTTGTGTAAGCAAGGAGAACAAGACATACAGTGGTTGGAGTAGAAAAGATTGATGGTATACCAGAGTCCAAGGAACATACTAGGAGAGAGTATGATGGTGAAGGATATGAAAGGTTTAGTGAGTGAAATATACCAATAGGTGAATAGATTTAGTTGGAGGGACAAGAGACAACACAAGAGGAGGTTGCACCAAGAGAAATTAATGACCTCGCCACTAGAAAGACAATGATCGCCAAGCCGCAAAGAAAATAAGTGTTCGATGATGTGTTCAGATTATTTGAAGTTGAAGATAAACAACCAGTGGACATGGTACAACCCCCATAATTGAAGCCATCCAAGAACAATCACCACCCCTAATGCACTTGGAAAATATAGAGGTAACTCTAAACTTGAGTTCTATTTCTTGTTTACCAACATTTTCTAATAGTAGGAGTAGAAACAGCAATAGTGAACAAGCAATTGAAGGAAACAATAGTAGCATAAGTGGGAGTACATGAGTAGTCTTAAATCCTTTTGTAATAGGAGGAGCTAGAGCAATCAATCAACCAATCTCCTAAGGATTCATTCTATTTGGTATCCCAGTAGAAAGTATGACTAAATTGACAAATAGCTCGACGATACGCCTTCTTGATTTCTTTAGGAAGGGTGAAAGTGATGTCAAACAACACGAGTTCTTGTGTGAACTAATTTAGAGAACCAAAGGAGTCACCACCGTAGAGGCTAAGATAGTGGATTTCCAAACCACTATGAGGGGAAAGGCCTTATAGTGGTATATGAATTTTGTATAGAAAAACCCTTTGGGTAAACCCTAAACAATGATAGAAGTAATAGCAGGATTTATAGTAAAATTCTAAAGACCAAAACTCATAGCAACAAAGTTGCACTGAGCTAAAGACAATAAAAAAATGGTTGGGAGAAAGCGTGTTGGAGTACAATTAAAGGTTTCGATATTTGATCGGTTGAATACAGTATACCATAAAAGAAACCTAGAATAAGGAGTGGTTTATTCAAAGGAAACTGCCACTTACTAGGGCATCGTTGATGCAACAACAATGGAATACACAACATGATTCCCTAGCGTCACCATGGGTTACTTGCATTGAATCAATGAAAGTGTACCTTGGGTTGATGAATCTAATTTTCATAGCTATTCCATCAACTAGTGCCACGAATGATATTTCTCACTTCCAATCACAAATCAGGACATTAATAGAGAAAATCCAAGAAATGAATCACACCAAGATAGGACAAGAACAAGTCTAGTGCATTGTGTGCAACATAGAATGACATGTTTCCAACAACTATGTGATGTTGTGGGTTGGGATAGAAACACCTAACCCAACACCATTGTCACCCACCTAATTTCAAAAAAATGAAACAACAAAATACTGTAAAATATATAGAACATGCAGCCATCCACCTGTCACGTCCCCACGACCTTCAAGGGCCACGGGAGACCCCGATACATTTTGTTTTCTTCCAACTCGATTGATTACACACACACAGTCGGAATAGCTCGGATCTGCAATCTGTAACTGCGAATCCGCAATCAACAATCTGCAACTGCGGATGCGGAGGCGTGAAACTTCCCATCAGAAAACTTACCTTTCCGCAATCCGCAATCCACAACTGCGAATCCGCAATCCGCATTGCGGAAGTCAGAATTGAGGAAATCCAACTTCAACCTTCAGGCAAAACTTTCCCTTCTGCAATTCGCAGTCCTCATTGCGGAAGTTAGAATTGTGGAAGTCCAACTTCAACCTTCAGGAAAAATTTCCCTTCCGCAATCTGCAATCCACATTGCGGATGCGGAAATGCGGAAGCACCATCTCTGCTCCTGCAACTCACCAATGCAAACTTCATAGAGGCATAACTTCCTCTTCCCGAATCCAAATGAGGAAAGGTTGGTACTGTTGGAAATCTCTTGGAGAGCTCTATCCAATGGTGCAACCTCCACTCCAAACCGAGGTCTCTAACCTCGTCATTTTCCCAACTGAACTTTCTGCGCACAATCCACCTTGAATGACTTTAACCTTCTTCCTGCCATGACTTTCCTGTATACCTGACCCACAGAGGGGTTCTGAAACACATCATGGTATTCCCCTCCTTCCCCAAGATCAGGTGTAGACATGCAACTCATTCATAGGGTTAAATCAAACATAACACAACATGTAAGATGCATAAAGTTAGATCTAACCATTACATCTATCACATACAAGACTTATAATGCATTAAACTCTTGCAACAAAATGATGTATATAACAATGAACTCAGCTCTCTACTTAGGCTTGTACATAAACTTCTTGTCAATCAAATTCATGTAAACATACATTCCAAAATTTATATAAGCAGCATATCATAGCAATGGAACATCATCATTTATCATAACAAAGAAGTACTTATCTTTTAACTTTTGAAGCTGCCAAGCAATTGGCTAAGTGAGAGCAACGTTCCACCCAACCTTAGATCCCTGTCCAGCCTCTACTCTTTCAACTGAGAGATCACCCCCGATTTGGGTTGTGTATCCACTAAGGAGGGCTACCAGGTTCTCTCACAGTCAAGGTTCCATCCCAATGCTAAGCCAATCTGTAGTTGGGTTTATCAAGCATTTTAGGGCATCTACCCATGCTAAGCCAACCTACAATGGGTTTATCAAGCATATAGGGATATACTGGTCATGCTAAGCCAACTTCCAATTGGATTTATCAAGCATACCAAACAACACAACCATGCCAAGCCAGGATTTATCAAGCATAACAGGCAAGTTGATCATGCTAAGCCAGCCTGCAGTGGGTTTATCAGGCATACAGGGATAAAAAGGAAGGTATTGCTAAGCCAGTGAGCTCAACCATAGAGCTACAAGCATCTCAACACTCAATAGACATGGCACCCACATTACCTACTGCACCCAACACAAGGAAGACCCTCTTATCTGTTGCACAGTCCCTCAAGGCCTCTTCCCTTCCAGTGCTATTCAGGGTGGGCATAGAAAGGTCCAGTTGCTAGTTCTATGAGATTACAGCCTTTGCTGGGTTTATCAAGAAACCCAACCTTCTACCACAATTCAACAAGTTGATTCTTTCCAGACTTACGGACAGGGCTTTGTTCCACAATCTATTCTCTGTGACTCAATCCCGGGTTCTCACGGTTTCTTTGCACTGTTCAAGCTTTGTAATTCCTCTCAGGGCTCTTACCACTCCTGTCACGAGTAGACTGGGTTCGCACACACCCCTTTTTATGGTCATGGACTCTATGATATTTTTCTATTACACGGGAAACACGGTTATCTTTTAGCTTCCTCACAGCTGGCTTTGCGGGTCTGTGTATGCAGGAATGTCTGAACCAGTTCTCTCCCGGTGAATGGATGGATGATGGAAGTTGGAGTGTATCCACGAATGAATCCCCATTTCCCTTACCCAATGGATACTCAAAAAAGGTTCTGCGAGTTCCCAGGCGATTGCCTGTCTTCCAGGACAAGAAATCAAAGCCATGCCCTGCCATACGAAATCGCAGGCATGCTCCATACTCCATCGACTTTAGCAACAGGGTTCTCAACCACCCTCTGCAACCGAATTAATGTCAGTAGGGAGGTCAAAAGGGTTCACAGTTGGACATGTGGCAACATGGGTACCAATCCCATAACCCCCTCACATCTCCTCTCCCTAGTGGATACACATGGCCCCTTCTCATTAGTTGCCTCCTTAACCAGCTTCTTGGTTATTTTATTCATTAATAAAATTAAATCATTTACATTTCTTCATGGCTTAACAACCCATGAATAATCAAACTATCAAATACTTTCCTATGCAATAACCTTAAATATCCACTAGTGGGGCCTTGGCCTTGAGCTCCACACTAGGGTGAATACACACACTGCATATACACAGTATTTACATTGAAGCCAATAAACATTAAGGAAAAAATGGGGTATTACACTACCCCATTTTTATCCGATGTTGCAGAAGTATACTTATCTACCAAACACAATGGTATGCGACTTCTATAGGAAACATACTCATACTTCTAGAAATTATCACTCCCTACAAGCTTTTTGCATAGTGGTTTAAGAGAAGTTATTATTGGGTTGAGGAGGAATCTCAGGGAATGGCTAAGAGAGGCAGATGAGGTGGGTATGTAGGAGGCTATTGAGGAGGTTGGAATTGAGGAAGTAGGAATGGAATTCGCCCATGCCCCATGAGTTGCCAGAACTGCAATTGAATTAGGCATACATCCTGGGATTTCCCACAACTTAGGATATTGCAGTGTAGCCATTACAAAGTTACCAGACATCCAATTCATGATTTCCTTAACCTTATAGCCAAGTGGGAGACTAGAGAAAGATAGAGAAATGGAATCCTAATAAATTCAGAGCCGTGATATTAAGACGAATCACAAACCCAACCATTAATGTGGTGACATGTGATGGGACATGGATCAAAATTGATGAAGCACAACTAAATCTCCCATCGATTAGGAAGGTGGATCCTACAAAGCCTAGATTCAATGTGGCCAAGCATAAATCATACTACAAAGAAGCCCTGGAGGCACTAAAGAAAGCAACCACCACCACCAAGGATGAAACCAATAATCATTTGACTACTAGAAACCCCCTTAAGAAAAAAGAATGAAAGTGAACCAAAAGCCTCAAATAGAGGAGCAATGAAGAAGCTCTTGCATCACAAATGATTCAAGAATACTTCATAACTTTTATGAGAATATTGGGCAATGAGGAGGCAACAAGGAAGTTGAGAAAAATGCTAGATCAACTGACCAATGGTGGGCATGAAGAACCCATCGACTCCCACTACCAGAGAAAAGGTTCCAGCAGTTGACCACATGAAAAAAACCAAGATCACCAACTAAGAGTTCACAATGGATGTTTGGATCCATGGGTATGAATTACAAGACATCATGTTACATATGGGATCCAACACGAACATCCTCTTGAATAAATCCTAGGAGATGATAGGAAATACCTAACCAATATTTTCTCCCATCTAGTTATGACTGGATAATCAGTACAAGATATATCCTATAAGATGCCTAAAGGACGTTCAAGTAAACCTAGGTGAAGTGAAGATGATTGTTGATTGTGGTGTCATAGAAATCATGGCGAGAATGATACCTAGCACTACTAAGCTTTGAATGGGAGAATGAAAACGATGCAATCATAAACTTGAAGAGGGTGGAAATTTCATTTGAAACTAACAAGACCATAGTGATACATCTCACCAACCCCGTAAAGGGAGAAAGATACATTGAACCAATGGATGATGTGATTGGCGATGCTACCTTGGATCAATTGTATAATATAATTGTAGGTATGAGGTATGATTACATCAATTCCATAAACAATGGAGTAATTAGTTGGAGTGTCTTCTCTAACGATGCAAATAGTCAAGAGGCCTTCCACAATTGGTGGGAATAAAACTATGAATTATCTTCTTGTCATCATTCCATGGTAAGGTATGTTCATTGGATTGGGACAAAAATAAGAGAACCACCCATTTTTTACACAACCAAGGATGTTGAAGTGTTTATGGGAGATCTAAGCCTATCAATATTTGAGGAACATAGGATCCTAGCTATGGATATAGCATTAAGGTCCACTCCCTATAGGTGGTGGGATACCCATAAGGAAAGGATCAACAATTGGAAAAATATGTAGTCTACACTTCCTCTCTGATTCACCTCCTTGCCCCAATACTAGGTGATCAACATCCATGGAACCTCAAAGGATCCCATAGAGCTCCTAGAGACATATGAAGAGAAGATAGATCTGTTTCAACATGCAAAAATATGTATTCAAAGGTGGACACAAGAATATTTTCCCAATAATCTCTACGTACATGACCTCATACATACTTTTGGCCCCATCTCTAAGGCATGGTACCTACATGAAGAAACCTAGAGGTAGAGATGTAGATGGGAGTACTTGAAAGGGTCAATTTTGTTCAACATTCTCCTACATAGGTAAAACTATTGGCATTACATTTGTCTTAAAGATAATAAATCTTTTTTTACTTATTTCCAAGGTGAGCAAAACTTCATAATATGTCTGCAGTACACACAAATACAAAAATGCAAGAGAAAGACAAAAGTGTGAATGAAAGAGATAATAGTTAGCCTTTAAGTGATGTGCAAAGGTAACATAAGAACCATAGGAAAAAGACAACCCAAAAAAGTTGTGTCGCCTTTCCTTCTAGGATTTAAAGGGAGAACGTCCAATGACGAAAATGATGGAAGAACCTACACACCAAATCTATCGAGAAATGATTAAGATAAAACATGTTAACATTGGCACCGAAGACAAGCCTCAGTTGGAATCCATCAGACTAACTATTAAGACAATGGAACGATATTTAAATTCATGGCATTGTTGTGCAAATATAATGGTCTCTTTCCTCATAACTTCATTGAGATGAAAGGTATAAAGGGAGAATTGGGAAAAAATGAAGATAGAGTTGAAACTGGATGCACGAGTTATTGAAAGAACATGTGAAGGAAGTTATTGAAAAAATGTTGGCAACCAACTTGATATTTCTTGTGGAGGAGTTGTATGGGATCAATACGATAATAATTCAAGATAAGAAAGTAGGATTATGCATTCGAGTATGTCTAGAATTTGGAGTGTTGAATTTTTCTTGTGTTCACAACCCTTTTCCCATGCCCTTTAAGGATGAAGTATTAGACTAAGTAGCAGGAAAGGAAGCATACTCCTTTAGATATGGATTCGTTGGTTACCACTAGGCGTGCAAAGAAAAGGTAGACAACAAAAAACCACTTTTGCAACTAAATGAGGTTCCTACGCATACAATGTCATGCTTTTTTGGATTGAAGAATGCGTCGAAAGTATTCTCTAGGATAGTAATTGTATCCTTTAGGGAATACTTTCACAAGTTCTTGGAATAATACTTAGATGACTAGATAATGTATAGCTTACTAAAGAACCATGTTTCCATGTTGCAACTAATGTTCAAAAGATGTTGACAATTACACATATCACTTAATCTGAAAAAATTGTATTTTCTACACCCCTTTTGATACCCTATTGGGCCATGTGGTGAGTATAGATGGTGTGTTGGTCAACCTAGCCAAGATAGTGGAAATTATAAATGTTGAAGCCCCAGTGAACATCTACACATTGCAATCAACATTGGGCCACATTGGATACTACCACATGTTCATAAAAGAATATGCATCCATCATTGTGCCAATGGAATGACTACTCCAAAAGACTGAAAATTTCAACTAGGAAAAATAATGTCAAAGATCATTGGACCTGCTAAAAAGGAAGCTAGTAAGTGCCCCTATATTAGCCTTCATTGTTTAAAAAGTTGAATTTCATGTACATGTTGATACATCATGCATTGCATTGGGAACCATCCAAGCATAAATTGGGGAAGGAAAATTGGACCACCCAATCTACTTCACTAGTAGGAAAATATCTAAGTTAGAGTGCAACTATACCATAATGGATATGGAGGGACTAACAATGGCCTATTTGTTGCGGATGTTTAGACATTACATGTTTGGAAACCATTTCAAGTTCTTCACCTACCACTCTACTTTAAAGTATTTGGTGAACAAACCGGTGCTAGAAGGGAGTATTTATAGATGGTTGAATCTATTCGAGGAGTATGATTTTGAAGTCATAGTAAAGCCATGACAATTTAATTTTTATCAAAGCCACCTATCAAGAATTGAAACAAGAAAATCTGGAGGTTTGCGAGATAATTAGTTTCCCAACTCAAATATTTTCAATATAGAGGTCATACTAGATTATTTAACTGATATTGCTATCTTCTTCACCATTAGTGTAGTTCCACTAGAATACTTAATAGCCGAAAGGAATACATTAGTGGTAAGAGTAGTACATTACCAACTGATAGTAGGACAACTCTACAAGTTGGGGACATATGGAATTATTTGATGATGCATAATGGAAAATGAATGAGCTAGCATTCTGTGGGAATGCCAAGATGGTGTTGCAGCTGGAAACATTAGTAGGAAGGATACCACTCAAAAAGTACTACAATCAAGGGTTTGGTGGCCAACCATTTTCAAGGATGCAAAACAATACATATAGTCTTGCTATGTTTACCAAAGGATAGGAAAACCTTTAAGAAAATATGAATTGGCCCTTCATCTATTGGTGGAACTATAAGCATTTGAGAAATGGGAAGTGTATGTTGTAGAACTTATAAATCCACCCGTAGGACATTAAGGTGCTTGGTACATTATTATAGATACCGATTAACTCACTAGATGGGTAGAGGCCATGTCAAATCGAGACTACAGTACCCAAATTGCTACCAAATTTATCTTTAAGAGTATAATATCCTAATTTGGGTGCCCTAGAATTTTAACAATTGATCAAGGAGGCCATTTCACGAGCCACAATATCAAGACCCTCACTAAAAAATTTATGGTCCATCATCATACAAGCATCGTGTACCATCCCCAAGCCAACAAGACTATTGAAACATTGAATAAGATATTGGAGTGCAATTTGACCAAAGTATGTGTAGTGAAGGGAGACAAATAGGATGAAAGAATACCCATGGCACTTTGGGTATACAAAAAAAGAATAAGAATCTCACAAAACATACACCCTTCAACTTAGTCTATGTCCAAGAAGCGACGGTGCCTATTGAATTCATTGTACCCAATTTATTCATTGTGTAAGCAACATGGATCTATGATGAAGAATAAATTCAAAACTTGCTTGTATACTTGATGGAACTTGAAGGGAATATGTTTCTAGCATGTTTCCATTAGGACATATAAAAATCATGGTAAAAAGCATGGCATGGTATGAAAACAAATACATTAACCATCCAAGGAAGCTACGTAAGCACTGGTTAGAACCTTTGAGGTCACTAAGATATGAGACTCATGAGTGTATGTATAGATCAACTAGATGGAGAAATTTGGGAGGTATCTGAAGTTATGTTGGCCCCCTAAAAGCTAAGTTCCCATGATATCCAAACTCTTGTACTATATTTTAGTTTATTCAATTCAATAAGACTCAATCCTATGAACAAACCATGAGTCAATCAAGTTAGTAGTTCACTCTAGCATAAGTTGAGATTAATTTCTATTTCCTTTTGAAAATCAATGAATACCAAACAACACCTTTGTGGTCGGGTGGGGGGGGATAAACTAGTTGATTCGGTTACGTTACAACCATAGAGTTGCATCAAATACTTTTGATTGTACCAAACTATTAGTTGCATCCAACAACCATGAGATAGTGTTTACCAATATGTTATAACCAAGTCATGTCACTGGAATACTTAATCCTCATTGATCACATTGTGAGTTGTAAGTCCATTAATAACATGCATGCATTTAATACCATTATTCAATCATTCTTGTTGAAGTGATGGATGGGGGGTAAAGGGCTAAGTTGCAAAGGTCAATTGAGTTATGCCACTCCATAATTTGGAATTATTGTTTTCAACATGCACACCAATAATGATGGCTTATCATAATTGAATGCAACCACAAGAAATCATGCCTAATATTGCATGAACCTAGGACCTTTTTCAAATTTTTTAGTTTTAATTGATTTTTCCATTTAATAAGATGATCCAATCAAAGTTGGATTTTGAATTCCAAGCATCCATTGCCCATTATTTGATACATTTAAATAACCCTATCAAATTTCTAAGTTATTCCAAAGTTACCAAGAGAAAATTACAAAGATCCCAAAGAAGACTATTGAAGAGCTAACAGAGACATGTGTTAGAACCAAGATAAGCTAGTAGAAATTCAAAGGATTAATCAAGGGATATGGCTAGTATACACTAAACGAAGATCAATGGACAACCTAATGGAGAAGGTCAATTTTCAACAAGTACTAAAGAGGAAAGAACCACAATTGAAGAACCCATGGAACTCTGTGTGATGCAATGGGAAGATTTCAAAGGAAAAATGGAGTAGATGTCGATCATTTACGATTTTACGTACTATATGCATGAGGTTACCTCAAGAAATGGAGAGGTAAGAGAATAAGGAACCAATGAAGTTCATCCTCTACAAGTGGCATTAGAACTCAATATGCTATGGGTACAAACCTTTGGCACCTTTGCCCAAATATAGAGATGCATCAAATTCCTATTGAGTAGAGTGCATCAAGGCAATTCTGGCTCAACCAACCTTACATGTTCACATCGTAGATAGTCACATACGACATTGATATTTAAATGGATGTTTGAGATGCTAACATGGATTTCCAACATCACAAATGAGACAAGAAGGTTGGATGGGAAGACTTATATATACACTATGGGACATGTTGGAGGAAAAAGGGAGTTGACATCAATTTGATCAACTCACTGCGCATGAGAATGGATGAAAAAATTATAGTATGTCGAGTGTTTCAAAAGAAACAAAAACTAAGTGCATCTTGGGAATTTTTTCAATGATGGAGGCCTCTATTAGGGTTCATTGGTTAAATTGGTACCTTATTTTCATGAATGAATTCATCGAGGCCACTGTAGAGGCCTATGGAAAGACTTCCCCATTTAACTATGGAGATTTTATCATTGTCTTTTCCATTTTATATTGGGAAGAATAAAAGGATCATCAACCCCTACATACAGAAAAGAGATTAGTATCACCGTCTTTTGCGCCATGTAGAGATTGGAAGGAACTAGACCATGTCTAGTTTAAGACACATCATTTATGGCCTAGTATTAAACAATGGTGGAAGCCACAAAGAAACAATAAATATTCCCCACCAGGTCGATCAACTACTAACTTAAGTGGTTTTGGTTCAAAGCCACCAGAAATAACAGCTACGTACAACCAATTATGGAGGGATCTGAATGGATAGAGTTCAACCCTCTACCATACAACCTTACATAAAAGGACATTTGCAAGGAGGTATGCAACTAGCCTAGAATCATTATCGCCAATACATAAATGGGATATTTTTTTATTTTTCCCAAAAAGAATCTATAAGAAGGGAATGAAAATTTTGACAAGGTTAAGATACTATACCAGGAGCCTCCATTGATACCATGTGTCTAGTTGTAGAGGAAGAGAAAGTATATAGAGTTGGGATAGTGATCTAGCCAATCCAACCAAGCCACTAACTAGAGGTAGACATCGGTCAAATCAACCACCACTGCACCACCTATGAAGCTCCCATAAATTATCACTACCCAATAGGAGACATGGACATGTAATGAAGTACAGAGAAAGGTCACATAACTCATATAAATGTTGGCTAGACCAATTACAAAGAAGGTGAGGAAGAACTCACCACAGTTCTCAACAAATCCAACCACGAGAGTTAGGGACACCCCTCCACCACCACTAGTAACTACTCCACCACCATCGCACAATATCTAATTCTTACAAATTAATTCCTCCTTACCAGGAGAAGTCATTGACCTCACTAAAAAAGAACCACTTATCTCACCACCAACTGAAACATAAATCATAATGGACCCATAAAACACAGCCAAGGGAGAGCAACCTCAGTGGCAGGAGCATAAATGATCAGAACAAACCACCAAGAGTTGAAGTATTAAACAAGAGACGCATCATGGACATGCTATCTTCACCCATTCTTTGCAATTCACTATAGAAGAGGATGATCGAGATCCTGGGAAAGACCCTACTAGTTGGGTGAAACAAACAACCAATGAGAAAGAAATGTAGATGAATACCGGAATAACAAAAAACATAACCCCAACACACATATCAACAGATGGATGAACAAATGGAACAAATACCACCCAAAATAGGTGATGCCCCAACACAAGTAGGACCATCAACCGTGGCACTTGAATCCCAATTGGATACTATAATAGCAAGACACCTTATTTCCAAGTTGGTTCAAGACCGACAATATCAATTGGAAATCATGGAAGAGTGTCAAAATATTTTTGACATTGTGTAATACATTTCTATCACAATAATGAATACACAATAATGGATACTAATCTCATAGAGGCAATGGGAAAGCACCGATCCACCTAAGAAATACCACACGCTTTAACAAGGATGAACCTAGTAACACTACTCCATTCACAAGCTTCCCAACCATCATATATAATTAGGTACCAACTAAAGATCTAATCCAATAGCATTTTATTTATGGAAATGATATTGAACATATACTAATCTTAGCAAGTTGATACATCACCCCAAGTGCACATAGACAATAAGAATGTTTAGATCCAGTTTGGATGATTTCATTCAAGAATTGAATTAGGAGCTATGTGGAGACAAAGATGCACTACAATATCAAGTTGAATCAGTAGGAGGTCGATTCATGCAAACGTGGCTTGTAATTCAAGAAGAAGACCCATAAATAGAAGACCTACAAGTTGATGCCCCCCTCCTGCACATAACGGACTAACTACAACAAGCATTACAAGAGATAAAGAAGGGGATAAATAAGTTGAAAGAAACGAGGGATATAAAGAAATTAACCAAAGAGAATAATATGGCCTGGACATTACAAATTCCATACCTACCACAATAGTCACTAAAACAATTTGAGAGCTGTTGTTGGAGGAAGACAAACAATCTTTAGAGATTGAGACCGCAACACAAAAGTAAATGTAGATTTTCAAGCAAAAAAAGTGACCTTCAAGGGCCATCAAAGACATTATCAATAAGTTATAGCAAGAGGTTGAGCAAAATTGGATTCCTTCATCAAAGATGAGAAACTGTGTGACATACAAAAATTTGATGAAGAATTGGACCAAGCCCACCAAGCTAGCATATTTGTTAGTCTTAATTGTGATAGCTTAAACCAACCACGATTTCCCATCTCACCTCCATGCAATATATGCAATAATAAAAGAAATTAGAGTGTGCAATAGTTCAAGAGACTCAACCACACACTCTAGATCCTAACCAAGTTAATGTCTATATAGTAGGATTAAACATTTTGATATGCAGGTGGTCCAAACAACTCGAAGAATTTATTAAATTTCGAGACAATAGTGAACGGGATCCTAGAGTTGGGACCCTCATTTTAGAAGGGAACGACCTTAGAGAAAAAAGGAAGTAGAAGACATCGAATCATGCAATGTTGGAGGGACTTGACTCGAGGGTGAGTTAAAAGGTATGATCAGGATCTATTGGGACCCTCATTTAGGTTATATATATATATATATAACATGCAAAATATAAGAAAACCATGGGAAAATACCTTGGTTTCTTAAAACCATGGGGAATGATATGAAAATAATTATAAAGAAATAGATTATAATAATAAAGTACATAATAAATACTATATTTAATAAATTAAAGATACGTAATTATTAAAAGGATAACAAAAGATATTATTAAAAAACATGACTACTTAAGACACATCTCTTCACGAGAAGTTGTCGTCTAGGTTATAAATACAAGACCTTCTTTTGTAATGTATCATCTTATCCATATATATTTTATCAATTTATTCATAAATATTTAGATATATTTATTTTTTACAAGCTTTTACACTTTCATTGTTACATTGGTACCAAAGCCATTGATTTGGCCATACACAACCAAGCAGTACGCATTCACCATGGATTCATTTAATGAGAAATTTATCGTGATTCTTGAGAAATCAAGGAGAGAAAGAAATGAAATATTCAAACAAATAGAAAAATCAATTGAAATGTTTTTGATAAAATTGAAAACCATGAAGACGTGGATATTGAAGATGAATCTTCAAAACCACTCAAGCGTAAGAATAAATTTTATTCATTTGACTCATCCTTCTATTCTTTAATGAATGAAGATAAAATGATATTAGAAATATAAAAGCTTGATCTTGTGCAAACTGATGAAATAACCCACAAATCGTTCAACGAGGACAAGGAGGACGACAAGACCGTGGTTCATATTAATAACAATCATAGAGGTTCGAACATAAGATATAATGAAGATATTGACCATTTTAATGAGGGGTTGTGCATGAATAAATATGAAAATTTTATATCCCACATGAAAGAGTGCATGGCTTCTGTCCACGAGTCAATAGTCAGAACTGTTGGAAAAATAAAGGAAACGGGCGTTCATCAGGCCCACAATATCTATATAAAAAAATCCGACGATTCTTCATCAAGCAATTTTGGTAAAGAGATACCCAATTCGAGCTCTTCGTCATCTGCACATCATCTGATAACCCGATCAATGTGATCCCCAATTCAAGTTCTCAAGAGAGAAAAGATATGCTATTAGGGGTTGAAGAGAAGGGTTCTTCTTTGTCCTTATGTGCAAAGAGTTATAATAATGTTTTCCATAAAAATGGAGGGATTGAGAATCAATCGGTCGAAGAATTGTTGGTTTATGTTATTTACAAATCCAAAGAGACCACTAATAAGGTTAATGTTATGAATGCTATAAACATACCAAATGAATGTTTTCATCGCAAGAGGCTGAAAGCAAGTGTTGTCACTCAAAAATAGGAGGGGTGGATGTTGAATGAAAATGGAGAAGATGCAAAAGGGGAAATTTAATCTTCACGTGTTGAAAATCATGAGCATGAGTTTGTTTTACCTTGGCACCCTTATGCTACTAACAACTTCGAGAATTCTATGATGCTAGTACATGGATGTGAAATCAAGAGGGAAATCCCTCAGAAGGGTAGCTACCTTCAAGCATATTAAATGGAAAAAAAATTAGTAGTAAATTAAATAAAGACATGAGTAAATTAAAGGTCTAAATTATGTAATAGACATTGCTTGAGGACAATCAATCTTTATGGGATGAGCAATGTTACACACACACATAGATAACACATAAAATAGAAGAAAACAATGGGCAATGTTTTTTTTTTTTTTTACAAGTACAGTTGAAGAGATTTTCATTAAAAAAAATAGAGGTTACTATAGCAGGAGAAGGATGACAGTTCCCAAAGAAGTACGATGTCTATCACCCCTTGTTCATCCTTCTCTAATTTATAGTTGTTCTGAAATTTGCCTAATCTATGGAAGGTGTAGCTTCTTACATACTGTCCAAGCAAGAAAAGAAAAAAAAAACATTACTGGAAACTATTCTAATACCCTAAGGAAGATGTCGCTGCGTCTTGTTCATAATCATTCCGCATACTATGCCATTCTCCATCATTCCAGCATAAAGTTGTTCTAAAAAAACCAACAAACAACATAACTATCAAGAAAAAAGAAGTTTAGACCTAGACCAACCAGCTTAGAGGCTGAGGTCTTCATAATTCTCTACGCTTCGTTCCTTTACAGAGTTGTTTCCAAAGTGCAGACCAGACCATCTCATTCCCAAAATTTTCCATCTTCTTGCCAATATTCCTGTTGGTGCTATTCATGGCTTCCATATGAGTATTCAGGTGGGGATCCGAACGAATTGCATCGCTTATTGTTGGGACTCAGAAATGTCCTATTTTCATCCACTTTACCTTTCGCCATTCTTCACATTTCATCATCCCATTAACCTTTCATCATACCATTTCCATACATATACTTGAGTTTCATCTTATTATTTTCCACTTTATTCATTTTAGTATTATAAGTGAATTTATGATTAAATATTGAAAAATAACATGTTTTTCACTAATATCTCAATTATGGATGAGCTTTGTAATGTGTAGGAATATGGAAGGATCAATTCAAAGAAAGACTCCTCGTTTATCTCCTCCACCATTTCAAGGAGATAGTTATTCAAAGAATATTCCAAGGAGAAGATCATGGAGATTTGGTTGGCATATCTTATTTAGGATGTATGAGAAACATGTGGAGAATGAGAGACATGTGGAGGATTTGAATGGATCATATTTTGTAATAATAGGAAATTAGTTGAGAGTGGTTTAGAGAATAGTGGATCTGTCATTATGAGATGGTTATCTTCTTCTCAAAGAAATTCATGTATAAAAGAGAGTGCTCTCTCTTCATTTGGGGGCAGTAGAGAGGATAGTAGATGGAGAAGTAGATAGAGAGTAGATTAGGAGAATATTAGTCTCATATTGTAGAAGTTAGTTTTGACTTTGTAATATGGAGAAGGAGATTCTTAGCTTTTGTTCATAATCTTATTTTTGATGCTTTCATGATTTGTCATTTATTTGTGTGATGTAAAGTAAGATTTCTTTATTGTTAATGTGAGCTCACATGTGTCGTTGCTCTTCATATGTTGTCTTTCTTTTATGCAATTTACTTTTAGCAGTGTGTTTCAGCTTCCAGCATTAGATTAGCAATTGTGTGTTTCAGCTTAAGGGGGAATTAGATTAGCAATTAGCCATTGGCAAGGGGGGGGGTTATATTAGATTAATTTCACTTCAGTCCTGCATATACTTCGCATGTGCTTCGTAAGCCTACGAACCTCGGATTGACAAATTAAATAGTTGGGCAAATACTACAACGGAATAAAACGACAATATTTTCGCCTAACATTTTGGCGCCGTTGCTGGGGAAGCACGATGGATTGAAGTGTAGATTTCAATTCCTGCAAGTGTGGTAGTGTAAATTTCAATTCCTGCAAGTGTGGTAGTGTAGATTTCAATTCCTGCAAGTGTGGTAGTGTAGATTTCAATTCCTGCAAGTGTGTTTTTTTTGCAGCTGTGAAGAGTAATGTTTTTTGTATAGAGTGTTTTTTTTTTCTCTGGAGTATTTTTATTTTTTATTTTTTATTTTTTTCATTTAGATTTGGATGCTGTAAGAATCCCTTTTTCAAAATGATTTAACAATGAGTTTAAGCTTGAAACAGCTCACTCATATCCTTGCAAAAGTAGGGATCTCCTCTTCTCACGAAGAGGAGATCTTGGCAGCAGCCGAGAGCTTAATTAATCCTCCAGAAACAAATGGAGAATCAACATACGAAGAATCCTGCACATCTGATGACGAACAATTATGCGAGTAGGAGGTCGAGGAGGACAACAAGGAGTTGCAGCATGATCTGAGGAGTGAAAAATATTCCTATGAAAGCCCTATCGAATGATGGTTTCAAGCAAGTACGAGGTTAGAAAAATTTAGTTTTTCTTTTTTTCTAGTTAATGCACAGTCACAGCAACTAATTTCACACATTTCTGTTTATCCTCATTTTTTATTTGCAGAATTAACATTGAACATATTTTTATTGTTGTTACGTGAATGGCTACACTGGATATTTAACTACACGCAATTGTTTTCTGAATGTTAATTAGCATAGAGTAGGTAGGATTTTATTTTCAGTTTTTAGTTTTCAATAAGTATGCTCTCCTCTGCGCTTCGTGCGATCTGAGGATTAGAAAGTAGGATGTTTTCTAATTTTTTAGGGAATGAATAAATTTTAATGTTTTGCAACCATGCTTAATTGATTCCATCCTCAATTTGCAAATTGTTTATATCCATTTGCTAAAAAAAATAAAAAAATTTCAATTTGTTTTACATTTTTTAGAAACAAATAAAAAAATTTGCACGTCCATCTTTCGATATGCAAATAAAAATAATAAAACATTAGGAGAAAAAAAACTGGTTTGCAAATTTAATGCTGAAACTGTAAAAATCATGCTGAAACATTAGCTGTAACAGTTGCAGCTGAAACGGCAACTGTAACAGCTGTAGCTGAAACAACGCCCAGACAGTATCACACCTGTAAGCTTCCGGTCGATGTAACGTCCCCTCCCATCATACCAGCATGTTGAAGAGGACATGGTGCAAAAACCGGGCATCTAGTCCCATACTTAGTAAACCAACATTCAATTTAAAATGGAGCTTTTAGCTAAGCATTCAAGTAATTGAAAGAACATATGGAAATGCATAAACATTTGAAAACACAGCGGAAGTAAATTCATTTAACACATCCATCATTCATTCAAATATTCATCAAATAACAATTGCAAGATTAACACAGGAGATTACTTATCTTATAACAAAATAGTCCCAAGAAACTGGCTATGCAACTGCAACGTTCCACCCAACCATAGGCCAGTTGTGCTCATCAATATCTTAACACACTGCCACCCCCGAGCTGGGCATGATCTCTACAAGGAATCAGGGAACAACAGACTCACACATAGCCAAGCATACACCAAGATGAGCCAAGCCAATCTACAATTGGGTTTATCAGGTTGCTAGGAAATGGCAAGGAAGAATTGCTAAGATAGTGAGCTCAACCACAGAGCTATGGATACCCCTCCCAAATCTATTCAGCTTGGCACTCACAATGCCTACACACCCAACACAAGGAAGTATTCTCTTCACTGCCACACAGTCCCTCAAGCCATACCTTCCTTTCTAGTGCTCTCCGGTTGTGCATAGAAAAGTAGCCAAAGCCCTCTTGATCTTCTTGAGAGGTTACTCCCTTCACCAGGTTTATCAAGCCAATTATGTCCACTACCACTCCAAGTTTCTTGCTCGCAAATTCAAACCAAAACAGGGATGCATATAACAGCAAAACCACAATGGCTGGGCATGAGGAAAAACGTTTGTACAGTGACAAGCATGAAAATGATTCCCTAAGCTTCAGAAAAACGTGGGAAGGCTAAAAATGAACAATGGAGGTTTGGGGAAAACCCCAGGAAGCAGAAAACGTTTTTAGGAAAGACGCCCATGGCATTTTGGGGACAAAACGACCTCCATACAGTCCCAAATCGCAGCCCCTTCTTCCCAGCTACTGTCCAAAACCAAAAATGAGTTTTTGGGCAAAGAAAACCCTGTGTTTTTTATGAAAAACGTGAATGTAACTTCCAGCAGTATCCATCTGCGTGAGAGAGGGAAAGCTATCTATTCAGCATGGCTTTGGGCACCATTTCGTGGGTGTTTTCTTGCCCAAGGAGACAAAACACGATTTTCCAGGTTGATGGCTTGCCCATGCACGAAATTGGCTGCCATACCTCTTCATTCCCAAGGCATTAACTGCCTCAACCAACTCTTGGAAGAATTAAATGATTGGGTCCATAACCCAAAATGGGTAGTTGGTGGTTTATGGGTTTTCTCATTGACACATGGATCAACACCATTGGCTCAAGGGTTTGAATAATTTCCCTCCCTATTCCTTGTAGAATCATGCCCCATCTCTTTGTTGCATTGCATAGCTAGTTGTGGGTATTTTTCATTAAAATTCGTATTTACATGATGTCTTATATATATTGTGCCTATCTAGCACAAGAACCATAGGCATCTATTCTTTAATTGTCGATACATAAAACGCTAAATCAATGGTGGGGCCTTGGCCTTGAGCTCCTCACCATGATCAAATTACAATATTACATCATTTACGATTTAATACAAAGGGGGTCAAAATGGGGACATTACAGTCGATTTGAGTCGCAGCGATGCCATCTCTTTGCCTTCGTCCTCCATCCTATAGATACCTGGAAATTAACCCTGCAACCACAATTAAACAAAAGCAATTTTAAATGCACAGAAACCACTGCATTGAACAAATAAACAACATAAGAAATTTGCAATTTCACCCGACGGGAGATCCAAATCTGTTGCTTTACATCGCTCAGCTATGTGGTTAATGATTTTCTGTGATTGCTGGTTGAATTCCCATGCTTATCAAGCCAATAAACAATCAGAATATTTGCCAAAGTTTGGAATACTTGCACGTCCATCTTTCAATCTGCAAATAAAAATAATAGAACATTAGGAGAAAAAAAACTGGTTTGCAAATTTAATGCTGAAACTGTAAAAATCATGCTGAAACATTAGTTGTAACAGCTGCAGCTGAGACAACAGCTGTAGCTGAAACAACGCCCAGACAGTATCACGCCTGTAAGCTTCTGGTCGATTTGAGTCGCAACGATGCCATCTCTTTTCCTTCATCCTTCATCCTATAGATACCTAGAAATTAACCCTGCAACCACAATTAAACAAAAGCAATTTTAAATGCACAGAAGCCACCGCATTGAACAAATAAACAACATAAGAAATTTGAAATTTCACCCGACGAGAGATCCAAATCTGTTGCTTTACATCGCTCAGCTCTGTGGTTAATGATTTTCTGTGATTGCTGGTTGAATTCCCATGCTTACCAAGCCAATAAACAATCAGAATATTTGCCAAAGTTTGGAATACTGGCAAATGCACGTTGAGAGGCAGAGACGAGGTAAGCGGATCCGTTTCTAGATTCATTTTGACCAATATGATTGCAACAATAATGATCATTTAATTTATGCGATCAATATTCATCTCCTCATATCTTCCACATAGGATCCACTTGTACGTTCAACTACACAAAGAGATTTTTCTGCTGGTGGTTGGAAAACTAAAATCCCATTTATCATTTGATGGTGTATCAATTTGATTCACAGCTTTATTGTGATTAACTGCCTGCTGATTGAGAAAACCACATGTAACCCATTAGTCAGTTTGAGATCTGTTTTCCCATTGATCGTTGTCACTCACTTATGACCCAACCATTGATGTGGAAGCCTCAGATCACGCACAGCTCGTGCAAATCATCACGCGAGGTCTTTGGGATTCCAATTCCACGAAATCACCTACAAAAATGCATGCCAGATAAGAACACCTTGATTCACGTCTTGATTTGCGGGCAGAAGGAAACGAATCTCAAAATTACGGGACATAGCTTTTGTGCGTAACGGCCTCAATTACCTGACTCGCAAGGAAATCGCCAAACAAAGCAACGGTTTGAGATATACATCCGGTTCTCTAAAACATGAAATTTCTAGATTTGCAGTTATGGTCGTGTTTCACATTAGCAGTTACAGTTGTGTTTCAGCTGTTACATATCACAAGTTGGGGGTTCGATTTCTCATTCTCCTCAGAGAAATTTATGTAATCATCTATTATGGAGTGGAGCAGTCATTCGACAACAGCAGAAGCAGAAGAGATACATGATTCTCCGAACGAGGTAACTCTGATGTATGCATGCAGTCATGATTCTGAGGGTGTCGTAGTTCCAAGCACAACTAGAGACTTTGGTACAGCTACCACATGTTCATGCACGATCCCAAATTTGGTTCCAACCCTATTGAAACTGTTATTTGCAGGGAATGGAAAATGTGCGTTCCGATTGTTGAAAATTTATTCTCTTGAAAATCAGTACTTTTCTTAATCATCCAGATCAGATTATGGTGTACTGGCTTTGGTAAATCAAAAGTTGCATTAGTTTGTTCAAAGCAAAGATCTTTATGTTTTGAAGAAATAGCTTGGAAATGGTGAAGACTCAATTGTATATCATCATCACCTTTACGATGATACTAAAATAACCTCTACGCAGACTATCTTTGCAATATTAAAACATGCAAAATGTCTTCTTGACTATTATATGATTGTTTTCTTTACACAGTACACACTGAAGCTTAACACATGCACTAGTTTGCTTTGACAAGCTGAAATCATGCATTTCCAGATAGCCAAGGTCTCCATTTTGATAAATGTTGTAGATCTGTGAATTGTATAAAATATTGATGCTTAATTTGTCGATACATTTTATGATCTTGCAACAGGATTCCAAGATGATTTGCTGCTGTTTTTCCACCACCTACTTTTGTGGTCTTCTATTTTCTAGGTAGCAAGGGGTTTGCTATGCCATATACAGGAATCATGCGGACCAAGAATGCTCTCGGCATCTATATTGATCAATGTGTTTTTTGCAGGTAGCAAGTTTCTCTATTCAGGATCGACATTGGTGTTTATTTCCAGGTTGCTATTTGTTGCAGAGAATTCTATATGTTTGATTATGTACAGGTCTGATCATGCAAGAAAAACATTTGGAATTAATGCAGCAAATTAATGAGGATCATACTCTCGCAATGTTTCGATTCTAGAACTTTAGTGACAGGCATCAACATTTATTTTGGTGTAAAACAAAAACAATAAAAATTATAAAATCGTGAAAAAAAACATTATAAAAATCAAAATTCAAAATTGCAAATGGACATTCCAATTTCCTGAATATCGAACATGTTTTTTTTACATTTAAACACTAATTTGTTTCTTGGAGTCACTTTAGCAGTAATTGACGATGAAACAAGTGCACAACGACAGCAGGTATAAAACGTATTTTATTTTTGCAATTTGCTACATTCATACTTATTTCTGCATGCTATGTTTTTCAAACTCCTCACAAGTTTTCATGCAAGATTTGTACTAAGTTTTTTTAGGTGCACAAACGATCAATTTTTATGCTGAAATGATTTTTCAAGAATCACAATTTTTTTGTTGTTGAGAAACATGCTTTGATAAGACAGCTTGAAGGAGCTGTTACTCATGAGAAACATCATGACGTTTTCTATTACACA
The DNA here is from genome assembly GCA_027924585.1 of Larix kaempferi. Taxonomy (NCBI): domain Eukaryota; kingdom Viridiplantae; phylum Streptophyta; class Pinopsida; order Pinales; family Pinaceae; genus Larix; species Larix kaempferi. The sequence continues at coordinate 4,946,192 of BSBM01000394.1, forward strand.
GAAACCATTCATAAACCCATTGGTGTCATACCTACATATCTCCTTCAAAGCACATTAGTCATCCATGTGAAGTCCACTTTTCATTGCCTTATCTATCATGACTTCACACAGGCCTATCTTTCTGAGTCCAATACATCCCTTTATCTTTTTCAGTTCATTTTTTCCATTTCAGTTTGCCTTTTGAATAAGAACATCCAGTTCCCTTTCCATAATTACATTTCCTTGCCATAAACACTGCTGCTACTAAGATCTTTCCTATAGTCCTACCAATATTTTTGTAAAAACTCGCGTTGACTGATGTGGGATTCCTTAAGGCCCACCTTTCAACAAGTCTTGCCCCAACGACCTCAGCACCTTATCTGGGATATAGACTAGAGTTCCTATTTGAGTACCTGGAGGCTTGCATGCCTTAATGGCAAGTTCTCTCGCTGAAAATCATGGGAATACATCAATGTCCCTTGATCGTCATATCTTGCAAGTGGCTCAACATCAACACATCTATTCGCATTTTGCAAGATGTACTTGGGTACCTTGGCATTCATTGACATCAATGGTGAGTTTGCCTCACATTGGTTAACGACATTCATCAATGGCCGGTAATCCAATGACTTCTTTTTATGCTCGACATCGACACATTTATTCGCATGACTAGAATTGTACCATCGGGTTTTGTAGCGGGTGAAGACTATACACTTTTTCATGACTCCCTCAGCAGTAACAGCAACATGACTTCAGCTATATGAGAGTACTACAGTTCTACTTTCTACCTTTGACATTTCCCATGATACAGTTACAACGGCAGTAGATTTACAATTACATTTTTATGATCCTGCAGCAGTGACAGCAGTTACAACTCCAACAGTAGTCACATTCTCCATAATTCAGCAGCAGCAATTTCAGTTACATTTTTATGATCTTGCAGCAGTGACATCTTCTCTGATCCAACAGTTACACCAACAAACATCACCAACCATGTTCCTATTGCATAGTTCATCATCATTCTTGGGTAAGTGGAGATATGTTGTTTTCTGAATTTTAATCATGCAATTCCTTACATGCTAGCAATGAATAATTTGGAAAATTCCCTCACCATGCTCCATTTCATTTTTCACTTTCATAACCCATGCCGAGTTGCACGAGGACATGCAACGAGTTCAGTTGGGGAGGATGAAGATAGAGGTCGATGTACACTATAGAATCTCAAATGCAACCATATTTTCAGAGGACAAGAAATCTTTGTGACAGTTTATTCATTTTCTCATGCATATTGCTCCTTATATAAAATGCAGAATTTGAATTGAGTATATCTCACAAACCATACATTGGATCCTCATAACTTTTGGACAGGGAATGGATAATATTATAATGAACAACATTGGCAAGTTTCAGCTCAATCCAATGCACGGATTTAAAAAAAAACAGCCATCATCACCTACAACCAATCTGCATTTTTCTTGAAATCCGTGATGTGGGTTTTTCTGATTTTTGGTGTGGATATGCATTGGACTAGCAAAAAAGTTGCATACAAAATTTTAACCAAACCCAGTTTGTATTTTGGGAGATATTAGTTCAGGAAGTTGGCTGCAACACTAGCTGTGACTGTGCCAAACTTTCCATCATCACCTACAGCCAATTTGCATTTTTCTCTAAATCCGTGATGTGGGTTTTTTCTGATTTTTGGTGTGGAAATGCATTGGACTAGTAAAAAATTGCTTGCAAAATTTCAGCCAAACCCAGATCGTATTTTGTGAGATATTATCTTAGGAAGTTCGTTGCTCTAGCAGCTGTTAGTCCGCAGCTGTTACTCCACCAAACCTTCCATTTCACAACTGCAGCTCCACCAAACTCTCCATTTCACAGCTGCAACTCTGAACTGTATTCTCTATCATCATTTCCCTACCATCATTCCATTTTTCCACTGCCATCACTCCATTTTTCATCTCATTTATCATTCACCAACATTTCTTTTCCGACAAATCCTCTGCTGTACTTTGCTTCATACACATGGATACACATACTGGCATGATTCATAGAGGTAAAGAAAAGGATTTCTTATACAGATTAATGCTTTCTCATGCACATTGATATCTTATCATTTCCAAGGAGTACATGGTTAAATTATTATTGTAGCAAGAAAACAAATAATGAGATAAATGTTGTTAACACAAGAACCAACATTCTTTGTATTCATGGTTGTTACAAAAGAACCAATCATAAGAAAATGTCAGCTGCTACTCACACCCTGGAAAAATTCATTGTTGGAAAGACATCATCAATCAAAGCTAAAGTTCAGATGCCAAAAGTTCTTAAGAAATTCCATGCATGGTTGCATGAGGACATGCAACAAGTTTAGTTGGGGAGTATGTTGGGACTCAGAAATGTCCTATTTTCATCCACTTTACCTTTCGCCATTCTTCACATTTCATCATCCCATTAACCTTTCATCATACCATTTCCATACATATACTTGAGTTTCATCTTATTATTTTCCACTTTATTCATTTTAGTATTATAAGTGAATTTATGATTAAATATTGGAAAATAACATGTTTTTCACTAATATCTCAATTATGGATTAGCTTTGTAATGTGTAGGAATATGGAAGGATTAATTCAAAGAAAGACTCCTCGTTTATCTCCTCCACCATTTCAAGGAGATAGTTATTCAAAGAATATTCCAAGGAGAAGATCATGGAGATTTGGTTGGCATATCTTATTTAGGATGTATGAGAAACATGTGGAGAATTTGTGAGAGACATGTGGATGATTTGAATGGATCATATTTTGTAATAATAGGAAATTAGTTGAGAGTGGTTTAGAGAATAGTGGATCTGTCATTATGAGATGGTTATCTTCTTCTCAAAGAAATTCATGTATAAAAGAGAGTGCTCTCTCTTCATTTGGGGGTAGTAGAGAGGATAGTAGATGGAGAAGTAGATAGAGAGTAGATTAGTCTCAGATTGTAGAAGTTAGTTTTGACTTTGTAATATGGAGAAGGAGATTCTTAGCTTTTGTTCATAATCTTAGTTTTGATGCTTTCATGATTTGTCATTGATTTGTGTGATGCAAAGTAAGATTTCTTTATTGTTAATGTGAGCTCACATGTGTTGTCTCGTTGCTCTTCATATGTTGTCTTTCTTTTATGCAATTTACTTTCAGCAGTGTGTTTCAACTTCCAGCATTAGATTAGCAATTGTGTGTTTCAGCTTAAGGGGGAATTAGATTAGCAATTAGCCATTGGCAAGGGGAGGGTTATATTAGATTAATTTCACTTCAGTCCTGCATATACTTCGCATGTGCTTTGTAAGCCTACAAACCTCGGATTGACAAATTAAATAGTTGGAAAAATACTACAACGGAATTAAACGACAATATTTTCGCCTAACACTTATGGCATTAACCCTCTCCTCAAGCTTCCTGTTATGGATCTTTACTTCAGAGTGGGTGGCTTCTGCGAGAGTATATAGCCTGGTTAAAGCTCGTTTCATTTCTAGGTTTTAATTCCTAGCCAGTCTAACCTGTTGTTCCAACTCAGTGACACGGATTTGAAGGTCCCTAGTATCCAAATTGAAACCCCTTCTCTGTCCAGAATCGTGAAACCCATCCTCCAGCAAGACCTCCAGATGTTCTTCCTTATCCCTGGGAACAGTGTGACCTGAGTGATCAGAGGATTGCTCGTAAACAATAGAGCACTGAACGCCATCGAAGACTGAATGGACCCAGCTGCAAGCCCATTTGGAACTCCTAAAAGGTTGATGATAGAGAGAACAAGACGAACCAGAAAGAACTACAATATGTTCCATTTTTAGGTCAAAACTTTCCTTTCCCGTGATCCAGCGTCTGTCTGCGTAGATACAAGAGGGAACTTCACTCTTGCTTTTGAATTTGAAGGAGTCATGCTACCAAAGCCTCCCCTCAACTTCACGCATGCGTCCCATCTGGCAACAGCATGGCGTGAACCGAGGCCTATAAATTCCGAGGGGACAGTGAATCCGAAGGAGATTTGAGGGACTTGAGTGGGAATTTTGAACCACATTCCTATGAATCTTTAAATGGGTGATGTTTCTAATTGATTCAACCATTCTTAAAACAAAAAAATTAGTGGATCCAACTTTCCTCCCTCAACACATTATCACATTCCAAAGTTCCATAGCTCAAGCCAACTCCTTTGTTTGCCAAACCATCTGCCTGCTGATTTTGGGCTCTCAGGACATGAAGAAACTTGATTTTCTTGAATTCTTTAGCTAGACATAGTAAAAGGTGTTGCATTTTTGTAGCGGGATTCTTCCAATTTCTTGCCAAATTTTTAGCTTCTCTTATGACGATTGATGAATCACCAATCACAGCAATTTCCTAAATTCTCAATTCTCTGGCGAGCTCCATCCCTTTGATTAGGGCGAGCCATTCAGCATTGTTGTTGGTTTTTTCCCAATGCTCCAGGAATAGTCTCTCTGCTTGTTCCCCATGGGGTCGAAAATAAACCCCCCGCACCTACCAACCCTGGGTTTCCTTTCGAGGATCCATCAAAGAACAAAAGAAACATCCTATCTTTGTCCTCCAAGTCTGAAAACGCTCATTGCTCATCTTGAGATGCCATTGCTCGGATTTCGGTTTTTTAGGGGGCTTTATCCATAGAATATAGGGTGATGGAACAACAAAATCAGCCATCCAACCTCTTTCTTCAGTGGTCAGAGGCTCCTTATGTAAATTTGACATTCCTCTTGAACATAAAGCCTCAGTCCAGATTGCCTTTGTCAATTCAGCTACCTTTTTTGGGCTAGAGCTTTTCCCTTCGAAAATTTCAGAGTTTCATGTATTCCATATTCTCCAGCAAATAAATCTGGGGAGAGCTTCCCACGCCCTGGTAAAGTCAGGTTTTTGTTTTAAAGAGCCAATATAATAGTCTCTCCAGCAGTTGAAGAGGTCGTTCCAGTTCGTGGGCAAAATGATGTTGACAATTAGACCTTGAAAGGCCATATTCCAAACCTCCTGTGAAAAATTGCAATCTAGGAAAAGGTGATCCAAAGTTTATTCTTTCTCCTTACACAATATGCATCTAAGAGGCCCAACTATTCCACGCTTTCTCAGATTTTCAGCAGTCAATGTTTTTCGATGAGCAAGAATCCAAAAGAAGACATTAATTTTTGGGAGTCCATCTTTACTCCAGACCTTGTTCCAGTTTACGTCTTTTTTGTGATTGTTCTTGCTGTTGAAAACATGGCTATAACCTTCCTTCACCGTGTAGAGACCCTTATTCCCCTAACCCCTGCTATCTTTGATGTGCTTATGGATGGGATTATTACCATTTAGAAGGGCTAAGAGTGCTCTATAGTCTGCATGAAGCTAATTTGGGAGCTCCAATTTCTTCCAACCAGCCCATCTGCCTCTAGTTGTCCAAGTGGATATATCATAAAGAGTATTGATATTTTTTTGTTCTAGCCAATCTTTTAGATCCCCTAATTCATGACAAAAGTTGGCTGGGGAACTAGATCCCAGCCTATCTTGCCAAATTTTAATCCATTTTCCATTTCCAGCAATCCAATACACGTTTCCTTGGATTATGTGGGCCACTTTTTTGCATAGATCCCATATAGGAGACCCATTCCTGGTCATATCTATTTGCTCTATACATCTTCTTCTAGGGCTTGTCATATATTTATTCTGAAGGACCTTCTTCCACCAGACATTCTCCCCATAGATTAAACTCCAAAGAATTTTTTCACCGAGAGAAAGGTTCATAGATAAAGGGCTTCTGACACCTACTCCACCATTGCTTTTTGAGCTGCAGACCGTGTCCTTGTCAATGAGATAAAACTTTTTGGTATTCGAAGTCTTTCCACCTTGCCAAAGGAAGTTTATTAATTCCCTGTATGATGTATTTTGGTGCAATAGAGATTGAACAGACGTAGATTGGTAAGGCAGAGAGAATCGACTTGATTAACACGAGCTTTCCAGCAGGGTTGAGCCACCTAGATCCCCAAGCATTGATCTTTTTTTTTTTTAATTTTGTCTATTAGGTCCTACCAATCCACCTTATTCTTTTTCCATTTGAAGATGGTAATACCTAGATAACTGAAGGAGTTCCATTCTGAAATTCCTTCAAAGTCTAGAATTCGTGAAATTCTTGCCAAGGTACTGGGAGAACAGTTCCACCCATAAATTTTAGATTTTGCAGAGTTTACCTTGCCATCCGAGGCGGTTAGAAAAATGGAGAGAGAATTCTTGAATCTTTGTGCTATTATGGTGGATGCACCCCCTAGAAAGATGGCATCATCAGCAAACTGAGCATGGTTTGTCGCTTTGACACCTCTGGCTATTTTGATCCCTTTTTGCTCCCCATTGTCTTGGTAGAACTGGAGTTTCCTGCTCAAAGAATCATATACCAAAAGATAGAGAAAAAGAGAGAGTGGACAACCCTGACGGATGCCCCTGGAAGCTTGAAAGAACTTTTTTGGCATGCCATTTACCAGGGGAGAAATCCAGGGGCTGCTAATGCAAGCCTTAATCCATCTTACGAATCTATTAGAGAAACCAAACTTTGACATAACATCAAAAAGAAAAGAGTGATTTACCCTGTCAAAGGCATTATCCATGTCGAGTTTAATTGCCATACCTTGTTGTCCTCTTTCCAAGCTAGAATGGATGGCCTCCTGTACTATGATGATATTGTCCTGGATTTTTCGCCCCGCAATGAAGTCTCATTGAGTATCCGAGATTAGTTTTCCCATTACATTCTTCATTCTCCTTGCCAAGATATTTGAGAGAATTTTGTAGGAAGTGTTGCACAAAGAGATTGGTCTGAAGCGGTTGATGGAAATGAGGATTTTGTCTTTAGGGATCATAGTAAGGAAAGAGGAGTTGGTAGCCCCCCCTACCTTATCCTTCTTTCTCGTCCAATTTAGCATTTTTTTTTCGGATCTGTCTTAATGATGTCCCAAGCTGCTCTGCAAAAATTGATGGTGAAACCATCGGGACCAGGTGCCTTGTTAGCTTGTAGAGACCAGATTGATTCCTTGATCTCAAATTCAAAGATAGGCTTTGTTAATTCCCTATTCTCAGAATCCGAGATGAGAGTTGGGATGCCCAAAAGGAGATCTTCCTGAGCTAAGGGGTTGGTCTCATTTTTATCCAAGTAGAGATCTCGAAAGTGCTGGAAAACATGATTTTTAATTTCCTCCTGCTCCATTATTTTGGTTCCATATTTATCCTTTATCTCCTTAACATATTGAAACTGAGTCTTATCTTAGTTTGTTTATGGAAATAATCAGTGTTACTATCCCCGCCTTTTAACCAGAGTTGCCTTGATTTGATTCTACATTCCTCTTCCTCACGTCTTGATTCTTTGAGAATTTTTCTGTTAAGGTCTTTCTCCATACAAATGATCCCAGGGGTGATGTCGTTGGTCTCCATGTTGAACTGCAGTGCAACAAGGTCTTTTTGTAGTTGAGACTTAGTAAATTGAGGACTTTTATACTCCCTTTTCGCCCAATCTTTCAGGGCTGCTTTCACCTTTCTTAATTTCGATTCCCAAATATAACTGGGGGAGCCCAAACTTTCCTCATTCCACGCCTGGTTTATAATGGCCAGAACCTTGTTATCTTGAAGCCAGAGATGGTTGAAGCAAAAAGGGATGGGTCTGAGGTTTGCAGGGGAAGAGAGAACTAAGGAAATCGGTTTATGGTCCGAAGTTGCAGAAGGCAAGGTGTAGGAAGTAGGGAGAAGGTTTTTTTGCAGGAAAGACGAACTTAGCAAAAATCTATCAAGCCTGGCCTCTATATGACTGATTCCAACCCTTTTGTTACTCTAGGTGAATTTTCCATTTTTTAAAGGCTGGTCAAGAAGGTCCAAGTTAGAAATTAGGTCCTCCAAGTATTCCCCGAAGGGATCCCTTACCCTGGAGCCACCCCGCTTCTCAATCTGATATTTCATAGCATTGAAATCTCCAGCTACTATGAGGTCCTTCCCTCTCAGCTCATCTTTTAGTGAAGAAAGATCTTCCCAAAACAATTGCTTGTCTCTATAATGAGTGGGTCCATATACATTGCACACATAAAGGCTATTTTGATTTTTTTTTCCTAAAGTTCAGACAGTAACCAATGCTGATTTTTTTTCATATTTTTAATGTCATACTTACTAGAGAAGATAGATGCTAATCATCCTGAAGCGCCTCTAGAGCTCATAGCAATCCCGTGACTATTTTTCCAGAAATGTTGTGAAAGGGATAAGACATCCACATCACTCATTTTTATCTCTTGAACAAGCAGGATATCGGGACGTTCAGATTTGATGATTTATTTAACTGATTCTACTTTTCTTTCTCCCCCTAGACCCCTGCAATTCCAAGAGACAATCTTCATTACTTCTTGATTGATTGAGGCCCTGCTTTTGGCCTTCCATCTACTTTCCATAGTATTTTCGAGTTTTGTGGAAGCTTTGTTTCATCTATACTTCTCTGTCTTCCCAGATCCATCTCACGCTCTGCCTCCTGTTCCTGAAGGTACCTCTGTATTTTCCATCCTCGAGTATTTGGTGTTGGGGCTGATTCTTCTTGGGTTCCTTTTGAGGAATAATCCGAGGATGAGCAAACTACCATGGCTTTAATATTTTAAACTTTTTCAGCCCAGGATCCACTTGGAGATTGTAGCTCAAATGCAGGGTCAGAATTTTCTTCTCCAAGAGTAAAGTCATTGTTGTTTTTTACTACGTCCTGAGGCTCTTCTCCCTCCTCAAGTGTTTGTTCCTCTTCCATAATGATTTTGCCTTCCTCAACATTCAAAGATGAGATTGGATTGCTTTTTGTGGCTTATTTTTCAACCCGAGGTGGTGGTTCACCCTTTTATGATTGAGTTTCCTTTTCTGTTGGATTTGGATTGGTCATTTTCCTAGTTCTCTTCACTTGTTTCCAACCCTCATCTTGATTTTTCTATGGAATTTCTTGTGCTTCTTTTGGGTAATTTTTAACGAAATGGCCGTATTCGTGACATTTTTTACATTTGAATGGCAACTGCTCATAATCTACCTTTTGTTTGTACTCCCATCCATCCATAGAAAGGTTAACTAATTCGGGTAACCCCTTCTCCAAATCAACCTCCACGCAAATCCTTGCACAGGAGAAAAGAGGTCCTTTACGTTCAGCTTTATCAATGTATTTTCCAAGGGAGTTGCCAATCTCTTGAAGAGATTCATCATTCCAGCAGTGAAGTGGGAGATGGGGAAGATGAACCCAGACAGGTACTGGAGAGGGAACGTCCTTGTCCGGGTCAAAAGATAAACTCCATCTATTTAGATAAATACCTATAGGGCCCATGAAGTAAGGCCCATTTTGAAAATGAGGTCCCGGTCGGCTTTATTTTCAAACAAAAAGGTGAAATAACCCTTCCCACAGAAACAATGTTGTAGGCCCCCAGTGATCAAGGGCATCCAGTTTTTTTTTACCCAGAAATACTTAGACTTTGGCGATGGCCAGATGCCCGTGAATTGGCCAATCAAACCTCTATCACGTAAATCCAAGGATTTCATCCTAGAAGCAGCCTACATGATCTAAATTTTAGGGGCATCTTCCCATTTGACAAAGCCATCCCTAGTTGCAGACATAGAGGCAGAAGGAGGAGGGGTAGCAACAACCAACGCCCTGAAGGCAACGTCGAGTTGTCTCCTTCTCTCTTCAAGGCATGGATCAGAATCCATCATCCAAACCAGGGCCACCTAGGGTTCAAAACCCTAAACAGAGCCCGCAGATCTTGCGCCAATCCTCGTCGTTCCTTGCTCAGCTCAGACCTTTGTCTAAATGGCTTTAGCATGAAAAACCATGGGCAATGTTATGAACATGATTATAAAGAAATAGGTAATAATAATAAAGTACATAATAAATAATATATTTAATAAATTAAAGATATGTAATTATTAAAAGGATAATAAAATGTATTATTAAAAAGACATGACTAATTAGGACATGTCTCTTCAATAAAAAGGTGCCATCTAGGTTATAAGTACGAGACCTTCTTTTGTAATGTATCACCTTATCCATATATATTTGATCAATTTATCCATAAATATTTATATATATGTATTTTTTATAAGCTTTTACACTTTTACTATTACAGGTTGTAGCAATGGGAAGGACAAATGGCACAAGAACAACCAACAAATCCAAAGTTAAGTTGCACCATGTATCAACAGACTGTTGGAAGCAATGAAGAACACATGAGAAGAGATTGGCAAGGATCAAGACAATATGAAGGCCCACATGTAGTCAAGGAAGAGGCGGTGAAAGGAGAGTGCCACTTAGTCAAAAAAGGAGGAGAAGAACTCAAGTCAATTAGGTCGAGATAAGCAAGAAGGCAATGGATCTAGCTAAGTTTTGCATGCAATTTCCCACCTCTAGGTGAAATATTATATAATCTAAAGGCTTAAGGCTGGACAAATGATGAAAATTGTGGATATTTATTGTTTGTTGTTGGTTTTGGTATTGATTAGGTAGTACTTGTTGTGTAATATAACTATATGCAATGTATTAGATCATCTTGCATATCAATGAAAGAAGGCTTCCTTTAAAAAATTGTCTTTTCATTTATACATTTGGCGATGATGTTTTATTTTACCTTTTAATAGCAATGCATAGTATGAAACTGATTTTTTTAGTCATGCAGTGTTCATAAGTAGGGTAGCTGGAATGAATGTGTTTCTTTCTGGTTCCGTTAGTTCAATTGATGATGGTTGCGATACAATATAGTTAGATAATGGAAATTTCTAAGGTAACTTGTGTTGCAAATGGTCATGACAACCATGTTGCATGAGCACAATAACATCTCTAGTCTTGGCACAATGCTTCAAGTGAGACCTTCCTTTCCTTGGGGATTGAATATGACCATGCTTAGACTACAATAGACCCCTGTTATTGGACACCTATGTGGACCCTAGTCTAGAATCAAGTCAACAAAAACTAGAATCGTCAATCATGCATATGATACATGATGTTAGCATTCATGATACTCCTATAACTAGCTCAAAGGACTTATGGGTGTCACTACCATATTCCCTTAATTCATATGCATCACTATAAATGATGGAATCTAAGTCTTTGGGATAGATTCAATTAGACATAGACATGACTATCATTGAGGATTTTTTGTAAATATGGGTGTGGGGAACTTGCCTAAAACTATATGCTCAAAAATCACTACTAGCTTATTTGGCAAAGAACCTATTGTTTCAAATAAGATTCACAATGATCCAATAAGTTATGACGTACAACTAGGCATTTGACATGGTCATCTCTACATATGCTAAAGGGATAACTAAGTATTGGTCTCTTATAACACTTAAGTTTCCATATAAAGGGTCCATGTTTAAGATGAAGAAGAATCTCTATGGTTTGACAAATCAACTAAGATGCCATTTTTCACTAGAGGTTAGTTCTAAGTAAAAAAAATGTGACTACATCACCCAAGTTCTTACATGGACATTAAGATGGACATATGATGAGTTTCTCGAGGTTGTACAAGACTTACAAATAAGCAATGCCAAATTATTTTTTGCTTGGATGCAATAGATTTTGGACGACGAATGGTTGTGGAGAAGGAAATAGAAAAAACAAAAAGTGTATCACAACCAAATGCAATTTTTGATGAAACCTATAATTTTTTCCTTTCTACATCGCTCTGGGTATAAAGAGTATAAATATGATACAAATAAAGTGGAAAGAATCCTTTCTAAGGTAGAAAACAAAGAAAGATTTTTGTAGAAAACAAAGAAATAATTTTGCAAATAGCTTTATACCAGGGGGGAAATAGTAAAAACAATGTAAAGAGAATGCCCATGGCTGCTGTAAATGTCATGGAGAGCCTGGAGTAATTTGCGGACCCTATTTCCTTGTGTTGTACATTCATTTTACATACGACATTGTGGGATATATACATTGCGCTTATCTCCATTGGAGTGCCAGGAGGGATATATACAATCACTTCACTACAGATTGCATAAATGTTTAATTCTCCATAAGTTATGAAAGGATTCATGATCAAAACATGTGATCCTTTGTGTAAATGAGTTTGAGGATGAATTTCATAAAATTTTATGACATAATCAACTATTTACATTATCAATGGAAACTGCTGGTATAAATACAAAGAACTCTCAATTTTGCACCGAGGGTAGATGTTCTACAACCTAGTATGGGGAATATGTTGTAACTTTATGTTTATCCATCTTAAACCAAGATATATCAAGCAATGAGAGGGATCAAATTTCTCGAGGTGTAATTTTTTTCTTGACGTGTAAAAAATATAAAATAAAAGAAATTTACACCTCAAAAATTGGATCCCTCTGGGTGTTTGATAGATATGGATTTAAAATGGGTCTATGTTGGTTTGTCTCAGTTGTATCTATTCCGTTCGTTTCTTCCCTCCACATAGAAAACTTTCCAGTGCTCTTTTTTCTGCAATAAATTATCCCAGATTGGTGGCAAGGGAAGTGAAATATGTATTTGGTTGTGCAATGATATTCACGACAATGGTAATGATAGCTTTATGAAGAGTCTTCTAGCACCCCTAACATCCCTCTAGAATTGCAGAGATCAGTGAAAAATGTGCTACAAGATGGGCATCTATATTTTATGACTACCAATGTTATTGTCTTACAAAACATGTAACATGTAGTCCTTCTTAATTTGAAGGAGGCAAATATTCATTGGCAAAGATTCCCTTCATGGACAAACATGCAAATTCAATCATGTCTACACTTCTTCATATGAGAATTGTAGCTATATTTGGATGCTTTATTAAAGAGATTTCCTTCCTTACTTGTCATGGGGAGACTTTTCTTCACTTCAAATACTCTAGAAGACAACTACATATGGAAACAACAAGGTCTACATCCCTCATAGGCAGATGATTGGAAACTAATAGGAAATGATGAAAACATAAACATTTATCATAACCTTACAAGTATCATATCCTCGTGGCTTAGAGATGACATTATTTATATAGTTCCTTTATTTACTTTCATAGATACCAATATAGATCCATCTTAACTTTAGATCTACCAATCACCAAGAGGGATCAAATCCCCTGAGGTGCAAACTTTTCCTCAATTTTGCACTTTAAAAAAGGTTTGCACCTTAAATCCCTTGTATGTAAATCATTGGTTTAATGACTTTGGTTCAACTCCCAAATCTCATAGCAAGAGGTATCCAAGTTTCATTATTTTTTTTAGTTTTAATTAATTGGAATATATATCTCTTTGGTTTTGAACTTTAGGTTAGGGTCAATATTATAAAATTTTAGAAAATTAATAGTTTTTATTTTAGAAAGTGCCACGAGTACGTTGAACACAAAATTGCACTTCTCCCTCATAATGGGATGTACAAATCACCTCTCAACACAATGACAACATTAGTGGTAGTAAGACCAAATCATGGATGACAATTTGTATATTATCGTAGTTGATGATGAAGCTTCACATCGTAGTATGCTCAAAATCAAGGTGGTGGTTGATAATAAGATGAGAATGAGGGATGATTCAAAATGGGATCAATTTTCCAACAAATCCAGTTTAATGTGGAATTTTTTGTAATTACATAACTCTTGTATGAATTTAGAAACATCCCTCCTTTCGATACCACTAATAACTACGTTGAAAATAATAATAATAATAATATTAGTATTATTTTCATGTGGTTCACAACATTGGATATCAATGCTCAATGCTTCCACGGATAGCCTCCCCGAAATCTGTGAGAGAAAATGGGGTGGACGATCATTTTCGGTATAGTGGGGGATCAACAACAAGAGAATCTTATAGACCCATTTAAGGGTTCAATGTGTCACTTACAAGGAATTGAACCTAGGTGGGGATGGTAAGAATCATTCCTCCCAACCACCCAAGCTACATCCAATGGACTATTATTATTATTATTATTTAGTGGTGGTAGGTGTAGGGAGAGTCATCATTGACTTTAATGGAAACCAATAAGTAAAATATGCTTGTTGTTAGAAAAACAGGATCGCAGAGCAATAACAATAAACAGAAATGCAAATATAATCACACATACACATTACAAGAGAGACATAGATATATCGTGGTTCATCCAAGATGGGCTACATCCACACTGAAGTTGCCAGTCCTTATTATTATACCATCCAACAAAGTGAAGGGATACAACCCGTAGGACAGCCGCTGCACTTCCTCTTCACTGTCTCACAGTCTCTCTTATGATATCATAGATCTTTACAATGCATAAAACCTAATACATCAACCCTATTCGTATTACAATGTCTTTCTTTTATAGGGGAAATACATTGGGAAAATACCACGGGATACCCAAAACCACGGGCATGTAAAACAACCCCAAAAATTTCCTTCGGGGGCTTCACCCCCAGACCCCCTAGCTGGGGGTATTTACCCCCAGACCTCGGTGGGGGGAGGCTTCACACCCCCGCTGGGGTGAGTGTACAGTCCTTTTATATATCATATAAAGTTGGGGTACAAGCACGGATGAATAATAATGTCTCTGAATCTGGAGATCAGGCTCCACAACCAACACTTGTGGAGTTGGGTTACCCTTAACAATGACATTTAGGCATTAGCCCTATACAAATGCCTCTTAGTTCTTAATTTCCAAAGGATTTGTGTGACTATGTTCACAAGAGATATTATTTTCACTTTAAGAGCAATTATAAACAAATCTATTCCCAAGATGCCATCATTATGTTGTAGCTACTTGGTAGGTAATTCAAAGATAAAAGGATGCTAGTTATGAAGTGATGGTATTTCACTATTATGCTCATTTTCTCACTTGTGTGGAATGTGATTAAGTGAATGGCATTGTAGTCCATTGATAAATGTAGGTTAATAACATGGGACAAACACATTTTATTTTGGCTCTCAAGGTTGTGGCTCTTTCTTGTTTTTCTTATTGATGCTTCAACTGTGCAATTAAATGCTTAGCTGTGCCATTTGTGAGTTGAATGTGTTCATAAAAGGAGTGAGCTCGATGTCATGAGAAAAATCCTTCTTTGGACCACCCAATAGACATAATATTGTTGGAAAGGTATTGATGAGTACTTTGATGATGTCAAGTCAAAAATCTAATTTGAAGATGAAACCTACTTAGTCATCTTTCCAGAAACCTTGCTAGGTAAGTTACCCAAACCACACCATTGAAATTGTTTTGTGATAACTCTAAGTTAGTAATCCAATCTCAAAATGGGGCAAATGGTATGCCATTGAAAATGTCTTAAGGTAAGCTACAACCTACAAATTCTAAAACCATGAAACTAGTCCTTTTGAAAAACTCTTAAGGTAAGCTACAATCTACAAATTCTAAAATCATGAAACTAGTCTTTTTGTTTCAAAAATTAATTCTCATAGTCATGGGTCAAAACGAGGCATAAGATATACCATTTGGAAGGAACCAAACAATCATACATCATCACCGGGCTCACTTTTCTTTCTGGGTCTGATTCATAATAAAATTTGATTAATGAAGTAATGACTATGGAATTTGATCTCTTGACATACATGCAAATTTGCACTTTGTAGATCACAAACATATGAACTCGGAATTGGGAAAATGAAGTCTCATTGAAAAGATTGTTCCTATCACTACAAGGTACCAATATTGAATTTTCTAAAAATATAACATTTTTTTTTTTGCAATATCTGACTCGCGTGGAGCCTACCTAGACTAATAAAAGGAGCCAACATTGGAATTTTTGCAAAATGTACTCACATCTGATGAACTATGACCCATTCAAACTATACATGTAATTTTTTTTATGCATGAGGGTTTATAAACTAAAAAATAAGTTGGGGATGGACTCCCCAAAGGCCAAAAACATTAGGTTCATGAAACAAATCAAACAAGGCCATATTTCAAAACTATAATCGATGACTATGGGAGTCCTAAAATTCCTTTAAATCCTCTCAATTTTGCTATGAAATTTTACTACAAAGATGTAATATAGCATGTCATTTGTTGGATCATAAATAAACTTAGACACTTAACAAGTTATACAACTTGACGAGAACTTTATACTCAAAACGAGAACTCTAGCCATTAAAACTCACATTTTTGCGTCAAAAACACCAAAAAACAACTCCGAATAAAAAAGTGGTGCTACTGGTAGCACCACTTTTTTTTCGGGGATAAAATTACAACTTTTTGGTAACCACGGGTAGTATCGTTGTAATCAAAACCATAAAATAGACTCCAAATAAAAAATGGTAGCACACACTTTTCATGCATTTTTCTTTATGGGGATAAAATAACAACTTTTTTGACATTATCGCCTTAACAACCGACCCTTTTGCAATGCGAATGCCAAAATCAATCCATGACTCAAAAGAGAGGTGCCACCAATAACACCTCTTTTCTTTATCAGGTTATATTTGAAGACGTTTTTAAACCATGCCCTAAAAAATATAAATTTAAAAAAAATGAAAAAATCTATAGCAATTTCAAAAAGAAAAAAGAAACACATATTAATCAAATTTTACCAAAAGACAAAACCTTAAAAAACCAAAAATGAAAAAAATTAAATTAAATGTTTTGAACATATTTTGAAAAAATTTAAAAAACAAAAAACAAAAGGAGAAAAAAGCCAAAATGAAATGATTCATATTGACATATGGTCAATATGTTTAAAAACAAAAGAATATAATAAATAAAGTAAAAAGTTAGCTAAAAGAATTGCGGTACCATTCAATCGCCCTCACCACCCACTACCGATTTTATATTGTTTTTTGTTTTTTTTAAATATGTTTAAAATGTGTGTGTTTTTAATGGTTTTTTTAAGTGTTTTTTTTTAATTTTTTGTTGTTGTTAAAATTATGGTTTTTTTTACAAAGATTTTTTTTTTAAATTTAAATATTTTCAAGTTATGGTTTAAAAATGTCTGGAAATGCAACTTACTCGACAACGTAAAAGGGTGCTATCAGTAGCACCTCTTTTCGAGTCACCGATTTATTTTAGCATTTGCGTTGCAAAGTTGTTGGATGTTAAGGCGATGCCGTCAAAGAAGTTGTAATTTTAGCTTCGGAAAGAAAACTGTGTTTTACCATTTTTTATTTGGGGCTGATTTTACAGTTTTTATTACAGTGGCACCGTGTTGTACTAATCAGGGTTACCAAAAAGTTGTAATTTTAGCTTCGAAAAAAAAAGTGGTGCCATTGGTAGCACCACTTTTTGATTCAGAGTTGTTTTTTGGTGGTTTTGACACCTATAAAAAAAGAGAACAATGTCGAATTCTCGTCAAGTTGTATAACTTGTTACTCACAACGATTTGTGGTTTTTGTTTGAGTTAACCTTGACTTCTTCGGAGAGTAATTAGGTTAATCTTGATTACGTTATTAATGGGTTTTCCATAGGTAGTTTAAAGGCCCATGGTATTGAATGACACATGGTATTTGATAATTTGAAACCTATTTAAAGGCTTGGTGTTTTCCATTTTATTATGCCCGAAGAATCATGTTCTTTGGTTGGCTTGGCGAAATTTGCGAAGGTAAAATGAAGTTATATCTTTGTTGGATGGTTTTCTCAATATGTTATTTCTTAGGTAAATATTGGCTCTTACTATGTGCTTGTTTTGTTTCTCTTGCTTCATGATCCGAAATGGATCAATATATAATTTGTCACCTATTTGAAGCTTTTAGGGTTAGATGATTGGATCAATTGGCTTGTAGCACCCATTTTATGGGCAGATCTCATTTTGTGAATCTGGGGTCAAGAACCTTTCGAGGCCTGTTTGAGAGTCTAAATAGAATTTTTTGGGGTAGAACATCCATCAATTTTCTATGGGACTTCATGTGATTCTACACTCCGATAAATTTCCAAAGGACCTCCAAAAATCACCTCAAACAGAGTTTGTATGAAGGAGTTATGCCTCCCGCAAGTTGACCTATCCAGTTGACCACCATGGTACCGAATGAATTCCACGTCAACTCTCATTTCTCACACAGGTGGAGCTAGTCATATGTGTAATTTCAAGAACATTATAGAAGGTTCAAAATCCTAACCCTAATCAGAAGTTGGGGCATGCAAAAACCCTAAAATTAACCCTAAAGGACTATCAAGCTATGTTAAATACCGGGTCAATAGGAGAAGGGGTTCAATTCTTTTGATGTTACTATATTGTCCCACAGTTGAGCAACAACACTAGAGTGGATATTAGAGAAAGACATAGGAGATACGAAATCCTGTAGTAGCCATTCTGGCCATAGAGTCATAGGTAACTCCATAGACAGTACCATTTCCTTTGTATTTGCATTTCGATATGAAGAGCAAGGCATAGTCCTCATTTGTGGCTGGGGTTTTCCCCATAGTGGGTTTTCCCGAGGTATATCTTATGTTATTGTGTGGATTGTGTACTTATTTTCTCTATTTATTCTTGTTTTAGTTCCATATATTTAACATTCAATATTAATAAGCCAATAAGAAGAACTAAGTTGTAAGGTTCGTTGTGACGACTTGTTCCACTGGAATATCCATGGAAATTTACAAATCATATTGGTATCTGAGCAGTCTTGCTTTTGGATTTTGTGGGTATTCATAGGATCCTGTAGTTGGTGAAAAAAAAGTCTTCAAAAACCAACCCATGGCAGACAAGTTGTTCAAGGAGTGGCAGATAATATTGAGCAGCGTATTTTAAAACTGGAAATACATGTCGTCGATATTTCACCCAACATGTCAATCCTCATGGCGGCTCTAGAGAGAAAGTTTGGACCTTTTGAGGTTTTTGGAGGCTCTATCTCAAACTTCATATTAGAGGACAAATTGAAAGATAAAAGTGATCCAAAAAGGGAGCTGATGAAAGAGCCCGAGAAAGAGCAGCTGAGTTCCAGTACCAATATTCCTTCCCAATCTCTCTTCAAGATGGAAGCGAAGGTCAACATCAAGTCCTATCAAGGTGAGATCAATGCTCTAAAACTGAATCATTGGTTGCAGCAGTTAGAGGTTTATCTTAGTATCCATCAAATAGACAAGGATCGAAATATCTCATTTTCCTAACTAAAGCTAGAGGGCCATGCATTAACTTGGTAGGAAAGCCACACAAAAGCACTTAGGTTGGAGGGTGATCCACTAGTAATTAAGTGGGAGGACTTTAAAACCCTCCTCAAGTCTTAGTTCTACCCTATCGGGTATGCAGAAGACCAGTGGATTCATTGGCATTACTTTAGGTAAAGGCAAAGTTCAAGAAGATAGCTATCATGTTGGGTATCTCAGCCAAGAACGTCACAGATGTACTCCTTAAGTATATGGGGGTTTCACATAGTCACATATGGAGGTAGGTGATGCTCTTCAATCCGAGGTCAATTGACGATGCCTATGTACAAGCACAGTACCTAGAAAACATAGAACAAAAGAAAGGATAGCCAAGCGGTTCAAAATAGAGAGAGACCCAAGATGATACAATGGAGGGGAAGAAGAAGTGGAAGGGAAAGGAGAAGAAGACTACAACCATGACACATGAGTGCAAGGATTCAAAAAACCATTGTAACCATTGTAACACTGATGGTCAAACTGAAGTAAAGTGTCAGAAGCTACATCTAGAGTTGAACCCCAAGAACTACAAGAAGGATGCCAAGAAGAATAACCTTCTAGCCACATAGTCAAGTAAGGAGTTATAAAGCAACTCAGATATGGATGAGAATATTATAAGTACCACAACACATAAGGAGGTGAGTCTTAGTAGCCTTCACCGTAAGGAAGATAAAGAGCTGAAAAAACTCTCCAACACCAAGATCCAGGTCAATAAGACCAATGTCAATACTTTATTCGATTCCAATTCACACGAAAAACTCATAATAAAGGATCTGTACATAATCTTGGATTGGAAATACATGATCATCCCAGTCCCTACCCATTGGGATGGGTAAATAAGGATGCAGAACTCAGAGTCATGAAATAATGCAAGATCAAGTTTTCCATAAGTGTAGAGTATGTTGATGAACTAGAGGCATACGTAGTACCCCTGCATGTTTGTGGCGTGGTTTTCAGAAGACCCTACATGTATATGAGGGATGCAATCTTCATGAGGAGAGTCAACCAATACCTCTTGATCAAGGCCAAGAAATCCTTCATCATCAACATGCACAAAGTTAAATTGAAAAAATATTTGGTAAGTACCAACCAAGCAAAAAATTTGATAAGTTCAAGTAAGAAGTTTGTATTGCTTTTCTTAAGACAAAATCAACAAGAAGGTGAATTGGTAAAAGTGAAGGCATCCCTGGAGGGATGTACCAAAGAGTAAAAACACCCATTGGAGAGCCTTTTAAAGGAATACCAAGAAGTGTTCTAGGAACCTAAGGGGATACCTCTTAAGAGGAAGGTGGAGCAGTAGATACAACTATTTCCAAATTCTCCATTGTCTAACATTGGATTGTACAAACAATCTGTCATAGAAGAATATGAAGTGAAGAAGTAGTTGCAGTAGTTCTTGGA
Source organism: Larix kaempferi (assembly GCA_027924585.1). NCBI lineage: Eukaryota > Viridiplantae > Streptophyta > Pinopsida > Pinales > Pinaceae > Larix > Larix kaempferi. The sequence goes on from BSBM01000394.1 coordinate 4,966,631, forward strand.
TTAGGGAATGATCCGATCAAGCACCTCACCTTGCGGGTCACATATCATCATAGTACTCAATAAGGATGGGACTTTGAGGATGTGCAAAGACTACAAAGAATTGAACAAGATCACAATCAAGAATTGATACCCTATGCCTAAGATTGATGATCTGTTGGACCAGTTGTAGCATGCTAAGTACTTCACCAAGTTGGATCTCAAATCAAGACACCACCAGGTTTAAAGGAAGAAGAAACCTAGAAACTGTCTTCAATACTAGGTAGGTCTATATGAATGGTTACTAATAACGTTTGGTTTATCCAATGAACCAACTAGATTTATGTGCTTGATGAATGATGTATTATGCCCTTTGTTATATTCATTTGTTATAGTGTGTCTAGATGACACATTGATTTATAGTGCTACATAGGAAGAGAATATCTCACATCTCAAGCAAGTGTTGGAGACCTTAAGAAAACATCAACTACTAACAAACCTCAATAAATGTGAATTTGTCCAATAGTCCTTGGTGTATTTGGGGTATGTGATTGGTGGAGGAGAAGTTAAGCTTGATCCTGCAAAGATGAAGGCCATCACTAAGTGGACTACTCCTACAAATTTACTAAAGTTAGGATATTTTTGGGGACATCACAATACCTTAAGGAGTTCATAGCTTCCTTTTCGGATGTGGTTGCACCCCTCCATGCCATAACAAATAGCAACAAGGGGTTCTAGTGGGGGGAGAATCAACTGAAATATTTTGAAGAGCTCAAGAGAAAGATCAATTATGCACCAGTTCTTGCATTACCTAATTTGCAGAACCCTTTCAAATTGGAGACAAATGCAAGTGGATATGCTACGAGAGCGATTTTTATGCATGGAGGGATGCTAGTATGCTATCATTATGAAATGTTCCATGGTGGAATCCTAAACTACCCTGCATATGATAAGGAACTATATGCCTTGGTTCAAGCTCTTAAGAAGTGGAAGCACTATTTAATGGGAAAGGAGATCATCATTCACACTGATCACCAATCGCTGCAGTATTTGCAGGCCCAGAGTAAGCTATAGAAAACACGACACTACAAGTGGATGCGATTCTTACAACAATTCCATATAATCATCAAATATAAGAAGGGACGTACAAACAAGCTAGAAGAAATGCTCTCAAGGACACCTACAACCAATATCATATATTTGGGTACTCTTATGCATATGGATTCTTTCACCCATGATGCATACAATGAGGAATACATAGAAGATGAGGAATTCAAGGAGGTATTTCCACATCTACAGGGATAATTCCATGCAGAAGAAGGTGACAACAAAGATGACTATCATTTCCAAGATGGGTTACTCTATAACCTGGACAAGCTCTGTGTTCCTGAAGGTGAAAGATTGCAACTCATGAGAGAGGCTCACACCTCCAAATTTGCAGGGCATTTGGTGTAGGGAAGACGATTGCAAACTTATAGAGGTATGTTTACCGGCCTAGAATGCAAGAAGATGTATCTCGATTTATCATAGGATGCATACTTTGTTGTACAAGCAATCCCAGTAATAGGAACCAAGGTCTATACCATCCCTTACTTGTTCCTACAAGACCATGGGAGAGCATCTCCATGGATTTTGTGGGTGGTATTCCAACCACTTGGAAGGGACATGACTATTTATTTGTGGTAGTTGAAATATTCAACAAAATGTGCATCCTTATGCCTTGTAAAAGACCATCAAAGGACAAGAAGCAAAAAATATGTTCTTTGAACAAGTATGAGTGCACTTTGGGATACAAATGAGCATAATCTCAAACATAAATACTAGATTTCTCAGTATATTTTGGACTACACTTTGGAAAAAGATGGACACTAAGTTGAAGAGATCTACAACACTCCATCCACAGATAGATAGATAGACATAAGTAGTCAACAAGACTTTGGTACAACTTTTGAGGGGTTACAATCAAAAGCATCCAAATAATTGGGATAAAAATGTGATCTACATCCAACACTCTTATAATAGAGTGGTCCACACTTCCATTGGGAAGTCCCCTTTTGAAACTTGTTTTGGTTACTTGCCAGCTTCACCACTAGATGTTGTTTATGGACAACAAGGGGGAGTGAGGGAAGACACCACAAGTGAAGTAGTAAGAGATGGAAAATTCATTGATAAGATTAGGCAGATCCATCTACAAGTACATGAGTCATTAAAGAAGTCACATGAAAAGTACAAGGCAATAAATGACCGACACAATGTTACACATGAATAAGGAAAGACTACAGGGTAATGGTAAGAAGATCAAGGATTTGAGATATGGCCCTTTTGAGGTATTAGAGAAGGTTGGAGACAATGCCTACATACTTAGTCTACCCCCATACATGCCCATTTACTCCATAGTGAATGTGGAAAATCTAAAACTCTAGGAACCTTCCATGTTGGATCAGGAACCTGAGCAGCTCTTACCTTCTGTAGAGGACTTAGCACTAGAGGCTCAAGCAAAGTTAGTAGAAGAAACAATGTTGCACAAGAATTCCATAACTACCAAGAAATATCAACTTTAGCAGATGGGGTTGAAAGGACAACTTTCGGGCAAGGTTAAATGATACTCCAAGGAGAAGGTACAGGAAAAATTTCCTCACCTCATTCAGTAAAATATTTTGGGGAACAAAATCCTCCCAAAATGGGGAGGCGTGATCCAAAATGGATCAATATATAATTTGTCACCTATTTGGAGCTTTCAGGTTCAAATGATTGGATGAATTAGCTTGTAGGGCCCATTTTATGGGGAGGTCTCATTTTGTAGATTTGGGATCCGAAACCTTTCAAATCCTGCTTGAGGGTCTAATGGCGTTTTTTTGGGATAGGATAGCCATCTCTTTTTGATGGTCCTTCAAATGATTCTACACACTGAAACCTTTCCAACAGTCCAAAAATAACCTCAAATGGATTTCGTACGAAGAAGTTATGCCTCCCACAAGTTCACCACCATGGTACCAAGTGAATTCCATATCAAGTCTCATTTCTCACACAAATGGAGCTATTCACGTGTGGACTTTCAAGAAAATTCTAGAAGGTCCAAAACCTTATTCCTAATTGAGATTTGGATAATGTGAAAACCCTAAAATTAACCCTAGACGACTATCAGGCTATGTTAAATACTGAGCAGTTAGGAGAAGAAGATGTTCCATTCTTTTGATGTTACTATATTGTTCCATAGTTGAGACACAACACGAGAGTGGATATTAGAGCAGAATAGAGGAGATAGGAGATCCTGTAGTAGCCATTATGGCCGCAGAGTCATAGGTAACTCCATAGAGAGTACCAATTCCTTTGTATTTGCATTTTGATATGAAGAGCAAGGCATAGTCCTCATTTGTGGTTGATTTTTTCCCCATAGTGGGTTTTCCCAGGGTATATCTTGTTTTAATTCAAATTATTTAGCATTCAATAAAAATAAGCTAATAAGACGATTCGGATCTTGGGAGCTGAGAACCGGAAGGCTTGAATGCCGAGAGAGGAGGAGATTAAACCTGCAAAATTTCTATCATTTGATCCATAAACGAGGTCGGAGGTGAGGCTTAGAGAGCCTCACCTCTCAGAACAACAAATTAAATGAATTAACCAAGAAAAAAACTCACAAAACTACACACAATAATAAGTCCCAATGTAGGATGCCAGAAATCATTGAATGCTTTATTGAGAAGACATAAAGCCTTTATATAACATTATTACAATGTGCTTTGGGACCATACCATGGGCCAAAACCATGGGCTACCAAATACCATGGATAGGTGTATTCTAAACTATGGGATTCTAGAATCGCTTGGAAGAATCCAAAACCATGGATGGGAGAGGGTGACCTCTCCATTTAATGATTTTATGATGAATACATCCGAATTTATACCATATGCCCCCTAAAATTCAGATCATAAGAAGAAATAAGGTATAATATCCTGTTTGAGGAACTGTTCCAATGGAATATCCACTCAATTTTCAAATCACTCCACTCAATTTTTTAATATGGTATTAGAGATGGAAAATCTTGGAATCTCTAGTGAGGTGGTTTGGTACCAAAATCCATTGAGGTAATATTTTCAAATTGTCACACTCATTAAGATAATGTTAATTAAATAGGGTTAAGAACTTAAGGCCATAACATGCACTGGCAAGGCAATGGTTGATAAGTATGGCACTAATAGGAGAGTGTTAGTCAAAGGGATCATTGAAAAAACAACTATTGATAGAGAAATTGATTGACAAGGAAGATGCTTGGCAGGGAGTCATTGCCAAAAGACTCATCAACATAAGCATGATTGACAAAACATAAGCATGATTGGCAAAGGCATGGTTGACAAGCAAGTGTTAATTAAGCCTTTTGTGAAATTGATAAAGGCAAAGTCAATGAGAGTTTTTAACGACCATTGTGTGTTTTTGTCATAACCCAATCTAGGACAACCACAACTAACCAAAATTACAACAACGATTGAGTAGTTGAACCACAAAAGGAAGCCCAACATATTGTGACTAAATTTTGTGAAGCCCAACATATTTGTGACTAAAGCTTGAATATAAATTTTAAAAGGCAAACGAAACACATTGAAAGGGGATTCTGATAATGCAAACACGGGATTCCCATTGAGAAGATTGTTTAAAAAAAATTACATAAAAAAAATTACAAAATCTGCAGAAGAATATGCTGCACTTAAATCTAATTATTAGAGTGCATAATACAATGTTATTCTTGTAACATTGGAGTTATCTTACATTGCATTTTATGAGGTAAATCTGAATCAAGAGTATGATTGAATGTTTTGTTATTTTATTTTTATTGTATGAGGTAAATCTATATTTGTTTAGATTCCATTTCTTAGAATGTCCATAACCATGTTTCATGCTATTTCTCGCACCTCTATTCACCTAATTCCGCTTCTGTTCAGTGTGTCTGCTCTGCAACTGTGAAGTTATGAAGGCTTCATGGTGTTTCAAACGGTCAACTAGAACATCTAGTGGTTCGCCATTCCCTAGCCATTTTCAGAGTAGTTTGGAGTTGTATCCTGTTTACACATTATAAACTAAAACAACCCTGTGATAGCCTTGCTATCTTTTGGCTTAATTAGTTTGTAATCCATATTGTCCTACAAAGCATTAACGATCCAACAAAGAGATGAACAGGTTGTTGGTGCAGAGAAATTAGTGCATGAACAATGGCGATGTTATGGTAGCCCTCCTCTTACCTGGATTGCATACACATTGTGTACCTTACCTGGATTGCATACACATTGTGTGGGATGGATATATCGCTATTTTTCCTACTATCTTCATCTTCTTCATGCCTATCCACCTCTCCTTCTCGCAGTCAAAATTCATTTGATCACAAGCATCTGCACAGCCCCGCAGTAGTTAAACAGCTGCGTAGGAATAAAGTGAAGAAAACCAGAGAAGTTGTGGCATGTGTCAACGCATATGGCAACCAAAAACAATTCACACAAACTGATATACACAAACAAGAACAGAGCAGTGCTTTCTTCTGGAAGGAGACGATCAGAGGTTATGTGAAAAACGGCCTCTGGGACAAGGCGTTGAGGATGTATTATCAAATGCAACGGGCAGGCATAATCCCCGACAGGTTGGTTTTTATTTATGTCATCAACTCATGCGGCAACCTATCAGATCTCCAAGCAGGCAGGAAAATTCACGAAGATGTTCTCGCAAGAGGATTTGAGTCGGATGTTTTTGTGGGTACTGCGCTGACGTCAATGTATGCAAAGTGTGGGAGTTTAGAGAATGCACGCCAAGCGTTTGAGAGAATGCCTAAACGAGATATTGTGGCATGGACTGCAATAATTGCTGGTTATTCTCAAAATGGCCACCTCCATGAAGCCTTGGAATTCTTCAAAGAAATGCAAGTACATGGAATAAAACCCGACTCAATCACCATAGTTAGTGTTTTGCCTGCCTGTGCACATTTATTGGCTCTGGAACAAGGTAAGCAGATTCATGGTTATGCCCTAAGAAGTGGATTTGAATCTGATGTTGTTGTAGTCAATGGGATTGTAAATATGTATGCCAAATGTGGGAATGTAAACATTGCCCACAAACTGTTTGAAAGAATGCCTAAACGAGATGTCGCATCATGGAATGCCATCATTGCTTGTTATTCCCAGACTGGCCACCCTCATGAAGCATTGGCATTCTTTAATGAAATGCAAGTCCAAGGGATAAAACCCAACTCAATCACCATAGTTAGTGTTCTGTCTGTTTGTGCTGATTTATTGGTTCTGGAACAAGGTAAGCAGGTCCACGCATATGCAATTAGAAATGGATTTGAATCTGATATTATTGTTGGCAATGCGTTTGTAGACATGTACGCCAAATGTAGGGATGTTAACATTGCCCACAAATTGTTTGAAAGAATACATAAACCAGATGTTGTGTCGTGGACTGCAATAATTGGTGTTTATTCCCAGAATGGCCACCCCTATGAAGCCTTGGCATTCTTCAACGAAATGCAAATCCAGGGAATAAAACCCAATTCAATCACCATGGTTAGTGTTTTGCCTGCATGTGCCCATTTATTGGCTTTGGAACAAGGTAAGCAGATCCATGGTTATGCAATAAGAAGTGGATTTGAATTTGATGTTTCTGTGGTCAATGGACTTGTAAACATGTATGCAAAATGTGGAAATGTTAACATTGCCTACAAATTGTTTGTAAGGATGCCTGAACGGGATGTTGTCTCATGGAATATAATGATTTTGGCGTATGGAATTCATGGACATGGCGAGGATGCTCTTGCTCTATTTTCTCAAATGCAACAGACAGGCACAAAGCCTAATCACATCACCTTCACTGCTGTTTTGACTGCCTGCTCTCATGCCGGGTTAGTCGACCAGGGCTGGAAATACTTTGAGTGCATGAAGTCGGATTATGATCTTGTACCTAAGCTGGACCATTATGCATGCTTGGTTGACCTTCTTGGGCGTGCAGGGCATCTAGATGAAGCGCATGACATTATCAAAAATATGCCTTTAGAGCCTGACACAAATGTGTGGGGAGCCTTGCTTGGGGCCTGCAGAATTCACTGCAATGTTGAGCTTGGAGAACAAGCAGCAAAGCACCTTTTTGAACTAGAGCCAAACAATGCTGGAAACTATGTACTGTTGTCAAACATCTATGCTGAGGCACACAGGTGGGGGGATGTAGTAAAGTTGAGGACCATGATGAAAGACAGTGGGGTAAAGAAGCAACCCGGATGCAGTTTTATTGCGGTACATAGAGAGGTTCATACATTCCTCGTGGGTGATAGAACCCATCCTCAATCTGAAAAAATTTATGCAATGTTGGAAACTTTGTATGGGCAAATGAAGAAGGCAGGTTACGTGCCTAATACAAACCTTGTGCTACACGATTTGGAGGAGGAGGCTAAGGAAAATATTCTATGCAGTCATAGTGAGAAGTTAGCCATTAGCTTTGGGATCATCAATACAAGCCCAGGCACCCCCATTCATATCATGAAGAACCTTCGTGTGTGCAGTGATTGCCACAACGCTACTAAGTTCATCTCCAAGATTGTTGGACGAGAAATTATTGTGAGAGATACAAACAGATTCCACCATTTTAATAATGGACTGTGTTCCTGTGGAGATTACTGGTAAGGCTATTTGAACCATTATGCTTCTACACTAATATGTTGCAAACGATTCCTTTGTTAGGTAGAGTATGATATATGCACAAAGAAACCTAAATTGGGTGAGTCTTTTGATATGATGATAAGGTTAAGCCATAGAGTGCGTATAAACAAGCACACTGATATGGAATTGTGTCCTATAATTGCCATGATAAAGTTAACCTATGTAGCTTGGCTTCTACACTTTCACACTAAGTGGATATTTAGCATTAACCTTTACAGTGACTGACCAAAACATCAACTCTAATATTCTTGGCATTTATATCATAGAATAGAAAATACAACCAAACCATATTTATCATAGCTGACTCAAAAATGGTTTTGCCTTTTCATTAGTTGTATTTGTGATCTACTTCCTTTTCCTTTAACACTATGTGTATACATTATATTAACATTCTCTCTTGGGTGAGATATCATTTGGAATCTCAATTTACTTAAGATCACATGAATTTATGAACCTCGGAGATTTCCTACTGGCATTCATTATGAAGTTTTGCTTCCTGGTTGCTTGGTGAGACTCCAAGAAGACTTGGTGGGATTTTCTACCATAGTTGGACTCCAAGAGTGCATGTTAAAATGCCATAAGATAGTCACTATAGTGTAAAAGTTTTGGTGTGAATCTTAGATTGGACATGCCAATTTTTTTCATGGCATACGGAGACTTTGTTCACTTTGCATTAAAACATTACTTTGGGAGCAGTTGTTTGCATGTTGTGCATGGAAGGGGGCATACACATCACCTTATTATTTCTGGACACGACTCCCACTTTTCCCTATTTTTATTAACAGTCACTGCTTGATCCCAATAACAACTTATCTCACTATTTTTCAGACTCTACATTTGGGTTTTTCTTGTTGCTTGAAAGTGCAATATACTTACATGAACCCAAAAAAACTTGTTCTAGGTTTTAAAGGTATGTGTTCTTTTTTAGTTTGTGGTGTATCATGAGTGTGTATTTGAAAACTTTGACACTAGATTCTGTTGCTTGAGATTAGTTAAATATCTCTATAGAGATTAGTTACTTCTCACACGGTTACTGGAAACAAATGCAAATTATATATCTAATGATGCAGTTTACATACTTGTTCTCTTAGATATTTAATGATGTTGGAAAATGAATGCAAATATTTTGAATAAAAGTATTAAACAACCTAAGTTAATCTGGTGACACATAGGAAATAAAAATAAAAGAAACAGGAGAGTCTACAAGACTAGAGAGGAAAAACCATGGGGAGAGGATAGGATTTTACTCGTAAAATAATTCTAAAAGTTGGCATTAACATTAAAGTTGATATATATATTTTAATAAATAATTTTTAAATTTAGTGTATTTCATATTTCACAATTTAGTTCAAAGGTTTATTAAGACTTGGTTTCCCATTAATATACTAGAAATAAATTTTGATTATGTCAAGCCCATGGTCAATGCTTTCTCTAAATAGAACATATTTGCATTCCCATGTATGCGAGGTAGATACATATCTGCATGGGTTTTACACAAGCTTTGTAACTATGCTTGATTTATATTGTTGTTAAAATTATGGATCCTCATTAAATAAAAGGGTTGCCATAACTTAAAAACAAGCTCTATATACTTTATAAAATTTATTTTCACATACATGAAGAAAAGAAATGGACTTTAAGCTAATTAGGGTACTTCTTTGATTGTCACTGAATTTAATAAGACAATTAACACAATCCATGAAGCAACTCCCAACTATTTGGTGAAAGTGTTCTAGTTACCCAAGTGAATTATGACACAAAAATGACTTTCGACCATATTTTTCATGCCAAGGCAAAAAATGCATTAAAATAGTATACCAACAAAGTAATATGCATCACAATTCATGGAAAAACTATATTTTAAGCATGGTTATATATCAAATTCACACAAGCCCTTTTATGGCATATAGCCAATACTTCTCCTAGAAACTACGCGCATACCTTGCTCTACACACTTTTAGAAATAGATTCAATATCATCATTGCAAACATCTATACATATCATATACACAATTTTCCAATCAAATATAATAGTTCCAACCTTCCATTTGATCAATTTATGCAGAAATTCCAAGTTGGTTACTAGACATGTAAGATGAGAAATAAGTTTATAGTGATTGTATAATTAGCATTATCATAGGCACAAATTTCCATGAACAATGCAATATATAATCAATATAAATAGTTTCAATTCTACTATTTTGCATGACGATAACAAGTGGTTCCTGTTTTCCCTAAAGTCTGCTACCTAGACTACAGGAGCAGCAGTGTTCAGGCACCTCAGATAATAGTTGGTTTTTTGTGGATGATAATGTAAATAGGATTGTTTTTATGGGTTTTTTGTGGATAACAATGTAAAATCTGATAAGGTATAAACAAGATACGAGGTTACACCAAACTGATAACATCAGAAATCAAAAGTGTATGGCAAGAATTTGCAGAATGGATGAAATTAAGACATGAAGCTTAGGAGAAAAGTTTTAAAACATACATACACAAAGCATAAACAAACAGTTCATAATTTGTATAATATGTATAGGTATAGACATCTGAAATAACATTTCATATATCAAATAAGCATTAACATTCACTTGCAGACATAACATCTATATAGAAAACATCTACATAAACATCCGTGCAGACAGGGTTCAAACAGAACCAAGAATATCACACAATATAAGTTCAAAACCTAGCTCCATATAGATATCGATTCATCATTCAAAACAAAGAAGTTCTTACACAGATAATGGTTACAAAGCTATACAAGCTTTCAGCATATTGACTCCCATGTGTGTCTCCCAATTTTTCAAAAATATTACATAATATATAACAAAATAAAAAAGTAGGAACCCTCAAGTTTGTTACTACGATCCACTTTTTAAGGCAGAATTTTCTAAATATAGCAAATGCAAAATCATGTAAAATATCTAGTCATTCAACTATATTTGACACATGTCAATGGTAAAGAACCTTTTCAAAGGTTTCTCGTTGCTTCTGCCAATGTAACGTCCCCTTCCATCATCAAATCCAGGGAAGGAAACGTTAACAACAAACAGGCTTTTGTAAAGACTTAGCCTCACTAATGTTTACTCATAATTTCATATCAATTAAAAACTTCGGCGTGTAGATTCAATTCAATATCAACACAGCAGAAATTAAACATTACATATGCACAAAATTTCTTCATGCGTTCAGCATACCCATATCAACCATACATGTAACAGTCATTAATTTTCATATTGCATAAAACATGATGCCTTTCATTCCATTAACATGAATAATTAATCCTTCAGATTGAATGCATTGCAGAACACAAAATGCAAATAATTTAAATCACAAGAATACTTATCTTGAATTGTAACGGTCCAAACGACTGGCTATGGGAGAGCAACGTTCCTCCCAACCATAGATCTCTATCCAGCCTATATTCCTTCAGCTGAGAGATCACCCCCGAGCTGGGCTATGTATCCACTAAGGAGGAACTAGCTGGTTTCACTCACAACCATGGTTTCGGTCAAGCATCCAAGGAGATAGAGGAGGGTAATGCTAAGCCAGTGAGCTCAACCACAGAGCTGCAGGCATCTCAGGTGAGCTCAACAGTCAGGCACCCACATTACCTACCACATCCAACACAAGGAAGATCCCCTTCTCTGTTACACAGTCCCTCAGGCAACTCTTCCCTCCAGTGCTCTTCAGGATGGGAATAGAAAGGTCCAGCTGCTGATCCTTGAGATCCTAGCCTTCACTGGGTTTATCAAGCACACCCAACCCCTGTATAGTCATTCCCAACTGGATGTCTCACCATTCTGCTCACCAAATACTCAAATCCGTCACTGGTTTTTCGAGCTGCAAAAACTGGGTTTTCCTATTGATTTTGGGGTAGCTAATGCTCCCAAATTCGCCCCAAGGTTCGTGCTGATGGATTCCCCATTGGATTTCCCTGTCCCATGCCAAATCTGGGCGTTTTTGGGTCCTTCAAAATCTGGGTTCTCTCAAGGTCGCGATTTTCTAGTTCTCCCACTGCTGGCACTCGTTTTTTGGATGCAGAATGATGCTAGGTACCTCCACAATGGAATGGGGTGAGAATGAAGCAACCTCCCATGAGGTTGAGTGACTTCTTCCCCAAGCAAACAGAGCCCATGACTACCCCTACGAATTTCAGGGCTACCCATGCTCCATTGAAGCCATGGGATGAAATCTCAACCACCTCCTTACAATAGTCATAAATGTCACCTAGGGAAGTCAATGGGTTCTCATAATGACAAATGGCAGCCTAGGGTTTAGTCCCATAGCCCCCTCACCACTCCCTAGTGGATACACATGGCCCCTTCTCATTTGTTGCCTCCATAGCCAGTTTTGGTATTTTATTTCAATATTAAATATTTACATCAATTTACAATATCCCATGGCTTAATAGCACGTGGGTAACAAAATATCAGCGTGTCTAATTTAAAATAAAGTCTGAGCATAAACTAGCAGGGCCTTGGCCTTGAGCTCCACGCTAGGGAAACATACAACGTGTGTATACAATATTTACATTAGAGCCAATATTTCCTAAGGGTCCAAATTGGGGTATTACATTACCCTCCCCCTTAGAACAACACCGTCCTCGGTGTTCTCAAAACTGAACAAAAATGGGAATGCCTCCCTCATGGCATCCTCTAGCTCCCATGTAGCCTCGTCGGGACTAAGGTGCTCCCATTGGACCTTTACCTGCCCGATGGCTCTATTCCGGAGCAATGTGACTTTCTTGTCGAGGATGCGCATAGGTTCTACTTGGAACTCTCCCTCGGGTTACACCTGTATCACATTCCAATCAATCATATGATTAGGATCATGTACATACTTCTTAAGCAAAGATACATGGAAAACATTATGAGCTCTTATGCTAGCAGGCAATGCAATTCTATATGCAACTGGTCCTATCCTATCAAGGGCTTCAAATGGCCCACAATATCTTGGTGACAACTTGGCGCAACTCCCCAACTTGAGGGAACTCTTCCTTGGTTTCACTCTCAAATAAACATGATCCCCAATCTGAAATTCCTTATGTACTCTTTTCAAATCTACATAACTCTTTTGCCTGTCCCGAGCTGCCTTTAAATTCTGCCTGATCTTAACAATTTCCTGTTCCATTTCCTTGATCATCTCGGGTCCAAGCACTACCCTGTTCACTGGGCCGTCCCAATTCATTGGCGTCCTGCATCCCTTGCCATACAATGCTTCAAATGGACTCATTCCCAAGGATGCATGGTGTCCATTATTGTATGCAAATTCAACCAAGTGTAAATAATCTTCCCACTTGGATGGTTTGTCCATCACATACATTCTCAGCATGTCTTCAAGAACCTGATTCACCCCCTCGGTTTGGCCGTCCGTTTGCGGATGGTAAGCTGTACTGAAATTCAATTTAGTTCCCAATTCCTGAAATAATCCCTTCCAGAAATTGGAGGTGAACTTTGTATCACGATCAGAAATTATTGCCTTAGGTAATCCATGCAATCTGAATATCTCTCTCATGAAGATGTTCGCAATGTTACTAGCCTTGTGAGTGGACTTCACTGGAATAAAGTGAGCTATCTTTGATAGCTTATCCACCACAACCATGATTGAATCATGCTTCTTTACTGTCATGGGCAGACCCGTTATAAAATCCATGGAGATCACTTCCCACTTCCATTTTGGAATGGGTAAGGGCTGCAATAACCCTGCTGGATGTTGGTGTTCTGCCTTGACTTGTTGGCACTTCTGACACCTAGCAATGTACTCAGCTATGTCCTTCTTCATGCCATTCCAAAAGTATTGCTTTCTTGCCGCTGTTATAGTCTTCTGATATCCTGGGTGTCCAGAGTACGGCATTTGGTGTATTTCATCCATCACTAGTTTCTTCAAATCTGCATTATTTGGAATGTACAACCTATCTTTGTAGATGAGGATACTGTCTTCACCCAACTGATATCCTGCACACTTTTCATCCACATTACCATGCTGCAACTTCTCTTTAATTTGAAGGCAAGTTTCGTCACCGTTTTGGGCTTCAAGAACTCTTGTCTTCAAATCTGATTTGCACATACTTACTGCTGAAACATGAAATTTTCTGCTGAGAGCATCTGCAACCTTATTCTCCTTCCCTTTTACATGTTTAATTTCAAAATCAAATTCACAAAGAAATTCCATCCATCTAGCTTGCCTAGCATTCAAGTTTGGCTGCTCAAATAAATACTTCAGGCTCATGTGGTCTATCCTAAGCTCGAATCTTCTTCCCATCAAGTAATGCCTCCACATTTTAAGAGCATGCACTATGGCTGCTAATTCTAAATCATGTGTGGCATAATTCTTTTCATGCTCCTTTAATTTCCTGGATTCATAGCAAATCACAATTCCTTCTTGCATGAGAACCCCACCCAGTCCTTCAATGCAAGCATCTGTACATACTACAAAATCCTTCCTTGGATCGGCTACTTCAAAACAGGAGTGCTGGTAAGTAACTCCTTTAATTTCTGAAAACTTTTTTCACATTTTTCAGACCATACAAATTTGATGTTCTTCCTTTGCAATGAAGTGATCGGATGAGCTATCCTGGAGAATCCTTCAATAAACCTTCTGTAGTAACCAGCAAGGCCCATGAAAGATCTAACATCTGAAACATTTCTTGGAGTTGGCCAATCCATGATGGAATTAATCTTCTTCGGATCTACTGCAATTCCTTCTTCTGAAATGACGTGACCCAAATATTGAATCCTCTTTTGATAGAATTCACACTTGCTTAACTTGGCATACAGCTGATGTTCTCTAAGAACTTGCAACACCATTCTTAGATGCTCCTCATGTTCTTCCTCATTTCTTGAGTAGACAAGAATGTCATCTAAAAACACAATCACAAACTTATCCAAATATTTGTTGAATACACTATTCATGAGACACATGAATGTGGCAGGTGCGTTGGTAAGGCCGAATGGAACCACAATGAACTCATAATGACCATATCTAGTTCTGAAAGCCGTCTTGTGAATGTCTTCTTCTTTAATCCTCACTTGATGGTAGCCAGACCTCAAGTCAATCTTTGAAAATAATTTGGCTTCCTTCATTTGATCAAACAAGTCATCAATTCTTGGTAATGGATACTTGTTCTTAACTGTCACTTTATTGAGCTGCCTGTAATTAATACACAGCCTTAAAGTCCCATCTTTCTTCTTGACAAATAACACCGGTGCTCCCCAAGGAGACACACTAGGCCTGATATACCCTTTATCTATTAATTCTTGCAGCTGCATTTTCAATTCCACCAACTCCGATGTACTCATTCTATAAGGAGCTTTGGAATTCGGCGCTGCCCCCGGAACAAGATCGATGGTAAAATCAATATCTCTCGTCGGTGGCAACCCTGGTACCTCATTCGGAAACACATCTTGGAACTCTTGCAGTATCCTGAAGTCTTCTAGCCTTGGCCCTTTGTCCTCTAATGAATCTGGCATATGAATTGACAACCCTTCTTATAAAACTTTTTCAACTGCAGGGCTGAAATCTGCCTTATTGAAACTTGCTTGGGAATCCCTTTTACCAATGTTGGCCTCCCCTTTTCATCAATGCACTCAAGTGCTTTCTCATAACAGTCCAATTTGGCTCTATGTTTTTCTAACCAATCCATGCCAATTAATGCATCATAGGATCCTAATGGTAACACATTCAATTCAGCATATGTGTGGAGTCCATTCAATTCTATGGGACACTCCATCACTACCTCACTTACTTTTCTCTTGGTTCCCGTGGCTAGTTGCACTAGCCAAGACTTATTATGCTTTATTTATCTAAGAGAACAACCTTCAACCACTTTTGGAGAAACATAACTATGAGTAAATCTTGGATCAATCAAAACAGAAATAGATTGCGTAGCAATCTTACCTTCGACTTCCACCACTGATGATTGATGGTCTGCTTGGTGATTATCCAACGCCGCATAAATCCGAGGTGCTGCCCTTTCCATGTCCTCCACCGTAGCTACTCCCTTCAGGTTGTTCAACTTTCGAGAATTGTTTTTCGATGTGGACAATCCTTCAACATGTGGTTTTCTCCACATCCCCAACACTGAAGTGGTCCCTTTGATGCTTTGTCTACTGCTACTACTGGTTTGAATCCACTCCTTGCTTGTTGCCCCTGTGGGAAGGTTCTAGGCTGACCTCTGAATGGTGGATTGAAGCCATCCTTATTTTGATCAAACTTCCCTCTTGGCTTTCCTTTCCATGCTGGGTTAGCCTCTGTTTTTCCTTTATTTTGCTCATAGCAGTGCATTGCCATCCTAATGGCTTCATCCAAACTTGGTGGACTAACAAACTCAATATGATCTCTGAAACTCTGAGGTAGACCCCCAAGAAAGCATTGGATTTTTACTCTCTCATCTTTGATATAGTCAACATACCTCAATAATTCCAAGAATTTGTGGACATGCTCTTCCATAGATTTCAGTCCCAACCTGAGTTCATTAAAATCTTTTCTCTTACCGTCATAATACCTAGCAGAAAGGTATTTCTCCTTGAAGTACCCCTTAAATCTTTCCCAACTGATCCTTCTTTCGTTAATTCTTTTCACTTGCAAGAGATTGTCCCACCAAATGGAAGCTCTGCCATTTAAGTTGTAAATGGCAATTCTGGCTTTCTCATTTCCTGAGTAGTCTTGAATTCTGAAGTATTTCTTCATTCCAAGAAGCCATGCTTCTGCCTCTTGGCCAGTCTTGCCTTCCCCATCAAATGTGGGAGGTCTTGCCTTCCTGAATTCTCCCTGTGGGATGCCCTTGAACTTATTTCTTCCATCTAATCTCTTAGGTGCATGTCTTGGACTTCTCCTAGAACATTTGGAGTCACACGACCTGCTGGAAGAAGACCTTGATGAAGATGTTTTATGTTTTCTACTCACCGAACTCTTCCTTGGGCTTGGAGTCCTCCTCTTCGAACGACCTCTAGAATGACTCCCTGCATCTCTTCCTTCTTCACCCATATTGCTTGGCTTGGACCCAAGGTTTATCTTATGCTGCATATCAGTGAGGCTTTGCAAAATAGAAGCATTGAGTTGGTGTTGTTCTTCTTGAGCCTTCATCAATCTTTCATTGAAGCTCACCATGGTTTCAACCAAATGTTGAGGAGTCACCTGCTCCCTTCTCCCATTGGATTCAGTCTCCGCATTCCCTTCATGTACATTTTCTCCTAGAACGTCTTCTTCGTGTTCATAAGGATCTTGAGCATCATTTATGGTCACCATCTTTCCTGTATGCTACCTCTGCTACAATTATAAATTTTATGAGCTGCAAACACTGTGCATTATGAAATATTTGTCAGACATCATAAGAATGCATATAGAAATATACACAATCAATATTTAACATAATAGAACTCATGGATTAATTCACATAGCTGTTACTTATTCAATTATTTTTCCCATTCATGCAATTCTGCAAATTGCCCATATTGTCATTAATTTGACAAAACAGTCACCGACACTTCTCTGCCCTGATTATCTATGATGTATGATGACCCAATTCAAATTCCGGTCATACTCCATTATTCCTTGCTAGAAAATCTTTCCAATTCCTGTCCCCGTGCTCCATTTCGACATCGGGTGTGGAAACAACGTTGTTTCAAAAATGACAACTCTTACCAATAATTCTGCACATTCTACACAGTTGTATTTTGGTCCCGAATGCCAACTTCAGCCATCTGTGGAAGAAAATTTATGAGGAACCCCAAAAACTTATCTATCGAGAAAAGTTATTCCATATAACAAGGAACACTCAGCAATTCACGGATTTCAATTCCGATGCACCATTCATCTTCTATGAATTTCTGGGTTTTACTACTTCTCACTTTTCACATTTTCCCAAAATTCCAAATTTTGGGCCAAAAATGGCTATCTCCCAAACGGTGCATTTCTGGGAAATCTCCGTCTAACGGAAACTGTTTGTCTTAATGAGAATATGAAATGTCTAGTTCAGTAATTTTTTTGATTCTCACATCTAGGGTCACTTTTACTGCCCACAAGCTTTTCAAAATCCTGAAAAAGTGGCCCGGAACAGTTCTTTTTGGCCTTCTTTTTCACCCCGACTCCACATCCTTTGGAGTTTGGCTCCAAGATTCGAAACTTAACATTGTGCCTGCTTCAACTGCCTTGTATCAATTTCAGCTCAAACCGGCCTTCTGTCAAGCCTCGGGACTCTGTCCTTTAAAAGCCACTATTCCCAATTTTCTGTCAAATCGGGGCGAAAAGGGCTCGGGGTCTTCACTGGTTCTTTCACGGCCTCCATCAATGGCCTTCGAACCCCACAGGAATCATCCCATTCTGAGCCTCGGTGCTCCCCCTATCCAAAAATTGGGTTTTTGTCACTTTACTCGTCTTTTTTTTTTTTTTTCCTCTGCTCTGCGCGCCGCCGTTGCGGGCCAGTTCGCCGATTGGTCCCGCAATTGCGGAGAAATTCGGCGAACGCTTCCACAATTACGGAGCAATTCGTCGAACGCTTCCGCAATGGCGGGGCGATTTGCCGAAGGCTCCCGCAATTGCGGAGCAGTTCGCCGAACGCTTCCGCAATTGCGGAGCAGTTCATCGAACGCTCCCGCAGTTGCGGAGCCATTCGGCGAAGGCTCCTGCAGTTGCAGAGCCATTCGGCGAATGCTCTCGCAATTGCGGAACAATTCACCGAATGCTTCCGCAGTTTCGGGAAGATTCGCGGAATGCTTCCGAAAACTTCCTTTTCATGCCGACACTTAGAAAATTTTCTGCTCTTTCGGAGCATTTCGCCGAATTTTTCCGCGTTGCGGGACAACTCGCGCAATCCTTCCGCAAATTTCGGAAGAGAATTCCTTCCGCAAATTTGGAAGGGAATTCCTTCCGCAATTTTCGGGGCGATTTCCCGAACTACTCCGCGTTGCGGAAAAACTCGCGGAATGCTTCCACAGTTTCGGAGCAATTCGCCTAATGCTTCCGCAGTTTCGAGAAGATTCGCGGAATGCTTCCGAAACAGACTTAAACGGGTTTTTACAAGACACTTAGGAAAAATCTAAAAACTTTCTTTCCTTATGACTGCAATTGGGTTTGGCCCATAGAGGCCCAATGCTGCAACCAGCAGCTCTGATACCAAACTGTAACGTCCCCTTCCATCATCAAATGCAGGGAAGGAAACGTTAACAACAAACAGGCTTTTGTAAAGACTTAGCCTCACTAATGTTTACTCATAATTTCATATCAATTAAAAACTTCGGCGTGTAGATTCAATTCAATATCAACACAACAGAAATTAAACATTACATATGCACACAATTTCTTCATGCGTTCAACATACCCATATCAACCATACATGTAACAGTCATTAATTTTCATATTGCATAAAACATGATGCCTTTTATTCCATTAACATGAATAATTAATCCTTCAGATTGAATGCATTGCAGAACACAGAATGCAAATAATTTAAATCACAAGAATACTTATCTTGAATTGTAACGGTCCAAACGACTGGCTATGAGAGAGCAACGTTCCTCCCAACCATAGATCTCTATCCAGCCTATATTCCTTCAGCTGAGAGATCACCCCCAAGCTGGGTTGTGTATCCACTAAGGAGGAACTAGCTGGTTTCACTCACAGCCATGGTTTCGGTCAAGCATCCAAGGAGATAGAGGAGGGTAACGCTAAGCCAGTGAGCTCAACCACAGAGCTATAGACATCTCAGGTGAGCTCAACAGTCAGGCACCCACATTACCTACCACACCCAACACAAGGAAGATCCCCTTCTCTGTTACACAGTCCCTCAGGCAACTCTTCCCTCCATTGCTCTTCAGGATGGGCATAGAAAGGTCCAGCTGCTGATCCTTGAGATCCTAGCCTTCACTGGGTTTATCAAGCACACCCAACCCCTGTATAGTCATTCCCAACTGGATGTATCACCATTCTGCTCACCAAATACTCAAATCCGTCACTGGTTTTCTGAGCTGCAAAAACTGGGTTTTCCTATTGATTTTGGGGTAGCTAATGCTCCCAAATTGGCCCCAAGGTTCGTGCTGATGGATTCTCCATTGGATTTCCCTGTCCCATGCCAAATCTGGGCGTTTTTGGGTCCTTCAAAATCTGGGTTCTCTCAAGGTCGCGATTTTCTGGTTCTCCCACTGCTGGCACTCGTTTTTTGGATGCAGAATGATGCTAGGTACCTCCACAATGGAATGGGGTGAGAATGAAGCAACCTCCCATGAGGTTGAGTGACTTCTTCCCCAAGCAAACAGAGCCCATGACTACCCCTACGAATTTCAGGGCTGCCCATGCTCCATTGAAGCCATGGGCTGAAATCTCAACCACCTCTTTACAATAGTCATAAATGTCACCTAGGGAAGTCAATGGGTTCTCATAATGACAAATGGCAGCCTAGGGTTTAGTCCCATAGCCCCCTCACCACTCCCTAGTGGATACACATGGCCCCTTCTCATTTGTTGCCTCCATAGCCAGTTTTGGTATTTTATTTTAATATTAAATATTTACATCAATTTACAATATCCCATGGCTTAATAGCACGTGGGTAACAAAATATCAGCGTGTCTAATTTAAAATAAAGTCCGAGCATAAACTAGCGGGGCCTTGGCCTTGAGCTCCACGCTAGGGAAACATACAACGTGTGTATACAATATTTACATTAGAGCCAATATTTCCTAAGGGTCCAAATTGGGGTATTACAGCCAAGGTGGCAAGTCCATCTAGAGCTTCTTATTTCCTTCGTAACCTGTTTAATTCCTGTTGCATGAGTTTCATCTTCAACTTGAGTTCTTCTTGATTTTTCTCCAGCTATTCATTTTGTTCCTACACAATCTTCCTCCTTTTGGCCGCTTTATCTACTACTTGAACTGCCTCTGCATAATTTTGATTCAGGTCCTGTAAATCTTGCTTCAGCATTACATTGGCTTTCATTAAACCATCGTTTATCATGCTAATGTGTTCATTTTGCTGATTGACATGATTTATCTTTGCCTTATTTTCCATTTCTACTAACTTTTCCAGGTTGTCCTTAGGTTTTTCAAAAGTCATTTCTTCATCATTTAACGCTGGAACATAATCTGACATTCTTTGGGATGGTTCTCCAACTTCTAAAACTGAGAGGATAGGATTTGAATGTTCCATACTACTTTCATTTCCAAATGTTTGGGTATGACCTCTAGGCATGATTTCAGGAACTTTCTTGAGACTTTCTTCAATATTATCCAAAACTTGTCGCATAGCAGACTCCAATTTTTTAGCTTTTTCATCTTCCTCATCTTCAGTAGAGGACTCCTGCAAATCAATAACCTGATTTTTCTTGAATTTTGGATCTAGGATAGCTTTCATGTTCATCCGAAGCTTATTAACAGATCGAGTTTTAGGTCGAATACCAACTCCATCAGGTTCAAAAAAAAATTCTGTGTGTTTTGGTGATTTCTGGAAGGAACAAACTCCATCGGGTTCTTCAACTGGGTTCTTCTCTGTATGCTCTGATAACTTCTGAGAGGAACAAACCTTATTGAACTCTTCATTCTCTGTGACATCTATCGGACTAATGATAGGATGATTATTTTCAAGGACTTCTGTTTCATTAATTTCCTCTTGTCTTCCATCACTTTCAGGTTTAGAAACCCTTTCTTCACTGTTCAAACATTCTTTAGGTTTTTCCTTAGTCGGTTTAGGGTTTTTCTTTCCTTTAGATTCTATCACTTCTCCTCTAAAACTCGACCAAAACAAAAAATAAGACCAGGTCTTCTCCTTTTTTATCAACTCTTGTTCAATCAGTAATTTAACGAGACCATGATGATAAATGTTATGGCTATTAGAGTTTGGATGCTGACGAACCCTAGCAGACATTCTTTCCAGACTTTTAAACAAGAAAAATGGGAGATTAAGTTTCATAATACCTGAACCATGCTGCAGTAGCCTCATGTGATACCTATATACCGTCGCAAATCTCCCTTCACAGGTGATATATCTCTGGATGATGTAGAGGATATCTTGCCACTGTGTCTATAAGAAACCCCTAGGGATCCCCTAACTCCAGTCTGGATCTTGATGCGTCGGCAGGAGGAATTGGCTAAAATATTCATGAATAGTGTGGTGCTTATACCATCTTTCTCCCACGGGTTTTACACCAATGGCTTGGGAAACAGACATTTCTGTTACAGAGAACTTCAGCATGCCAATTTTAACCATTGACCCATTGAAATTTCGGCAAAAAGCCCTAGTAACTTGCTCATGATGTTCACCCATTGTTTCGAACATATTAAACCACCCTATCTCCTTTAGTTTTTCTGCAGCTGTGGGAAGTTCCTCCATCCATTCTATATTTTGGGGTTCAGTTATGAGCAAATGCCTACTGGGCCGAGACTTATTCTTCTCTTCCATGACTGTAAATGAGATTGAGGATGCAATACTAGAACATTGAGGTGAGTTTTCTTGTAACCCTAGCACCATAATGTTTCGACTTTCTGAGCAAAACCCCATTTATCAATCTTCAGCAATCATGAGAAGGGAATGAGGCTCTTGTTGCAGTACTATCCAGGACTCTCATTCCTCCAGATCATGATTCATTCGCATGATTGGAGTTTGCTATCGAATGCAGATGGTAGCATAGAATTATATCAAATCGTGGCTCCAAACACATGTTGCATTCAGGGAACCGATAGAACCAGATGTCCTCCCTCGAAACAAAAATAAATTCCAAATCCATTTGATGTAATGATGGCACCTGCAAAAACATAATTTTTTGGGCAGGCTGGTAGCGTACCACTATTTTCGAAAACCTAACACCTACTGTCAACTCATATGGAAATATGTAAACTTGAACCTTTAATGAAAATCAATCGAAAACCCTATAGGAGCATAGGCTAAAACTTATTGTTGTTGAATACTTTAGAAAATTGAGAAGTATAATCAAAATTTAAGCCAACAACTTTAGGATAAAAAGACAAAGAATAAAAATTAAGGCTTTGTCAAAACTTAAAGGCATAAAAGAAAAACCTAACAAACAAGGTGTCAGACCTAGGTCAAACAGTTCCTGTTACAACCTAGTTTGCATAAGGTGCTTACTTGACTGAAGACATCATCATCTAGCCAGGGACCTTCTAGTCCCCCATTAAATCAAGCAGTCTTCTGCTCAGTTGTTGTACTTTGCACCCCCTTTGTCATGGTCAAAGATGGGTTGTTTCTAAAAGATTGACATCCTTTACATGTGTAAAAGGACTAGCCCGAATGAGTCACTCATGTTATGACACCTTTGGAGTTTTTTTTTTACCTAGTTGAACTTAGGTCCTAGTGATCAGAGTTCAACATAGTTTTTTCACTCACACCTCCAAAGCCAAAGTGTGTTATAACCTACGTGCCTCAGGTTGGTGTCTAAGTTCTTAGGTCTGATGTCAAATTGAGTTAGTCACCATGGTCCTAGAGTCATGAATAGCTTATTTGGTCCCTAGGATAAGTAATTTGGAAATAAACTATGTAAATTGAGTTAAGGGGGTTGTAAATTGCAACGGAATATTCTTGGCACCTTCCCCCTCAAGGAGGGGTGCATGCATGTTCCTCCCCTCATCAAGGGGAGAAAGATGGCACCCTAAACCACTTCATAAGTCATCTCCAAGTCGAATTTGGGATCCCTATGTTGCATTTGTGATTTGGAGGGTGAGTTAACTATGGTAAATCCTCAAATTACTCATCAATTTTCTCAAGAGGGGCGCCCTCCCCATAATGGTGGAGTTAAATCATATGTCAAACTCCATTTTCTCAAAATATCCAAGAGGGGCACATTAGTGACTTGGAGGCTCAGCCAACTATGGTAAATCCTCAAATTACTCCTCAATTTGTTCAAGAGGGGTGCATTTCTCCTTTGGCTCATGCATTTATGTGGATTTGGATGAGATCTCCTAGATCTCATCCCAAAGGTGGCGCATTAGAGGCTTTGTCAAGCCTAGTTAACTCGTCCAATCAACTCCAAGTCTCCTCCATGTGGTGCATTAATGGGCTTGGAGTCCTAATTAGGGTTTGGAGCCCCTCCGCGTGTTGCTGGAATATTCACACCATAATTTTTATATTTTGCATGCCTGCATGCAAATCTGCATGATGCATGCATTTGCATGCCACTGCATGCATCCAGTCATCATCATGGTGGTCTCCCCAGCACCTAGAGCTTGCTTCTAGCTCTCCAGAGCCTGTCTTTAGCCCCCATTTGGCCTCCTACCTACCTGATGCGCCCTTCTTGACTGTTCTGCATGACAAGTGTACCTTTCTCACCTACCACACTCAGTTAGTGCGCCTTTACTCACCTACCTTCAGTTATCACTTAGCTAGGGCGCCTTATCTCACCTACCGGGAGTTATCATTCAGTTAGTGCATTGATTGAGTAGTTCTTCCGCTGATTGCTCATGCTGACTGCTTGTAGCTTCTAGTTAGCTAGTTCTGGAGTTCCACTTGACTATTTGACAAACTCATGCACCCCCCTTGGAGTCTCCATTCCCTGATTTATGCCTAGATGGTTATGTTAGACTCAGTTAGACACACTTGACTGACTATTACCATTTGTGACTGATACTACTGACTGGATGATGTCTCCATTGATTATCCAAGCTAGCCTTTGAGTTAGACAACCTCATGCACCCCCCTTGGAGTCTCCATTCCCTGATTTATGCCTAGATGGTTCTGTTAGACTCAATTGGACACACTTGACTGACTCTTACCATTTATGACTGATACTACTGACTGGATGATGTCTCCATAGTTATCCAAGCTAGACTTTGAGCTCAGATTCGAATGCCCTACTTGGCTAATTCGAATCCTATATCATGCTCCTTTGCAGTTCATTGTAACACATTCTTTACATTCATAATTCCATTGTATGATATTGACATTGTCTATTATTCTGTGTTTGTGAGTGATTATTGAGTGCATTCTTCTCTTCTTCTTTGCAACATACTTGAGATTTTGATTGTGAATTGTTAAAGTTGCTAGATCTCTTGCAGATTATCACATGTGTCACCATCTCAAGGAGGGCTAATTTGGCCCCCTAGGGCTATTTAAAGAGGCCTCCCCTCTTGGTTTGTTGTTGTTTGCTTATGGAATTGATGTAATCTTTCTTTCATAATAAAGGAAAGGATTTGGAGGTCTAGTGTATGGTCTTCATTATGTGGATTTGTCATGCTTCTCAAGTGCCTATATTAGAGGTAATATTGTAGATTTTGTATTGTAATTTTTTTGTCTTTTGTGGGCCATAGGAAGGGTATTATTGCCACATTGGATGAGGGTTATGGTTAGTTTAGGCTGCCTTACTTTCATTGCTATTTTATATTAATGGAGATTATTGGTGCACCTTACCTTCATTTGGAATGTGCAGTGCTAATATTTTTATTATAGGATACACCCAGGAAAGCAGGAAAGGAGGGATCCACCTCCCCCATTGCAATCTACTTATTTCTTTCTAACTCATCAAGCATGGGGTGGTTAGTAGTTTCAACCTTCCTCTCATGGTGATCTTTTCGTGCAGGTCCAATCCCTCTTGAATACTTCACAAGTGGCTCCATTGACCATCCGGAAAAGGGGCATTCTTCTTCTTCTCCTTCAGCAATTTCCCTTCTATTAAAAAAACTATATCTTCCATTTTATTTTTTCACATGCATATGAAGATCTATGGCCTAAAACTTGTATCTTAAGATTTGAATTCACATGCATATAGATCTAGTAGTTCTAAAGTTCCAACCATAAACTATATCTAGTTTATTTCATTTTTCTAGGTGCATATACATAAAAGTTAATCATCTAGCACTTAGAGGAATACTTTTTTATGAGTGGGAAGGATTAATTCTAATATTTTTAAACATTTTAGCTTGCTTCGTGCTGTTTGAACAGTCCTTGTACATAGTGTAAACATCACTTAGATCTATTTAGAATTTGCAAATCTAACCCCCTTTTTTAGGTGGTTTTGTCTAACAAATTTGCTGCAGGACAATCCCCCTTTTGGGGAGTGATCAAAGAGATATCTTAAAGCATTTTTCCCATTGCTTTATAATAAATTTTTGCAGGTTTTTAGCATAAAATAAATCATTCTAAGAGGCGGCCTAGATCAACTACCATCAACTCCCCCAGGGTGCTCGCTGAACAAGCATTAACCCCTTCTAATTTCTCACCTTCACTCCAAAATTTGTAAGCCTGATAGTTGGCCTTAATGACCAACAATAGGCACTTCTAAAGGCGTTTTATATCTTTTTAACACTCAAATTAGGGTGGTGGTGTCAAATCCCCCCTACTCCCTTCTCCGTCTCACATTTCATACATGATTTTTCCTTTTTTGTTTTAGTTTAGCATAGTTAGCTTTTACCTTTTTGTTCAAGTAGTAATTAGACAACATTTTCTTTTAGTTGGAAGTAATTTGGATATATGCTAAATTTGTAATATAATTCATGCACACTTAATTCCAATTAAAATCAAATCCTAAACTCTCTAATTAATTCCACAATTAATTAAAAGTAACCTCCCTAAAAAGATGAAACTACGGTGTTTATAAACAACCTTCCACAGATTTGTCTCTTGTGGTAAAAATATACAGTGAAGGGGATCCTAGGTAGTGACCGTGGGGACCCATTAGGCTACACCCTTGTTTGATGTCAGTGTTGGACATACCCCCAAGACGTCGATCTAGTCCCTTTCTCGAGTGGAACCACACTTGACAATCCATATTTGTTTCCACGTACCCTCGAGTATATTGGAAACCCCCTTCCCTAACAAATTCAAACTTAACAGTTGAGCTATGCACTAAGCAGGTTCACAATTTAATGCACCTCCATTTAACAAGCATAGTCCATCCTCGCCTCGGCGCATTCACAATTCGGCTGTGCTTATGCTTTCTAGTTAGATAACTTAATTTTCTACTTGTGAAAGTAATCTTTTATTGTGGCATGTGAATACTTATTGTTTCATAGGAGCTATCCTTTTTTCCCAATATATAAGGCACTGGTCTTGTTTTTATGCATGTTGAAACTATGAACTATTTGATAAGTTACTTTGTCATATTTTTTATCCTAGTTTAATCCATTAACTCCTAAGTCTCCTTTTCCAAGGATGCCATCCTTATTTTTTCATAGGGTCTAACCCCCCTTGGCTTTTGTTTAGAAGTTGGCCTAAACAGAAGGAGTCGAGTGTTTTGGTGACAGTTGGCACCCAACGCCTTGACTTGCCCCCAAGGCCGCTCTCAATGGGTTGAGATTTTTTCCAACGCTCACGTGCAGATCTAGGCGGAAACATAAAGGCTTTGTCAAGCTTAGTTAACTCTTCCAATCAGCTCCAAGTATCCTCCATGTAATTCATTAAGGGGCTTGGAGTCCTAATTAGGGTTTTGGATCCCCTCCATGTGTCACCAACTTAAGGAGGGTGAATTTGGGTCCCCTTGGGCTATTTAAAGAGGCCTATCCTCTTCGTTTATTGTTGGTTTATTATAAAATTGATGTAGTATTGCTTTCATAATAAAGGAAAGTATTTGGAGGTCTAATGTATGGTTTTCATTATGTGGATTTGTCATACTTCTCAAGTGCTTATATTAGAGTTAATATTGTAGATTTTGCATTGTAATTTCTGTGTATTTCTTTGTAATTCCCACATTGGATGAGGTTATGGTTAGTTTAGGATGCCTTACTTTCATTTCTATTTTATATTAATGGATATTATTTGGTGCACCTTACCTTCATTTGGAATCTGCAGTGCTAATCTTTTTATTGTAGGATACACCTAGGAAAGCAGGAAAGGAGGGATCCACCTCCACCATTGAAATAATACTTATTTCTTTCTAATTCATCAAGCAAGGGTGGTTAGTAGTTTCAACCTCCCTCTCATGGAGATCTTTTCATGCAAGTCCAATCCCTCTTGACTACTTCACAAGTGACTCCATTTCCCATCCATAAAAGGGGCATTCTTCTTCTTCTCCTTTAGCAATTTCCCTTCTATTAAAAAACTAAATCTTCCATTTTATTTTTTCACATACATATGAAGATCCATGGCCTAAAATGTATATCTTAATATCTGACTTCACATACATATAGATCTAGTAGTTCGAAAGTTCCAATCATAAACTAGATCTAGTTTATTTCATGTTTCTAGGTGCATATACATAAAATTTAGTCGTCTAGCACTTAGAGGCATTCCTTTTTATGAGTGGGAAGCATTAAATATGATATTTTAAAACATTTTAGCTCGCTTCCCACTGTGCAAACAATCCTTGGAAAATGTGTAAACACCACTTAGATCTATTTAGAATTTGTAGATCTAACCCTTTTTTAGGTGGTTTTTGTCTAACAAACTTGATGCATGACAAGCCCTCTTTTGGGGAGTGATCAAAGAGATATCTTAGAGAATTTTTTCCACTGCTTTCTAATCACTTTTTACAGGTTTTGAACAGAAACTAAATCATTCCAAGAGGCAGTCGAGACCGGCTACCCTACACCCTTCTCCATCTCACATTTCATGCATGATTTTTCCTTTTTCATTTTAGTTTAGCATAGTTAGCTTTTCCCCTTTTGTTCAAGTAGTGACTATAGAAAATTTTATTTTAGTTGGAAGTAATTTGGATATATGCTAAATTTGTAATATCATTCATGCACACTTAATTCTTGAATTATTTGATAAGTTACTTTGTCAAATTTGTTTTCCAAGTTTAATCTATTAACTCCTACACCGCCTTTCTCAAGGCGATCATCCTTCGTTTTTTCATAGGGTCTACCTCCCTTGGATTTTGTTTAGGACTTGACATAAATATGAGTTGAGTGTTGTGGTGACAGTTGGCACCCAACTCATTGAATTTCCCCAAGGCCGCTCTCAGTTGGTTGAGATGTTTTCCATACTCACGTGCAGATCTAGGCGACAATAGTTTCTATATACCATCCTAAAACGTAAATGTAGAAATTTAATCCTTCTCCAAACACTTCACACCAAGTTATCTTAACCATTCAATTACATACATAATTATCTTCCCATCTTGATGGCTTCCTAAAATAATGTGAGATCAATAACCATATTTTATTTCAAACTTGAAACAATGAAAAACAATAAGTTAGTGAAATAGTAATGTAGAAGAAGCAAATCTTAACTCAAAAGTTTTATTCAAAATCACAATGGTGTAAGGATAATTTAGCAATATACCAAAGCATACAAATGATGTTTGATTGCTAATAAAAGTTTTTTTCAATAATTATGATAAAATGACAAATTAATTTATTTTTTCAAGATTGTGCAATAACAGTAGGTATTGTTAGAGAGGAGAAGCATCCTTTCCCTAATGCAATATCAACAAGAAGTTGGGTTACTATATAACTCAAATAGTGATATTATGCCAATCAATCATACACAATGTAATAATGTTTGTTTGAAACACATACGAGATTTTCCTTTTATATTTATGGATATCAAAATTTTCCTAACCCTTGTCATTCTTTCATGGATTAAATATTTTGATATGTTTACCGTATTTTTTTTCTCTCTTTCTTTAATCTTTCAACTATATTACTTCAATTGTTTTCAAGTGTGTCAATCATAATGTGTACCAAGTTTTGACCATTGGAAGTATTGTATTAGACTTTCAATGAATTGTAAATATGTGGTTATAATGATGGAAGTAAAGTCATGTGAGATTAAATAAATGACGCTGTAATGTGTATGTTCTAAATATGTTTTGTATGGATTCCTAGTGCAGAGCTCAAGGACAAGGCTTGACTAAAGAATAAAGAGGCATGTATGAGCTGTAAATATATTTTGTATCAAACTGCATGGTAGAGTTACTATGGTGCAAATCTATCTATGTAAAAATGCATTTCTATAATATAATATAATATAATATAATATATAATGGTCTAAGATGGTTGCACATAGCACAAGGCACTTATAAGTCCACGATAGGGGGATATGAAAGGGGTTTCATGGCAATGAAATCCTCTATTGCCAAATGCAATATAAAGAGCTCAGATATTTTCCTTCATGTGCCTTCAATGAAGCTCATCCATCATCTTTGATTTAGAAATCCAAATATAAATTCATGAAGATGTAGGTGAATGAAAGCCTACTTACATAGATAATAAGTATGAGAAACTCATAATAGGAAGTACGATCATATTGAGAAAGTGTGAAAGTTCCCCATTGAATTATCCCAACTTGTGAGAATTCACTCATTTTCTCATTATCATTCTCTCCACTATGCTTTTTGATTCCCAAGCTACATTATCCACAATATCCCATATTCTCAAATGTGAAAACTACCAAAACCAACACTATGAAGAGTGAATCACTAACCTTGGAAGGGAGATGCATGGATGTAAATGAGAATAGAGGATAAGGAGAGTTAGGAAACCATTACCCACTTGAAATTTTTTCTCATTAATGTATTGGGAGAAAAGTATTATGCCACCAAGATTTCCCATAAGGAAATCAACATATGGGCTCCTTTTACCTTCATTAGATCACTAGAGGGGAAAAATTCCCAAGCAATTGTTCAATAGGGAAGACAAATACATTCCCTTATATTGTGTATGGTAGTGGAAAGAGAGTTTCAAGGTTGATTAAACTAGATGAGGCCCCTAGAGTGGTCTAAAGTGAGTATATTAGATGAGTCATGGGAGCAATGGGCTGGGTTTACTGTATCATAACCTTGTAGTTGGTTTCTTCACCTTGGTGATCACATAGCCCGACTTAGGGGTTGCATTTGCATTGGATACCTATGGTTGGTTAGTGAATAACTTTTATGCATTTAGTGACCTGGACCATCTTTATCAAAAGATACACTGATCTCTATTTTTCATTTATGCAACTCTTTAAATTTAATTATTATGATGAATTGTGCATGGACTGTGTGTAAATTTTCTTAAAAATGAATATGCACATGATTTTTCCATGACTTCAATCAATGTATCTTCAAATATTCCTCTACCTTGTTAATTATGCACTCATGCATGTAATTGTAGAATATTGGCCTCCCATTGGAGGCTAGATTCATTTTAATTGGTAAATTGGGATGGTAGATGGCACCAAATTTTCATTGCGTTCAAGTGGTGTGGTTGTTGTTGGGTAGGAAAGTGGGTGGATGCACTACACATAAAGGTGACATAAGAGTCCTTTGTTCAAATTTCCAATATGAAAGTCTATAGAATTCTGGAGCATAAAGATCTAGACTCTAAACAAGAAAGGAATACATTTGCAATAAATCAACAATGTGACAAAATCCTGTCATTAATTATCAAAAAAATAAGAATGAGCAATATATCTTTCAATAACACATCAAATTGCTATATTTCATCAGTTGTACAAAGAATGAGTGATATATTACATATAAGCAATTCAAATAGGTCTAGGAGGCAATTTGAATTGATCATCTAGTAAAAACAATTGATACATTTTTTAGGTCGTGCTTTAGAAATGCTTGTAATTTTAACTCTATAAAACAAAGGGTTGCTACTAGTAGCAAATTTTTTTGATTCAAAGGTTGATTTTGGTATTTTCGTTGCAACCACACTGACTGTTAAGGCCATGGTTTTAAACACATTGTAATTTCAATCTAAAAATTAATGGGGGTGCCATGGTAGCACCACTTTTCAATTAGGGGGTTTATTTAGGGTTTCGATTTGCAACAATAACAATTATTAAGGCTAGGGTTTCAAAAAATATGTAATTTGATCCCCTTAGAAAAAAGGTACTACTGGTAGCACCCTTTTTCGATTCAGGGAAAACCCAGCCTCATCCCTCTGGGTATTAGACTTAGCTTCAACACATGATTTATGAATCAAATGAGAGGTATTCAATATGAATTGGGATTTCTACACCTTGGGATTTTAAAATATTCAGAAATAGACAAAACATGACAGGTCTTTGTTTCCCTTCGGTAGAGTGAGTCTACTTGGAAAATGGCAGCAGAGATCGATTGATCAATATGCATCTCAGTTTACAGTTTTCATTGCAATGGCTCTATCTAGGCTTTCAAAAAGTTGTAATTTTAGCCCCCCCAAAAAGGTTGCTACTAGTAGCAACACTTTTTGATTCGGGGCTTGTTATTGGTGTTTTTGACACAAAAAGTGAGTTTTTGTGGCTAGATTTCTCATTTTTAGTATAGAGTTCTCTTCAAGTTGTATAATGCATTTAGGGTTTGATCCTACACTCTGATACCAAATGTAAGGCCTAAGTAAACAACTAAACATCCAACCACAATATTGACACTGGAATAAAATTTTAACATGGAAGTAAATTCATTCATTAAGTTACCATCTAATCCATTTAAAACAAAATACATATAGATTACCATCTAATCAACAGCTAATAATTGAAGCAATTATATAATTGAGTACTTAATACATACCTATAATGTAGCTAAATTCAATAACACTTACTTGGATTAGAATAATGAGTTTGAATCCAACACCGATATCAACAACAACAATGGGAAACAATGTGTGGGGGGAAACTCTCTACCCAAATGACCCCTCAGTCCAGGACTAAGGCCCCCGAGCCCTCAATCAATTAAAATGTGCCACGCCACTTTCCTCTCCAACATTTCCTCACCACAATAAGAAAATACTCACACCCTTCTCCAACTTGCAAAAGTCATGTGCAACACTCACTTGACCAAGCATTCCCTGCCCAAAGGAAGAGAAGCCCCCTCTCCTTAAAAATCCATTTTCCATATTGTTAAAATAAATTTCATTTGCATGGATTACACTTGTCATCCATGCACTAAATCTAATTCTACTTAATAATTTCCATTTTAAACATTAAGTATGCACCTAATTATTACTTTATTTGCCTAAAATATATATGCTATATATGTATACCATTACGTACCTATAATTATAATTAAGTTGCAAGTTCGGGCATTACACATCACCAACATCAAGTTCCACATCTTTAATAGTTTTAGAATCCCACCAAGGTAGACAAGTCGATAGTGAATCAAGTTAGTTATTGTTAGTCAATCGAGCAAGTGATTTGACTTTTTCAATCAATGCAGACTGACTACCAATCGACTCAAGAACAAAGGTCGAATTTCTAGTCAAAACTTCAAAGGAAAGTACAGTTGATCCAGAGTCTTTAAGAATATCAAATGAATCACTGTAGAATAGAATGGAGGAAGAGTTCAATAACTTAGTACTTGAAATATTCTTATCAAAGATCACATTTCTACTTAAAATGAGTTGTTGTTTGACAGGGTCTTGAATAGTTTATAGGATTTTGATTCATCAGTTTATCCCATCATGATGCAAGCATGACTCTTTGCATCCAATTTCTTCCTGTAGTTATCTTTGATATGTGCCTAAGAAACACATATAATGATTCTAAGTTGTCCAACAAAAGGTTTTCTACCTCGCCACTTCTCAACTGGAATCATATCACTGATAGCTCTAGTCATAACAATGTTCATGAGATAGTTCAAGAACAGTAAACACCTTCTGCACAAAATTTAGTTGGAAAGTATTTGGCTTGCAATATGCACCGAGCCATTTCTACCAAGGTCCTATTATTTCACTCTACCTATCCATTCCACTGAGGGGTGTGAGGGACAAATATTTTACAAGAAATACCATTCTGCAAGAGATATTCTACAAAATGTCAACTCACATATTATCAACCATTGTATGATGTCAAGCACTTGACAGATCAACCACAATGCTTCTCATCCAATGCCCTAAATTCCTTGAATATTTCTAAGACGACTTTTATTTTTCAAGAAATAGACCCATATAAATCTAGAGAAATCATCAATGAAGGTAAAAATATACTTTGAACCTCCTAATGAGGGTTTTTTCATGCAACAAATATCACTATGAATAAGTTCCAATCAATCATGTGCTTTCCATGATTTCCCGGAATCAAAGGGTTCTTGATGATTCTTTCCAGACACACATCTTGTACAGACTCCATCAGGTGGAACAATCTTTGGGAGCCCAACAACCAAATTATTTTTTACCATCATCTTCAAACTTTAAAAGTTCAAACGTTCGAGTATTTCATGGAAAATTAGACTTATATCGTCTATCTGAGCAATGAGTGAAGTTGATCCAGTTGGTCAGAAATAATTCGTGGGAGATCTTGAGTGTTATGAGCATGTAATGCTTAAGAAGTGTTGACATAAAAGGTGAAGTTATCTGCAGTTCGGTTGATCGAGTGATCAATCGAAATGTATTCTTCAATATGCTTAATTTTTTTTTCCAAGCCCTTTAGGATTCTTCCAGTAGGTTTTCTCCACATGTCCCACTTTTCCACAGTAATGACATGTTTTCTTCTTTTGAATCTTCTTGGTTAATGTCGAATTATCAATCTTTCCTTTAGTAGGTTGTTTGATACACTTCTTTCATTTATTTAGGGTGTCCAATCGACCCCATTCTTTGTAATTTTGCAACTGGTCTTGGTTTCTTCTACTAAGCTTCCCTTCATCAAGCAGTTTTTGTTGATCCTTAATCAATAAATCATAGAAAGTATTGAAGGAGAATTCCTTACAATATTCCTTGCGTGACATCCAATTGGTGCAAAATGAGGAGAAGAATACATCATAACGTGTCCTCAGATCATCAAGACCAGTTCAATGAGTTATCCATTCTTCTTCAGAAATATTTTGCCACATTTTCCCAATTTGAACTCTAGTTCTTTGATGCAAGCCAAATAGTCCTCAATCCTTTCAAAGGAATGGAGGTCCAAAGAGATCATATATTCCTGTATCTGCATCACTTGAATTTCATTAAACTTATCGAAAAGCGACTTCAACTTATTCAATATAGCATGAGCATAGTCGATCCCACTTGTATGAAGGTGAATCTCCCTTGAAATGTAGGTTGTAATGACCCCAACAGCCCCATCCTTCTCTCCATCAATGACAAACTTGTCTTGGTCATCGGTTGGATATGGAATAGTGATCTTATTATACTACTATAGTCCCTTGCTCTTTAGCAATGTTTCCATATATGGAGCCCATATTGCATAGTTATGGCCATTCAAAATAATAGGTTTTATATTGTAACACATCCTTATGATATCTACCAAATCTATTCCAAGTTTACCCATCGAAAAATATTTAGCCTAGAGTCAATCAACCTTAGATATGACTCAACATGATTTGTAGACAACAAGCTAGGTCAAAACCAATAGCTCTGAAACCATGTTGGGAAAATCCCTTTAAACAACTGCACATAAAAGAAAATAGCAAAAAGGATAAGTATTCCAAGAAGAGGAGTGGTGTTTAAAGACACCATTTGCAACACTTAAGCACACCGCATCATTAACAGAATATCACAATGCATCATCATAAGTCAACAACTTTTCATCTTCATGTCAATACAACCCATAGGGTTTTTCTTTTATAGTCTCCAGATCTAACAAAATTCCTTCAAGTGAGGAGGATCTGGTCCAAAAATAAGGGTTGTTGGTTCTAACTATTTCTTGGAAATATGCAACATCCCATTGATTAGTCAGTTTATTTAGTCGAGTTGATTGATGCCTCATCGATCATTCAATTGATCCATCAATCAATCACTCGGTCGATCCTCTAGTTGACTTCTTTGCTAGTCAACTGTTGTTTTCTGTTTGACTGTCTCCAGAATATCCAAAGGTGTGATGAACCTACATAACAGTTGGTTCCATTAAAAATTGGGGAAAAAAAGAAATGTAAAACAACCTACCTAACCTACTTAATAAATTTTGGAATAATGTGCAGTAAAGTGTGGCATGATCCTATAGCAGGATCAGTATAATGATTTAAATGGGATCCATTGGTGGTAAGGAAACAATTTATCATTCTCATATTTAAGCAAATATAAATTATTTCCCACTACACAAGCTATCACATAAGGCCCCAACCATAACTTTTGAAATTCCAAATACTTTCCTTTGTCCGCATGGATAGATTCCCATAACATGACTTTTTTATCCACATCACAAACAACTATATTAACCTTTTTGTCAATGTATTTTTTGTTGTCTCATGTATTTATTCAAATTGTTCAAAGAATAATTGTGTTGTTCCTCAAGGGCAATCAAAACATGAAATATGTGGTAGATCAGTTGTGTTTAGAGTCTTCAAACTAAAGAGATAAGCAAATAGAGGCCAGATCAAATTCAATAGGCATAATGGACTCTTGGATCTATAATAGCTGAAGTGGAGTTTCACTGGTGTTGATTTTGGTGGTAATGCAATCTTCCCATAATGCATATGGAAATTGAATATGCCACTGGAGAGGATGGCCTCCCAAAATCATCTTTAAGATATTGAAAATTTTCTTATTGGTTAACTTGGCTTGGTCGTTACCTTGGGAATAATAGGTGGAAGAAGTGAAGTCTTTCACTCCAAAATTACCAAAAAACTGGGTTAACTTCCTAGACATGAACATAGGTCCAATATTATCTTATATGATTTTGAATGGTAGGGAGAGAGGGGATAAAATGTTATTTTGTAGGAAATCAATGACCTATTTATCTTTGGAAATCTTAAAAGGAACAACTTCCATACATTTCATAAAATAGTTAGTTGTTGTGAGGATAAATATATGGACGGAAAAAGAAGGAGGGTTGATAGGAACAATGAAGTCAAGCCCCCATTTGGTGAAAGGAAAATATTGAGTAACAAGTTGTAAATGCATAATGGAAAACTTTTCTTTACCAGCTTCTCTTTGACATTGATCACTTGATTGGACAAACTTGTAGAAGTCTTTGGAAATTGAGGGCCAATAATACCATGTTCGAAGGATTTTATGTGAAGTAGTTTTGGATGCATAATGTACACCGATATGAAACGACTATTCAAGAGCCCTATGAAAGGTACTCAACATATTATGAGTAGCTTCTTCATCAATGCAATGCAACAATAGGTCACCAAAAGACCTATGAAATGAAAAGGACCTCGAAGCCATATATTCAAAGGCTTCAAGGAAAATCCTTCTTCGTTCATGGATCTAAAGGAAAGGGGTAAAATGCTCATTTTGAAAGTAATAAACTATGTCTTGATACTAGTGGTGTTCTGCTACATATTTTGTCTCATAATCAATGAAGAAGTAGCATCTTCATCGTGGTTGCCTTCTACAATAGGTTCATCATGTTGAGATAAGTGTAAGGCTAAATATCACCCCTTTATCATTTACCAATTGTGATTATAAATTCATGTTCTTGGATCTTGGAAACTCAATGGGAAAGTTTGTCTGATAAAAGGGTCTGGGACAACAAGAATTTCACTTAGGCAATGGATCCTTCACCTCAATATGCTTTCCAAGAATGAAATGTCAATTTTTTCTGTGTATTTGACTAGAGTGTATGCATTTTTTTCTATGAGAGTGTATTCCTCCTCCATTTTAGAAAGGTTTCGTCTCATGAAAGCAATAGGTTGCTGAAAACCTTCATCAATTTTTTGTAGAAGGATAATTGAAATGGCTTCCTCTGTAGCATTTGTATAAATGCTAAAATCCTTTGTAAAGTCAAGCTTCATAAGAGTAGGTGCATAATATATTCCCTCTTAATCTCTGCGAAGGCCCTCTCAACGTCAACAATCCAAGTAAATGATTGGTCTTTCTTAATAAGATTGTTAATGGGATTAAATATTCTAGCAAAATATGGAATGAACCTCCACACAAAATTTAATTTTCCCATAAAGGATTGTACCCCCTTTTTGGAAGGAGTTAAGAGTTTGTCAGTAGCATGTACCCTTTCAAGGTCAATGCTTATGTTGGCTTCAAACACAATATGGACAAGCAAATTTCCTAAAAAGATACCAAATATGGACTTGGAAGGATTAAGGGAGATGTCGTACTTTCTGCATTGCATAAAAACTTGCCTCAGGAGTTCAAAATGATCCTTTAAGAGTCTTGAGTGAACAGTAAGGCCATATAGGTAGATATAGATAATTAATCTAATTAAGTCATTAAAGGCTATGTACATATCCCATTGAAAGGTGTAACCAACATTTAATAAGACGAATTGCAGGCATTCATAAGTGAAGGTGCCCAAATGGGTGGTAAAATTGGTTGTATATATGTCACTTTGCTTGAGGAAAATATGCTTATAACAAGAAAATCCATTGAGTAGTGACATCATCTGAGATCCATCCACTTGTTGCAAAATCAGCTCCATGTTGGAAAGAGGAAAAATATCTTTAGCACTAGCCTTATTAAGGGCTCATACGTCTATGCATGGATAGATGTCCCTATTCTTTTTTCAAACCAGGACTAGGTTTGCAACCTAAAAATAATATTTCACAGGGAAAATGATATGGGCATGTAACATCTTATCCATCTCCTTTCAGATAGTCGCCTCAAGTGTCGCATTGACCAACCTTTTCCTTTGCTTGAACGACATGGAATTTTCCCTTATTGGAATGGTGTGTTGGATGATCCCAGGGTCAAATCCACGCAATTCAACATAAGATCATGCAAATATATCAAGAAATTCCTAAAATAATTCCATGAATTCATGTTTTTCAAGATATGAGCAATGTGCCCCAATACTCAAAAAACGAGGTTCACCTTCGGTGCCAATATTAAAAGGGATGATGTCCCCTACATTTTTTTGAATTTTCCTTAGTGATGGAGTTTTTACTCCTACGGTCGCTTGAAGAAAATGAACTTTCTAGTGGAAAAAATCCTTTAGGGAGTTTATTTTCTTCCAGAAACACAATGCATGTGTCATTTCTGGATTCATTAGTAATGAAAGCACAAATGCTTTCATCATTTAGAAAAACTTGCCATGACTATATGTTTTTATGGGCAAGGGGCTGATAAAGGGATATGACAACATAATCATGTCTTTATGGGAAAAGTTTCATGTTAGGTCGATAAACATAAGTGTCTAACTTATTAGCAATTGAATTCATCTCTCTATGGATAAAAGTAAAGTTGAAAGATAAAATTTTTGAGAGGGAATCCCAAACTAATTGGGTATAACACTTCAAGAGTTTGTTTGCGGGGGGTGTAAATTC
Organism: Larix kaempferi; assembly: GCA_027924585.1. NCBI lineage: Eukaryota > Viridiplantae > Streptophyta > Pinopsida > Pinales > Pinaceae > Larix > Larix kaempferi. The sequence goes on from BSBM01000394.1 coordinate 5,005,243, forward strand.
ATTTGAAAATGTTGATCAATAATTTAGAATCATTGAAGACCATTAAATGTTTACAACCCAATTTTACAACATTCTCTAACCCCAACAAAAGCGCTTCTAATTCAACCACATTAATGGTACTCAAAAAATTAATCCAAAAAGGTACACTTTTTGTGGGGTGAGTACAATATTATGTTTGCACTATTTCCTTCCCCGGAATAAGCAACATCATAGTGAATGTGGCGGATCTGATCATAAATATCTACAACCTGTAGATTTAAGTATGAATCTTCTTCTTCTGCGAAGATATATTAAATCCCTCGTTTGAGTTCAATGTAGTTGACGTGAGGTTCAAGGAGGATTTCGACATCACAAGGGGATATTTTATCCTCCCAATGCACAATGAAATTCTTGGCCCCCTTTTGGATAATCATGTGTGTACCATCCATGAACATATATCCACTTGAAAAGGCTTTCGAATCATTCCTTAGGATGATAGAATAGTTACTCACACCCATATCCATCACTTGTATGTTATAGGTTGTTTGGATCATTGGATGAGCACAAAAGACAAGGGTGATAGCTTTGATCTCTTGTATGGTAGCCTATTGTTGCTTGTTGAAATCTAGCATTTTTTTAGGGTTTTCATTAGTGTGCGATAGGCCCAACTCCTCCATGATAATATTTTACATGAAATTTGGACTAGAATCCCTATCCACTAAGTAACAGTGTGCAATTTTTTTCATGATTTTCATGGACATGTAAAAAGGGAGGTGTTTAGCCATACCTATAGGTGGATTCATGGCCATAACATCCTTCTTTGGGATTTCCCCTCATCTTCATGAACCAAGTTGGTGCTTGAAGGCACCATGTTAGATAATGTGTTCGGTTGTGATTGGCTAGCCAATAAATTCTTTATATTCTCTTGTTGTTTGGATGTTGATTCTATGTATAGTAGTATAATGCTAGTGTTGAATTCTTGGTCAATTCTTCAACAATGTTATATTTATAGAAATAAAGGGGGATGATCGAAGCTTGTGGTTTTTGGGTAACAAGAATGTTGGCATGTGGCCCCAATTTCTTGGGAGCTGAGTTGGCATGTTGTTAGAGTACAATTGATTCCCGGTGTTGATAACCATGACATCATTATCATCAACCCAATTGACGGTATCTATGTTAATGTTTTATATTCTCCCAAATATCATTTCCATTGCACTTTTCCTTAGTTCATGGGTGATTTCATCATGATGATCTTCACAAAAATATATGCCGAGCACAAGGTAGGATAGTTCTCAGCTGAAATTTTGGAGGTTGAACTAGAGAGGGAGCTTGCATTGAGGATTTGGGGGCTGAATGAGCACTAATATCCCTCTTCAAAGATAGTATTATTTTATTCATATCTTGAATTAGCTACAAGAAAGCTTAAATATGCGTATGTTCATTTGGATCTTCAAGAGGAAAACTAGTTCTTAGAGCCTTCTCCTCGTATTTAGGATAGATTTGCAAGGTCGAACCTAGATTATCAACAATCTTCTCCGCTAACCATTTTCAGTAGAGGGTGGAAAAGCATTGTTATAGTGGATAAGGAAAGCCTAGTTATGGGGTCTAATAATCTTAGGAATTTGATTATAAAGCTTGGTGAAGTGAAGATTAAAATTCTTTATGGTTTCTCCCAGGTTGAAGGTTAAGTTATTGTAGCTCTTAAGTAGATCAGCTGGACTCTGAGGTTTCCCGTAAGTTGATTTGATTTAGTAACTGAGTTCAACCCAAGTGGAAAAGGCATTAGGAGGGAGTTTGAAGAATTCAATGGCTTCTCTTCTTTCAAGTGAATTTATAAAAAAGCACTGTTGGGCATGGCCCAAGTGGGCACAATTTTGATGAAGTATAGTTTTTGGAACTGCGTAGTTCGGGCTGCGAAGTTAGATGGCACAATTTTGTGGAGTGCGCAGCTCGGATTGCGTAGTCAGTTTTGTGCAGTTAAGCTAGTGCACAATGCTAGCGTAACAACCGTTTTTGGTAAAATGTACAAGGGAAGGTCGATCTGTGGAAGTGACCTATTTTGAGTAAGAAGCAGAGTAGAGATAGAGGAAAGCAACCTGTCAAGAGAGTGGAGGCAAGCAGTTAAGGAGCTAATCCACGAGGTCGACGGGGACAGGAAGGCTAAAGGGGCAGAAAGCAAAAAGCCACGATGTAGTTGTAACCGTTTTGGTGATGACTGCGGCTGCCAGAAGGGTGTGAGAGACACGAGTGGCCCAACAAGGCATCCTGAAGCAAGTGGAGTAAGATGTCGACGGGGACAAACAGGGTGGTGAGTAACCGCACCAATTTTTGGGAACTTTAGGGTTTGTGAGCCTATGCATTGTAAAGACGTGACCTACTGGCACGATCTATAAAAGGGCACATTTTGTATGGGAAAGGGTTAATCTCTAGTTGTGAATTTCTAAATCTTGAGTAATACTTGTTTTGTATTGCTGAATGCTATTGTAAAGGCTTTGCAGTTGCATGTGCATAGACCTACTGAGAGAGAAGAGAGTCTGTAGCTGAGTGTGCAGACTGGAACTGTTGTACCCTTCCCAAAGATAATATAACGACAGTTCCTGTGGATGTAGCTCCAATCCTAGGGGTGAACCACGTTAAATTATGTGTTATGTGATTGCTTATGTGCTTGAATCTGTGTATTTGCTTATGTGAATGGTTAAGATCTGGTTTATGAGCTCATGTGCTTTACTTTTATATGTATTTGCCACAAGGATAATGTTGGGAATAATATGTTAAGTAGCCACATATGTGAATGAATGTTAACTACATAAGTATTTCTAAGTCTGTCAATGCATAAGCCAATCGAGTAAACACTTAGTTCGCAAAGTTGGTATAGTGTGATTCCCTGAGCACAGCATCGGAAGTGCACAGTCACGTTGTTATTTGTTATAGTGTATAAGTTCTCAAGGATCGCAGTATAATATGCTTGTTGAACACGTCTTTCTACACTAAGTAAGATCTATTGGAAGCACATAAGTGTTGGGAGGAAGAACAGTCATTTGTGGTGATTTCCTATTGTCAAGAATCATCCCACATTGTGCAGTCCTTGGGTGTGCGATAGCATAAGTATAGCCATAGAGAGGTGGAACTTCGCATAGTATGCAGTTCGCAGCGCGAGTCCTGTAGCGCGCTACTCGTCAGTCTGTTTAAACACTCATCACTTGGTTGTGGAAACTTGATTCCTCACCCTCTCCATTACTTCGCCTCGGGTGAGACCTCAGTCTGTTCGTAGGCTATTTCCGAAAGGGCCAATGAAAAGGGGTTTTGTTGGTTCCTCGAACCGCGTAGAACCTGTGTCTTTATAGAAAACCTCAAGAATAGTTATACAAGCCAACAAATGGTTATGTTGCCGCAACTGAACTCGTGATGAGTACCAACACTGAAAATTGGCACCCAGACAAGAAAGAGATTTGGGCCTGGTGTGACAAGACAAAAAGAGACTTTGCAAGGAAAGAGAATAGACATCCACGTCTATCTGATGAAGAGTGGTTAAATAAATATCTGTGGAAGGATATTCATGAAATTTCCTGGGCATCCTTTGGAAACGAGTTGCACGAGTGGATATCGAGAGTCACTAAGTGGAAGAACTGTTTCCAACTAGAATTGCCTACCGAGTGGACTCCAGAGCTCATTGAGAGGCTCAAAGCAATAGATAGTCCCCATTCGAGAGAAGTCGATTTTTGGGTTGACAATATACTAGAAGGCTTCGTGACAGAATTCGCTGTGGACACCCTAAAGTCCTACAGTGCATCTGAAGCAGAGTTCTTCAAAGGTTCCAAAGGTAAGCACCTGAACAAGTTGATTTTATACATTAAAATGATTTTAGCTGAGAACGGTGTTTTAAGAATGCAGTAAGATTCACAGAAATTTTTTAGTTTGTCATGGTCAATAGCATATATAGTGACTCTGACGAAGAAACACATAGTTTGAGAAGTGGAAAGAGATACAAGTTTAATACCGAGAAGAGTGAACTCCTCGTAGAAATGGAGTTCCAAGTTCAGCCTGATAGCCAGACTGCACCTCTATCAGCTACCTATCAGCCTATTACTTCGCAGAATTCGCCGGTTGTGAATACTGCGCCTCCCATTCCTCAGAATATGTTAGTTCAAAACCCTCCAGTTGCTAATATTCCTAATCCTCGGAGCGTGAATACTAATAACATCGTAGGAGTGAGTACTCAGACCATTCCTACTCAGACCATCCCATTTCAGAATATTTACACTCAGAACATCCTGCACAACAATATCCCTAACACCACTCAAAGAACTGCACAACCAAGAAGGAGAATGACTGATGACATAAAACTGTCGATATTTAAAGGAACGGGTCTAGAAGACCCTAAGCAACATTGGTTTCTATGTGACGCTGTGTGGAGTGTCAAGCAAGTTTAGGATGATGTTGTGAAACAAGCGCAGCTCGTCACTCAGTTCAGAGATAGAGCCTTGAATTGGTTCATGAAGTATTTTCAGGGACATAATAGAACCTTAGTGGAGATTAACGCTGCACTATTGAGTGAGTTCAAGAAAACAAAATCAAAATCCCAATGTATAACAGAATTAAAGGAAATTAAGCAAAAACCTAATGAAACAGTCTGGGAATTTAACCAGAGGTTTAAGACACTATTAGACCAAGTCAGTTTTTTCATAGCACCGCAACAGCACCAAGAATGGTTTATAGCCGCGCTGTTTCCCCACATCAGACTATCGTTGATGCAACAGAAGGTTGCTTTGCAGGAAAAAGCCCTGGAAATTGCGATGAAATTAGAAGCTTCGCTAATAGGGGAGACTAGCACTAGAATGTCCTAGATCTAGACTCAGCTAGCTACCTTGAAATTATTGTTGCAGGACATGAAGAAGGGGAAAGAACAAAGACAAGAAGTCTGGTGTGTAGGATGCAAGGGAGAAGGGCACACCAGAGAGCATTGTCCCTTATTTCAAGAATACCTTAACAATGGAGCACCAAATCCACTGAATCAGAACCAAGTGCCATGGTGTGAGATCTATAGAACTAGAGGACACTGGCCATAAGACTGTTATTTAATTCAGAAGTATGTGCGAACCCCTAAGAATTTATACTGCAACTTCTGTAAATCAGTTGGACATGATGAATCCAACTGTAGAGCATATGAGCTCATGATGGAAAGAAAGCAAGATATGGAGCATATGCGTGGTGGTGGAGTATATAGAGTCCAACAAGAAACTCCGTGGAAACAAGATAATGCGCAGTATGACCAAGGCGCATATAGAGGTCATGGAGGATACCGCGGAAGAGGAAGAAACACTGGCCCAGGTCAAGGAAGAGGAAGAGGCCAGATGATTTGTTATAACTGTGGATAGCCAGGTCACTTATCCAGAGTGTGTACTAATGCATGTACTACCTATAATTATTGTAAATCTTTTGACCATGTCATTGAGGCATGCCCAGTGTTAGAAACAAAAATGCAGAAGAGAAATCAAGATGTACCTAACCCGAACATTTAGTTGATCGCAACAGAGAAAAGGGCTGCAGATCCAAGTATTAATGCAGTGACGCGAAGTGGCGCTGCCACAGGAAGAGATAGGCAAGCAAAAGCTTAGACTTTTGGAGATTTTGAAACTAGGAAGACCCCTGTTGAAATGGTCTGGATAAGAAAAGCTACTAGGAAATCACCTACTTTCAACCTGGAGAAAAATAAAGAAGTCTTTGAAGAAGCACGTGACATCTTCAAAGAGCTAGCACCTATGTCACTAAGAATCCCGTTGCGCAGAGAAATACTACATATGCAGGATATGCCAGTGGCTTATGACAAAGCGTGCACCACCACAAAGACGGACACTTTTGTTGTGCAATTCCTAAAGAGCTGTATGAAATTATTGAAGAGCGCAGATGCTGTAGTGGAATTGGAAAAATTGTTAAACCAATATGAACCGTGTAGTGAGAAGGATACTACCGAGAGTGCAGTTCATCACATCAAGAGCCATAAAAGAACAGGAAGACAAATGAGGCTCAGTGCACAAATAGGAGATTATGAGATGGATGAAATCATCCTTGACTTAGGGTCAGAGGTAAATGTCTTGACTAAGCAGACATGGCAGCAGATGGGGAGACCAAAGTTGTCATGGTCACCCATACAGTTGAGATTGGCCAACCAGCAGAAACTCATACCTTTTGGGAGGTTAGCCAATATTATTGTTGACATTGATGGAGTGCGAAGTCATGCAGACTTCGAGGCTATTGAAATTGTGGATGATAGTCAGCCTTATCCAACAATATTGGGTATAGATTGGGTAATGGATAACCTAGCGATCATAAAATTGAAGACAAAGAAGATGATCTTTGAAGGGAAGGATATAAGGGTCATCGCACCATTAGACCCTTCACAGGGAGAGAGATATAGTGAGCCGATTAAAAAAGAATCCAGAGAACAAGACCTTGATCACATTTACAAGATGACTGTGAATCAAGACTACTACATTAATCCTACGATGGATGGGACACTCAGTTGGCGATGCGACAGTTCTTGCATCTCAGACTCTGACGTAGGACTAGAAAATTGGCAAAGCAGAATGCATGAAGTATATCCCAGAAGATGTGCACAGATCACAAAGTCATTGCGCTGGATTGGAACCGAGGTGAGTCCAATCCCCACCTATGGTGGTTTGACTAATGTTTATTCATTTATTCAAGAATATGATGTATCAGTTACAACTGAACATCGCATACCAACATTAGACATAGCACTGCGTAAGACACCTGCCAGATGGTGTGCTGCACATAAGCAGACATTGACAACATGGGATCAGTGCAGATGCATGATGCAGATCAGATTTACAGAGAAAGTTGCGCTGACATTTGAAAAGTATAATGGACAGATGGATCCAAGGGACCACATTGAAATATGTTCACAAGCATGGGAGGAAAGACCACAGACATAATCGGGTTCATTTGTTTGTGCACACATTGGAGGAACAGATTCCAAAGAATTGGTACCTAGATACGGAGTTGCGCAGAGGAACTACAAATTGGTCTATCCTAATTGCGAACTTCCAGAGAACTTTTAGCTTTGAAGATGAAAGTCCAAGTATAAATGAAGCTTTGCAGATCATCAAGGAAAGCATATTCAAAGCAGAATACCCAAGTACAAACGAGGCATTAAAGGAACTCAGAGAGAGAGTGTTTGAAGATGTAAAAGTACCTGTAAACCTACAACTAGATTGGGCAAGACAGATAGAACATGCCCTTGAATGCTATAACCTCACTAAAAATGAAGAACAAAAAGACAGCGACAAGGAGGATCTGCGTAAAATAAATATACCTAAGTCAGAGGGTGCGCATGATGTTGAGGGACCTCCACTGAAATTTCCAGACATGAGTGGACCTGTTAAGACAAGAAAAATGAACATTGGCACAAATGAAGAGCCTAAGTATGCATCTATTGGAGATTATTGGGATGATGCCACGGTTGCGCATATCATAGACCTTCTACATGAATATCAGGATCTATTTCTGACAAAGTTCTCTGAAATGAAAGGCATTTTGGGCGACTTAGGGGTTATGAAGATACCTCTCAAGACAGGTGCGAAGCCCATCAACCAAAGGCCCTATAGACGGAATCCCAGATATAAAGAAAGAGTGAAAGCAGAACTTGATAAGATGATCAATGCAGGGATCATTGAGCCAGTTGAAGAATCCGAGTGGATAAGCCCTATGGTTATCCAAGACAAAAAAACTAAGGGTGAAATCAGGATCTGTGTATATGAGTCAGGAAGCTAAATGATGCTTTGCTGCATGACCCATTTCCTACTCCTTTTACAGATGAAGTATTAGACAATGTTGGAGGAAATGAGGCATATTCTTTCACTGATGGATTCTCTGGATATCATCAGATAAGGATTGATCCAGTAGACAGACATAAGACAACGTTTTCTATTGAATGGGGATCATTTCAATATACAGTGATGCCCTTTGGTCTGAAGAATGCACCTGCCATCTTTTTCTAGAGTTGTTGTTGCAACATTTAAATATTTCATGCATAAATTTTTAGAAGCATATTTTGACGACTGGACTGTCTTTGGTTTGCTGAAAAACCACTGTGAAAACCTCAGAATGATGTTATCTAAGTGTAGGAAACATAAAATTTCCTTGAATTTGAAGAAGTTTGTTTTCTATGTACCCTATGGCACTCTACTATGACACATTGTGTGCAGACAAGGTCTGATGGTTGATCCTGCGAAGATTGCAGTGATTGTGAATTTACCTGCACCAAACTTAGTAAAGCAGCTTCGCACCACGTTGGGACATACAGGGTACTACAGAAAATTCATCAAGGGAAACTACTGAAGAAAGAAGCGCAATTCATATGGAACACAGAATGAGAGAAGGGATTGGACACACTAAAGGAGAAAATGGTAATTGTGCCAATTCTAGTTTTTCCATATTGGGAGAAGCCATTCCATGTACATGTTGATGCTTCAAGTATAGCGTTGGGAATTGTGCTTGCTCAAACAGGTGAAGGGGGTATCGATCACCCCATTGCATTTTCGAGCAGAAAGCTCTCATCCGCTGAAAAGAACTCTACGACCACTGAAAGAGAGGGTCTAGCTATGGTATACGCACTGCAAAAATTCATGCACTATTAATTGGGTGCGCACTTCTCCATGTACACTGACCATTCAGCTCTGAAATACTTGGTCAATAAGCCAGTGTTAGGAGGGAGAATCTGCAGATGGTTATTACTCTTTCAGGAGTATGACTTCAAAATTGTGGTTAAGCCAGGCAAATTGAACTTAGGACCTGACCATCTCTCAAGGATTGAGTCAGGCGAGGAACCCAATAATATTGAAGACAGTCTTCCCGACGTGCAGTTATTTTCTATACAGATCGCAGATGACTACTATAAAGACATTGTTGATTTCTTGACTACTGGGTTGAAACTGATAGAGTTTACTACGCAGCAGAAGAAGTAGCTGGTAGTAAGAGAAACAGACTTCACCATAATCGCGGGACAACTATACAAGTTAGGACCGGATGGAGTACTACGCAGATGCGTGTTAGAGCATGAAAAGCCATTTATATTGGCTGATGCACATTTAGGTGTATCGGGAGGCCACTACGCAAGAATAGCCACGATGCAAAAGATATTGTGAGAAGGGCTATGGTGTCCTACTATTCACAAAGATTCAAAGGAACATTGCCAAAGTTGTGATGTCTGTCAGAGGACAGGAAGACCGTCGCGAAAAGATGAAATTCCGTTGAATCCGCAATTAACACATCAGGCATTTGAGAAATGGGATATTGATTTCGTGGGACTCATTAACCCACCAAGAAAAAAGGATTGGTGCGAGATACATTATCACTGGGACTGATTATCTCACCAAATGGGTAGAAGCTAAACCAATGAAGGATTATAGCGCAGTTACTGTCACGCAGTTCATTTTTGAGAACATCCTTACTAGGTTTGGATGCCCAAGGATTTTGATGAGTGATCAAGGGACCCATTTTTTGAACCGAACTATTGAGGCCCTTACTGAAGAGTTCCACATTTATCATTAGAAGAGTACACCGTACCATCCTCAAGCAAATGGAACTGTTGAGGCTTTCAACAAGGTACTGGAGAATGCGCTGACAAAGGTGTGCAATGTCAATAGGGATGATTGGGATATGCACATTCCAGCTATGTTATGGGCGTACAGGACCACCTGTAAGAAGTTGACAGGCCATACACCCTTCATATTGGCCTATGGACAGGAAGCAGTGATTCCTATGGAGTATATTGTACCCAGCTTGAGAATAGATGCATTTACAGGCATGGAAGATCAAGAGGCATTAGAAGAAAGGCTTCTACACTTGGTTGGGATGGAGGAAGATCGCTTCATCGCAGGCTTTCACCAGCAAGTGCAGAAAGACAAAGAAAAAGCATGGCACGATTACCATATCAAGAACAAGTCCTTTCAGGTAGCTGACCTAGTCCTCATGTATGATAGCAAGTTTATGAAATTTCCTGGAAAATTGAAGATGCATTGGCTTGGCCCATATACTGCTATGCATGTTACTAACGGTGGCGCAGTTTAGTTAGCCATGTTAGCAGGAGATAACCTACCAGGGTTGGTGAATGGAAGTAGACTAAAACCCTATCAGGACAGTCCTACTTCATAGAATCCTCAATAATCACAAGAGAAGGGAAATTCTAAGTGTCAAGTACAGTTAAAATTAGGCACTAGAGATGCAAAAGAGTCTGTACACAATTTTGGGTCGATACGCGAAGTGGATAGAAAGAATGCATGTACCACGTAGCATTAGTTGAGAAGTGAAGCTGCGCGGATAAAAAAAAGGGGGGGAAACGAAGAACCGCATAGTATGAAGCTCAAAATGTAGCTGCGCAGATCAAATGGAACATAGCAACTATGAAGAACGAGGAGCTGCGACGCGAGGCATGAGGTGGAACTGCAGCTGCGCAGTTAAAGATGAATATGCACATGTGCACATGGGAAAATTTTGTCAGAACCTCCAGCGCATCATGACGGAAAAATGGGACTGTGACAACTATCAACCGGTTAGTAAGCCATTATCCAAAATGGAGGCACCGACAAAATCCTGCATTAAAAGAATATCTTATCCATTCAAGCATAGTAAATAATGAAATGACCGAGATCCTAACAGGATCCGGCCAACGGACTTGGTATTCAATCCCTAACTAGGCTATCAGACAGCCTAGCAGCACCGTTACACCTCGAAAATTAAGGAAAGTTTATCTGACAGGACATAATAAAAGATTGATGATCCAGCAATATCTCATCTAGCGGGCATGGCACTTAATGCCTAATCTAACCGTTCCAAAAAAATTCAATGCTAGAAAAGTTGAAGATCCATCCGAGATTTTGTAAACAGATGTAACATTTAATCCCTAAGTTAACCATTAACCGATACACCGTAGGGTAAAAAACTCTATAAATAGTAATCGACTCTTACTTATGCGTTTTACCATGAGTTTGAAATTTTACCGACTGTGAAGATCGTAAGAACTTGCCAGCCAGAAGCACCAGTTCTCGCTAAGTTTATATCCGAAGAACAGACGTTGGAAGAGATCTTAGGCACCTTCAACTGCTCTAGCTTAAGTGGAATAATGAAGACACCTCCAAAGCATGCCACACCAAACCAGGGTGGCTCCTCTAAAAACCCAAAGCAGAATCAACCGCAACCGAAATAGAAGGACAAACATCCGACCACAGGGCAGGAAAAACCCAAGACACCAGGCACTTCAAAGTCGTCGACTCCACAAGGGAACCCACTGACACCTATATGGCTCATTCTAGAATACATCAGTTCAAGAAAAAATGATGCCCTGAAAAGGCACCTTGAAAAGAATGCACAATACAACATCCCACTACCACCAATGTCAAAACATGTACGGACGAAAGAAGATTTGCTTGGTAAAATTCTTGATTGTAAATTTTCTAATCGAGATCTAATGAATCCTGAGAAATTTCCACACTTGCATCCAGACAGGTATATGTACCGAAAAAGAGATGAGGATGCAAAGAAAGCAGAGGTTGTTCCCATGGACTAGGTTGTGCCGCTGTACCAGGCTGGTCTGCTCAACTTGCTACGACTCCCACATTTCGAGCGAATCAATAACTCAATGTCGTGGTGCGTACTTTGCTCTCATGCACGCACCAAGGGTACATTTGGTTGGATTTTAAGGTTAACATTACTGTCGACCTTATAGAAAGAATTACAATCCTGTTCAAGAGGGGTGATGACCCTTCCAAAGAGTTCGTCAGCAAGAAAGATGATAAAGAATTGGCCACGAAGATAAAAGCTGAATTAAACTTGGTAAGAGCACACAAAGGGTATGAAACTGACCCAATTACAAATGAACCTCTGCGGTTCACAATTCAACTACTAGTGAGAAGGCTACTAAGGAAAGCTAGACCAAAAGAAGTTTCAGCCTTAGTGGTAGCCTTAGTTGTGAAAGCTAAGGACGAACATGAATATAACTGGGAGAACTACCTATTCAATGAGTTTTTAGTGGATGTCCAAGAAGCTCAGGACAAGGGTTCACCATTCCACCATAGCTAGTTGTTAGTACTCATTGCTTTCGTGGGGTGGAAAGAACCTCAGCATCGGAACGGTCTGCCGGTAGCAGCAGATGACTGTCGCAGGGTGCGATATGCGAACATGTGGGCATCCACAAACCCATAAAAGCAGAAGCTAAGCAACCTACAGTTGCTAACTTACTTTGAGCAACTATGCACAGTCATTGAGAAGACTCCGTGCATCACATAGGAGGTGACGACCAAATATAAGCCGAAGATGATTTTCAAGGCTATATTACCTTGTATCTACATACATCCATGCTTAACAACGGAGACATGGTACGAAGGACAATGTCAACTGGGCACACCGATGATTGAGTTGATGTTTGAGGACTGGCTGAAGGACTGGAAAGAAGATGCACCTGATCCTCTTATCACTGTTAGGATATCTCATCATTCACTTATGTACTTTGCATGCATTTTGCATTTTGCATGCATTCTACATGCATTGCATGCATCCGCATGCATCCAAGTCATCAGTATGGTACCTCCAGCACCTAGTCCTTAGTCTCCCAGCACTCAGGAGCTACTTTCCACTTATTTTAAGCCCTCCTAGCCTGTCATGCGCCCAGTTCTCACCTTCCACTAAAGAAGGGTGCCTTTCTCACCTACTAGTCCAGTTACACTTTAGTTATCACTCAGATTTACCTCCAATTGACCCATAAATGATGTTATCACTCTGATTGACCTCCGATGAGACATGACTGATAGTTCTGAGTGCAGTTAACTCCTCATGTGCCCTCCACTGAGCCTCCATCCCTATATTAGTGCCACTTACCATCAGTTACACTTATTACACTCAGTTAGACTCAGTTTGACACCTGTTTGACAGTGACTTGTGCATTGATGACCACCAGTGATTGATGATGAGGACTCCTAGTTGGAGCCAAGCTATGCCATTCAGTTAATTCAAATGAACTCCTTGGTTAATTCGAATTGCTCACTCATTGTGATAGTATTGTATTGTATTTTCACCCTTATTGGGATTATAGAGCACTGATGCATGCTTTTGCACAGTTTACACCATATTTTCTGAGTTTAATCTATTGTGATTGATTTAGTTGTTCATTAGATCTGCTGTGACTAATTTTACATGGTATCAGAGCCATTGCAAGGACAAGATATATTTTCTACAGGTGTTCTACAAGAAGATTTGAGTGAATTTCCTCAAAATTACTGAAGTTTTGGCATGAAAGATCTCATGTGCATTCGCTCATGTGCATACAAAGCAGAAAAATACACTCCAATCCACTCCAGAAGCTTGAGTTTTCTACATAATTCCTAGATTTGATACATTGGACCCATTCAACTTGTTTGATCTCCAATCCTAGGTGTGATGCAACTCTAAAAGGGTGGATTGTTCGACCTTACTGTTCTTGTTTTGATTGTGATTTGCAAGTTAATCATCTACATCAATTGTATTCGCTCTCTTGTGTTTGACAAGTTCTTCTACATCAATTTTATTCGCTCTCTTGTGTTTGACAAGTTCTTCTACATCAAGTGCACTCGCTATTTGAGATGGAATACTCTTCTTCCAAGCTAGTTCTTACTCCTTTCAATTATTTTGAATGGAAATATGATATGGAGATTATATTGCGCTCAAAAGGGTCTATAGAGTTACTATTGGCCTTCAATTGGAGCCAAGCACATTGTCGGAAATAACCAAACACTACAATAAGCTTGATGAAGCTTAGGGTCTCTTTTGACTCTCCATTTCCAAGGATTTTCACTTCCATCTCAGCGGATTCAAGACTCCAAAAGCAATATGGGAGCAACTTGACAATCTCTTTGGCAAGCAGGACGAGCTTAGGGCCTTTCAATTGGAAAATGAATTGATTGCCCCTAGTCCTGAGAATTTCGAGACCATCAATGAGTTTTCCACAAGATTCAAGCACTTGTCATTGCAGTTGAAGAATAGTGGTGTTGTGAAAGAGGATAAGCAATTGATCCTCTCCATTCTCACAAAGCTTGGGAAAGATTACTCGGTATTTGTCTCTACTTTCAATTCCGGTCGGCTAACTACCCCGAATTGGAAGATGCCTACCTTGAATGCCTTCATTGAGTCCGTCACAAAAGAGCATGATAAGTTGATTCAAATGGGGTCCATAAACTCCAAAGATTCATCCCTCTTTGCTCAAGGATCCAAGAATTCGAATGGTAAAGGAAAGCAAAGGAAAGAGAAGCCCAAATTCGAGCCTACCAAGCAAAGAGATAAAGGAAAGCAACCGGAAGCACCATCTGGTTCGAGGAACAAGCAAAAGCGTAAAGAGGGCAAGGAAAAATCTAAATGTTCATATTGCAACCGTGGCTTTCATGTTGAAAGTTCATGCATGAAGAAAACAATAGATCAAATGGCCCTCCTTTTGGAAAAGAACAACATATGTCTTCTCGACGGTGCACAGAAGAAGGATAGGAATGATGATCATGAAAGAGGTCAAGCACTCATGGAAACTATTTCGAAACCCACAACTCTACTGATAGATTCTAGTGCCTCAAATCATATGGCTGCAAACATTGACTCCTTCTCTTCATTCGATCCATGTACCTCCATCCCCATCCATTTGGGAGATGACTCAAAAATTTCTTCGAAGGGAAAAGGTACCATCCACGTAGAGCATGGAAGAATCCAGAATGTTCTCTATGTGCCTTCCTTGGCTTCTAATCTACTTTCTGTGTATCAAATGACACACACTGGTGAACCAAAGCCAGTAACATTCAGCCCTAGCAATGTAGAAATTTCTGATATCAAAAGTGGAAGATTTATTGCAATCAGAAAGGAAAACCACACTACAAAATACTATGAGTTTTCTCACTTTGTGCCGCTTGAAAATCCCAATGCTCTCCTCATTCATGGTAACGAGGTTAGTAGGATTTGGCATGAAAGGTTTGGACACCTTAATTACAAGTATTTGCTGCTGCTACAATAGAAATCAATGGTAGATGGTCTTCCACAACTCCGTTCCTCAAAGGGAATTTTCCCCAGTTGCATTGTTGGGAATACCCCGAGCACAGATTCGACCGCGGCAAAGCTAGCAGAGCTTCCACCATTTTGGGCCTTATACATTCTGATATCAGTGGTCCACTGCCAAATATGTCCATGAATGGTTCAAGGTATGTTTTGAGACCGCCACTGAGAGTAAGATCAAATCTCTTAGATCTGATAATGGTGGAGAATATATCAAGATTGAGTTGCTGCAACTTTGTGCCGAAAGCAGAATTCAGATCCAACATACAGTTCCCTACACACCCCAGCAGAATAGTGTAGCGGAAAGGAAGAATCGACCACTGAAAGAGATGGCTACTTGCATGCTTGAGTCAAAAGGTTTGGCTGCAAATATTTGGGCTGAAGCCATTAATGTTGCTGCATATATTTAGAAATGAGTTCCAAATTCATCCGTGAAAGGTAAAACTCCTTTCGAAGCATTCTTTGGTCGCAAACCGGATGTGTCCAATTTGAGGGTTTTTGGCTCCACTGCATAGGCTAGAATTCCTTCTGATAAGAGAAAGTATTTGGAACCACAAAGTATTGAATGTATCCTGATAGGATATGGGGAAGAATCAAAAGCATATAAACTCATGAATATCAGATCCAAAAAGGTATTCATAAAGGGAAGTGTGAAGTTTGAAGAACCGCTGCCAGATCTGAAACTAGTTGAGGAAAACACTGTCGATCTGCACCCTCCACAAGAAGAAGATTTGAGTGATTATGAAGAAAGCATTGGATATGATATCTATGATATTATATTAGACTTTGATGGCCATTACATATCAGGTTCGGAATCAGACCATAATAATCCTCCTCAGTTACCATTGTGGGCCCAAAACACTCTACAATTTGTTGCTCCAAACATTGGAAATCCTGCTGATCCAAGGAGAACAAAAGAAGACTATCAAAGAACATGTATGGATCTTTCTTTTTCTGATACATTATTATCTGAGAAATTTTATTTGATGATTGGTTCATATCCCAAATCATACTATCATTCCCATCGAGATCCACGATGGCAAACCGCCATGGATGAAGAGTACAGTTCTCTTCAAAAGAACAATACATGGGAGCTAGTTTCTCTTCCACCTGGAAGAAAATTAGTTCAATGCAAGTGGATATACCGTACGAAGGTTGCTGCTGATGGTTCTATCAACAAATACAAAGCTAGGTTGGTGGAAAAAGGTTTCTCCCAAGTCCAAGGTGTGGACTACATTGAGACTTTTGCACCGGTTGCAAATATGGATTCCATCCGCCTAGTTTTGGCCATTGTCGCATCCAGGCACTGGGAAGTGCACCACATGGATGTGAAGAGTACTTTTATACATGGAGACCTTGATGAGGAGTTATATATGAAACAACCAGAAGGATACATATCAGATCCATCATTAGTTTGCAGATTGAAGAAATCTTTGTATGGATTGAAACAGGCCCCAAGAGCTTGGTACGCAAAGATGGACTCCTTCCTTCTTTCTCAGAATTTCAAAAGATGCAAATATGATCCTAATGTGTACCTACAAAAATTTAAAGGTAATTTGTTGATTGTGGTTTTATATGTTGATGATCTTCTCATTACTGGTAGCACTCTCCTTACAATTAACAAGCTGAAAACTACTTTAAATCTAGCTTTTGATATGAGCAATTTGGGCTTGCTTAAGCAATTTTTGGGCTTGGAGATAGCTCAAAACTTTGATGGGATCACATTATCTCAGAAAAAGTATGCTAAAGACCTACTATTAAATTTTAATATGGCAGAATGTAAGGCTGCTCCATTCCCTTAAATCTCAGGAATGAGTCTTGAAGAGGGAAACACCATACTGCTTGCAGATTGCACTATGTATCGATAGTTGATTGGTTCACTACTCTACTTGACACACTCAAGGCCTGATATATCTTATGCCATGAGTCCTGTATCAAGGTATATGCAGCAGCCCCATTAGCTTCATTGGCGGGAAGCCAAGTGGATCTTGCAGTATGTGCAAGGTATGAAACATTTTGGCATACATTATGTTGTAGATTCTGAGTTAGATTTCATTGGTTTTACTGATTCAGATTGGGCAGGTGATAGCATAGATAGGAAGTCCACTTCCAGATATGTTTTCATGATTGGACATGGGCCTATTTTTTGGTCAAGCAAAAGGCAGGCAGCCATTGCACTTTCTTCAGCAGAGGCAGAGTATCGAGGGGCAGTCAATGCCTGCATTCAGGCAATTTGGTTGCATGGTATTCTTTTTGAGTTTGATTTTGGTAGCACTACTTCGACTGTCCTATTTTGTGACAATCAAAGTGCTATTAAGATCTCCACCGATCCAGTTCAATGGTAGAGGACCAAACACATTGAGATTCATATGCACTACATTCGAGAGTTGGTGCATGATCGCACCATCATTCTGCAATATTGCCCTACCGATGAGCAAATTGCAGACATCTTCACCAAGAGCTTCATTGAGAAGAAGTTCTCTTACCTCCGTTCACTGTTGGGGGTGAGTTCCATCATGGTGGAGACAGATTAGATCCATTTTTATGTTTAGCTTGAGGGGGGGCTTTCTTCCCACTGAGATTTCCCTCTTTCCTCACTTAGCTTATTTCAGCATTTTTTGGATTATTGTATTGGGGTGACCTTTGGTATCAGTAACCAGGGCCCTACAATTTATTTTTTACATCATAGTATAGCTTGAGGGGGGGTGTTAGGATATCTCATCATTCACTTATGTACTTTGCATGCATGCATTGCATGCATCCGCGTGCTGCCCAGTCATCAGTATGGTACCTCCAGCACCTAGTCCTTAGTCTCCCATCACTCGGGAGCTACTTTCCACTCAGTTTAATCCCTCCTATCCTGTCATGCACCCAGTTCTCACCTTCCACTGAAGAAGGGCGCCTTTCTCATCGACCAGTCCAGTTACACTTCAGTTATCACTCAAATTTACCTCCGATTGACCCATAATTGAGGTTATCACTCTGATATACCTTTGGTGAGACATGACTGACAGTTCTGAGTGCAGTTAACTCCTCATGTGCCCTCCACTGAGCCTCCATCCCTAGATTAGTGCCACTTACCATCAGTTACACTTATTACACTCAGTTAGACTCAGTTTGACACCTACTTGACAGTGACTTGTGCATTGATGACCACCAGTGATTGATGATGAGGACTCCTAATTGGAGCCAAGCTATGCCATTCAGTTAATTTGAATGACCTTCTTGGTTAATTCGAATTGCTCACTCATTGTGACAGTATTGTATTGTATTTTCACCCTTATTGGGATTATAGAGCACTGATGCATGCTTTTGCACAGTTTACACCATATTTTCTGAGTTTCATCTATTGTGATTGATTTACTTGTTCATTAGATCTGCTGTGACTAATTTTACAATCACTACATCCGAGAAGGACGAAGAAGAGGACCAAACGGACAAATATCCAGAGGTCAAAAGTACACCAAACCCAAAACCTGACCAGCAGGCAGGCGAGAAAAAAAAGAGTCGGATATAGAAAGACTAGAGAAGCCACAGAAGAAGAAGTCGAAAGCTACAAGAACATTGCTCGACAGAATGCTGCACGATGATGATTATGAGCAGATTGCATCACAGGTGTCAGCGCACCTGGAAGATGTAGTGACACAAAAGGGAAACAAGGAAGAACCAGCCCAAGCAGAGATCAGGGAAAGCATCAACAAACTGAACAATCTGGTCATAAGAATGGAGTAAGTCCATCGAGACTTGGCTAAGGAATCGGACCACAACGGCCACTTAAGTGAGTCAAGTGGGAAGATGCGTAGTCCTCCTGCCTATACAACATAGACGCGCGTAGTTAAAATTGCACCAATGTCCATTTTGTTCCCAATAGATGTGATGGATGAGAACTCGAGGAGGCTCGCACAATTGGAAATCAATGTGGCAATGCTACCCGTGGAAGGATTGCACGAGCTACATACTCAGATAATAGAGGAAATACATGAAAGAGACATCATCTCACATAATCAGCACCACCAACTGGAAGAAAGCTACATAAAATTACAAGGGGAATGAGAACAAAAGACGAGGGAGCTTGAACATGCACAAGAAAAACGACGCAGAGTAAGGGAAGCAATGTCAATTGTTTGCACGAAGCTACCCGAAATTGATGAAGAGTCGGAAATAGAAGCGAATTTCCTACAGATTGGCGTTGCTGTGGATAGTCTGCAAGATAGAATGAAGGGACTAGAGATCTCCCATAAAGTGAATATTGCAGAGATGGAAGTTGCCCATCAAGCAGAAATGGCAGAGCTAGTAGCTCAACGACCAATTGATATAGCACAACAGGCAGAAGAAGCAAGAGCAGAGGTGCTTAGGGCCTCTACAGAAAGCATCTGCGCAGAAGTGGCGAGATGCCAAAACTTGTTGGATGACGTTTCTAACATCTGGAGCATATTACAAGAAGAACTAGAATTGCAAAGTATCCACCATGAGATGCAACTGAAGCAACAAGAATTGAATTCTGTGGATGTTGCCATGAAGGACGTGCCTGCACGACAGAAGATGCAAAAGTTCATTGAAGGAAAGGCACTTAGAAAGGAATTGGAAAATTTAAGAGCAAAGGA
Organism: Larix kaempferi; assembly: GCA_027924585.1. Classification (NCBI taxonomy): domain Eukaryota; kingdom Viridiplantae; phylum Streptophyta; class Pinopsida; order Pinales; family Pinaceae; genus Larix; species Larix kaempferi. The sequence continues at coordinate 5,024,904 of BSBM01000394.1, forward strand.
GGCTGAAGCCTCCTCAAGGCTACAACCGCTGCAAGAGGAAACACTCATCTTGACCGATGAAATTGAAACGAAGTTACAAGATCTTCGGGCAACGAAGAATAATGTCAAGGAACAACTTTTGTAACCTGCTTCAGACAAAATGCTCGATATGCTAAAAGGATGGGAGCAAGAGACAAAGGAAATAGTTGCAAATCTTAGTGAAACTATTCAAGACTTCACTGCGTGGTCATGTACTTCAAAGGATGCGCAGAGGGAACAACCAGAAGGAAGTGGCTCAGGATGAGCCACAAGTAAGTGTTAGGGGCCTGTTGGGCGTGGCCCAAGTGGGCACAATTTTGATGAAGTACAGTTTTTAGAACTGCGCAGTTCGGGCTGTGAAGTCAGATGGCACAGTTTTGTGGAGTCCGTAGCTTGGATTGCATAGTCAGTTTTGCGCAGTTAAGCTGGTGCACAGTGCCAGTGCAGCAGCCGTTTTTGGTAAAGAGTATAAGGGAAGGTCGAGCTGTGGAAGCGAGCTATTTTGAGTAAGAAGCAGAGCGGAGATAGAGGAAAGTGACCTGTCAAGAGAGTGGCGGCAAGCAGTTAAGGAGATAATCCACGAGGTCAACGATGACAAGCAGGCTAAAGGGGTGGAAAGCGACAGGCCATGATGCGGTTGTAACCGTTTTGGTGATGACTGCGGCTGTCAGAAGGGCGTGAGAGCCACGAGTGGCCCAACAAGGCGGCCTAAAGCAAGTGGAGTAAGCCGTCGACGATGATAGGTAGGGTGGCGGGTAACCACACCAGTTTTGGGGAACCTTAGGGTTTTTGAGCCTATGCATTGTAAAGATGTGTCCTACGGGAACGGTCTATAAAATGGCGCATTTTGTATGGGAAAGGGTTAATCTATAGTTGTGAATTGCTAAATCTTGAGTAATACTTGTTTTGTATTGTTGAATGCTATTGTAAAGGCTCTGCAGCTGCGTGCGCAGAGACCTACTGAGAGAGAAGAGAGTCTGCAGTTGAGTGCACAGACTGAAACTGTTGTACCCTTCCCAAAGATAATATAACAATAGTTGTTGTGGACGTAGCTCCCATCCTGGGGATGACCCACGTTAAATTCTATGTTATGTGATTCCTTATGTGCTTGAATCTGTGCATTTTCTTATGTGAATGGTTAGATTTGGTTTATGAGCTCATGTGTTTTACTTTTATATGTATTCGCCACAAGGATAATGTTGGGAATAATATGTTAAGTAGCCACATAAGTGAATGAATGTTAATTGCATAAGTATTTCTATGTCTATGAATCCATAAGCCAATCGAGTAAACACTTAGTCCGCGAATTTGGTATAGTGCGATTACCTGAGCGCAGCACCGAAAGTGCGCAGTCACGTTGTTATTCGTTATAGTGTATAAGTTTGCAAGGATCGCAGTCTAATATGCTTGTTGAACGCGTATTTCTACACTAAGTAAGATCTATTGGAAGCACATAAGTGTTGGGAGGAAGCACAGTCATTTGGGGCACTGTCGTATCGTCAATAACCATCCCGCATTGCACAGTCCTTGGGTGCGCAATAGCATAAGTATAGCCGCGAAGAGGTGGAACTTCGTGCAGTCTGTAGTTTGCAGCGCGAGTCCTGTAGCACGCTGCTCATAAGTCTGTTTAAACACTCATCACCTGGTTTTGGAAATCTGATTGCGCAACCTCCCCATTACTTCACCTCAGGTGATACCTCAGTCTGTTCACAGGCTATTGTCGAAAGGGCCGGTGAAAAGGGGTTTTGTTCGTTCCTCGAACCATGCAGAACCTGGGTCTTTACAGAAAACCTCAAGAACAGTTATACAAGCCAACATGCACATACATGTATCATTATCATTAATGATAATGTTATGGAAAGCATTTGAAAAGGCATTTAGGTGCTCATTTACTGAAATAGTCCCATTGCTCGAGAACTTGGGTAAATGTTCTCTAAATTTTGAAAAGGCATGGTTAATGGAGGAGCTAGGTTCAATGACAAACGTAGATGCCATGGAGTGGAATTTTCATCTTCTTCAAACTCAAATAGACCATTTTTACAAATGACCTTCCTAGGGTTGGAAGTGGATTGAACTAGTGTGCAATGGTTGTATATGCTCCCGATTAATTGGGAGGTAGACGACTGGCTTGGGATGGAGGAGGAGGAGGCCATTATGTTTTTTTTTTATGAGGGGAAGTGGAGAGTACCAGTGACTTATGGTTCAAAATAAGAAAGGGATCAATCAATCTCCTTATAAAATCTCTTACAAAAATCTTTTACATTTCCTAACTTTTGTTAAGGGGTCAAATTTAGCGTACTTCCCTATGATTTTGCATGAGCAACAAAGGGTCTTGGTCATAAAATAGTAGCTGATCAGGGTGGTCTCCAATCCATCTTTCAATAGTGCCCCTTTGTTCTTGGGCCTTGATATCCCAAGCAATAATGGTCCACGATCATTCAAGTGGCTCTGAAGATGTGGCAATCTCCGGGATATAATAAAATCAGCATAAATTCAAACTATTTTGGTAAGGAAACTAGACCAAGGTGTCTGGTTTCTAGGTATTTGACAAGGTCTTAAGGGGATAAGGGGGGGGAATC